>CM019702.1:30116066-30791066 GCA_009760885.1 Achatina immaculata
GACAGTCAAGCAGGTTTAAACATTTATTAAAATTATTATTGTTTCCAATGTATACTGTCTCCTCGACGAAAAGAAATTTAAAAAGTGTCCATAAGAGTGTTTTTTAAAGTATTTTGAGAGTTCAAGTTAGCCATCAATCATATTTTCCCTAATCAGTGACAATTCTGATCATCATTTACAGAGCATTCTTGTTGTGGAATACTGTCATGTATTTCACGTAATGACGAAATTCAACCATTTATTTATGTATTTATTTATTTAGTTATTATTTATTTGTTTAGATGGTATAGATAAGCCTCATAGTAGCAGAATAGTCATATACGTAGGTTTATCCTCGAAAATTCACACTTTCGATATCTAAAGTAGGACGACAGCCTAGGAATGAGAAGACAACCCACTAACCAATATAGTGTAGACAGGCCCGGTGGAGGAGAGGTTGGGGGCAGCCGGTGTATCTCTCAGGGACCTGGAGGACTTCCTGTGTTTTAAGGGAGGTCAAAGAGCTTCCCCTACTTTAAGAGAAGCCGAAGTGAATAAAAACAAAATACCTAATCAGTCAACGACTTCAGAAATGAGTTATGAGTTATCTTCCAATATTCAACAAGTTAAAATCTAGGATTTACTATTTATAAAATTTTTCAGGATACATATTTAATGCACATTTTTATATTCAGGCCTTTCTTTGTTGTGCTTCTCTGTAATATATGCTGTACAAACACACGAACAGATAACTATAAGGCAATTACTTGTTCGTTCATGCATGTAGCTAGTCGCTTGTGGCATATAGGTACTTAAGAGTACGTCTCACAGGTAAATATGTCTGTCAACACTGTTAAAGAGAGATGAAGTGACACACACGAATCAGGAGGAAGCTGGTCTGGATGACTGACGTGCAGTGTACTACGCCATGTTTTAGTTACATTCCCTTTTAACAGCCCTGCTTATGGTTGAATCCCCATTTTGTGGACTTGAGTGCACATACTTTCTACTCTAAAGCTCTGCTTACAACTGTATGCGCTCTAATTAGCGTGCGTCTTCTTTTAGAAGAAAGAACATATTCAAACGAGGAGGTAGTCTGGACGATATGAGGTAATGTAAAGAAAACCATCCACAGAGAGAGAGAGAGAGATCTAGAATGAGAACAGAAGGAACATCCAACACATGCATAAAAATGGACATGTAAACAAAAAACGCAAATGACAGACAGAAGATGTTTAAAAAAAAAAGAAGCTGTCACATAAATATTCCACGACTTCTCTATATGTATGACAATAATCTCCAACACACAGCTGTCAGCGAATGAGTTTAATTATTCTTCAATCCAAGGACAATGTATTTGAAATTCTTTCTACTCTAAAATAATTCTAAATTTTTATACAGTCTGATCAAACTGTGATTGCTCCAGTCACATACAAACAAAAATAGATGGCCATTTTGGGAAAAAGTTACACATTTGTCTAATTTATAGAAAACAAATCTATTTTATCGTGCTTTAGAATGTCCCGGCACAGACGTCTGAAAGTCTCCGAACATTATAATCTAAAATACTTCATATTAGAATCTGAAATACTTGAAATAGTTTACTGTGTACAGTGGTTTAAATCTGGCACTTTTTTCCCTTCATTACAAAGTTTTGAGGGTTCAAGAGTTTGACCATGACTCAATACATGTTGAAATTTCAAGAATTTGTCCAGGATTCAAGACATGCTGGAAGTTCAGGAATTTGTCCAAGACTCAGAATGGAGTGATATCGCCTATACTGACCCACTGCACATTGAATGTAACGAAGGAGGTGTCCGCCCAGGTGAAGCAGCTCATCTTAAATCCTGTTGGAGTCACAGACTTAAGAAAGGTATCATATCTTGTGTTGGTTATTGCGTGGGAATCGATGCGTCGTATAGAGAGAATTATTGTTGGCGTTTCCTTGTAAGGTTGTGGAAATGCCACAGGTACAACTTTTTCTCTTCCGTAAAGAAAAGGAGTCGTCCAAGTTGCCGAGTTTCCGCATTCAATGATTCCTTCCTGCAGCAAGGCTTTATCACATGTAGAAGAGAAAACAAATAAACTCGTTTAACCGTAAATGCCTGCTCTGATGAGCTCACGCAAATTATGAATCTGATACAATTTCTTTTTCGCGATAATTGATAATTTAAATAATTGATAAATTAAATAATTGTCTGAAAAGCAAAACAATATGAATATCAGTACAGTAACACTACACACTAAGGTTCTGTACAAAATAAGATCGTCTCTGTTATGAAAAATAAACTTCAACATTTGTTTACATGAAGAAAACTGACATCGTATCATTCACATCATCCTTTTCTTCAACAACATTATCTCTTTCTTCAACAACAACCATCAGAACAAATAAATGAGGTGAGTCAATCAAACAGACAAACCTAAGATTTCTTCTTAAAGGGGTCCACTACCCCTGGCTAAAATATCAGTTACACTATCCTGATTCTTTCACTGTTATACTTCCTGGATATCTTTTCTTTGTCGGTTTTTAGTCTGTACTACAAAATCTATCCATTTCTGTAGTCTGATTTATTTTTAAAATGATTTTAAGTTGTCATTATTTTCTTAAAATCAAAATTTAATAACAGCTCTGAAAAGACGTCCTATGTACTCTAAAGTCATTCTCTCTCTCTCTCTCTCTCTAAAAAATGCGATCTCCTTTATTAACAATTTACCAGCAAACTGACCAATCTGACCTTGGTCAGCAAAAGCAGTCAAGCCTGGTCAGGCACGAAACTTTGTGCTGCACGTCCTACCCCCCCCCCAATAACTGTGGTGAACTCACCTAAGTCAAGGAAAAAAAACACATCTTCGACTTGACCTTCACAATCAGCCACACACGTATAATTTTACTTCCCCCCTTCTTTCTTAGCTCTACTCCCCTGTTCTAATATGGCTCCACCCTTTATATTATTACAACGTCAGAACCACATATGATAAACTTTAGATTACTGGGAGCTGCAGGACATGTGCAAACATTACACGCATATTTGTACTATCAAGTGCACATTTTGCTACATAAATGTTGTATAAAACTTTAGAAATACGAGGTACGTTTACGTAATAATACGAGTATTTATTTATTTATGTTTTTATTTATTTATATATTTATTTATTTATTATTTATTGCCAGCACCGGCGTGTATAAATACTGATTCTTTAGCACATTTCTCTGAAATCCTTGTTAATCCGAAATGTCTTTAATCTCTGACTCAAATCTGGCATTCAATTTAACATTTAATTATTAATTATATCTACTGACCATGAACTTACCGTTCAATACAATGGACTCTCACGTTATGAGGCTGTAAATTGTATATCAGAGAACCGCACGTGGCCCGCGAGCCACAGTTTTCTCACCCCACATACAGAATGTACTGTCACTTCCAAAAACTTACGGCGAAAACTTACCTGCAGAGAGATGTAGCATACAGAATAGCTCAAATCCCTTTAGTAAGTAGAGCATTGTTGTTATCTGAGCAAAGCCAACTTTACTGGAGCTTCCACGGGAACAAAAACTGTATTTAATGAATATGAACAGAACTTTTGTTATTGGTCTGGCGTTAAGATATTTCGTTAAAAAAAGAAACCGAATACCCATGAGAGCAGTGTTTGGATACACGAACGAAAAAAACAAACAGCATTAAATGATCAAGAATATCATATTATCACTAAAATAACCTAAGCAACCTTTGGAGGGCACTCAGTTAATGCAGGGGTTGGAGCCGTTAACTGCGGAGTGCTCAGAGCAGAAACAGTTCAGTTGCTACGCGACTGCTAACCGCTCCATTACAAAAATAAAAAAATACAGAGTGGCATAATGTCCGCGGACAACATATAGTGGGTTGAAGAAGTTTTACAATGGATGCATGCGACCAATCTTTGAGCTCAGTCTTGGCAACAGAAGAAGAATCACACTAAAACTCACAGCAAGAAGCGTGAGAACCGCCATATTTGAGTAACTACAACAGTTTGCAGACCTGATACACATAAGACAGACGACCAAAAGTAATCCGTAGAATTAAGAAGAAAGCCAGACATATCAATATATCGGAGATTTATTAAAGGAATAAGGAGAATAAGATGGACCAACTTCTGCAGAAAGAGCATAATCAAGAGATGAGAACTGATTCAGCTAATCCCGCAGCAACTATCAATCAATTTAAATTGGTACATTGTATCAGAAGTGAGGAGAAAATAAGAGTTAGCAAAGTGAAATAAGACAACTCCTTACTTCAGCCATGAAGAAACATTCATTCATTCATTTGCATGTCCCTTGCCGAACTCTGCCTCCCAAACAGCTCTCCTGTAGGCCTCTCGGTTGTGAGCAAGATCCATTTGCAGATCGTCAACGATGTCTTGCAGCCATCTTCATTTTGGTCTTCCTCTCTTTCTTTTTCCCATTGTGTACCTTTCCAATACGGTCTTCTCTAAATTATCATGACGTTTAATGTGTCCAAAATATTTAAGTTTTCTCTCTTTAGCAATCATGAAGAAACTAGCCAGAAAAATAACAGCAATAAAAACTCATCATTCGTACACACAGATGAATTCTGAAACGGCTGGACCCTTACATGTTCAGTCTGTAGCCAATTTTTCCTTATCTCAGACTGTAGGGGTATTACAACATTTTTGGCCATAATTTACTTTTTTCTTATAAACTGTAAAATATAATGTAATATAATGTAATTAATGTAATAGTATGGCCTCGC
The DNA here is from genome assembly GCA_009760885.1 of Achatina immaculata. Lineage (NCBI taxonomy): Eukaryota > Metazoa > Mollusca > Gastropoda > Stylommatophora > Achatinidae > Lissachatina > Lissachatina immaculata. Next base: position 30,120,800 of record CM019702.1, read on the forward strand.
TCTGAAGACAGATTTTCCTTTTTTTTCCTTGGCAGTAACATTGCTGTGTTGGTTCCAGTCTGTTCGACTAGATCAAATGATGTCGTTGAATCGGACTTTTAATCTAACCGTTTGGGTGAGAAGACAGTTCACTAACGACTAGACCTCTCCCCTCACCATTCCGTCTCAGAAGACAGGGAGTGTAGGAGGTTCTTGTTGGCAGCTATCTTCTTCGTTGTTTTCCTTTCTCTCACATCAGTAACTGGTTAAGTGAAGATTAAGAAATCGTTATACAGACAAATTACTGAAATAGTCAAACAAAGAAGGCAGAAATCATAAAACTCTTACCTCTGTCTTGAATAGTTCTGAAATGTGAACAGGATGAGGGTGTAATTTATATAAATAGAGAACAGTTTATTGGTACAATATGGTGAATTTATTAACATTACCCTGATGTGATCGACTGACTCGTGTCACTGTACGCCTTCTTCCAGCTGAGCCCTCATTTTCTGGTTACCCACCGAGACATTTGTGATGTTCAGTCAACCCTGATGTACCAGTAGAACGTTCGTCCGGGCCACTCAAAGCCTCATGTGTCAGCTTTTCGAGACTCTTCCCTGTCGTTTGCTGATAACGCAAGACTTGACCAACAATTCCTTCTTTGGCAGGTAGAACACGTTTTTCGACACCCACGACTGCGAAATGTTGTTTATCTCTGATTCTAGGTTCGATAACTTTGTTATGCGCTTTTGGTCGTGGCTTCTACGGACGTGTGCTAGATTTAGCAATCGTTGCCAATATTCTCATTATTTTTCTATCAGAAGTAGTTCAGAAATGGAATTCATTGCACAAAACAAGTTACGAGCAAATTAGATACACACTAGAGGTGTGAACAGATATAGGAAAGCACATCAAAGCTGTGGATTGCGCGCGCGCACACACACACATACACACAAAATGGACCACTGCACATACACACACAAATAAATTAGATTCACGTTAGAGGTGTGTACAGATACAGGAAAACACATCAAAGCTGTGGATGTCCGGTCCACAAGAGATCGTTTCTACGAGTTTTACACATGAAATTCTGAAAAGAATGGCATTTATTAAGTCTGACAGAAACAAACAAATAAATAAAGAAACAAAGACAGACAGAAGTAGGTAGGTAGGTAGGTAGGTATGTAGGTAGGTATGTAGGTAGGTAGGTAGGTAGGTAGGTGGGTAGGTAGGTAGGTAATATTTGCACACACACAAAATTGACCACTGCACCCACACACACACACACACACACACACTGACTTCAACTAAACCTGAATGCATCATTAGCGAGCGTGTCCCCCCTTCTTGCTCTGACATATTCCTGGAGTCCGTTGGCCATTGATTTCACCAGACGTTGAGTAGCGTCCAGTGCAATCACATCCCGTGCAAGCTGTCGCGCATCCATCAACTGTCGTTGATTTCGGGCTGCTGGTTGCTGTTAAGACGCGTGGCGTCCCATAAATGTTCAACACAGTTCATGTCTTTTGAAACTGCTGGCCACTGAATAACTCTTACTCCATCGTGATGAAGAAAGTGCCATGTGAGACTAGCAGAATGTGGTCTAGCATTATCTTTCTGGAAAATAAACCTTACACCACCCTCATGTTCTGCTAACAGTGGCAGCAGTTATGGCTGCAGTATTTTGTCAACATATCCCTGGACAATAAGGGTACAATTCATAAATATTAAGTGATAGGTAGTTTTTTTTGCACCCAAGACCATTACTGAGACACCTCCCTACCAATCCCTCTTCAGAACACAGTCATCGCGGAATCATCTATCCAGGGACAGGAGAGCTTACTGCTTTTAAGGGAGCCCAAAGAGTTTCCTGCGAACATTTTTTGTTTCGTTTCGTGTGGGCCGTCACGAAAGCGAAACGAAACATAGTTCCGTAAAAGTTTTGAGTTTTTAGTTATCGAGGGAGATTCGATTTTATTCTGGAATTGGGCCAGGTGATGTAGGGAGCATGTCATTGTTTCATGCGTGGAAGTGTTCGTCTCGTGTTTTCAGTAATTCTGCGTTGTGGTACGAATGATTGTTAAGCAATGATCTCCACCTGTGCCTCCTTATTTACGTAAGTTTTTGTTATAAGTTGTCATAATTGTAAGCTGTTTAAAAAATATATATAAGAGAAAGATGGGTTGAATGTAACATTTTGTTATAGGCCTGAAGATGAGTTTTGGGCCAATCAGTAAATGTGATTTTGTCTCTAAGTGATGTGATCGTACATATCGCTGGTCAGTCATGTGTGACATGTGTTAGTCATGGATTACTGGAATATTTTCAGTTTCACTGATCGTTATCATTAATTTTTAATTTTACTTGTAGTTTTGATGCATTTAAATTCGCATGTATGTCCATGCTATTTATCTTGTTATGTTTGATATCATGTATTCATTCAGAATTTGTGTGTTCATGTTTTTCATTCATTCATTCAATCATTTGCATGTCCCTTGCGGAACTTTGCCTCCCTAACAGCACTCCTGTAGGCCTCTCAGTTGTGAGCAGGATGGCCTGCTGCTGATGCATCCATCTGCGGATTATCAACAATGTCTTGCAGCCATCTTTGCTTTGATCTTCCTCTCTTTCTTTTTCCTATTGTGCACCCTACTAAGACGGTCTTCTCTAGATTATCACAACGTTTAATGTGTCCAAAATATTTAAGTTTTCTCTTTTTAATCCTCTTTACTAGCCAGCCTTCTTCAATATTAAGTTCTTGTAGTATGGATATATGTGTTCTTTTTTGTGACCACGATATTTGAAGAACTCTTCTGTAGCATTTACATTCAAAGGCATTTATGTGTTTCTCAGCTGTTTTGTTAAGTCCAAGTCTCACAGGCATATGTTGCGATGGGAAAGATGCATGCCCTTAAAAATCTTATTTTTTATAGTTCTGTCTGTTCCTCTCCACAGATTCTTTAGTTGTTTTACTTTCTGAAGAGTGATAGATGTCCTCCTTTTAATCCTAAGAGTACGATAGTAAATTAAATAAGAGAATCGGCTCCTCCCCACAAGCACGATAGTAAATTAAATAAGAGAATCGGCTCCTCCCCACAAGCACGATAGTAAATTAAATAAGAGAATCGGCTCCTCCCCACAAGCACGATAGTAAATTAAATAAGAGAATCGGCTCCTCCCCACAAGCACGATAGTAAATTAAATAAGAGAATCGGCTCCTTCCCACGAGTACGATAGTAAATTAAATAAGAGAATCAGCTCCTCCCCACGAGTACGATAGTAAATTAAATAAGAGAATCAGCTCCTCCCCACGAGTACGATAGTAAATTAAATAAGAGAATCGGCTCCTCCCCATAAGTACGATAGTAAATTAAATAAGAGAATCGACTCCTCCCCACAACTACGATAGTAAATTAAATAAGAGAATCGGCTCCTCTCCACAACTACGATAGTAAATTAAATAAGAGAATCGGCTCCTCCCTACAACTACGATAGTAAATTAAATAAGAGAATCGGCTCCTCTCCACAACTACGATAGTAAATTAAATAAGAGAATCGGCTCCTTCCCACAAGAACGATAGTAAATTAAATAAGAGAATCGGTTCCTTCCCACGAGTACGATAGTACGTTATAACGTGGAGAAGAAACAAAAAATAAAAGACTAAACTCCCCATTTCAATTTATCATAATAGTAAATATAATTATACTCCCATTGTTTACATTTCCCTTGTGTAATGCTCGTAGTTGCCCCTTTATGAGTAAAAACAAACTGACACTAATCTGGTTTAAGAAACAGAGTTATCTTCCAATATTCAAAACTTTTAATACTTGAAATGAAGGTTGAGAACCAAATAGGAGCATTCAAAGACATAAAATTGAGAGTGAGACAAGGATATGTTCTATCTCCTGACCTCTTCTCCTTGTACAGCGAAAACATAATGAGAAATATAGAGAGCTTGACAGGAATACTAAACGGCGGGTACAACCTTAACAACTTAAGATATGCAGACGACACAGTTATGGTTGCTAAAAGTGAAGGGGAGCTACAGGCTCTTCTGGACATTGTGGTTCGTGAAAGTGAAGGTAAAGGTCTCAGTCTGAATAAAAAGAAGACTGAAGTGATGGTCATCTCAAAGAAAAGAATACCACCAAAATGTAGCATTACCATCGATGGCACAAAACTGAAACAAGTTGATAGATTCAAGTACCTAGGAACAATTATAACAACTGATGGGAAATGTCACAACGAAATAAAAAGCAGACGTGCTTAGGCCAAGTCAGCATTCCAGAAAATGAGAAACATCTTGTGCAACAGATTTATATCAATGGAAACAAGATTCCGAGTACTTAAATGTTACATCGAGTCAATTTTGTTTTATGGATGTGAAGCATGGTCCATGAATAAGAGAGTACAGCGAGAAATGGAGGCCATGGAAATATGGTTCATAAGAAGGATGTCGAAGCTAAACCAACGAAGAAGTATTAAGAGAGGCTGGAGTTCAAAGGCAAATTAGAGCAAAGATCAGAGGCAGGCAAGAGAGGTTTATAGGATATTTTCTGAGAATAGAAAAACTGGAACACAATGTGTCAACTGGAAAAATTGAGGGAAGAAGAGACAGAAGAAGACAGAGAGAGAACATACTGGATGGGCTGTCAGTGTGGCTAGGAAGAAAGTCACCGGCGGATCTCATAATCAAGTCTAAAGACAGGGAATTGTGGAGGAAAATGATCGTCTACCCCACGCGGCACGGCATTTGATTGATTAATGCTTAAAATATCTGATTTATTATTTATACCATCTGCCAGGATGTATATTTATTCACTTTTTTTAAATTCAGGTTTGTTATTACCTTGCACCTGTTGTTCCCTCTGTAATATATACTGTATGTTACTACCTTGCACCTGTTGTTCCCCTCTGTAATATATACTGTATGTTACTACCTTGCACCTGTTGTTCCCCTCTGTAATATATACTGTATGTTACTACCTTGCACCTGTTGTTCCCCTCTGTAATATACATTACAAACACGTGAACAGACACATTTAGAACAATTACTTGTTCATTCAAGCGCGTAACTAATCGCCTGTAGTATACGGGTACTAACGTCCCAAACAAATATACCTGTCAAACATTATTTAGAGAGATGAAGTGACGCGTAACACGTAGAGTAGTTTACCACTTAGCTCCCTTTGCTGGGCGTTTTATACGCGAATCATGAAGAGGTTGTCCTGCATGACGTGTAGTGTTCAAAAAGCCTAATACGCAGTTTTGTTTTTCGTTGGTTAAATTCCTTTTAACCGCTCTGGTTATGCTGAATCCCCATTTGTAGACAAAATGTCAAACACTTCAGCCCAGATACTTTCTTCTCTGGCGCTCTCTTTGCAATTTGTATGCACTCTGTTAAAGAGCAAGTTCAAACAAAGAGGCAGTTTGGACCACATAAAGTAGTGTAAAATAAAACCCACACGCACATACAAGCAGACAAACGAACAAACAAACAAAAAGACAAATAAAATAAGAGTAAAGTGGGTGCCCATTACAAATGCTAGGTACTAGAAGGAGGTGCTAGTGGCGCTGTCAGTTAGTACTGTTCTCTCGTGGCTAGACAGCTGCTCGTCCTACCGGAGTCCGTGTTCGAATTCCAGGTAATTCTCTTGTGATTTTTCTTTCTCTCACGTCTCACTGAAGTGCTTTGTCTACAGTTTGTTTTTTCGAGGTCTAATCTTACAAAACTGTGTTCTCTTATTTTACCGAACGAAAGCCTCGTTGTTTTCTATTTATAAAAAAACTGTTCCTTCACATAAACAAAAAAAAGGCAGTTAACAGGCAGAAGATATAAGTGGTTTGTCAGATAAGTATTCACATGACTGCCACTATACAATCACCAACATACAATTGTCAGTATTCTGCAATCCAAGAACAATGCATTTGAAATTCTTTCTACTGTAAAACAATTCTGAATTTTTATACAGTCTGATCAAAATATGATAGTCTCAGTCACTTACAAAGAAAATAAATGGCTATTTTGAAAATTAAAAGATCTGCATTCTTTCAACTTTATAGAAAATAAATCTATTCTTTCGCTCCTTATTAAGCTGAATGTCCCAGCGCACATGTCTGAAAGTCTCGGAATATTAGAATCTGAAATACTTGAAATGATTTACTATACACAGTGGTTTAAATCTGACATTTTTCTTAAAATTAATAAATGTTTGGGGTTCAAGAATTTCAAACACAGCAAACTTTTCTTTGGAAGCCACTCAGTTAACGCAGGAGTTGTCGCTGTTTAACACGAAAGTTGTCAGTTAACGCAGGAGTTGCCGCTGTTTAACACGAAAGTTGTCAGTTAACGCAGGAGTTGCCGCTGTTTAACACGAAAGTTGTCAGTTAACGCAGGAGTTGCCGCTGTTTAACACGAAAGTTGTCAGTTAACGCAGGAGTTGCCGCTGTTTAACACGAAAGTTGTCAGTTAACGCAGGAGTTGCCGCTGTTTAACACGAAAGTTGTCAGTTAACGCAGGAGTTGCCGCTGTTTAACACGAAAGTTGTCAGTTAACGCAGGAGTTGCCGCTGTTTAACACGAAACTGGTCAGTTACAGACACAACCGCTAACTCCTCCGCCTCTATTATAAAATGGAGTGTTTTCTCCTACACTGACTCACTGCACATTGGATGTAAAGATGGAGCTGTCCGTCCAGGTGAAACAGCTCATTTTAAGTCTTCTAGCGCCGCAGGCTTAAGAAAGGCATCAAGTCTTATGTGAGATTTTGTCTCGGCATCAAATCTTATGTGGGATTTTGTCCTGGCATCAAATCTTATGTGGGATTTTGTCCTGGCATCAAATCTTATGTGGGATTTTGTCTCGGCATCAAATCTTATGTGGGATTTTGTCTCGGCATCAAATCTTATGTGGGATTTTGTCCTGGCATCAAATCTTATGTGGGATTTTTTCCTGGCATCAAATCTTATGTGGGATTTTGTCTCGGCGTCAAATCTTATGTGGGATTTTGTCTCGGCATCAAATCTTATGTGGGATTTTGTCTCGGCATTAAATCGTCGTACAGAGAGAATTGTTTTAGAGTTTCTCTGTAAGGTTTTGGAAATACCACATATACAACTGTAAAAGTCGTCTATATTAATGTAATATAATACATCTCACACTACAGATTTCCTCTTCATTCCCTGGCAGCTTATCTTAACACTGTTGTCTTGGCACCCACTTGTTCAGCCGGATCAAACGATATCACTGATATGGGTTTTTAAGCCACAACATTTGGACGAGAAGTCAGTTCACTAACAGCTGCATCTTTCCCATCCCGATCCAGAACTCCAAGGTTCTTGTTGGCAGTTATCCCCCTTTGTTCTTTCGTTTTGTTTTTTTTCCTCATCGTGTTATATATCGGTAATTTGTTAAGTGAAGATCAAGAAATCATTGTAAAGAGCAAACATATTACTAAAATAGCCAAATAGGGAACATTAAAAATTATAACACTTCTGCCTATGTGTTGAATAGTTTTGAAATGCAAACATGAACAGCGTGTCATTTATGTAAATTATGGACAGTTTGTTTGTTTTGTTTTGGTTTTTTTTTTGGTGAAATTATTATTATTACTCCAACGACAGTGTTGCGGTAAAATGAATGTTTGACACTGCGTACGAGACAAACAAATAACAAAAGTCAGAAAAGGACCATGTAGATTCTAAGCTACTGTGACAAAGAAAAAGATAGAAGGCAAAAGAGACCGAGGTAGAGAGAGAGAGAGAGAGAGAAACTGACTAGATGGCACGGGCAAAGAACGCCAGCACAGCTTATGATCAGCTCCCGGAACAGGGAGTTGTGGAAAAGCATGATAGCCAAGGCCAGCCGGCAGAGCAACAGACAGATGACACTGCCTGATAGAAAATGTGAACAGTGACATTTACAGCACTTAAAAAAAAACAATCCCATGTTATATTTTTGTATGCCAACATCGGTTTTAACATTTGTGCGAAAATTAATTGACTGCATCATACAATTAAACAATACTTTTTCATTTCCTATGGTGCAATCTGTTCGCCCACCCCACCCCTCCCCCCCCCCCCAAAAAAAAAATTTCATCAGCTGTATCTTCACTATATGTATCGATTGTTGTTAAAGTCATGTAGCATTTTTCTATTAAGATTTAATCAGTCGTCAGATTAACGTATAGTACCAGTAGCAGTCTCATTACAAACAACATTCTGAATTATGTGAGGGGCATGCGTCGCTTATATGGGAAATCTAGAAAATTTAGAGAGACTGGAAAGGATTAGAAAAGTATAAGGAATAGTTTTATATGACACATACTGAAAATAAAATTAGTGGCAGTAACCGGATCTTTATCTGAAAAAAAGTGTGCCTTAATGGCTCAGAAAGCTGAAGAAGAAGGAGAAGAAGAACCGGATCCATGCTCTTAGTGAAAATGCGGTTCCCCACTCCCAACCGCCATAAATAAGTTCAAGATAAGCAAAATGTAAGTAAATTCACATGAAAGTTATCAAAGTTCATAATTCAGACTCCGGCTTCACTGCATTCGGGACAACCCCATATATGCCCCGCCGCATGCCGCAGCATCCATTGAAGAGATTGTTTGCTAATAGTTCCTGTCAAATGTTGGTTGTTTACGATGTGTTTTCTGCCACACAGTTCGGATTTCTGGCCAGCAACTCTATTTTGTCCTAGCTCCCGCAGTCTTCTCACAGCTACGTTGTTCTTCCATTCCCGCTCTTCATTCTCCCGCAGTCTCCTCACAGCTACGTTGTTCTTCCATTCCTGCTCCTCATTCTCCCGCAGTCTCCTCACAGCTACGTTGTTCTTCCATTCCCGCTCCTCATTCTCCCGCAGTCTCCTCACAGCTACGTTGTTCTTCCATTCCCGCTCCTCATTGTCCCGACGTCTGTCCAGTACAGCGTTAGCAATGTCCCCCTTGTCCATTGCCAGTCTGCCATTTATTTTAGCCTGTCCTGCAAGTCTATCTGCCACATCATTGCCATGTACTTTCATTTGCCCTGGACAGTAAAGCTACGTTAGGCTTGTCATAACTGACTGGCTTAACAGATGAACCCATTCTTTTCGTACTAAATCATTCTCAATCCTACGAAGCATACTCTGTGAACCCGTCACAATGACACCATTAACCACATCATGAGCAACTAACCATTCCATTTCCACCGATGCAGCTCAATTTCAACTCGCACGCTTGAAGTGCTGACTTCAAAGGCCCCCGAAACCTTTGCCATTACTCTTCCATTTCAGTAGACAACATTTGGACGAGAAGTCAGTTCACTAACAGCTGCATCTTTCCCATCCCGATACAGAACTCCAAGGTTCTTGTTGGCAGTTATCCCCCTTTGTTCTTTCGTTTTGTTTTTTTTCCTCATCGTGTGAAGTATCCGTAATTTGTTAAGTGAAGATCAAGAAATCATTGTAAAGAGCAGACATATTACTAAAATAGCCAAATAGGGAACATTAAAAATTATAACACTTCTGCCTTATGTGTTGAATAGTTTTGAAATGCAAACATGAACAGCGTGTCATTTATGTAAATTATGGACAGTTTGTTTGTTTGCTTGTTTGTTTTTTTTGGTGAAATTATTATTATTACTCCAACGACAGTGTTGCGGTAAATGAATGTTTGACACTGCGTACGAGACAAACAAATAACAAAAGTCAGAAAAGGACCATGTAGATTCTGCGACGGAGTAAGCTACTGTGACAAAGGAAAAGTAAGAAGGCAAAAGAGACCGAGATAGAGAGAGAGAGAGAGAGAGAAACTGCTAGGTGGACTGATTAGATGGCACGAGCAAAGAACGCCAGCACAGCTCGGAGCAGGGAGTTGTGGAAAAGCATGATAGCCAAGGCCAGCCGGCAGAGCAACAGACAGATGACACTGCCTGATAGAAAATGTAAACAGTGACATTTACAGCACTTAAAAAAAAACAATCCCATGTTATATTTTTGTATGCCAACATCGGTTTTAACATTTGTGCGAAAATTAATTGACTGCATCATACAATTAAACAATACTTTTTCATTTCCTGTGGTGCAATCTGTTCGCCCACCCCACCCCTCCCCCCCCCAAAAAAAAATTTCATCAGCTGTATCTTCACTATATGTATCGATTGTTGTTAAAGTCATGTAGCATTTTTCTATTAAGATTTAATCAGTCGTCAGATTAACGTATAGTACCAGTAGCAGTCTCATTACAAACAACATTCTGAATTATGTGAGGGGCATGCGTCGCTTATATGGGAAATCTAGAAAATTTAGAGAGACTGGAAAGGATTAGAAAAGTATAAGGAATAGTTTTATATGACACATACTGAAAATAAAATTAGTGGCAGTAACCGGATCTTTATCTGAAAAAAAGTGTGCCTTAATGGCTCAGAAAGCTGAAGAAGAAGGAGAAGAAGAACCGGATCCATGCTCTTAGTGAAAATGCGGTTCCCCACTCCCAACCGCCATAAATAAGTTCAAGATAAGCAAAATGTAAGTAAATTCACATGAAAGTTATCAAAGTTCATAATTCAGACTCCGGCTTCACTGCATTCGGGACAACCCCATATATGCCCCGCCGCATGCCGCAGCATCCATTGAAGAGATTGTTTGCTAATAGTTCCTGTCAAATGTTGGTTGTTTACGATGTGTTTTCTGCCACACAGTTCGGATTTCTGGCCAGCAACTCTATTTTGTCCTAGCTCCCGCAGTCTTCTCACAGCTACGTTGTTCTTCCATTCCCGCTCTTCATTCTCCCGCAGTCTTCTCGCAGCTACGTTGTTCTTCCATTCTCGCTCTTCATTCTCCCGCAGTCTCCTCACAGCTACGTTGTTCTTCCATTCCCACTCCTCATTCTCCCGCAGTCTCCTCACAGCTACGTTGTTCTTCCATTCCCGCTCCTCATTGTCCCGACGTCTGTCCAGTACAGCGTTAGCAATGTCCCCCTTGTCCATTGCCAGTCTGCCATTTATTTTAGCCTGTCCTGCAAGTCTATCTGCCACATCATTGCCATGTACTTTCATTTGCCCTGGACAGTAAAGCTACGTTAGGCTTGTCATAACTGACTGGCTTAACAGATGAACCCATTCTTTTCGTACTAAATCATTCTCAATCCTACGAAGCATACTCTGTGAACCCGTCACAATGACACCATTAACCACATCATGAGCAACTAACCATTCCATTTCCACCGATGCAGCTCAATTTCAACTCGCACGCTTGAAGTGCTGACTTCAAAGGCCCCCGAAACCTTTGCCATTACTCTTCCATTTCAGTAGACAACAAAACCCCAGCCACTTCCGCTGTTCCGAGTCACTGGGCCATCTATCACGTGGGAAAACCCACACTGATGCTGGATGAGATCTTGAACCCAAAGTTAAGTGCTCCTTTTACGCTATCTCGACATTCACGGCCCTTCTATATAATAACCTTTGTTAGCTGAGGTCGGTCCTGTACCCGTAACCAGCCATCACCTTTGGGCAACTCATCTTATGCGGGATTGCATATATACTGACTATATTGTATCCTCCGCCTCGGGCATCCAAGATCTGCCTCGTTTGATGCGTCTTCCCTTTATCAGCCCCAGATCCTTATGGAGAGGATGATCCTTCACGCCAGCAACCCTGATGTATGCCTTTACCTGATCATGTGTTTAGATCTCACACTCAGCGTATCTAGCAGAAAGCTCATGGCTGCCACAGAAGTATCCATGGTGCAACCCAACATAACGAGACAAAACATATCGAGATAAAACATAACGAGACAAAATATAACGAGACAAAACATAACGAGACAAAACATAACGAGAAAGTCTTGTTTATGTGTACATATATGTGCGAGTGTGCATGTACGAGGGTCGTCCAAAAAAGTAAGTTTACAAGGGTTACTACTTCAAGAGCAAAATTTGGACATAAATTTGGCACCCTATGTACCATAATGGACATCTGATTTTTCTCAAGCAGTCGCCATGAGAATAAGCCAAATGTCTAAGCGCAGAACAGGTTTCCTGATGCCAGGCTCGTAAAATGCGTTTTCCTTGAAGTAGAACCACCGTGTCACCGCTGATTTCGACATACTTGGTACTCTGAAATCTGTGGCCACCAAAATGTTCCTTGAGACCTGAGAGGAGATGATAATCACAAGACGCCTTCTCGGGACAATGGTTCAGTTTCTCCCACCGAAATTGTTGCAGGAGCTTCCGAAGCGAAGCGGCCATGTGTGGGCGTGTGTTTATCATCATCATCACGTGCCGTGCCGACTGGCGTTGGCTATTATGCTTCTGCAGAGTACCCGATCCTTCATGCAGGAAATCAGTTCAGTTGGTGATCTCCTCTCACACCATCCCGTCAGACTGTCCAGTATCATTTCTCTCGGTCTTCCTCTTGATCTTCTTCCTTCTATTTTTCCTGTTGTTATAATATTTTCAATGCCCCCTCTTCTCATTGCATGTCTTATGAAAGTACATTATCTCTCTCTTATCTTTTTGACAAGGTTTTTTTTTATCTCTTCAGCTCTTCTCATACATTCTTCATTAGTTATTTTTGCTGTCCAGGGGATTCGCAACATTCTAATAAACCACATTTTTGCTGCTTCCAATGATTTTTGTGCAGACCTGCCTATTGTCCATGATTCACTTCCATATAACAAGATAGGTTCAATATAGCATTTTAGGACTCGTTTTCTAACATTCACTGATAAAGATGTGTTAGATAATATGTTTCTCATTCTCTGAAATGCAGTCTTTGCTTGGCCTAATCTGTTCCTAATTTCTGTTCTGGATTTCCCATCTGAAGTTATTACTGCTCCAAGGTATTTGAATTTCTGCACCTACTTTAGAAAAATTCCGTTTAATTTTATACTGCATTTTCGTGGATTCTGTTTCTTAGATATAACCATAGTCTCTGTCTTTTTTATGTTCAAAGTAAGGCCTTTCTGTTCACTTTCTTTGGTGACTTTATCCAAGAGATTTTGCAGGTCTTGTTGTTCTCAGCTATCAGTACTATGTCGTCAGCATACCGAAGGTTGTTAATATTGTATCCTCCAATTGTTATGCCTTGTTCTGTGATGATTGTTCTTAGAATATTCTCGCTGTACAGAGAAAAAAGGTCTGGAGATAGTACACATCCTTGTCGCACCCCTTGTTTTATAGGTTGATATTTTCCAGTCCTATTTTCAACTCGAATAGCTGCTGCTTGCTGTCAGTATAGATGTTTCACAATCCTCAGGTCTTTGCCGTCTATATTGATGTCTTCAAGTATGTTAATAATTTCATTATGTTTCATCTTGTCGAATGCCTTGGTGTAATCTATGAAGCATAAGTAGAGATCTTTCTGTACTTTTAAAACTCTTTCTGTTAGTGTTCGTAAAGCATAAATGGCATTGTGTGTTCCCTTTCCTTCAAGAAATCCAAACTGTTCATCTGCTATTTCCATTTTTATCTTTTTCCTTGTTCTTCTCATAATTATTCTCAGAAGTAGCTTCGTTATGTAACATGAGAGGCTAATAGTCCGGTGGTCGTCACATTCCTTTGCACCTGGTTTCTTTGGTAGTGCTGTAAACGTGGATTTAATCAGGTCACTGGGCATATAACCACTGTTGTAAATGTCATTCAGTAACTTGGTTATTATTTTTATTCCTGTCTCATCTAGTGCCTCTATTTCTTCTATTGTTATATTATCAGGCCCAGTCGCTTTTCCTTTCTTCATGTATTTGATGGCATCTATGATTTCATCTTCAAGTATTGGTGGTCCATTACAGTTTTCAGTACCTGGTGTTAATTCTGGTCTTTCTCCTCCATATAGCTCACCGATATACTCTGTCCACCTATCTTCAATGTCTTCTTTTCCCATTAACATTTTACCTTCTTTCGATTTCAGGCATCCTGTGGTATATTTTGTTTTCCTGCCTGTGAGTTCACTAATTCGTTTGTGCATGTTTTTCCTGTCTTTATTATGATAGTCCTCTATCTGTCTGCACTGTTCATTTAACCACACTTCCTTTGCTTCTCTGCGTTTGCGTCTTATTTCTTTATTTATCTTGCTATATTTTTCCTCGTTATTTTTACTCCTCCTCCTCTTGTCCATCAGTCCTAGGATGTCGTCTGTCATCCATTTATTTTTAGAGGCTTCTTTTTTTATGGTATTATCTCCATAACAGTTTGGTGGATAGAATCTCTTAACATTGCCCATTGTTCATCTATACTATTTATCTTTGCTATTGCATTGTATCTATTTGTTATAATAACTTTGTATTGTTCTCGCAGTTCTTGTTCATTTTTAAGGAGTTTGTATTCAGTTCGATGTTTCTCACTTTTCTGCCCGCTTTTTTTAGCTTTATTCTAATTTTTCCACAGAGTGGATCATGGTCACTATTGCAGTCAGCTCCTGGCATGGTTTTTGTTGTCAGTAATGCATTGCGGAATCGTTTGTTGATTAATATGTAGTCTATCTGGTTAAAAGTCTTTTTGTCTGGGCTGCACCACGTTGCCAGTCGTCTGGGATGTTGTTTAAACCAAGTGTTTCCTACAACCATGCTGTGTATTCTTGCCCATTCAATTAATTTACAACCTCTGTCATTCCTCTCCCCCAGTCCATAGTCACCAACGATGTCTGAAGTTCTTCTTTTACCAACTTTGGCATTAAAATCTCCCATGAGTATGGTAACTTCATGTGATTTTGTGTGTTTTAGGGCTGTCTCTATGTCATTATAAAATAGCTGTACATCTTCTTCAGAACTTTCAGATGTTGGAGCGTACACTTGTATAATATTTATGTTTATTGGTTGTCCTTTCAGTTGGGCTAGCAGATCCGAGATGTTCAAATATCCTACAACTGTCCTTGTCGTTTGTTGGTCAAATATTATTCCTACTCCTCGTTCATGTTTCTCACTTCCTGAATATATTATTATATATTTTTCAGAGTTTATCTTCCTTGCACCTGTCCATCTAACTGCACTCATTCCTAATATGTTGATCTTCATCCTTTCCATTTCCATCTTTACATTTTCTAATTTTCCAGCCTGGAATAAAGTTATAACATTCCATGTTGCTATTTTGAACTTGATAGTTTTGCCACCAGTAGCTTGATGACGATCTGGCCTCACCTGTGGCTCGTGAGCTGACCTACCGGACGAGGCTGTTCCAAAGGAGCATCCATTAATGTCGTTCATGACAAATCTATTACTCTGAATAAGCATAATTGTTCTTGGGAGCTACAACAGTGGTTTCCCGTTGTCTTCTGTCAGTTTGTGTACGGACTCTCCGCTAGCCTTTGGACTCCCTGTCCTACCGGCAAGGCAGCGGGCTAGTGTTACCATGGAGAAATAACACACCTTATGTCAACAACCCAGAACGACGACGTCTGATGCCAGCCCCTAGAAGGTCTAGTGTGCTCTTGTACACAGCTATATTAATTGATGCTTCCCTTTTTCCAAGAAATAGATCAGCAACGTGTTTTCTGATTCCAAAATACGGCAGCAATCGCTTTGCAACCAGACGGCACAACCTTGAACTACCTGGCTCGTGATAAGTCCGGGTGCTTCTATTCATGCTTGCACATTTCGATTCTGGGGTGCTATTGTGAACCCATATCTCGTCACTCAGTGTGTTCTACACAATTTTGGCCATGAATGGCATGTAGTTGCAGGAATAACAATACGTATGCTAATTTATTTGCCCTGTGGTCCTCAGAAAAAGCTCGCGGGGCCCATCTTGCACACATCTTAAGAAATTCCTGTTGCACAATCATTCTTGACATTATTCCACGTGACAGACTCAAATCACTTCGTTCACAGTCACTCTTCTGTTCTTCAAAATCAATCTTCAGTTTGTTTTTTTTTTCGATGTCGAACCTGCTGTCGAGGGTCTGCCACTCCGCGCTACTTCACTGGTTATCACTAGCCAGATTCGAAATTTCTGACACCGTTTTACCGCACACTGTCTCCATAGACTTCCACCAACTGTCAACTCATCACACTGTCTCCATAGACTTCCACCAACTGTCAACTCATCACACTGTCTCCATAGACTTCCACCAACTGTCAACTCATCACACTGTCTCCATAGACTTCCACCAACTGTCAACTCATCACACTGTCTCCATTTCCCATTAACATTTTACCTTCTTTCGATTTCAGGCATCCTGTGGTATATTTTGTTTTCCTGCCTATGAGTTCCCTAATTCGTTTGTGCATGTTTTTGCTGTCTTTATTATGATAGTCCTCTATCTGTCTGCACTGTTCATTTAACCACACTTCTTTTGCTTCTCTGCATTTGCGTCTTATTTCTCTATTTATCTTGCTATATTTTTCCTCGTTATTTTTACTCCTCCTCCTCTTGTCCATCAGTCCTAAGATGTCGACTGTCATCCATTTATTTTTAGAGGCTTCTTTTTTTGGTGGTATTATCTCCTTAACAGTTTGGTGGATAGAATCTCTTAACATTGCCCATTGTTCATCTATACTATTTATCTTTGCTATTGCATTGTATCTATTTGTTATAATAACTTTGTATTGTTCTCGCAGTTCTTGTTCATTTTTAAGGAGTTTGTATTCAGTTTGATGTTTCTCACTTTTCTGCCTGCTTTTTTTAGCTTTATTCTAATTTTTCCACAGAGTGGATCATGGTCACTATTGCAGTCAGCTCCTGTCATGGTTTTTGTTGTCAGTAATGCATTGCGGAATCGTTTGTTGATTAATATATAGTCTATCTGGTTAAAAGTCTTTTTGTCTGGGCTGCACCACGTTGCCAGTCTTCGAGGATGTTGTTTAAACCAGGTGTTTCCTACAACCATGCTGGGTATTCTTGCCCATTCAATTAATTTATAACCTCTGTCATTCATATCCCCCAGTCCATAGTCACCAACGATGTCTGAAGTTATTCCTTTACCAACTTTGGCATTAAAATCTCCCATGACTATGGTAACTTCATGTGACTTTTTTAGTGCTGTCTCTATATCATTATAAAATAGCTGTACATCTTCTTCAGAACTTTCATATGTTGGAGCGTACACTTGTATAATATTTATGTTTATTGGTTGTCCTTTCAGTTGGGCTAGCAGGACTCGGTCCGAGATGTTCAAATATCCTACAATTGTCCTTGTCGTTTGTTGGTCAAATATTATTCCTACTCCTCGTTCATGTTTGTCACTTCCTGAATATATTATTATATATTTTTCAGAGTTTATCTTTCTTGCACCTGTCCATCTAACTTCACTCATTCCTAATATGTTGATCTTCATCCTTTCCATTTCCATCTTTACATTTTCTAATTTTCCAGCCTGTAATAAAGTTATAACATTCCATGTTGCTATTTTGAACTTGATAGTTTTGCCACCAATAGCTTGATAACGATCTGGCCTCACCTGTGGCTCGTGAGCTGACCTACCAGACGAGGCTGTTCCAAAGGACCATCCACTAACGTCGTTCATGACAAATCTATTACTCTGAATAAGCATAATTGTTCTTGGGAGCTACAACAGTGGTTTCCCGTTGTCTTCTGTCAGTTTGTGTACGGACTCTCCGCTAGCCTTTGGACTCCCTGTCCTACCCGCAAGGCAGCGGGCTAGTGTTACCATGGAGAAATAACACACCTTATGTCAACAACCCAGAACGACGACGTCTGATGCCAGCCCCTAGAAGGTCTAGTGTGCTCTTGTACACAGCTATATTAATTGATGCTTCCCTTTTTCCAAGAAATAGATCAGCAACGTGTTTTATGATCCCAAAATACGGCAGCAATCGCTTTGCAACCAGACGGCACAACCTTGAACTACCTGGCTCGTGATAAGTCCGGGTGCTTCTATTCATGCTTGCACATTTCGATTCTGGGGTGCTATTGTGAACCCATATCTCGTCACTCAGTGTGTTCTACAAAATTTTGGCCGTGAATGGCATGTAGTTGCAGGAATAACAATACGTATGCTAATTTATTTGCCCTGTGGTACTCAAAAAAAGCTCGCGGGGCCCATCTTGCACACATCTTAAGAAATTCCTGTTGCACAATCATTCTTGACATTATTTCACGTGACAGACTCAAATCAGTTCGTTCACAGCCACTCTTCTGTTCTTCAAAATCAATCTTCAGTTTGTTTTTTTTTTATATCGAACCTGCTGTCGAGGGTCTGCCACTCCGCGCTACTTCACTGGTTATCACTAGCCAGATTCGAAATTTCTGACACCGTTTTACCGCACACTGTCTCCATAGACTTCCACCAACTGTCAACTCATCTCACTGCCTCCATAGACTTCCACCAATTGGCGATGAATTTCCGCAGGGGACACCAGCTTCACATTGTAGATCGCTACCCTATAGATTACGTACGTCTACAGAGGTATCGACCCACGCGGTGTGTTATTTTGTTTTTCAATAGTGTGTAACTTGAGTTTGGGCTGGCATTGTTATTCGAGGTATGACCAGTGTATAACAGTATGGGGGGGGGGGGGGGGCGGGGGGGGGGTTCCTTTTGTAGCTTAGATAATGTAAGGGATGTAATCGGTATTATTGTAAAGTTAGACAGAGTAGGTCCCTGATTACTCTTATCTGGGCACGTGGTTTTCGAAAGAGCGAAATGCTCATGGAAAGATTTGGTCAAGAAACATGTGGAATCTTGAGATAGCCCGTCTTTATTGACGGAGCATTTTAAAAAACAGCCTTGGGCTAAAATGAGATGACATGTTTTCATAAGTCAAGGAAAGTTGTAAAATATGGGATGACATGTTTTCATAAGTCAAGGAAAGTTGTAAAACGGGATGACATGTTTTCATAAGTCAAGGAAAATTGTAAGACATGGGATTTTTGCACGAGACGTTGGTGTCTCGTGGGCTGAGCAAAGAAAGGATTTGACAGTTTTTTAGTAGTTTAGGATTATTATTGTAATAGCATCGAGAAAGAAAGGAACACCAATCACGTAGTTGTCATGTAAAATTGGCTAGGATGTGAGCTAGCAGTTTTCTGTAGTTAATGTGATGTTACTGAGGCGCCTCATGTTTTCTGTGAAGTAAGAATTGTAAAGTTAAACATGTAGAAACAGTTCTTCTTGTTAAGACCAGTGGGTCTAAAACTTTGTGATGTGAGTTTTGTGAAATTCAGTGAGGCATATTCCTGAATCTGTAAGTAGTACCTTTTTGCTGTTCAAGATGCATATTTTATGTTTTGTTTTGAGTGTGAAAGTTTATCACTCACTCCTCATTTGGGGAACTGAGTTTTCGCCCGGGTGTTGGGGAGGGGGGGGGTCGAGCCTAAGTGCGATATTTTGTCAACCTACTTCACCTCATCACTCAACTATCATCAGTTCTCATTAGTAAAAAGTTGTTCTATGTTCTCCACAACTTTACAAGTTACTCCACACTGTTATGTGTTGGTATTGTGGAGAGAGTGTCAGAGGTTCTCATATTATGTTACCTGTCGTTTAGGCGGAGTCGAATGCCTGGGTTGTGTTAGTTTCTCTGTGAATATCATAGAAACCAGTGATAATACTTTCTGATAACATTCAAACTGATACATCTTACTCCACTAAACCCTTGCTAACAGCAGCATAAGCAACCTTCTTCAACACTTCACTATTTCAGCTGGTCCTGTGACCTGGCACGTACGATTTCAAGTGGAGGGAGCGTGTGGTTGTATCGTCTTGGATTAGTGTTAAGTTTTCTACATATCTTATCTTATATCTTATATCCTTCCCGTGCCGTTAAACGTCACATAGGGCTCGCAAGGTAGTTCGTCAATTTTTCCTATCTTCGGCGAGTCTTTCTACCTCATCAAGGGATTTTATGCCTGTTAATTTGGCCTCTCTTAACAATGTCCTCTTCAGAGTTTCACGCGGTCTGCCTCTTTTTCTTTGGCCTGTTGTGTTCCACTTGTTAGCTTGTTTGGGAATTCTCTGATCATTTCTTCTCATCAAGTGACCAACATATGTCCATCTCCTTTTCCTGATCACTCATGAGACTGGTTGTTGTTCAGTCATCCGTCTTATCTCTACATTGCTCTTGAATTCGTTCCACTTGATGCCGAGTATCTTCCTTAGGCATTTGTTTTCAAAAGAGTCTAATTTCTTGTCAATTTCTTTAGTTGTTTTCCAGCTTTCACATGCATAAATGAGGGTGGATATTACATTTGAATTGAATCTTCTTAACTTGGTTTTTGTGCTTATAACTTTTGAATTCCATATGTTCTCAAAATTCTTGAAGATCGATGCTGCTTTTGCAATTCTAACTTCCTTTCAGGTGTCACCATCCTGGTCTATGTTGCTGCCAAGGTATGCAAATTGATTGACTTCTTCAATATCTGTCCCTTCCATGTGTATTTTTCCACTTTGATTAAGGGAAATTTTCATTATTTTTGTTTTGTCCTTGTTAGTTTCAAGTCCTATTTTGCTAGCCATTGAAAACAGGCTATCTGTTTTTTCTTGCGTTGAATTCATATTGTTACTGATAAGAGTTATCAGTACCAAATGGGACCCCATAAAAGTAGCAACCTCCATTTTCTCCCTCGGTTCTATTTTTTTTTTTTTTTGTGTTGGTTCGTGTTACTGCAGCTACCCAATCGAAACTAACTTGTGTTACAGCAGCTACCTGATCAAAGCTAAGTAGTGTTACAGCAGCTACCTGATCAAAGCTAACTCGTGTTACAGCAGCTACCTGACCAAAGCTAAGTAGTGTTACAGCAGCTACCTGATCAAAGCTAAGTAGTGTTACAGCAGCTACCTGATCAAAGCTAAGTAGTGTTAGAGCAGCTACTCAATCAAAACTAACTTGTGTTACAACAGCTACCTAATGAAAGCTAACTCGTGTTACAACAGCTACCTAATCAAAGCTAACTCATGTTACAGCAGCTACCTAATCAAAGCTAACTCATTTTACAGCAGCTACTCAATCAAAACTAACTCATGTTACAGCAGCTACTCAGTCAAAACTAACTCATGTTACAGCAGCTACTCAGTCAAAGCTAACTCATGTTACAGCAGCTACTCAGTCAAAACTAACTCATGTTACAGCAGCTACTCAGTCAAAACTAACTCATGTTACAGCAGCTACTCAGTCAAAACTAACTCATGTTACAGCAGCTACTCAGTCAAAGCTAACTCATGTTACAGCAGCTACTCAGTCAAAACTAACTCATGTTACAGCAGCTACTCAGTCAAAACTAACTCATGTTACAGCAGCTACTCAGTCAAAACTAACTCATGTTACAACAGCTACTCAGTCAAAACTAACTCATGTTACAACAGCTACCTAATCAAAGCTAACTCATGTTATAGCAGCTACTCAGTCAAAACTAACTCATGTTACAGCAGCTACTCAGTCAAAACTAACTCATGTTACAGCAGCTACTCAGTCAAAACTAACTCATGTTACAGCAGCTACTCAGTCAAAACTAACTCATGTTACAGCAGCTACTCAGTCAAAACTAACTCATGTTACAGCAGCTACTCAGTCAAAACTAACTCATGTTACAGCAGCTACTCAGTCAAAACTAACTCATGTTACAGCAGCTACCTAATCAAAGCTAACTCATGTTACAGCAGCTACTCAGTCAAAGCTAACTCGTGTTACAGCAGCTACTCAGTCAAAACTAACTCATGTTACAGCAGCTACTCAGTCAAAGCTAACTCGTGTTACAGCAGCTACTCAGTCAAAACTAACTCATGTTACAGCAGCTACCTAATCAAAGCTAACTCATGTTACAGCAGCTACCTAATCAAAACTAACTCATGTTACAGCAGCTACCTAATCAAAGCTAACTCGTGTTACAGCAGCTACCTAATCAAAGCTAACTCATGTTACAGCAGCTACCTAATCAAAACAGCCTTGGGCTAAATGAGATGACATGTTTTCATAAGTCAAGGAAAGTTGTAAAATATGGGATGACATGTTTTCATAAGTCAAGGAAAGTTGTAAAACGGGATGACATGTTTTCATAAGTCAAGGAAAATTGTAAGACATGGGATTTTTGCACGAGACGTTGGTGTCTCGTGGGCTGAGCAAAGAAAGGATTTGACAGTTTTTTAGTAGTTTAGGATTATTATTGTAATAGCATCAAGAAAGAAAGGAACACCAATCACGTAGTTGTCATGTAAAATTGGCTAGGATGTGAGCTAGCAGTTTTCTGTAGTTACATGTGATATTACTGAGGTGCCTCATGTTTTCTGTGAAGTAAGAATTGTAAAGTTAAACATGTAGAAATAGTTCTTCTTGTTAAGACCAGTGGGTCTAAAACTTTGTGATGTGAGTTTTGTGAAATTCAGTGAGGTATATTCCTGAATCTGTAAGTAGTACCTTTTTGCTGTTCAAGATGCATATTTTATGTTTTGTTTTGAGTGTGAAAGTTTATCACTCACTCCTCATTTGGGGAACTGAGTTTTCGCCCGGGTGTTGGAGGGGGGGGGGGGAGTCGAGCCTAAGTGCGATATTTTGTCAACCTACTTCACCTCATCACTCAACTATCATCAGTTCTCATTAGTAAAAAGTTGTTCTATGTTCTCCACAACTTTACAAGTTACTCCACACTGTTATGTGTTGGTATTGTGGAGAGAGTGTCAGAGGTTCTCATATTATGTTGCCTGTCGTTTAAGAGTCGAATGCCTGGGTTGTGTTAGTTTCTCTGTGAATATCATAGAAACCAGTGATAATACTTTCTGATAACATTCAAACTGATATATCTTACTCCACTAAACCCTTGCTAACAGCAGCATAAGCAACCTTCTTCAACACTTCACTATTTCAGCTGGTCCCGTGACCTGGCACATACGATTTCAAGTGGAGGGAGCGTGTGGTTGTATCGTCTTGGATTATTGTTAAGTTTTCTACATATCTTATCTTATATCCTTCCCGTGCCGTTAAACGTCACATAGGGCTCGCAAGGTAGTTCGCCAATTTTTCCTGTCTTCGGCGAGTCTTTCTACCTCATCAAGGGATTTTATGCCTGTTAATTTGGCCTCTCTTAACAATGTCCTCTTCAGAGTTTCACGCGGTCTGCCTCTTTTTCTTTGGCCTGTTGTGTTCCACTTGTTAGCTTGTTTGGGAATTCTCTGATCATTTCTTCTCATCAAGTGACCAACATATGTCCATCTCCTTTTCCTGATCACCCATGAGACTGGTTGTTGTTCAGTCATCTGTCTTATCTCTGCATTGTTCTTGAATTCGTTCCACTTGATGCCGAGTATTTTCCTTAGGCATTTGTTTTCAGAAGAGTCTAATTTCTTGTCAATTTCTTTAGTTGTTTTCCAGCTTTCACATGCATAAATGAGGGTGGATATTACATTTGAATTGAATCTTCTTAACTTGGTTTTTGTGCTTATAACTTTTGAATTCCATATGTTCTCAAAATTCTTGAAGATCGATGCTGCTTTTGCAATTCTAATTCTAACTTCCTTTCAGGTGTCACCATCCTGGTCTATGTTGCTGCCAAGGTATGCAAATTGATTGACTTCTTCAATATCTGTTCCTTCTATGTGTATTTTTCCATTCTGATTAAGGAAATTTTCATTATTTTTGTTTTGTCCTTGTTAGTTTCAAGTCCTATTTTGCTAGCCATTGAAAACAGGCTATCTGTTTTTTTCTTGCGTTGAATTCATGTTGTTACTGATAAGAGTTATCAGTACCAAATGGGACCCCATAAAAGTAGCAACCTCCATTTTCTCCCTCGGTTCTATTTTTTTTTTTTTTTGTTGGTTCGTGTTACTGCAGCTACCCAATCGAAACTAACTTGTGTTACAGCAGCTACCTGATCAAAGCTAAGTAGTGTTACAGCAGCTACCTGATCAAAGCTAACTCGTGTTACAGCAGCTACCTGACCAAAGCTAAGTAGTGTTACAGCAGCTACCTGATCAAAGCTAAGTAGTGTTACAGCAGCTACCTGATCAAAGCTAAGTAGTGTTAGAGCAGCTACTCAATCAAAACTAACTTGTGTTACAACAGCTACCTAATGAAAGCTAACTCGTGTTACAACAGCTACCTAATCAAAGCTAACTCATGTTACAGCAGCTACCTAATCAAAGCTAACTCATTTTACAGCAGCTACTCAATCAAAACTAACTCATGTTACAGCAGCTACTCAGTCAAAACTAACTCATGTTACAGCAGCTACTCAGTCAAAGCTAACTCATGTTACAGCAGCTACTCAGTCAAAACTAACTCATGTTACAGCAGCTACTCAGTCAAAACTAACTCATGTTACAGCAGCTACTCAGTCAAAACTAACTCATGTTACAGCAGCTACTCAGTCAAAGCTAACTCATGTTACAGCAGCTACTCAGTCAAAACTAACTCATGTTACAGCAGCTACTCAGTCAAAACTAACTCATGTTACAGCAGCTACTCAGTCAAAACTAACTCATGTTACAACAGCTACTCAGTCAAAACTAACTCATGTTACAACAGCTACCTAATCAAAGCTAACTCATGTTATAGCAGCTACTCAGTCAAAACTAACTCATGTTACAGCAGCTACTCAGTCAAAACTAACTCATGTTACAGCAGCTACTCAGTCAAAACTAACTCATGTTACAGCAGCTACTCAGTCAAAACTAACTCATGTTACAGCAGCTACTCAGTCAAAACTAACTCATGTTACAGCAGCTACTCAGTCAAAACTAACTCATGTTACAGCAGCTACTCAGTCAAAACTAACTCATGTTACAGCAGCTACCTAATCAAAGCTAACTCATGTTACAGCAGCTACTCAGTCAAAGCTAACTCGTGTTACAGCAGCTACTCAGTCAAAACTAACTCATGTTACAGCAGCTACTCAGTCAAAGCTAACTCGTGTTACAGCAGCTACTCAGTCAAAACTAACTCATGTTACAGCAGCTACCTAATCAAAGCTAACTCATGTTACAGCAGCTACCTAATCAAAACTAACTCATGTTACAGCAGCTACCTAATCAAAGCTAACTCGTGTTACAGCAGCTACCTAATCAAAGCTAACTCATGTTACAGCAGCTACCTAATCAAAACTAACTCATGTTACAGCAGCTACCTAATCAAAACTAACTCATGTTACAGCAGCTACCTAATCAAAGCTAACTCGTGTTACAGCAGCTACTCAGTCAAAACTAACTCATGTTACAGCAGCTACTCAGTCAAAACTAACTCATGTTACAGCAGCTACTCAGTCAAAACTAACTCATGTTACAGCAGCTACCTAATCAAAGCTAACTCGTGTTACAGCAGCTACTTAATCAAAACTAACTCGTGTTACAACAGCTACCTAATCAAAACTAACTCATGTTACAGCAGCTACCTAATCAAAGCTAACTCGTGTTACAGCAGCTACTCAGTCAAAACTAACTCATGTTACAGCAGCTACTCAGTCAAAACTAACTCATGTTACAGCAGCTACTCAGTCAAAACTAACTCATGTTACAGCAGCTACTCAGTCAAAACTAACTCATGTTACAGCAGCTACTCAGTCAAAACTAACTCATGTTACAGCAGCTACTCAGTCAAAACTAACTCATGTTACAGCAGCTACTCAGTCAAAACTAACTCATGTTACAGCAGCTACTCAGTCAAA
Source organism: Achatina immaculata (assembly GCA_009760885.1). Lineage (NCBI taxonomy): Eukaryota > Metazoa > Mollusca > Gastropoda > Stylommatophora > Achatinidae > Lissachatina > Lissachatina immaculata. The sequence continues at coordinate 30,146,302 of CM019702.1, forward strand.
ACTAACTCATGTTACAGCAGCTACTCAGTCAAAACTAACTCATGTTACAGCAGCTACTCAGTCAAAACTAACTCATGTTACAGCAGCTACTCAGTCAAAACTAACTCATGTTACAGCAGCTACTCAGTCAAAACTAACTCATGTTACAACAGCTACCTAATCAAAGCTAACTCATGTTACAGCAGCTACTCAGTCAAAACTAACTCATGTTACAGCAGCTACTCAGTCAAAGCTAACTCGTGTTACAGCAGCTACTCAGTCAAAACTAACTCATGTTACAGCAGCTACTCAGTCAAAGCTAACTCGTGTTACAGCAGCTACTCAGTCAAAACTAACTCATGTTACAGCAGCTACCTAATCAAAGCTAACTCATGTTACAGCAGCTACCTAATCAAAACTAACTCATGTTACAGCAACTACCTAATCAAAGCTAACTCATGTTACAGCAGCATAAGCAACCTTCTTCAACACTTCACTATTTCAGCTGGTCCCGTGACCTGGCACATACGATTTCAAGTGGAGGGAGCGTGTGGTTGTATCGTCTTGGATTATTGTTAAGTTTTCTACATATCTTATCTTATATCCTTCCCGTGCCGTTAAACGTCACATAGGGCTCGCAAGGTAGTTCGCCAATTTTTCCTGTCTTCGGCGAGTCTTTCTACCTCATCAAGGGATTTTATGCCTGTTAATTTGGCCTCTCTTAACAATGTCCTCTTCAGAGTTTCACGCGGTCTGCCTCTTTTTCTTTGGCCTGTTGTGTTCCACTTGTTAGCTTGTTTGGGAATTCTCTGATCATTTCTTCTCATCAAGTGACCAACATATGTCCATCTCCTTTTCCTGATCACCCATGAGACTGGTTGTTGTTCAGTCATCTGTCTTATCTCTGCATTGTTCTTGAATTCGTTCCACTTGATGCCGAGTATTTTCCTTAGGCATTTGTTTTCAGAAGAGTCTAATTTCTTGTCAATTTCTTTAGTTGTTTTCCAGCTTTCACATGCATAAATGAGGGTGGATATTACATTTGAATTGAATCTTCTTAACTTGGTTTTTGTGCTTATAACTTTTGAATTCCATATGTTCTCAAAATTCTTGAAGATCGATGCTGCTTTTGCAATTCTAATTCTAACTTCCTTTCAGGTGTCACCATCCTGGTCTATGTTGCTGCCAAGGTATGCAAATTGATTGACTTCTTCAATATCTGTTCCTTCTATGTGTATTTTTCCATTCTGATTAAGGGAAATTTTCATTATTTTTGTTTTGTCCTTGTTAGTTTCAAGTCCTATTTTGCTAGCCATTGAAAACAGGCTATCTGTTTTTTCTTGCGTTGAATTCATGTTGTTACTGATAAGAGTTATCATTACCAAATGGGACCCCATAAAAGTAGCAACCTCCATTTTCTCCCTCGGTTCTACTTTTTATTTTTTTTTTTGTTGGTTCGTGTTACAGCAGCTACCTAATCAAAGCTAACTCATGTTACAACAGCTACCTAATCAAAGCTAACTCATGTTACAGCAGCTACCTAATCAAAGCTAACTCGTGTTACAGCAGCTACCTAATCAAAGCTAACTCATGTTACAGCAGCTACTCAGTCCAAACTAACTAGTGTTACAGCAGCTACCTGATTAAAGCTAACTCATGTTACAGCAGCTACCTAATCAAAGCTAACTCATGTTACAACAGCTACCTGATCAAAGCTAAGTAGTGTTACAACAGCTACCCAATCAAAGCTAACTCATGTTACAACAGCTACTCAATCAAAGCTAACTCGTGTTACAACAGCTACCCAATCAAAGCTAACTCGTGTTACAGCAGCTACCTAATCAAAACTAACTATTGTGTTTTCTGTATATTGACTGACACCAAACGTTAACCACAAAACACACAAGAAATCCACAACAGAATCACAGTATTTCATCTAAGAAAAAATCAATGTTTATCTTTATTACGCAACCAGACAAAACTCCTGACACGACAAAAGAGTTGGATAAAATAACCAAAACCAGTGTTGGGCAAAACACATGAAAAGATCACACCAAACAGCAAAACTGGTATCATCATTGCATCAATATTACTCGTACACAAGTTTCTCAGTGATCCAATTAATTACATAAATTCACATGAATATAGCCTGGACATGGCATCATATACAACTGGTCTGTCACTGCATAAAATATATTCACACAAAATGGAGCAGTGATTAATTAAACAATTAAGTTCACACATTATTTATGAAACACATCAAAGATACAAGCATGTCACTGCAAAAAACATATCTGCACACCAGATTGCGCAGTGACAAAATCAAACATAAATTCTCATTATTATATCATTACTCATCAAAATCAAGCCTGTAATGTCACTGCATTAAAAACATTAATCATACCCAAAATTTGTGCAGTGACTTCAACGCAGAAATTCACTCTCAATATCTCATTAGTATCTTCATCAGGACATAACTTACTACACAATGAAAAGCATGAGAATTCATGGCAACTTCACAAACAAGTGACACTCTCACAAACATGGATATACTTACGAAAACTGACAAGAGAAACTTCACTAACATGAGGTCGGCTCAGGTAGTTGGGATCATAGCAAGACTGTCATATTTCCATCATAGTATCAGTAGAACTTCACAACTACAAGTCCAATTATTCCAACAAGAAGGGCTCCCCCAAAAACAACATGTTACCCAGCCATTGTCTCACGTGAAGACAGACTGACTGATCTCAGCTACACACCTCACATCACATGACCACAAATGCATATCCCCAAGATGATGTTTTGACCTCTTCCGCCGGCCTGTGCGAAAGAATTCAAAACCCACACCTAATAACAAATTCCACACTATGCTAATGAAGAGGTAGGTGTTACTTTATAGAAGGTATGAATTTATTGGTCTGTCTGTATGGAAAAGGACTATATACTTTTCACCAAGTTGCTTCCGCTATACTAAACGTACACTTCTGTCTTGCAATGTGTAGTTAAAAAAAAAAAAAACAAAGAAAACCAAAGATAAAAAAACAAGTATTAAAAATGATGAACCCAAACACTGTTGTCAAGATTTTCATCATTTATTAATCAGAAACGGTTCACACCAAACTATCAAAGAAAAAAAAAAAACCGTTACAAACACAAAATATTCAGTCACAAAAGATAATTGCTGATAACTGAAAGCACATTCGAACAGTGGATTTTTAACTCTTATAGGACTGCACCGCCTATTTATGTCTGATGAAAGAGTTAAACAACTGCAGTAAGGTACTGTTCTATCTTCCATGTTGTCTTTTTCGCTCATCAAAATGGTGGCACATTTATTGCCATCTCCCCAAATCCGCTGATGAGTTAGGGTCTGGATCAGCTAGTTCAGCTCAAAAACTAAGGGTTAACGAGGTGACCAAAGGATAATACAACAGTCCCCATATTAATTCTTCCAAATAAGGAAGTAGAATTCCATCTTACAGATGGGCTTCAGCCATTAAAACTATGAATTTGTAAATGTACAATAATCTTGTATAGCACAAGAGAGAACTCCGTGTGAATGTTAAAACATGCAGTTAAAATTTAAAATGAATAAAAGTGAGCAAAAGGTAAAAATTTGTTACGTACTGAGTGTACTTATACAAATCATTCATATTAAATGGAGTGAGTATGTTTCATATTTCTTTGTGGCAAGAGATTTCCACTTCTGTCAGTCCTTTGTTATCTTCTAGACTGTCTCCCACCTCTCCATTGCCTTTCCTGCACGTCTTCATGTCTCTTTGGGTCATCACAAGCTTCTTCCACCTTGTGGAGTCCAACTCTAAGCAGTTTGTGGTAAGGATTCGTTTTTCATTTTCATAATATAGCCAATCTACTGCCTCCTCCTTCTTTCAATCACCGTCAACAATGGTCTCACGTCTGCCTTTCTTAACCAGATGACATTCTTTATGACAGTGGTTCCCAGTTAACAAAAGTCCATGGACCCCCTTCTGTTTCAGAATCAAGGTCACAGACCTCCTTCTGTTTCAGAATCCAGGTCACAGACACCCTTCTGTTTCAGAATCCAGGTCACAGACCCCTATACTTTGGAAAAGTTTCATAGATGTGTGGTAGCTATGTGCTTTAAATGCAGAATAATTTTTTTCAGATAATGTGGGGAACTTTAACAAGTAAATGCTACACTACACTAAAAACACAGCACAAACTTTGTGAATTTTCAAAATGACAATAACGTAGTTAAGAAAAAAATAACAGCAATTAACAGCTGAGATTAATTAATCCCTACGTGTTCTGACAAATGAACAGAATATGAAATGTGTGACAACTAACCAACCTAAATATGATGAGAGAAATAAATCATGCGTCTTTTTATACTGAACAATGGCTTCCACGTCTGGTTTCACATCCGTTGTTAAACATTTCACAGTGAAAATAAAAAAAAGGATCTTGAGTTTTTCTCACGGACCCCCATGATAGGTTCCATGGACCTTTGGGAGTCTGCGGAAAACCAACTGTTTTATGGTATGTATCCAGATTTTACATAGACACTAGCCTTGAGTAGCATCATGAACACAGGCACCTCTTTACCATTCTTCAGCATTCGCTCTCATGTAGTAAGACACTTAAAACATTACTCTTGGGTATCTTGTTGGACCTCCAGACATCATTAAGTACAGCCCAAGCTTGTCTAGCTTCTTTTTTTTTTTTTTTGCTCTTATTCTGAATTATTACTATCTGCATCATCTGCTGTTACTGTACTAGCAAGGCATGTGAATTCCTTGACTTCTTCAGCTGACAAATAGTTCACCTGATTGTGATGCTTTCAGCATTTTGCTTCATTAGTTTGGCCTTCTTACTGCATACATACAGTATACTGGTCAAGAAAAGTATGGGCACTAATACTTGTGACAGATAAAAGGGATGGCGACTGCAGTAAAACTGGTTTAAATAAAAAAGGCAGATAGAGGTTATGGTGCAGTTTTACAAAGTGAGGGAGGGAGTGAGTAAAGTTAGAAAAAATGAATAGAAACTATGAGAATGTATAAACGAAAAACATACAACATCTGATATTTCGGCATGAGCCTTTTTTTTTCTCACTCCCTCCCTCACTTTGTAAAACTGCACCATACACCTCTATCTACCTTTTTTATTTAAACCAGTTTTACTGCAGTCGCCATCCCTTTTATCTGTCACATTCTCCTACTTGACTGCAACACTGTTGCATAGATTTTTGTCCATTTTCATTGACTTGTGTGGTGCTATCTATCCCTCTATTTTTTCCAGGCACTAATACTTTATCCTTCTGGAGCCCTTATGGCTTTTCAGGCCTGTTTTTATCTTTACCTGAAGAGGACTTGTAAGTATTTGTCTGTGCTGGTTGTATTCTATTTCTTTTTTTTCTAATTCATTTGTATTCCAAGACCCCCCCCCATCCTTTTTTTTCCTATTTCAGAGCAGACATTTCTTGCAGTTTTTGACTTGAACTGTCTCCCTTAAGGTTCACCTAAATTTTCTGCGCTGTATTAATTTCTGGTTGTTAGGTGCCTTACATCTTGGAAGGGTACATAATGGGAAAAAGAAAGAGAGGAAGACCAAGGCAAAGATGGCTGCAAGACATCGTTGATGACCTGCAAATGGATGCATCAGCAACAGGGCATCTTGCTTACAACCGAGAGGCCTACATGAGAGCTGTTAGGGAGACAAAGTTCCGCAAGGGACATACAAATGACTGACTGTCTGAGTTGCCTTACTGTCTAATGTCCTTGAAGTCACACTGACAGTGAGCATTAAAGTAAAACATGATGAAGCATAAATTTAAGTTTAAGCCATGTTTTAACTGAGTCAAATTTTAAAGCTTTTACATTGAGCATTATTTCTTATATCTAAAAAGATTTTTAATAATTTTAAAAATTCATATGGTTTTCTACACCAACCCACTTCAGATATGAAAATAAAAGCCAGAAGTTTCAATCAGTGGTGGTTTAATCAAAATGTTGTATGAGGGGCTTACTTAAAAACTATGGAGGAATAATTAAAAAGATGGAGTGTCACTAAGTAATGCTAGCAAATATTAAAATTTCAGATTTGAGTATGCTATGAGTGAAAGACATTTGCATAGACATTCACATACACAAAAACAAAGTGACAAGCATTAGATTTCATCTTGGTTCAGAAGTGCCCTGTAAAGATGTATAGAAATAAAAAAGGCCTATTTAACTTATTTGTTTTCACTTTAAAAGTTATGTTTCTGTGAGAAAATGGAATCCTAGCAAAGACTATCAAAGATCACGATCAACAGCGGCCCAGTCATAAAGATGCAATTAATTTTTGGATCAAGTAGTTTACAATATCATGACTAACCAGGTTAATAATAGTTATAATAATAGTAAGAAATAGAAGAAGAAGGATTAAATTGTATAAAATTCTAAACTGTTCAGCCATTTCTTGGTGGTTTGTCAATCTGTAGCTTTAACCTCCTAGAGCTTAACCCTATGAACTGCAGTCAACAAAGCTATAAAAAAATGTCAAGGGGATTTTCTGTAGTAATAATTGTGTGCACAGTGTCTTTGTTGGTCCAGTCTTTGATGCTGTGCTTTGGAGAATGGTAAAATTTAAGTTTGAAAGGCAATTAATTATTTAATTGCTTATCCCATCAATTTTTTATAGATTAGAGCTAATAGTTAATTATAATAATTAATTAATTAATATTAATTTGTATGCTGTGTTTCATGATGGACATCTTATTCACCAAAGTAATACTGGAAATCTCTCACAAAATGTGTTTAAATTTAGACTGAAGAAACACACCAGTAGTTACAATAAGCATTACACTTTCAGCTTAAAAATGAAGCATTAAAAATGCACTTTTCAGTGTGCAAATGTTTAAACAGTTACTGCTATCTACAATATTAAAAACTGAGTACATAAACAAAAAATGAATGAAAGGGAATATAATATCAACTCTGAAGTTTTATAATATCATATATTCAAAATCGGATGTGTTTAGTTTCACGGACACATATGAATTGGTTTGGCCATGTTATGGGCTCCTGCCAGGTCCCACAACTGCACTTCTCTTATGATGAAAGTATCGAGATTATCCCCCCTACCTTATATTACTGGTACAAAGTGATGTTCTGATGCACTGTACTGAGGTCACAGATGAGATAGCTGCCTGTCCACTTTTACATCAGAGTGAATGGTGCATGGCCGAGCTGTGGTTTATAAACACAGCTGTTGTACTGACAATGAAAGTAGAGAGTGAAGGGTAGTTATGTCGGAGAGGTAAGAGTAAATGGAGTTTTGCATCGGACATCACATGTTATTTGTGTCGACACTGTCTTGTTTTAGAACCATGAATGAATTGGACAAAAGTAAGAAACGAAGAGTCCCCGCTAACTAAAATACGTTGCAGTATGTGTGACCCACTATAAACCAGCTTTCCCTGGGAAACAAGCTGGAAACTTGTTATTTTTGTTTTCTTATGGTGGTGAATAATGGGGCGTGTCTTCCATTAGGCTACGATAGGCTCAAAGACAAATAGAACAAATATCTAGTCGCAGGACTTAATGTTCCTCAAAACATCATTCACCTGACATAGAACATATGTTTAAACATTACATAATTACTATTGTAAACTTAGTATTTTAAAATACTCGCCACCAATCATTCTATTCACAGACACTAATTTATGTGAACACAGATTTGAATGTGGCGCCATATTTAAATGAAGTAAGCAGAAAGAATGCTGATTCTCATCTATAAAAACCACCCACTGTAACATACTTGTAGGTGTCTTGATATGAAAGCCATGGAAACACAGCACATGAGGAAAACTATGTGTAACATTAGGGGGAAAAAATGTCAGCATAATTAAAAGATTCAAGAAAGCATCATTGCATCAAAAATAAGCAATTTTAGGGTTGTTACATTTAAATGAAAAGATGTATATTCATATGAAAAGATGTATATTCATATATTCATATTACAATTTTCTTCCACTGAGCATAAATCATGTTTTAAAATTATGTAACAAGACAACATTACTAGCTAATTCCAGCTTAAATAACTAGTATGTCAAAATGACTCAAGTATAATAAATGCATTGAAAAGTAATTTTTGACATTTAAAGGGAAAAAAAATCAAATCCAAAAAGTCTGATGCAACAAGATGTCATGGACAGCATTCAAAGTTAAATACTTTCTAAAAAAATACATTATTATAATACACATTTTCTATATTTCATTGCAATGAAGTACTACTTTTGCCATTTCCTGCACATTTTATACGGTTAAGGCATATTTGGAATCTAGAATTCAGTTTAGCTGTTTTATTTATTCTCCCTCAATTGTGTTCATTTTCTTCATGTAAACTGGCTAGTATGTTAAATTTTTAATAATAACAATAATATCAGCTGGTATGAATTAATTTTACTACAGTTAAATTTTACTGTTCAAGAAATTAAATAAAATATTTATTAGTAATTTGTTTAAGTAAACTTCCACACAGGAACAATAAAATATGTTTACCATGAAATGTGCAACCAAGGAAAGAGAAGAGTCAAATATTTGATTGTGTTGTGAGATACAAATACACAGAATACAGTACAGAATCTGAATCATTTTTTGTTCATCTCTTTCTGAATATCAGGGAAAATAGAAACTTTATTTGGTTTTATTGTTTGTTTAATTCAGTTTATATTATCATATCATTAAAAATAACTCAGTTCTGCTAGATCTCTCAATCTCTCTAAAGAGCGCTGCTAAATACTACCTTTGTTACATTCAATTCAGTATGCTTCTAGCATGCAGAATTTCATCAGTACAGTTCTAATATGTATTAAACACTGTAAATTCTTAATAAAATGGGAAAAGTAACCCTCAGTTTTCAGTTTTAATAACTTTTGTTGTATGATACAATGAACAATAACTTTTTTTTTTGCTTTTTCAAAATGTCTTTCAGGCATGAAAATTCAAATTTAAGGTTGATTTGAAAAACATTTATGAATGTCGAAAATGAGCAGAATTCACAGAAAAAAAAATTATATAACATATAAAATATAACATATAAAATAAAAAAACTCATATAAAGTTTGTTTTAAATAACCATTGATGACAAATAATAGAAAAAGAAATATAAAATACATTATATTTATTTGTGTTCAGTTATACCTCTTGTCATGTCAAGCTTATTTCAATGTTTCATAAACAGAACTCTTTAGTTAAGGACTCCAGTGAAAATTATTTTTTTTTAAATTAGTTTCTCATTATCGTTTACAAAATTGTTTGCCCCTGTTTTTTTTCAGGCTAATGACATTTCCTAAGTTGTCTCCCATCGTTAACAATCTGTCTTTTGTCAGGCTGCTGATACTTTTGTGTCACATTCACCTTCAGAGATGGGTATTAGGACACATGAACATAATTAGGGCAGGATTCGGTGATTAAATAAAAAAAAACTGAGAAACAATATCTTATTAACACTGAGTTTCTGCTCACTATGTTTTGTTCTTAAAACTCACATTGCTCACTATGACATCATCAATGGACCTTGACCAGTCAAGAGCTAATGAAAAGGAGCTTTGTGCAACATGGGCAAGGCACCTTCCTCTTACCAGTTACCACATCCATATTTTTCAAGACCATTTTCAAAGATGGAAAGAGCTATGCAGGTATGTGCAACAGCCAATAACTTTTCTGTATAATGCTATCCATGTTACAAAGTACTTTAAAAATTTGTTCTACATAGTCATCTGATTCTCTTCTACTAAATTTAAACTACATACTATGTTTTATTCTGTTTTTTTTTCTAATTATTATTATTGTAGTTTCTGTGTGTTACATTATTTCTTATTTTGCTTTTTCTTCACAACTTTTCACCAGGTCTTCAGCCACATTTCTGAAGATAAGTGGTTTGAGCAAAGAAAACAAAAAAAATCACCCTCTTGACACTGAATGCTGAAGTATTGACTTTACAAACTCTCAAAGATGGAAAGAGTAAAGCAGCAAATGAAGGAAACCAATAATCATCCCAATGAACACATGCAGACAATTAACTTACAACAAAAAAAGACAACCAAGTAGAACATAATACTGAACTGAGGAAACCATATATTTAGCACCAAAAATGTATCAGAAAATATGGATTAGACACACAGATTCTCTTACTCCTGCACTCATGAGTGAGTGCTTCAGAAAGACAGAGTCAGAGGTCATGCAATGCATTTAAATCTCCACGGTACTCATACAGATCTGGGAATCTGATAGTTGTGGGCCTGAAAAACAAGTTAAAGTGAAATACACAATCATAAATCCATGAAAACTAGCGAGAAAATAGCATTGCCACTTTTCTTCCCCATATAACTACTTCATTTCTGGTGGTCATTTACAATTTTATGTCTGTTTCTGGAAGATGAGTCTTATATCTTACATCCTTCCCGTGCCGCTAAACATCACATGGGGCTCGCATGGTAGTTCACCAAATTTCCCTGTCTTCTGTATGTTTTTCAATCTCATCAAGGGATGTTATGCCCACTGAACTGGCTTCTCGTAACAATATCCTCTTTAGAGTTTCAAGTGGTCGACCAGATGAGTATTAGATAACAATTTAATATACTGTATTTAAGTGAAATTTACGTAGCAAATTTTGGTTAATGTTTTCTATATGATGTAAACTTTAGTGAAAAAAATTAGGTTAAATAGAATTATGATCATCAGTCTTGTCTTCAGATCAAGCCCAGAGTGCTCTAATCTCTTTCTTAATATTTTCACTCGTGTACAATGACATATATAACCTGTTATATTATACAGAAAAAGGCACACAAAAATTGTACACAGACCTACACACCAATGAAAATCTTAACCCAGATACACTTCCTTTGTAGCACCATTGCAAATCCTCATGTATTTAGATTTTATATAAATTTTGTGTGTTACATGCTACAGTAGCTACATTTTGGGGCAAAGTTATACATCGTTTACTTGACTGACTTTTAAAAAGCTAAACTGTTTACATTTATTCAGTCTCAAGTAGTTAAAATTTAATCTTCATGATCAATGAAAAAAAAGACTTGAATTTCTGTTTTACAATTAAGTCATTAATCAGTTTTCCATTGTAATTAAATAATAAATTACCCTTACTGTTTCACATCAACAGAATAACATAAATGCAAAAGTGTAAATGCTGATTAAAATAAAACAGCTTTTGGCTTAACTGAAATTCATATTTCACAAGCCAAGCTGCCTTTCTTCAGTAATTAAGTATCCACTTACAAAAAAAAACTAAAGCATAAATAATAGTTCAAGCTACTGGAAGCTTTCAAAATAAAGAAAATACTATGTGGCTACTGTTATCTGTCTGTGAAACAAGAAATTATTTACATTATGCCATGAAAGAAAATGTCTGTAATAATGGATATTGGCCAGTTGAATTTGTATATGGAGTTAAACTTTTTTTTTGTATGATACAATTTCATATGTTTGAGGAAGAGAAAATTTCCAACGTTCCATACACATTAAATTCAGGCTTAATTTGGGATTTGCTAGACAGCAAAAATAACTAATGAGGAATATATGAGAAGAGCTGGAGAGACAAAAAATCTTGTCAAAAAAATAAGAGAAAGACAATGTATTTTCACAGGACCTGCAATGAGAAGAGGGGGGCATTGAAAATATTATAAAACAGGAAAAATAGAGGGAAGAAGATAAGTTAATGTTTATACAGAAAACATTTAAGGAGAAAGAATTTACATTTGGTATTTTAGTGACCTTTATGCAACCTTGACCTTAACTCTTTCACTCCTGAATCAATTTCCATTGGTAAAATTTTGAAAAATAATTTTGACAGAAAGAAACTGGAAGGAGGTTAATTCTATAATTGAAAAATATGGGTTAGGTTAGAAATGTGTTTCTTTTCATTTTATTTATACATTTTGCCTAGATATTGCTCCAAGCACTGATTTGCATGGGTATGCAAGATCTACAAACATTGCTGCTGTCATTTTTGAGTGAAAGACTTAATGTGACACCTCATAAATGTTATTGCTAACATATTTTATTCCACCTTCACTTAAATTTATCAGATTGCACTAGTAATTTCCATAATTAAGTCTGAACCAGGCAAAAGAAGACATATTATACATAATGCTTGAGTGAAGATTTTGTAAGCAAGTAATATCAGCAACAGTTGGCATAGTTAACAAAGTATCATACTACATGAGTAAATGTTAGCTAATTAAGGCATTTGAGTGTGGCTAATTTCTGGTCAGTAGTCTGAGTCTGTTGGGTCATATCTGAGTTCTTCATCACTGCCCTCATCTGCAACACATACCTCGACATCTGGAAGATCCTTCTTTTCTTTATCTGAACACAAAGCCTTTTCCTGTATGACAACAATAAACAATTTGATCATGTCAAAAAAAGAACCCCTGTCACTGAAACACTTAAAGGAAGACAGAGGCATCCGTTCTGCGGCTAAAAATTATGAGTCAAAACCATTTCTATACTCTAAACCATTCTCTGGTAATAGAATGTGTCACATCAGTCAGAAAACAAACGTGTGATCAATGTCATTCTTGTAAAAGTGGGATTTAATGTGAAATAAATCCAGCACTGCAGATTCGTGAGAAAACATTGTTCCCTCTTCTTGTATAATATAGTCATGCACGTCCAGTAGCATCCACAAAATATGCATGAACGCAGCCACTTCTATTAGAGCTTCTATTAGAGTTTATATCAGAGCTGTGAAAAATAACTTCAATATTAAAGAATTAAAGAAAAAAAACAAAGAATTTCACAATTATTTTTGAACTGTAAATTAGTCCAGATTCAAATCTGAGGTCTTTCTGTACTACCACTTTCTTAAAGAAATTAGCTAATTTAAATATGATAATGAGATTAAAGAATGTAGTAAAATTCATGATTATGATGTAAAATGATTTTGTTACACATGTGTGAGCATGATATAAATAGATTTAGTTGAATATGTGATTATGATCTTTTTTTTTTCTTTCATTCTCCCTGGAACTATGAGTTGTTGTTCTTTACAGCTGGTGTGGTGAGGATGCTGCAGGCAGTTTGCAGTGCATCTTTAGCAGATTCCATCCCAAGGAGGACTATGACAATCCCTGCCCAATTAAGCAGATTAGGCATGTCACCGGGAGGGGTAACTAATGGAGAATTGAGGACTTGTCTGCTGTGGTTCATCAAACCAGACACCAGCATGTCAGCTTTGGGTCACTGACTGTCAAATCGTATGCACTCCTCCTCACCCCCTTTGATCATGATTTAAAAGGATGCTGTTCTGTTTCTGATAAATATAAGAGTGGAACGTTTAAGAAAAGTACAGTGACATGCAGGCTTAGGTAGAAGAAAATGTAAGAGGAGCAAAAAAGGCCAATGTGAAAGAAAACGAAACTTTCAAAGAAAGATTTCCAGCCAAGTATGTTTGGCAGATACAGTGTTGAACTGTCACAGAGATATTTCCTAGGCTTGTTTGGAGACTGGGTGTGCATCAACTGTTTGGTTTGTTTCTTCATCTCTACACTCATGGACTGAGCCCATGTCTCATTCCCAGCCACAGTCTGTCAAGAAATTCGTCCCCCTTTCCAGGCAGCACACAAGCAATGTCAAAGCTGAGCCCATTCTCTGAGCTTTGTGAATGTCAGTTTTGTTTTGGTACCTTGTGGACAGAACTTGTAGTAGCCAATTCTCTGAGCCTTGTGAATATCAGTTTTATTTTGGTACCTTGTGGACAGAACTTGTAGCAGTCCATTCTCTGAGCCTTGTGAATGTCAGTTTTGTTTTGGTACCTTGTGGACAGAACTTGTAGCAGCCCATTCTCTGAGCTTTGTGAATGTCAGTTTTGTTTTGGTACCTTGTGGACAGAACTTGTAGTAGCCAATTCTCTGAGCCTTGTGAATATCAGTTTTGTTTTGGTACTTTGTGGACAGAACTTGTAGCAGCCCATTCTCTGAGCTTTGTGAATGTCAGTCAGTTTTGTTTGGTACCTTGTGGACAGAACATGTAGCAGCCCATTCTCTCAATAGGCAAGTCTTAAAAATTGAGGAAACTCATCACAAAGATCTGAAATTGTGAAATGATGTTTTTCATTCATGACTTTTTGAACCACTTCATCAGTCACAGCTGAGTGTTATCTTTGTCACACCATGGACCTCACAGCTGGTGAGATTGACAATTACAAGGTGATTGTTTACTTGGTCAATACTTGTGCACAACTGAACAAAATGGACTGTGGGTTGGCATTTAGTGAGATAACACTTCATTTTTCGCTACAGAAAATGTACCATGTTGCTATGGCAATCATTTATTTTTACCAGCCAGTCAGAGGTTATTTTGGAATAGCCCTCATACTTGATTTCTATGCTACTGTTGTCTGCAGTGCCCTCTGTATTACACAACTCTATGCTGTTCTTCATCAGTATGAAAAATGTGCAACTTCATTACCTTCTTCACTAGTTTGTCTTTTGTTTGCTTAGCCTTCTTCTTTACAATGTGCTCCAGGGTAACCAGTTTTTGCTGAGTCTGACTAGCAGCTGTTGTAATCTTTGTCTGAATAAGAAAAGGAAAGTAACAATGCAGAATCTCTTCCAGAAAAAAAAAAAAGAAATTAATGTTTCTTCCAGACAAAAAAAGAAATTAACATTGCATACAGGCTATCTTTGCATGAATCATGCCATGGAGGCGTCTATGGGGTATGGTTTTAGTGTTCATATTTTCTTTGACCTGTCAGATCACTGGAGGGTGATGTGGTCAGCATCACGCATGGCTGCCTTTACTTTCCCAGCTCCAGAAGTAGCATTTCTACAGCCTGGGGGTGACTGGGCTGTCAATGGCCAAATTCAAAACACCAGCCTTTGAAATGATAGACTAGTGCACTAACTACTTTGCCACACAAGTGCCTCATATTTTGTATACATAAAAAGAAAAGAAAGAAAGAGAAATCTTTGTTTGTTTGCCTGTCTGTTAGTCTTTTTTAACTTGATACTTGTAATCCATTTCAGGAATAAGAGAAGAGTTTCTGCTCAGTATAGCGCAAGTTTGAAATGTTATACTCATTTTGCTACTATTTTTTTCAGTTTTTTTTAGATGATGAATCTGGTAGAACTAATGGAGAATGTATGAGAAGAGTTGGAGATAGAAAAAAATCTTGTCAAAAAAATAAGAGAGAGACAATGTACTTTCATAGAACATGCAATGAGAAGAGGGGGCACTGAAAATATTATAACAGGAAAAATAGAGGGAAGAAGAGCCAGGGGAAGACCAAGAGAAATGATACTGGTCAGTCAGACAAGATGGTGTGAGAGGAGATCACCAACTGAGCTAATGGCCTGCATGAAGAGAAGTACTCTGGAGAAGCATAATAGCCAGCACCATTCGGCATGGCACCTGATGATGAGAACTTGTATAATGCATATATACAGTTATCCTAGATGAAAGTAAACATTCAACAGCTTTCTACAAGTCACTATTGGATGTACTGCACACCCTCACAAAACTAATTAACACCACAGAAGCAATCAATATTCTTAGGAAATGCTATGTGAAGACTGAATTTTGAGAACATGACAGTTACTGGAAAACCACGAAGTCATTTCTTCTTTCTTCTTACAGACATTAGAAACAGTGATATTTCTTTTAAAAGCTTTGTAATAGAGGGAATGGAATAAACTGAAAGTGAAACAAATACACAGCACTTGAGACCTCCACAGAAGTGATCCAACTCAGGGAAGTTATGACTCTTCAGAACACTAGTTTAGATCAAGGCTTCCAGAGATCCCTATGTTGCTGTGCTAATTTTTCTGTGCTGATAAATTTCACCTTCATTCATTTGCTGTCTTGCTTGACTGTCACATTTGGCCACAACCAAATGGTAAACAGTTATGATGTTGCTATTATTTAGTCTCCCTGGAATTGTGAGGGATATTCTCACCAGCCAGTGAGGTGAAGATGTTGACACAGACATCATATAAAATTGAGTAGGTTATGAAAGCTTGTATCTTGAAGATTTTGAATGGAGCTAGACTACAAGCTTTTCAGAGGACTTCACTATCATAAGACCACAATGAACCGTGTTCATCTAATCTCTGTGTATGTCTTACTAGATGCATCAGTGGAGAGTTTGGACAGTCTAGGATAATTATAATTTACTGGCTTTACTAACTGCATTATCACATCCCACAGTAATCGCTGGACCCAGTTACAAGCAAATTTTAACCTAAAACATGGTACAGAGGTTCTCCTACCTGTTAAAAAAAGAACTTATAAACATGGCACAGAGGTTCTCCTACCTGTAACAAAGAACTGATAAATATGGTACACAAATTCTCTTACTTGTAAAAACTAACAACATGGCATGGAGACTCTCCTACCCATAACAAAGAACTACTAAACAGAGTTTCTCATACCTGTAACAAAGAACCTATTTCACTGAGTATCAGAGCACCCCAAGACAAACCAAAGAGGATCCAAATTCCTAGAATGGCTCGATACACATTTTGTGTCTTTGGCTGGCGTTCTGTTGAAAAAAAAAGCAGTAAAAGGCTTAGTAAAACCACACTGCTGTAAGCATAATGTAAAACATTACATATATTATGTGAAGGCAACACAGTACTGTACTAAAAACAAATGTAAAAACATTCAATACATTTTGAATAGTGTTCAAGTCTCAAGTCAGTTGACTCGGAATCAAGCCCGACTCTAGTCGTTTTAAAAACTGATAGGACTCAACTCAACAGATGTAAAGTTGTGGCTTGAACTTTATGACAGGCTGTAAATTAATACAAAGTGTTTATCAAATGACACATGGTTGCCTTCAGCAAATCTCAAGCAAAAAAAATTTTTTTATTAAAGTGTATTATTTTCATGATTAAATTTTGGTACTAGAAACTTATCAACTTGTTACCAATCTTAAATTTGTAACCAGTTTTGTAATCTGCAACCAATACTAACATTTATAATATGTAGCCATTAAAAAATATAAAGATGTTTTAAGTAGAAACTGTTGTAGACTGATAAGTGCATATTCATCTTTTTTAAAAATTGTTCCACATTAAATGCAGTTCAAAGAAATTAGAAACAGGCGTGAGATAACAACTCTGTAATAAAAACAGTACACGTTTTTAAAAAATATATTCTGCTACTTCTGTGTGAGATACTCAATACATTATAAATCTTATGGAGCGAAATACTTTTGGTAGAAGAAATTATTCACTTTCTCTTATGCTGGACATGTCTATTTTTTTAACTGTTGTCTACACTGAAGTACAATAAAAGTCAGTTATACTTTACAACCGCATACCTGGTCATGGAAAGTACAGGCCTAACGCCGTATTCCCCAATAGGCCTTAATGGCATGGAAACGAGAATTTTACCTTTACCTTGTGAAAGTGCTATATTTTTTTATCATTTCACACCAGCTCCTAATCTCTCTATACAATTGCCACATGGAGGAGAAGCATGCAGTAAAGCAGGTTAATAAACGTTATGCAAAATAATGCGTTTAGGAAAAGATTTTATAATAAGAAAGAAAAAAAGCAATCACAATACAATCCTTGGGTCAAGATGTTAGAAGAACTTTGATTTTAAAAATAAACGTGTCATGCTGCCCATGAAATAAGTGTCAAAGACAATGGAAAACATTAAATGATTACACTCCTCATTGTCCGTAACAGCCATATTTGGCTTGTTAGTTTTGTAAGGTCTTTGTAGAAATAATATTTCACCTCCAGAAGAGGGGGAGGGGGGGGGGAACATTATCCCAAAAGAACGAAGGAAATTAACTTAATTTTTCAAAGGGTGAAGAACTGGACACGGAGATCTGTCTGACATTCTGTTCCTTGTTATTAAACTTTCACTCTATATCACCGATTAAAATTTAGTACAAATAATAATAAATGCACGGAGAGCATGAAACAAACAATGTAAAATTGTACAACTTTGACATTCAGTCTCTAATTTACACATTTCACATTATATAAAAATACAAAATACATGTGATGTAATTATTATCACATTCTCACACATGTGACACAAGTTAGTATATGTACATTAGATGAATGTTTGCAGGCACTCTGTACTCGGGAGGGTGAGGGGCACTCTGTACTCGGGAGGGTGAGGGGCACTCTGTACTCGGGAGGGTGAGGGCACTCTGTACTCGGGAGGGTGAGGGCACTCTGTACTCGGGAGGGTGAGGGAACTCTGTACTCGGGAGGGTGAGGGCACTCTGTATTCGGGAGGGTGAGGGCACTCTGTACTCGGGAGGGCGAGGGCACTCTGTACTAGGGAGGGTGAGGGCACTCTGTACTCGGGAGGGCGAGGGCACTCTGTACTAGGGAGGGTGAGGGCACTCTGTACTAGGGAGGGTGAATGGCAGACTTCTGAGTCTGGTGATCTTGCCGGTTCTGAGAAAATATACTAGGCTTGAGGTTCCTCAAGCAAGCTTTGACAGTTTACCTGGATGCTATGATCTGAGAATGAAGATTTACCGTTAAAAACTGCTGAGGAGCCTCTGGAAAAAAAAACAGGATCGGGAGATCAACCAGCACAAAGGGATGTCACTGCAGGAAAGGAAATAGAAACCCCATGGTGTCTTGTGTGCAAGCGAAATCCATAAAGACTGGGGTTATTTTCAGCAGCATCGTTAACTTCTGAGAAACTTCACTCCTTTTTTATTATCTATTTCTTTGTTTTGTTTTGTTTTTTCCTCATTTAAAAAAAAATTCCAGCTGTAGTAAAAGAATTATTTAACGTCGTCACTGGAGGGCGTGTGGTATTTGTGTAAAATAACAGTTTTGGGGCTACATATGATAAGGATCTAGTAATAAACTACGATTTCTAATTAATGCCATGTTGAGATGCTGTTGTCCATGATTAAATCTTTCACAGCCGAACAAGGATATTTTTTAAAATTATAATAAATTTTGCCGCCATGCTTTACCTGGGAATGACCTGAAACTTGTACTGTCTATTTAAATCTGAATGCTCAGCCTACAACAACTCAGCCTAACACATTATCACCCCTACCCACCCTACAACAACTCCGCATAGCATCTCAGTCTAACACACTATCATCACTGCCGAACCTAAACAACTCAGCCTAACACATTATCACCACTACCCAACCTAAACAACTCAGCCTAACACATTATCACCACTACCCAACCTAAACAACTCAGCCTAACACATTATCACCACTACCCAACCTAAACAACTCAGCCTAACACACTATCACCACTACCCAACCTAAACAACTCAGCCTAACACATTATCACCACTACCCAACCTAAACAACTCAGCTAACACATTATCACCACTACCCAACCTAAACAACTCAGCCTAACACATTATTACCACTACCCAACCTAAACAACTCAGCCTAACACATTATCACCACTACCCAACCTAAACAACTCAGCTAACACATTATCACCACAAGAGCTCAGCCTATCACATTATCACAACTACCCAACCTAAACAACTCAGGCTAACACATCATCACCACTACCCCAACCTACAACAGCTCAGCCTAACACATCATCACCACTACCCCAACCTACAACAGCTCAGTCTAACACATCATCACCACTACCCCAACCTAAACAGCTCAGCCTAACACATCATCACCACTACCCCAACCTAAACAGCTCAGCCTAACACATCATCACCACTACCCCAACCTAAACAGCTCAGTCTAACACATCATCACCACTACCCCAACCTACAACACTCACCCATCTAGTGTTCTCGCCATCGTCTGTGCGTACATTATTTCTACTTTACTGTACACAGCAGCATCGTTATTTATCATAACATTTCTGCTATTACTATAAACATGTTTGTGTTATTTAGTATGATCTGTTAGGTTATTTTTCCTGGCCGGGAACGCCGAAGAAAATTCCCCATATAAATTAATGGTAATTGTTTCTTCACTTTACGCCATTTCGGCTTACGAAGTTTCATAGAACGTACTACTGTACGTACGAAAAGCGTCAAAAGAACGCTCAGCTTCTGCAGAGCTCTGTATTTAAAGAGTTAGATAAAGAAATGGTTGAGAAATGAAGCGATTGTTTCTCTAAAACAATTCACTAATTTATCACTCGGTATTGACCAGCATACGCTGTACAGAAGTTTATACTGGAGAAATTTATTACACAGTATGCATGTGTATACATGTGCAAAGAGTTTGGACATAAATTAGTTTCAG
This sequence comes from Achatina immaculata, assembly GCA_009760885.1. NCBI lineage: Eukaryota > Metazoa > Mollusca > Gastropoda > Stylommatophora > Achatinidae > Lissachatina > Lissachatina immaculata. Next base: position 30,166,501 of record CM019702.1, read on the forward strand.
CTTGATCAAATAACCTTCTTGAATGATTCTCCATGGCCCCAAGCCAACAAGTTTCACATAATAAAATGTATAAACTAGGAAAAAAGTCTTATATATCTTATATCTTATATCCTTCCCGTGCCGTTAAACGTCACATAGGGCTCGCAAAGTAGTTCGCCAATTTTTCCTGTTTTCGGCGAGTCTTTCAACCTCATCAAAGGATTTTATGCCTGTTAACTTGGCCTCTCTTAATAATGTCCTCTTCAGAGTTTCACGAGGTCTGCCCCTTTTTCTTCGGCCTGTTGTGTTCCACTTGATAGCTTGTTTTGGGATTCTCTGCTCATTTCTTCTCATCAAGTGACCAACATATGTCCATCTCCTTTTCCTGATCACCCGTGAGACTGGTTGTTGTTCAGTCATCTGTCTTATCTCTGCATTGTTCTTGAATTCATTCCACTTGATGCCGAGTATTTTCCTTAGGCATTTGTTTTCAAAAGAATCTAATTTCTTTTCTATTTCTTTAGTTGTTTTCCAGCTTTCGCATGCATAAATGAGGGTGGATATTACATTTGAATTGAATCGTCTTAACTTGGTTTTAGGAAAAAAGTAGGAGCAGCTTTATTACATAACGACTGTGTGTTACTAAGTAACACAGAAAAAGTTTCTTAAATCCATTGTCTACTTGTCTGCTGCTTACACATACATGTATTGTGAATATATGTGTGGCATCTACTGTAATCGGTATGTCTATCTCCCTGTCTGTTTACCTGTCTATTATGACAACATACACTAATTCCTTTCACATTTTTTTTTCAGTTTCCCTAAATCGCTTTTCATTGGAAATCCCTTTTCCTTACCGGAATCCTGGTTATCATCACAGACGAGAAGTTGGACAAAAATGCGGGCATGGTTCTCTGTGCCAAAATATGCCTCTTCTCCTCGTTACTCAGCTGGAATACAAATTGTATCTCAGAGTGCCTCCATCTACACCAGAAATCGCGCCATCAGCTGGACTCTGTATAAGTCTGAGATGCTTGCTGAAGAACTAGTATTTACATAGTCGTGTTTTTCTTACTGAGTCGGAAAGGTGGGGGGGGGGGGCTGTGGATACGTTTTTCGTTTTTTGTTTTAAAGATTCTTTCCCTTCCGTGTGCATAGTAAAAAAAAGTGAAACATGAAATAGATTTTTGGTTGAATTCTAACTGTGGCCCCTCTGATAGTTAAGTGTGTCCACGTTTATTTGGTTCCAAACACCTTCTCTCTCTCTCTCTCTCTCTCTCTCTCTCTCTCTCTGAGAGTGAAAGTTATGTGATAAGGGCAGAATGTCAGACGGGCCAGCGTGCCCAGTTCTTAACCTTTTGGAAATAAAAATCGATCAATCAATCAATCTCTCCTCTCCTCTCCCCCCCCCCCCCAAATTGTGTGTGATATTATTTCTGTTTTGTTAGTTTCCTAGAACAGCCCAATATACACTGGATTACATTTAACTTGAATATCCATTTCTTAACGTGCTCTCTAGTGTGCTTTGCCTTTCGGGCATATAGTCTCTAATTTCAGAGGTAATTCCATTAACATAAATGTCAGGTACCCATTTTGATAGTAAGGTCGGAAGCAGAGTAAGAGAACAGAGCCAGTGCATAATCTATTACTTGAAAAGACTGCAGGCTATCAGTTACTCTACTCATAATCCTGAGAACTGCAGGTGCTTATTGCAAATATTGCTACAACTTTTGTCTATATGAAATCTGCTATAGAGAAACAGAACTGACTATCTGTGCTAAGTTAACTGTTTACACAAACTGTTCTGCAAGTATAAACAGGTAAACGACGACGCGCGCTAAAATAAAGGATGAGAGAAAGGAGAAAGCGATGTGGGCGCGCATCATGATAGTTTAAAGCTGAGCTAATGTTAACTGCAAGATGAGTATAGCAACTAGAGGAGGGGAGGAGAGGAGAGAGAGAGAGAGGAAGGGAGGGGGCAGTGGAATGCTTCAGACATCAGAAAAACTTTTCTTGAGCAGATTTATGTACATAATCTGAGATCTAACTTCGTCCACGTGACAGTGTGTATGTATTTGCTGCAAGGGTTTTCAACTTTTTGATCCTAACTGTTACCGCTAATGGTTGCTTTTTCTTGTAATCTTCTCCAAGATTTCTTATAAAGTCTAGTCTGCTGAGCCCTACTACCGCAGCCAGTAAACGGTCTTACTTGCGGCTGTCATAGCCAGACATTTAACAGACGCCGGCCTCTAATAAACGCCGAACCACAACTTTGTGAATAAACACGGGGGTGGGGGAGGCGTTTATTTAAGAAAATACGGTATTTCTCCACGTGTGGTTTTGATTAGGATTAATTAACTTAAGACTGATTACACATAATTTTATTTGAGCAATGTTTACGAATATTTTTGACATACAATTAGAAATACGAACCTCGTTTGTTTAGAAGGCCTTACACGAAAGTTTAAAATGCGAATAACACAGAAAAATATCAAGAGTGTGCTGAAAACATACCCAACTTGGAAAGTCGTGTTGCAGTAACTACGAGCGGCGTTCAGATGCACCACATCGTTTTTCTCAGGAGCTGTTTATTTAAAAAGCATGAAATTTATACAAGTATACATGGATATGTCATGTAAACATCGGTATTATTCAATATAACCCACATCAACTTGTATGGCTTTACGCCAGCGCGAAACAAGTGCATGTATTCCTAGCCCGTATCAGATTTTCTCTTGATTATGTAGCCATTTCTTCTCTGTATGAATCACTCCTTCGTCATCTTCAAATCTTACCCCTCAGAGTGCTTTTTTAAGTGGACCAAACAGATGGAAATCAGAGGGTGCCAAATCGGGACTATGGGGTGCATGGGGTAGTAAAGTCCAACCAAATCTGGTCATTGCTTCCCGTGTTGCCAGACTTGTGTGAGGGCGCGCATTATCGTGAAGGAGAAGCAGGTCTGCTGGATTCTTGTGCAGCCTAACTCTGAGAAAACATTGAGTTTTTGTCAATGTCTTAATATAAGCTTGCGAATTGATTGTCTCTCCTCTTGGCATAACATCCACAAGAATCACACCTTCAGTGTCCCAAAAGACAGTGATCATGACTCTTCCAGCTGAAGGAGTTGTCTGGAATTTCTTTCTTCGTGGTGACTGCGGATGATGCCACTCCATTGACTGTCTTTTTGTCTCAGGTTCAAAATGATGTGCCCAGGTTTCGTCACCTGTTACGATCTTAGCCAAAAAGTTCTCTCCCTCAGCATTGAAACGCTCCAACAGTTCAGAAGAAATTGCTTTCCTTTGCAATCGATGGTCATTTGTGAGATTTCGAGGAACCCATCTTGCGCAAACTTTAGAAAATCCTAGAGCTTTTATAACTGGATTTTTAAGGCCAATTGTTGAATAATGATACGCCTATCAGTAAGAATAAGGCCCTCAGCGAGTTTCAAAATTTCTGCCTTGGTGGCTGTGTCAGGATGTCCACAGCGCGGCCGATCATGCAACTCCTTATCTCCAATAATGATTCTTTGATTCTCTGAATTCAGCGACTGACTGTACTCCTGTCGACTACAAAACTTTCGTACACATCACATAGACCCTTGTGAATGTTCACAACAGGTTCCTTCTCTGCAACGATAAATCCTATCACAATTCGCTGCTTATACCACAAGCTGCTAATACGCTCCATTTCAACGGTTAGGGCAGCCATATTCTTTGGCCGGTTCAGGTGTATTTTGGTTCACACAATCAGTATATGTCATATTTAAAGTGTGCAAAATTCCATGCTTCTATCTTCATTATTAGCTACAAAAAAAAACGATGTGGTGCATTACTTTCTGAATGCCCCTCTACCTTTCCTCGCAGACGAGACGAACACAAAGGTCTTACTAGTTCTTTTTAACACAAAGCTGTCATTAGTTCTTTTTTTTTCCTCACATATTTCAGTCTGAAAGCATAAGTCTGTGTATTGTTCTGATGAAGAAACTGCACTGCAACGTACACGTATATATTAGCATATATATTAGCGTATATATTAGCGTTTATAATAGCGTGCATATATAAGTAAAGTAAAACATACAGATTACAGTGTGGCCTCTAAGGTTCTGCGAGCTGTGCGCAAAACTTTCAACCCGTGTGAAAATACATTATCAGATAGTGTCTTGTGTGCAAATAACCCTGATAACGTCAAATTACAGAGTTTTTAAAGTTCTCATATAAAAAAAATACTAAAGCCCAAAGAAATCATTTTTTTAAACTCATGTAGCGCTATCATATATTTCTTCAGCCACATCACAGCACAGAGTAACTTAAGCAATGTGAAAAACGAAAATAGCAATGTTATTACTTCTTGGACAGCATATAAAACTTCGTGCGCGGCATGATCTTTTCTTAAAGAGAACATTGACTGCTTAGCGTACTTCCTATTTCTTTTTACAGAGCAAATAAGATTACATTAATCTTTGTAATGTAGAGGGTAAGAGAAAGTGATTTCGATCGTTTGACATTTTTTTAACGCGTGCGATTTGACGTTATTTCCTCATTTTTAATTCTGCTCAAAGAAAGATAGGAAGCAGAGCAGACAAAATGGCGAGAAAATGGGAAATACTTGATACACCCGAGGAAAATAAAACCACTTCATAATTATGAAACCTGCAGAGGGCGTTATGCATTAGTTATTATTCTGACATGAAACTTGGGAGGGGAGGGGGGGGGGTTGCGAAAAGCTGAAGCAAAATCTATATACCCGCATAACATTTTGACTAAGTGTGCTTTCCTGTGCGCCAGAAACATTCAGGTTGAGAACTCCTGAAGTTGGTAATAATTTGTCCTGCTCTCGCCTCCCTCACCAAGTCATCACCAACTTGGTCTAACAGACAGGCATCTTTACAGATTTATAATATTCTATACAATCTACTCTCTCCCACTTAAGATTATACGTAAAAGTTGTTAATTTCATGTCATATCCATCACTGTTCTGTATACCAGTATACGTAATACGTGTTCTATTCTGATGTTGCATGCATGACTGCGTTAGCGTGAAAACTGAGAAATGAAGGAAACTATCAGACTTCTTCACTCTCTGAAAAATAAAGCGCTTTTATTTCTTCTGTTTGGGAACCACTGCTGTACACGATTCGCTCATTTTTGTCTGTTTCTACAGAATGTATTGATCAGACCACAGCACGCGCAGACGAATATTATATTCTTCCTTTTTTTTAGTATCTATCTCTTTCGAATGCAGAATTAAGCAAAGCTAGCAATATCACAAGTAAGTGAGCAAAGCAGACGACAGAACATCATGCTAAAAGGTTGCTTGTGAGTCAGAACATTTATAGAACTACATTAATGTTGATTTTTTTTCTTTTAATTTAAGAAGGGAAAAAAACGTCTTATCATACCATAAAAGCACCAAGGACATGATAAGGGCGCCTATATTTTCACTGGCCTGACGCCACACCAGAGGGTCATGTTGTCAGCAGCACGCCTGGCTGTCTTTTCTTACCCAGCTCTAGAAGGAGCCAGGTACCAATTTCTACACCTGGGTGACTGTTCGACCGAACGTGAACTACTGACCTCAGCGGCAGAGACGCCCAACCCCACTTAGGCGCCCACTATACACAGTAGAAACAGTAAACTAATAGCATCCACTATATAGTGTAGAAACAGTAAACTTGTAGCGCCCACTATACACAGTAGAAACAGTAAACTAATAGCATCCACTATATGCAGTAGAAACAGTAAATTAATAGCATCCACTATATGTAAACTAGTAGCGCCAACTATACGCCGTAGGAACAGTAAACTAGTAGTGCCCACTATACACTGTAGAAACAGTAAACTAGTAGCGCCCACTATACACTGTAGTAACAGCAAACTAGTAGCGCCCACTGTACACTGTAGAAACAGTAAACTAGTAGCGCCCACTGTACACTGTAGAAACAGTAAACTAGTAGCGCCCACTACATACTATAGAAACAGTAAACTAGTAGCGCCCACTACATACTATAGAAACAGTAAACTAGTAGCGCCCACTACATACTATAGAAACAGTAAACTAGTAGCGCTCACTATACACTGTAGAAACAGTAAACTAGTAGCGCCCACTACATACTATAGAAACAGTAAACTAGTAGCGCCCACTACATACTATAGAAACAGTAAACTAGTAGCGCCCACTACATACTTTAGAAACAGTAAACTAGTAGCGCTCACTATACACTGTAGAAACAGTAAACTAGTAGCGCCCACTACATACTATAGAAACAGTAAACTAGTAGCGCCCACTACATACTATAGAAACAGTAAACTAGTAGCGCCCACTACATACTATAGAAAGAGTAAACTAGTAGCGCCCACTACATACTATAGAAACAGTAAACTAGTAGCGCCCACTACATACTATAGAAAGAGTAAACTAGTAGCGCCCACTACATACTATAGAAACAGTAAACTAGTAGCGCCCACTACATACTATAGAAACAGTAAACTAGTAGCGCCCACTACATACTATAGAAAGAGTAAACTAGTAGCGCCCACTACATACTATAGAAACAGTAAACTAGTAGCGCCCACTACATACTTTAGAAACAGTAAACTAGTAGCGCTCACTATACACTGTAGAAACAGTAAACTAGTAGCGCCCACTACATACTATAGAAACAGTAAACTAGTAGCGCCCACTACATACTATAGAAACAGTAAACTAGTAGCGCCCACTACATACTATAGAAAGAGTAAACTAGTAGCGCCCACTACATACTATAGAAACAGTAAACTAGTAGCGCCCACTACATACTATAGAAAGAGTAAACTAGTAGCGCCCACTACATACTATAGAAACAGTAAACTAGTAGCGCCCACTACATACTATAGAAACAGTAAACTAGTAGCGCCCACTACATACTATAGAAAGAGTAAACTAGTAGCGCCCACTGTACACTGTAGAAACAGTAAACTAGTAGCGCCCACTGTACACTGTAGAAACAGTAAACTAGTAGCGCCCACTGTACACTGTAGAAACAGTAAACTAGTAGCGCCCACTGTACACTGTAGAAACAGTAAACTAGTAGCGCCCACTGTACACTGTAGAAACAGTAAACGTGTGTCTTCGTGCTGGGAAACTACCAGCTGTGACAGGAAATAAAAACCGTTGAAAGAGAGTTAATGAGGTAACACCACCGGATAAATCCAATAAAATAATCCCCAAAACGTGCTGGCTGCAGCACTTTTCTACACATTACCCAACAGCTGAGGTACAATAACAGGAAATGCAGTGTTTTTACCAAACAGCTGAGGTACAATAACGGGAAATGCAGTGTTTTTACCAAACAGCTGAGGTACAATAACAGGAAATGCAGTGTTTTTACCAAACAGCTGAGGTACAATAACAGGAAATGCAGTGTTTTTACCAAACAGCTGAGGTACAATAACGGGAAATGCAGTGTTTTTACCAAACAGCTGAGGTACAATAACGGGAAATGCAGTGTTTTTACCAAACAGCTGAGGTACAATAACGGGAAATGCAGTATTTTCACCAAACAGCTGAGGTACAATAACGGGAAATGTAGTGTTTTTACCAAACAGCTGAGGTACAATAACGGGAAATGCAGTGTTTTTACCAAACAGCTGAGGTACAATAACGGGAAATGCAGTGTTTTTACCAAACAGCTGAGGTACAGTAACGAGAAATGCAGTAATTTCACCAAACAGCTGAGGTACAATAACGGGAAATGTAGTGTTTTTATACGCTTTACCCAACAACTGAAATACAATAACTGGAAATGGGATGTTTTTATTCACTTTACAATTGAAATACAATAACGGGAAATGCAGTGTTTCTCTGCACTTTACCGTGATTTTCTGCACTTTATCCAACAGCTGAAGTACAATTAACGTGAAATTCTGTGACTTTCTGCATTTTGCCAAGCGGCTGATGTACTGTATTTAGAAACCCCACTTGTGGCTGGTCTAGTGAACCTGAAGCCTTTAGCCGAACTTTCCCGACACCAGCCAGTTTCATCTTTGAATACTTTTCCTGTGAACATGTACAGAGTACAAAGAGGATAGTCCTTTCCAACTGTCTAATTATCTAACTATAGTAAACTAAAGAGAAATACTAAAGCTACCAGCTTCATAACTGAACAGTAGAAAGTGTGCTTCAGCGGAATTATGATATTACGAATGTTGTAGATCATGCAGGAATAATTTTCTTTTTCTTCTTCTTCTTCAGCTTTCCGAGCCGTTAAGGCTCACTGCTGCAGATAAAGTTCGCCTCCACTCCTCTCTATTCCTAATCTTCTCTTTCCATTTGGTGATAACGATTTATTTATATTCTCTTCTATGTCGTCTTTCCATCTCTGTCTTGATCTATCCCTTGGTCTTGTTTCCCTCATCTCTTGTGCACACATCATTTTCGTTTGTCTGTTCTCCCCAATTCTTTCTACATGCCCCAGCTAGCGTAGTTTGTTTGGTTTCAAGATATTTATAATTCGTTGGGAGTTAAATAAGCTGTTCAGTTCAGTGTTCTTTCTAGCTCTCCATTCTTCACTGTTGGTATCCTTTATCGGTCCAAAGATTCTTCTTAGGATCGTGTTATCAAAGATCTGTAATTGTTCATCTTTCTTTGTTGTATTCCACGTTTCTGATCCATACACGGCGGCTGGTCTTATTATAGTTTTGGAGATTGTCGTTTTGGTGTTTTGGGACAGGATTTTGGATTTTCACAGGTGTTGCAAGGCGAAGTATATTTTATTCCCAATCTGTACTCTGTTTTTAATTTCCTCGCTTCCTATGTTGCTTCTGTTGAAGGTTTTGCTTAGATATTTGTATGTTTCTGCTTTTTTAATGACCATATCTCCAACATTTATATAACCTGGATCATTCTGCCTCTGGTCTCTTGATGTCTTCATATACTCTGTCTTAACTTGGTTAATGGTCAAGCCCATTTTTAGTGCCACATCTCTCATGTGTACGCGGGTTTTAATGACTTCTTGCACAGTTTCCCACACTAGATCGATGTCATCAGCACATCATAGTATTTAATTTGTTCTTCTGTACTGCTTTCTTCTTTTACTTTTCTGTTTACCTTTTCTAGTACTAGGTTGAATAGTAATGGATATAATGTATCACCTTGTTTTAAACTAATTCTTATACAGAAGGGTTCTGACTTTTTTCCTTTATATATTATAATATTTTGTGCATTCTCCATTCATAGTCTAGTCAAATTGATTAATTTATTAGGTATCTCAAATTCTTTCACAGGCCGCTCCTTTCTACGCTGTCGTGAGCTTTCCTGAAGTCAATGAAGATATTATGTTCTTCTTTTCCATATACTCTGTTCTGCTCTTTGACGTAGATAAAACACAATTGTGTTTGGTCTACGGTTGATCTATTCTTTCTAAAACCTGCTTGACAGTCTCCAAGTATGTTCTCGCTGTATGGTTTTAATCTATTTAAAAGTATAATAGATAGTATTTTAGCTTGTTTGCAATAAGAATATTCCTCTGTGGTTTTCACACTTGCTCTTATCACCTTTTTTTAATACTGGGTTCAGTAATGATTCTCTCCATATTTGTTGTATCAGTGCACGTATCTGTTTATGTCTTTCATTGGTGGCACTTAAGTCCCTTGCTTTTCTCTTGACAACAAAACCTGCCAGAAGTTCATGTCTTACATTGTTAATACCTACGTATACTAGTACCATTTCTCCTATGACTGTTATATCTTCTCCAAGCCACCTGATTTCCTATAATACATGTCATGCCTACTTAGTTCATCTGTACAAACTTCTTATATTCCATGTTCCAAACCTCATAATATTTTTAACGTTCCAGGGTCGTAATCTATTTTTATCCGCCCAATTTCGAGGCTTCTCTTTCTGTTCTGTAACACTAGTCTTTTTTTTTTTAACGGAGATGGGGTCTTTGGCCCCCTCCCCCATGCTCTAACCCCCAACCTGGAGGACCAGGGTCCAAGTTTCACCTGACCCCTACTCGGGCAGACCTTCCTGGCTTGGTTGGACATTCCAGGAGTAAATCTCCCGATTGTATAGCTCTGGGACTGGTCAGAGTACAGGAATAATAATAATAATAATAATAATAATAGCCAAAGAAACCAAATAGCGTGCCATGCAATAACTATACACCAAGCGGAAATTTGAAAGCGAAGCGTGACCACACTGCTACGAAGAAAAAAAAAAAACAAGGGGACATGCGAATAGTGAAAATTAATAAAAGTCGATAAAGCAACATGGACTATAATAATTGGATTAGTGAAAACTAAACAAAACAAAAGCAAACAGAAGAGGGGAGCTAAATATTCTAATTTACAGTAAGAAATGAGAATGGAAAAAAAGATGAACCTGGTCGGTCGAAGTAACCTGTGGAAAGACGAAGCAATTTAAGGAGTTTGTGTGCAGAATCCTCTAGTGGAAAAGAACAAATAATGTTAAAATTTAAGTTTGAAAAATATTTTTGGGACCGTTAACAAAATTAGAAACATCGATCTTTCTGCATACAAGAGAATGGTTGCAACAATGGCTAACAATTGCAAAAATGTTACACAGAATGACGATTCTATGAAGCGGAAATGAGATTTGTAATGAGAATCATGGGGATATGTTTTTAATGATCACGTGACAATCAGTCGCCAATAATAGAACGACAAAGATGAATGTCATCGCTCTGGATGCAAAACTAATTGAAATCAGCGATCATGTGTCTTCATTGTGTGCTTTTTTGTACTTGTAGCTTCCCTTAGGCGTCGGTCTATTCTTGTGCCATTTTATTAGTTTGTTCAGATACTGTCCCTTAGCACTCATCTCCCTTTCTTCAACTGAGTTTCCAGTGATTAGCGGGTTTCTCAAATTATGATTTGTCCATAGAATTTTGATCGTCTTTTTTTTCTTGTTAGCTTTAATCAGATTTCTGAATCTTTCTACGTGGTCCCAGGGTGCCGATACTCAATCTTTGCATTTCCTGAAGGATGTTTTCTGGTTCCAATCGGTTCTCACAGAGCAGATGTTCCAAGTTCCTAATTTTATAATGGTGTTTCCTGTGGTTTGTTGACAGCTGTTGTCATGTGCCGTAGATGGCGTCCCTACCGGAAGTGGTTGTTCCATTTCACCAGACAAAAGTAAATATAGGCGACTGCAGTAAAACTGGTTTAAATAAAAAAGGTAGATAGAGGTGTATGGTGCAGTTTTACAAAGTAAGGGAGGGAGTGAGTAAAGTAAGAAAAAACTAATAGAAAGTATGAGAATGTATAAATGAAAAACATACAACATCCGATATTTCGGCGTGAGCCTTTTTCGAGGATTACATACACAACGAGACAAAAACAAAGAACTTATCTGAATGTGGCCTGCTCCAGAAGTAAAAAGCAGAGAAGTGTGTGTCATAGAAGGAACACGCCGACCACACAAAGGATACCTGATAGAGCCAATCGTAAAGAAGAGGTGGAGAGAGAGGAGGAAAACAAGTGGTAGAAAGGGGTGGGGGGGAGGCAATAGAAACATGATAGCCGCTAGAGAAGAAGGTGTCGGGATGGGGGAGTACCACCCTCATAGCTTGGCAGTTAAAAACATAATGTTTCGCCATCTCCATCTCCTCCAGACCGAGCCTGATACACGCGAACCTTTTGGGGCACCCCCACTGGTAGCCTACAGATGGGACAAGAATCTCAGGGACCTTTTAATTCGTAGTCATCTTAAGACAGATGACACTTTTTATGGTACCAGACGTTGCGGGCGCCGTAGATGCAGCACTTGTCCGTTTGTTGCTGAGGCTAGCCAGATCTCCTTCCCTAAGTCCACGTTATCAGTTCAGGAGGGTTTCACCTGTACTTCACGTAATGTCATTTATACTATCATGTGCAAACGTTGCGGTTTGAAGTACATAGGGGAGACTGGCGTACAGTTAGGAGATCGATTTCGCCAGCATCTCAGTGATATTTCTAAGAGGGCCTGGACACTTCTGGCTAAACATTTTTGCCTTACCAACCACAGGGGAAAACAGGACATTTCTGTTAGTGCGATCCGCTCCTGTTCTGCTGATGTACGATCTCGGAGGGTCCTAGAACAGCGCCTTATTTTTCAGACTAGCTGTCTCCACCCAGCTGGAATTAACAATGTCTTCAGCCTTCTGTAACTTATTTAATTGTCCACTTCCCTTTTACTCTACTTTCTTCCTCCTAGCTACCCCTCCCTACCGCCACCCTCTTTTCTTCCCTGGCAACATATTGATTTTTATAGGGTCTTGTCCTATTCACCAGTTTCACATTTTCTCCCTGCAGGTATTTATGTTCCTCTTTCATTATCTCTCTGCTTCACCTTTTCCCTCCCCCACCCCGACACCTTCTTCTCTAGCGGCTATCATGTTTCTATTGCCTCCCCCCCCCCACCACTTTCTACCACTTGTTTTCCTCCTCTCTCTCCACCTCTTCTTTACGATTGGCTCTATCAGGTATCCTTTGTGTGGTCGGCGTATTCCTTCTATGACACACACTTCTCTGCTTTTTACTTCTGGAGCAGGCCACATTCAGATAAGTTCTTTGTTTTTGTCTCGTTGTGTATGTAATCCTCGAAAAAGGCTCACGCAGAAATATCGGATGTTGTATGTTTTTCATTTATACATTCTCATACTTTCTATTCGTTTTTTCTCACTTTACTCACTCCCTCCCTTACTTTGTAAAACTGCACCATACACCTCTATCTACCTTTTCCATTTCACCACTCCTTGATGCCATTACTCCTATTTTTAAGCTAAACACTTCCAGTATACACATGAAAGTGGGGCGGTGATTTCGTTTTCATTTCCATTGGCTTGCGTACGGTTTGTCCATTATACGTTTAAGAGATCAGCTCTAAAAACAAAAAAAAAAGGGGGGGGTGGTAAATCTCCTTTAGTTTGATGCTGGTTATTTAAGTATTCATAGCTAACATCTATGTCTTCACTTTTTTTATCTTAACTTTATATTTAGGTATTCACGGCTAACATCTGTGTCTTCACTCTTTTTATCTTAACTTTATAGTTGAGGAGATAGGTATAGATGAGTTATGGAATTCTTACAGCACAGCCATAATCACAGCAGCAAAAGTAAGCGCTGGATTGGAAAAACCAAATAGAAAAGCATGGATATCAGATAAAACATGGAAGTATATACATGAAAGACGAGCATTCAAATTAAACATGTTGAATGCAAAAGCAGATCATGAAAGAGATTCGGCAAAAGCAAAATACAAAGACATAGACAAGAAAGTAAAAAGTTCAGCTAGAAGGGATAAAAGAGAATACATAGACAATATGGCGAAAGAGCCAGAAAAAGCAGCAAAAACAGGAGACAGCAAAACTTTATATAACATACAAAAGAGGCTAACAGGTACTATTACATCTAAAGAAAGACCAATCCTTAGCAAAACTGGAACACTATTAACATCAAATAAAGACCAAAAGCAAAGATGGGCTGAACACTTCCAAGAAATACTTAATCGACCACACCCAAAAGAATTGTTAAACCTTGAAACTGACTTACCAGCCCCACAACTAAATGTCAATCTAGATGAAATTAAATTGCATGAAATTGAAACAGCAGTGAATTTAATGGCTAACAACAAAGCTGCAGGTGAAGATGAAATAACAGCCGAGATGCTAAAAGCTATCAATAGTGACAACATGAGACAACTACAGAGAATGTTTAACAAGATTTGGAAAGAAGAAAAGGTCCCTTCTAATTGGAAGAAGGGAATCATTGTTAAAATACCAAAAAAGGGCAACCTTAGTGACTGTAACAACTGGAGAGGAGTAACCTTAATATCAGTTGTGTCAAAAGTATTTTGCAAGGTCATTTTGAATAGACTCAAAGATATAGTGGATACTGCAATGAGAGAAGAACAAGCAGGATTTCGAAAAGGGAGAAGCTGTCTCGACCAGATCTTTACTCTCAGAATAATACTTGAAGAACATATTGAAAAGCAGAAACCATTAATACTGAATTTCATAGATTTTAAGAAGGCATTTGATAGCATACACAGAGATTCATTATGGAGAATTTTATGTCTATATGGAATACCATCTAAAATTGTCAACATCATTAAGGACTTATACAATGGATATGGTTGTGCAGTCAAGACAGAAGAAGGGATGAGTGAATGGTTCCAGATTGAAACAGGCGTGAAACAAGGATGTATACTGTCTCCTTTACTTTTTGGGATTACAATAGACTTCATAATGACAAAATGCTGCACAGGTAACACAGGTATTGACTGGGTACATGGGACCCAACTAGAAGATCTTGATTTTGCTGATGACATAACTCTTATCAGTAATAATGTGAATTCCATGCAAGAAAAAACAGATAGCCTATCTTCACTGGCTAGCAAAATAGGACTTGAAATTAACAAGGACAAAACAAAAATAATGAAAATTCCCATCAATCAAAATGGAAAAATACACATAGAAGGGACAGATATTGAAGAAGTCAATCAATTTGCATACCTTGGCAGCTACATAGACCAGGATGGTGACACTAGAAAGGAAGTTAGGATCAGAATTGCAAAAGCAGCATCAATCTTCAAGAATCTTGAGAACATATGGAATTCAAAAGTTATAATCACAAAAACCAAGTTAAGACTATTCAATTCAAATGTAATATCCACCCTCATTTATGCATGCGAAAGCTGGAAAACAACTAAAGAAATTGACAAGAAATTAGACTCTTTTGAAAACAAATGCCTAAGGAAAATACTCGGCATCAAGTGGAATGAATTCAAGAACAATGCAGAGATAAGACAGATGACTGAACAACAACCAGTCTCACCGGTGATCAGGAAAAGGAGATGGACATATGTTGGTCACTTGATGAGAAGAAATGAGCAGAGAATCGCAAAACAAGCTATCAAGTGGAACACAACAGGCCGAAGAAAAAGGGGCAGACCACGTGAAACTCTGAAGAGGACATTATTAAGAGAGGCCAAGTTAACAGGCATAAAATCCTTTGTTGAGGTTGAAAGACTCGCCGAAGACAGGAAAAATTGGCGAACTACTTTGCGAGCCCTATGTGACGTCTAACGGCACGGGAAGGATATAAGATATAAGATAAGATTATATTTAGGTATTCACAGCTAACATCTGTGTCTTCACTTTGTATCTTAACTTTATATTTAGATATTCACAGCTAACATCTGTTTCTTCATTTTGTATCTTAACTTTATATTTAGGTATTCACGGCTAACATCTATGTCTTCATTTTGTATCTTAACTTTATATGTAGGTATTCACGACTAATATCTATGTCTTCATCCTGTATCTTAACTTTATATTCCACCATTCGGTGCCTGTTTGACACCTCTACTGAACAAAAAAAAAAAAAGGTTCACCCTGACAAATACAAACCTTGCTTTCTAGAGCTCAGTGATCAGAAAAGAATATTGATTAGGGCACAATGCCAAGAGAAGAAGGTAGTAGGAGGATTCAAACAACAGGGATGGACAACACTCGACACAGGCAGAATGGATATTCATAGATAGATTCGGACAGAGATACAAGACTTTTTTTTCTTCCTGTTACCGTTGCTTCGGGTGATAATCATAACGATGAATATCAACATTCAATAAAGTAGCTTAGAATACAGTTTTTAACTGGTTGGGGTTTTTTGTTCATGTTATTCTCCCTAGAATCATTCAGTATAAAGCAAAGTAAAAATGTCACAGCATTATGGCTGTTCGTTGAATATAGTGTACAGTTTTTAAAACAAAATGATAACAGACAACATTACCTGGTACCAGATCACCAAAACCTACTGTAGTTAACGTAATCACAGTGTAGTAGACGGATTCTAAGTAGGACCAGTGCTGGGTTATGTTGAAAACCAAGGATGGTAGAAACACGATGACGCAAGTCCCTGAAACAAACGTAAGAATACATTATCACTGGGTAAGGCAATTTAACGAGGGTCTTGATGATTCTAATGGTTTTGAAAGAAATTACATGCCCAAATTAAGACCTGTAACTTATGTGAAGGTCCTGCAAACATTATAAACTCCACTATACACGTGGAAGTAACTGGCATAGACTCAGTTCTGACCCAAAAAAAAAAGTGTTATAAATTATATGCATTTCTATGATTACACAATTCTTCATTTTGACTATTCAACTAATTTGTCAACTGGATACAGAAACGGTCGCGCTTGTGACATTTTCAGGCCAGACTTACGTTGTGTGTGCTCACCAAACAACAATCTCAGTCTCTTTTAACTGGAAACGTTCCGTTTATTTACTGAGATATTAATTCATTGCCAGTCAAAGATCAGTAACAAGTTCTTCCTGAAGTCAGTACTGAATTAAATGAATAGAAAAACGTTAAAAATCTCTCTTGTTTGGATTAATTACTAGCCATAAATAGAAAATAACTGCAATAGCTGAAGACGGCGATTGGATTTGTTGCAGTTTTTAACGTGAGTATCGAATAAATGAACGATGCTGGAGAAAGAAAATGAGAGGCATAAATGAAGGGCAGATAAAAACTACTACAGTTTCTCTGCTGTGAAGATGTGTGTGAACTGGAAAAAAAAATAATGTCAGTTGCGTGGCGGTGGAAGATGTGTGTCTTGAAATTTCCTCGTTGTCAGGAACAAAATATAAAAAGTCTTCCCTGAAAGACTGAATTTTGCTCTGTGTGCATCATGTCTCGGAGTCTTGTTGAATTCGTACGTTTCTAGAAAGCAGGTTAGTGTTAATGTGGACGATGAAGGATGACGCGGTGGCTGTAGTGATGAAAGCATTTGAGAAGCAGAAAAATTTTACCCGCAAATACACTGACATATTACATCTTCCTCATTGTTTATATTTTAAAAATAGTTTCGACAACTTTTGCTCACATCAGCTGTCACAGATTTCTTGCTCACATCAACTGTAACAGATCTCTTGCTCAACTCAAATGTCGCAGATTTCTTGCTCACATCAACTGTAACAGATCTCTTGCTCACATCAACTGTCGCAGATTTCTTGCTCACACCAGCTGTCACAGATTTCTTGCTCACATCAACTGTAACAGATCTCTTGCTCAACTCAACTGTCGCAGATTTCTTGCTCACATCAACTGTCGCAGATTTCTTGCTCACATCAACTGTAAGAGATCTCTTGCTCACATCAACTGTAACAGATCTCTTGCTCACATCAACTGTAACAGATCTCTTGCTCACATCAACTGTAAGAGATCTTGCTTACATCAACTGTAACAGATCTCTTGCTCACATCAACTGTAAGAGATCTCTTGCTCACATCACCTGTAAGAGATCTCTTGCTCACATCAACTGTAACAGATCTCTTGCTCACATCAGCTGTAAGAGATCTCTTGCTCACATCAACTGTAACAGATCTCTTGCTCACATCAACTGTAACAGATCTCTTGCTCACATCAACTGCAACAAATCTCTTGCTCACATCAACTGCAACAAATCTCTTACTCACATCAACTGCAACAAATCTCTTGCTCAACTCAACTGTCGCAGATTTCTTGCTCACATCAACTGTCGCAGATTTCTTGCTCACATCGACTGTCGCAGATTTCTTGCTCACATCAACTGTCCCAGATTTCTTACTCACATCAACGGTCGCATATCTCTTGCTTACATCATCTGCAACAAATCTCTTGCTCACATCAACTGCAACAAATCTCTTGCTCACATCAACTGTCGCAGATTTCTTGCTCACATCAACTGTCGCAGATTTCTCGCTCACACCAAGTGTCCCTAGTTTCTTGCTCACACAAACTGTAACAGATCTCTTGCTCACATCAACTGTCGCAGATTTCTTGCTCACACCAACTGTCCCAGATTTCTTGCTCACATTAACTGTAACAGATCTCTAGCTCACATCAACTATCCCAGATTTCTTGCTCACACCAGCTGTAACAGATCTCTTGCTCACACCAACTGTCGCATATCTCTTGCTCACATCAACTGTCCCAGATTTCTTACCAACTGTTAAGAAGACTATAGACTTCAGCTTCTCGTCCCTGGCCTCGTTATTCTTGATCCAGGGCCTCCCTTTGTGTATCTTCTTGATGGGGATCTGAAGGCGCTCCCCTGTCCCCACTAGGACAGCAGCAAACATGGGGATTCCAATGAGGGCGTAGAAGATACAGAAGAGTTGTCCTTCCCAGGTCTTTGGTGACATGTTGCCGTATCCTGGGGAACAAATGAAGGCAACTGTGACGGAGAGAAAGATGGAGTGTATACTGTGATAGAGTATGAAGGTAAATGTGATGGAGAGAAAGATGGAGTGTATACTGTGATAGAGTATGAAGGTAAATGTGATGGAGAGAAAGACGGAGTGTTCGATGCTGAGAGACAGAGAGGCAGAAATGAGGAAGAGAACTTGAAACAGAGTGAATAAAGAAGAAAGTAAGAGTGTGTGTGGGGTGAAAAGAGACTAACGACGAAAATGTGAAAACAGCTGAGCAAGACAGAGAAGAAGGAAACAATTAGTCACTGGAAAATGTAACAAAAATGAAAGAAAGAAAAAGGTAGATTCAGCATAATTACTAAAGCACATACAGTCTTCACAACACCAGGATTTTAGTCCATCACTTTCACGTCCAAGTCAAATGTCTGTGTCGTTTGCAAACCTTAGTATGTTCAATAGAGAAAAGACAGTCAAACAGTAATCTTTAAAGTATCAAAGCCGATCTCTGATTTCAATATACGAGTATGTTCTTATAAATTCCTGGAGGAAAATGAACCCTACAAAATGGTCGAGCAAATAAAATATAACAAAAAAGGCTGGTAGTATTCCACATATTTTTTGTGAACATTTACACAGTGAGAATTTGGTACATGACTCACTGAACAAACATGGCAGTTCTGAGGCTCAGCTACATGAAATAACTGAGAAACTTGACAAGAAGAACTTAGGCTGGTAGGAGAAAAAAATAGTCGCAGATAATTTTTCTTTCTCATCTCCTTGTTCTTGACCAATCAGAACTGATCATCAGTTAATGATGACTGTTATGCTGTTTGACTCCGTTCTATGCCTTGGAGAGAGTGTAACAGAATATTTATTCTGTTGGAGAATGTGGATTTGACACCCGCTTGTTGACCACAGCTCAGCTGCTTAAGCGAGCACAAAAGAAAGTTATATCCGTGTTCCGATTGAGGAGCTCGGGCACGGAGTCTTGAGTGGCGGGATGCATGAAGTTTAGTTTTGTTCTAGATGTTGAAGTGAGAGGATGTATTGGTTTGTTCTAGATGTTGAACTGAGAGGATGTATTGGTTTGTTCTAGATGTCGAAGTGAGAGGATATGTCGGTTTGTTCTAGATGTTGAAGTGAGAGGATATGTTGGTTTGTTCTGAAAGCTCTGCTAGGGATTATTTGTTTCATAATGTAAGTTTTTTGTGTTTGATTGTTCTTTTCAGGACAAAAATGTTGTAAAATCTAACACGTAGCAGTTGTGCTCAATTTGTCCTTTTTATGGCAAAATGATTGTTGTAGTTGATTTGTCATTTTCAGGGCAAAGATTGTCACGAACTTTGTCATGTAATACTTTTGAGTTTATTGTTCCTCTTTTGGAGAGTGGTTGAGATTCTAGACTTCCATTACTTGGAGTTTTCTGTGTACATAAAGTTAGAATGCTTTTCAATGTTGTCTCAGTGTGTCTCTCTTATGGCGTAATCGCCAGGACGGTTTCAACGTAATTTCTTTGCTGATTGTTTCCATCAGTTCACACTACGAACATTTACAACATTCATCACAAACTGAGATTCAGTCATTAAGCTTTGTTATCTTTTGTAACTGCTGGAATCATGTGCTCTTGGATTCATGTTGTGTGCCAGTTGTTGTGCTAGTCTGAGTTGTACTTAAGTAATCTGGTCAAGTTCGTGTACAGATCTGTAGTGGTTGTTTGTCCTAGGTGGTTATTTGTTACATGGTATATAACAATGTAACGTCTTGTCACTTGTGAAGCAGAAAGAAAATCTGCTCTGTAAATAGTGATGTTATGTTTTTCAAAGAGTGATGTAACGCAGACACGTATACATACAGTAGTGAGCACTACTACGTTAGTGCAACTTATAACTGTAACACGTTAATAGCCGAGTAGGCCAATACCAGGCCCAATACCTGTAAAGTGTGTAATACCTGTAAAGTGTGTAATACCTGTAAAGTGTGTAATACCTGTAAAGTGTATGCAGTAATACTAGTTCAGGAGGAGTAATTTTTGGAGGTATATGTCATGCATAAACATTTCCCACTTTTACAGAGGGAGTTTTACGATCCCCACGATTAATAATGTGCTACATGAAAGCTGTTTCTATTTCCAGGGATCAATTCTGAAAGCTGTTGCTATCTCAAGGAATCAAGAATACCGCCGATTCAAAACATGACATCTTGGGACCTCCGAGCTTCTCGGCTAATCAAGGAAGTAACAAAAGATGGCGTGTTTGTTCCGGTTTAGTGGAAGCATTTGTCTATAGAAAATGCCTTCGTGGGAATGCTAGGAAGTGAAGGAGCCACATCTTTAGTTCCTTGTCCTCCTTTTGCAAAAGACAAGCCGGACAAGGTCCGCGGTCAATTTCACTATATAATACACACACGCACACCCTCATCCGGACAATTATTACTATTATTATTTTCCTGAATGCAAGGTTTTGGAGGAAATAAAACACGTAGGCTTAGAATTGTAAAAGTGGTCTTAGCGAAGGCCACAAACGGCATAATTAAATGTGTGTACAAGGTCACCAGAAAATTACACAGCTATGTACAGACCTAATCTTTTGTCTTCTTCAATATATAACACACTAATCTACTGTCTTCTTCAATATGTAACACACTAATTTACTGTCTTCTTCAATATATACACACTAATCTACTGTCTTCTTCAATATGTAACACACTAATTTACTGTCTTCTTCAATATATATCACACTAATCTACTGTCTTCTTCAATATATATCACACTAATCTACTGTCTTCTTCAATATATAACACACTAATCTACTGTCTTCTTCAATATATAACACACTAATCTATTGTCTTCTTCAATATATAACACACTAATCTACTGTCTTCTTCAGTATATAACACACTAATCTACTGTCTTCTTCAATATATAACACACTAATCTACTGTCTTCTTAAAAATATAACAGAAGATTATTTTGCCGGATTATATTTCTATCAAAACAGATAATATGCATATGTTTCAGGAAAAGACAATGTTATAATATTTCATCTTTGTACATTAACATTCGCATAGGAAGATGTTCCTGAGCTCTGTTTATGACTGTGGTTAGTCTCCACACATCCATTCTCGTGTTCGGGACGAAAGTATAGAAACAACTGCAACAAACATTCAAGAAGCTGCTCTGAATATAGTACATACTTCTGGAGGAAAGACACATACCTCAGTGTGACAACTGGGCACAAACTGAGCTGCCTAAACTGTTTACTTGTAAAGACTTGAGAACTATTGAAGACAGGACGTGCAAAGCTCTCAAAATGTTCTCACGCAAAACGGATACACTGGCAACAACAAACGTAGACAGAGGTAAGTATGAGAGGAAAGGAAGCGGTCAACATGGACAGAAGAATAAACAAAAATATAAACTTCAGTCTCATTTAAATAACCTGATAATTTGACAGTTCAAAACGCTCCCCTAGTGTAAAAGTTTTTTTTTCGTTTATTTCTTGCTTTCTGTTTGAGAACCTGTTTTTATACAACTATAAAATGAAAGAAAAATCCTTGATAATTTTTTTGTCAAAATGTGTAATTTAAAAATAAGCATCGCTGTTTGGAATTTCTGGAGTTTATTTAAAACTTGAACCTACCATATATTTACCTACCTACCTTCCTGCCTGCCTACCTGCCCTCCCGCCTGTCTGTCTACCTATCTACCTGTCTCTCCGACTACCTCTCTAGTTACCTGCCTTTCTACTTACCTATCTGCCTGCCTACCTACCTATCTACCTGCCTACCTATCTGTCTACTTACCTACCTGCTTACTTACCCACCTACCTATCTATCCGACCTCCTGTTTACCTGCCTATCTACCTGCTCACTTACCTACTTTCTTACCTACTTGCTTACCTGCCATCCTACATATCTGCCCGACAGCTTGTCTACCGATCTATCTACCTATCAACTCTCCTTCCACTCCCTACCTCACGCACTCCCTTAAAAAAAAGACAATGTTATAGATATACAAGTGAGCGCTGAAAGGTTATCGTCCCGTCCAAGAAAGGAAAGACCTAGAGCCAAGAAACCTGCATGCTGTTCCGCATATTCACTTCGACATTCAAGACACTTGGCACATCGTTTCTTTAACCCGTCCTAAAGTGTGATGTCTGGTCACTGAAATACTGCTCCGCTGCTGCTATTTCCTCTGAATAAATCGAACATTTTCTCCGTTTCAAACACTTTTTCACGGTTGGGAAATTGGAAACAAGAAACAGATGGAACAAGATCTGGTGAGCAGGCTGGATGTTCTGTGCACGCAAAATCCCAAATGATTCAAAACGTCCAAAGTCTTGTGAGCCTTACTAGCAGGCGCACTGTCCTGCAGAAGAGAATACCTTTCTGCAGCTTCCCTCGCTGTTTTATGTTTTTTTTTTCTTGTAAGTCATTCTGTAGTCAGAACAACAAGTTACAGCATTTTTCTGCATTAGCTGTTTTCTCCTTTGGAAGATACATAATCATCAAAATATCTTCCTTATTCCTCCCCCCAATTATCAAAATACCTTCATTATCCCTCTAACCTTCCGCCCCCACAATCATCAAAATACCTTACTTATTCCCTCCCCCCCAATCATCATCATCATCAAAAGACCTTCCTTATTCCACCATCGTCAAACTACCTTTCTTATTTCTTCCCCCTTCCTCCGATCATTAAAATATCTTCCTTATTTCCACCTCACCCACCCCCCATGCAAACACACACACACACGCGCGCGCGCGCGCACAAATAGTGACCATGACCTTTCCTGCTGACTTGTGAGTTTTGAATTTCTTCGCGCGTGAAGAACCCGCGTGCCACGGCTGCTGTGTCGCTGTTGCTTGGTCTCAGAATGATAGTGGTGTAACTATGTTACATCAACTTGACATGTCGTTCAATAAAGTTAACCCCTAGATTGCTCAAAATGCTGCAAAATCAACTTTGAGGTGTGTGCTCCATTTCATTGATAGCCAACATTCAAACATTTCCCGACCCAGTTTCTGCATACCCAAATATTCACTAATTCATCCCCTCGGTATCTCTTGGGTCTCAGCAAAAATGTTTCACCCGAGATTCACTGATCTGCCAGAACCAAATCATGAACATGATCAACAATTCCCGGAATTGGCACTGTTGAAGGCATTTCAGATCTTGCTGCATCTTCTGTCCCGAAATCTTCAATCTGAAAGTTAGCATATCACACAGCTTCCTTCACAGCTGAGCATGATGGGTACTTGTCAGTCAATACCTGTAGCATAACGCTCATGGATTTTGTTTTAGTTTTCTTCTACATGAATGTGAACTTTACTGACTCCCACGCTTGAAAATTCCACTGTTTTCTTTGACACGGTTCTGTCATTTGTCTGAAGAACAAAATAACGCTATGATCCTTGGGATAAGTACTTTACATGATAAAATAACACTCTTTCCGGCTAGAGTGACAAAATTACGCTCAGATATTGGGACGTGGGTCGGGCCGATAACTTTTCAGTACCCAATGCATGATAGAATTCTCATCCTTCATCCTCCGGTACAGCAAAGGCTTAGCTTCATCCTCCGGTACAGCAAAGGCAGTGCTTAGCTTCATCCTCTGGTACAGCAAAGGCTGTGCTTAGCTTTATTCTCCGGTACAACAAAGGCCCTGCTTAATCGTAGCTTAATCCTCCAGTACAACAAAGGCTCTGCTTAATCGTATCTTCATCCCCAGTACAACAAAGGCTCTGCTTAATCGTATCTTCATCCTCCAGTACATCAAAGTAAGGTAAAGGTAACCCTGTCATGCCTTAGAGGCACATAGGGATATGGTGTTAGTGCCCATATTTTCATTGACCTGTCAGCACACTAGAGTATGGTATGGTCAGTATTATGCCTGGCCGCCTTTCCTTCCCCAACTCCAGAAGAAGTCGGGTACCCATTTCTACAGCTTGGTGACTGGGGTGCCTCCGGCCGGATTCGAACCCCCGACCTCCGCCATGAGAGACCAGTGCACAGTACAGCAAAGAGTCTGCTTAATCGTAGTTTCATCCTCCGGTACACCAAAAGCTCTGCTTAATCGTAGTTTCATCCTCCGGTACAACAAAGGCTCTGCTTAATCGAAGGTTCATCCTCCGGTACAGCAAAAGCTCAGCTTAATCGTAGCTTCATCCTCCGGTACAGCAAAAGCTCTGCTTAATCGTAGTTTCATCCTCCAAAGGCTCTGTTTAATCGTAGCTTCATCCTCTAGTGCAACAAAGGCTCTGTTTAATTGTAGCTTCATCCTCTAGTGCAACAAAGGCTCTGCTTAATCGTATCTTCATCCTCCGGTACAGCAAAAGCTCTGCTTAATCGTAGCTTCATCATCCGGTACAGCAAAGGCCGCGCTTAACTTCATCCTGTGGGAGACAGAGAACGGAAAACAAAACGAAATTATCACGGAAGATATAAAACAAACGTCCACAGCGGGCTGTCTCGGTGACATGTGTAGATCAATTATTAATATAAACCAGCGCGCTGGAAACGCCCGGATCTTAAAGTCAAGGCTGTCATCTAGTTTGACACAGACCGAGACCAGAACAGAGCCTAGAAACTGAAATGTCAAGAGCGTGTACATAATGATTTCTTGTGATAGTGTGAATATCTACAATAAGAAAAGAAACTGAAAAAAAAAGAATTAACGACTTCGTAGAGTAGTTTGTGTTAAAGTTCTTTGGTTGTATCTATTCCTCTTAATTTCTCTGTAAAGATCTCTTCTGGTTTATCATTTCGACTCTCTTTATTTAAAAAAAAAAAAAGTTCCGTCAGACAGTTTGCAAAAGTACTAGGTCATTTTCAAATAGTTTGTTTCGGTCGTTTCTCTTCTGTATTTTGTAACTGCCCTCGTAGACTTATCATCATTTTGTATTGGCTGGGTAATCTAGAGGAGACCGTCTAGAAAGGGTACATAATGAGAAAAAGAAAGAGAGGAAGACCAAGGCGAAGATGGCTATAAGACATCGTTGATAATCTGCAAATAGATACATCAGCAACAGGCCATCTTGCTCACAACCGAGAGGCCTACAGGAGTGCTGTTATGGAGGCAAAGTTCCACAAGGGACATGCAAATGAAAGAATGAATGAATGTGTTGGACTCATTCTGTGATAACTGTTCTAGTGTTTTATTTCACAGAATAAAATCTTCATATCAGACCGTTTTAAAGACGTCTTCAATGTGTATGTAACAGAAGACTCGGTAATTTACAATGCTTAAGAACTATGGTACATGACCTGACTAGACTATCATCTGCACAAACACTTGTTGTTTTTTTCTAGGTACAAACTTTTGTTTTTATTTTCTACTCACCTGATCTGGGCATGATCTGGAAAACTTGTTACAGAAAAAGATGTCTGTCTGTCTGTCCAGTACCATGCCGACAGGCGGTGGCGATTATGCTTTTCCCCAATTCTTTACCCCGGGTGTTCAGTAAGAGCAGGACTGGTGTTCTTTTTTTCCATGTCATTTCATCAGTCCATCCATCACCTTCTCTTTTTGTCCGACTCGGGTCTCTTTTGCCCTCTATCATCCCTGTTGTTATCATGTATTCCAATCCACCTGCTCTCATGGCGTGTCCTATGAATTTGAATTCTCTTCCAGAATTTTGTCATTGGTAATCTCTCTTCTTCTGCCTCTTTCATGACCTCTTCGTTTGATCTCTATGCTGCCCTTGGTGGCTTTAGCATTTTCCTAAGGCACCACATGTCCGTGGCCTCCAGGCGGCGCTGTACTACCCTGGTGACCGTCCTTGTTTCACATCCATAAAACAGGATTTGTTAAGTGTAGCACTGGAGCGCTCTTTTCTTCACATTCAGTGCTAGTGATTGATTACATCAAATATTTCCATCCTTTGTGTTATTCTGTTTTCTTTTTATCTCCACCTCACATCTCCCTCCTGAATTTATTAATATTTTTAGATATTTCAACTTTTCTACCATGCTTCAATATTGTGTTGTTGTCGACTGTTATTTTACAACTCGGAATCACTTTCTTCTTAGAGCTGACCATGCCTACTTTTGTCTTCTCTTTCAGGCCGAGTCGACTTTTTGTTTTTCATTTTCCGTAACTACTCTATTTATCAGCTCCCACAGTTCTTTTTCCATTCTTTGCTATTAAGACGGTGTCACCTGCATATCTCAGTTTGTTCAAATTATATCTTCCTGCTGAAGTTCCCAGTAGTCTTATGCAGTCAGTCAGTCATTTGCATGTCCCTTGCGGAACTTTGCCTCCCTAACAGATCTCCTGGAGCCCTGATGCTGATGCATCCATTTGCAGATTATCAACGATACCTTGCAGCCCTTCGCCTTGGTCTTCCTCTCTTTCTTTTTCCCATTATGTACCCTTCCATGACGGCCTTCTCTAAATTATCATGACGTTTAATATGTCCATAATATTTAAGATTTCTCTGTTTAATTCTCTTTACTAGCTGGCCTTCTTCAATATTAAGTTCTTGTAGTATGGATATATTTGTGTGTGTGTGTCCATGATATTTGAAGAACTCTTCTGTAGCATTTACATTCAAAGGCATTTATGTGTTTCTCAGCTGTTTTGTTAAGTGTCGCTGTATAAAGAGAACAGGTCTGGAGATAGCAGAGCTATAAGTTTTTGTTTCATCCCGCTACATGTATTACTCGTAATTAGCTAAAAAAAAGCAGCTGAGAAACACATAAATGCCTTTGAGTGTAAATGCTACAGAAGAGTTCTTCAAATATCGTGGACACAAAAAAGAACAAATATATCTATACTACAAGAGCTTAATATTGAAGAAGGCTGGCTAGTGAAGAGGATTAAAGAGAGAAAACTGAAATATTTTGGACACATTAAACGTCATGATAATTTAGAGAAGACCGTATTGGAAGGATACATAATGGGAAAAAGAAAAAGAGGAAGACCAAGACGAAGATGGCTGCAAGACATCGTTGACGATCTGGAAATGGATGCAACAACAGCAGGCCATCTTGCTCACAACCGAGAGGCCTACAGGAGTGCTGTTAGGGAGGCAAAGTTCCGCAAGGGACATGCAAATGAATGAATGAATGAGCTAAAAAATATGTTACGGCGAGACTCGCAGCATCAATCTTTCTTCATGAGACGTTGTCACAGCTCTTATTAGCTACAGTTTACATCCTTGCATAGTTCTTTTTGCTACCGGTTTATTATGCTATAAATGCAGATTCGCTGCAAATAATGTACTCCATAACAAAACCTGCTAGGAATGAAATCATGCAGCACATACAAGCTAAAATAAGTTTATTCGACACAGCACTTATTCTCTGCATAGACGTATTTGCTACAGCACATGTTCAGTGCACAGTACTCTCAACAACACATATACACTACAGTTTGGGTCTGATTAGAATCTCTCCAGATTTTTAAAAGCCAAAAGTTATGACTGGTGAGTATTATCATGGTTGTCGCCACACTTACAGATGCGGGAAATACCTGGCACAAGGTTGTTCTGGTGTATGTGATAAAATGAAAGTTTATTGTGCAGTCACTATTGTGGAGTTGTAAGGTTATAGATATTGTTATAACTGTAGTTGTCCAAACTAAGGTTATAGATATTGTTATAGCTGTAGTTGTCCAAACTAAGGTTATAGATATTGTTATAGCTGTAGTTGTCCAAACTAAGGTTATGGATATTGTTATAGCTGTAGTTGTCCAAACTAAGGTTATGGATATTGTTATAGCTGTAGTTGTCCAAACTAAGGTTATAGATATTGTTATAGCTGTAGTTGTCCAAACTAAGGTTATGGATATTGTTATAGCTGTAGTTGTCCAAACTAAGGTTATGGATATTGTTATAGCTGTAGTTGTCCAAACTATTATTACGACATTGATGAGCATCTGACAAATATGATAAAGGACTGGCTCAACCCATTTATAAAGACACTGAAAAACTCTCCACCCCCAGAAGTATGACATTTCGGTTTAGCTGGTGTCTTGTCCACTGCAGATTTATCTTAAAACATTCTGACAAAGAATAAACATGAATAGTGTTTAATCATCATATAAAATTTAATTACAAAATCACTTTCTTGAAGAAATATTTCACACGAATTTTAACGGCTTTTGTCATTCCTTTGTTTTCCGTCTTTTAAAAAAATTCTTATATTTTATTAATTCTGCTATTCTTCATGCTGTATAACTTAGATTTTTATGAATTCTACTATTTCTTCTTTATGCAGTACGAGTATATCAACTTTTGCCGGATGCACTGTTAAAACATGGCACAGCCAACATTCCGATGGGAGACGGTACATGATGAGGATTAATGTTATGTTTCATGATTAATGTCATGATTTTTTACATTTAGAGAAGATATGGCGACATAAATCCTGGACGATCAATGAAAAAATAGAAGTTTTTCGAGAGGTTGCAGTGTCGAGAATTAATTGAAACCGAAAGAATAAGATAATCAGAATGTTTGGAGAAGACACTGATTAGAGAAACTGATAACCAGTGGAAAAATTGAGGCAAAAGAAATAAAGATGACAGATACAACTATCCGAGGGGGTAGACCAAGTATCACAGAGGACGTATAAAAAAATGTAGTAGATTTGACCAGAAAACTCTCAGATTGGGCAGAAACATAAGCCTTAACGTGTAACAGAAAGGCACCAGATAAATGAACTCTTGTAATCCCTTTCAAAATATTTTTATGTATGAAGGTATACATATCTGTAAATATACAGTGTAATTATTTACAAGGACCGGTTAGCGTAGTGGTTAGAGCACTCGACTAGCAACCAAATGGTCGAGGGTTCGAATCCCCAGCTGAGCGGGATTATTTTTCCGACTAATACGTCCCCAAGATAGACCCAGCTTCGTAAAATGGGTACCAGAGAAAACCTGGGAAGGAAAGGCAGCGAGGAAAGGAACTGGTCACCCTACCTCACACACTGATGGCCCAGCTATCTACTTATTTACGATTATATTTTTTATCATACTTATTATAACTCCTTCAAGAAGTATTATACGGCTCGCACTTGTAGTATACAGCTACTTTGGGTCAGTTCTTGTCATGGCTTTTAACTGTTAACAGTATGATATATGAAGATATAACTAGGCTGCTTTTGTCGTGTATAGTTTACTGCTGTTAAGTGAGATTAGTGTGATTTGCTGTTTATGAGAAAACGTGTTCTCTTGCTTTTTCTGCAAATATAAACCCACCAGCCATTGACGTTGTTCCACATTCAATTCATAGTGTTCAGTTCCTCTCTCTCTCTCTCTCTCTCTCTCGCACACAATCTCACTCCCTGAATGTCAAATGGGTTTATGTGCAAAGTCCTTCACGCTTTGGAACTAACGTCTGTCTGTCTGTCATCCATCTATATCTGTCTCTCTATTTCCTTCGAGACGGTTTCTTCCCCCTCCCAAAAAAAAAAAAATTCATTTCCAGAATTCAGCTCCTAACGTCAATGCCAGACAACCTAAAACAAGACTTTTTCTGCACAACCCAACCTTCTGGGAGTACTCGATTCCACGGCGAATTCTATTTTGTCTGCACTAATACCCATAATCGAGTCTTTCAATACGTGACAGTTCTCAATGGAAGAAAGCCGGGGCTGTAAGATACATTATTCAAAAAGGAAAAAAAAAAGCGCGTTAGCTTCATATTCGATTTCTCTGTTTCTTTGCAATACCGCTGTTATTACATCAGCTGACTATTACCGTTTAGTCTGATGTATGCAAAGTGCTTACCACAGAGACTTCTAAACTATACCAGACCAGTTAATGACACTTCATCCCAAAAGGATAGTTTCAAGTTCTATATACTAACTATTTTATTGCCTTTTGTCCATCATCATCATCATGTGCCATCTCCCAAGGAAAGATTGATTAAAACTGACGTCAGGCTTACAACCTTTTGTTTATGAGATAAAGAAACAGTTCACAGTCTATCTCTTTACTTTCACTCGCTCGAGTACTGATAGATCTCCCTACCTCCCCCTCCCCCCTCCAAGCTTTCTCATCCAACTTCTTCATCCTGCATTGTTTTCAGTATATCGTGGTGCCTCTTTCTATGTACAGATACTTTAACTGACTCATTCTTTTACCTTTTTTTTCACTTTCAGTAATTTTAAAACTTTATTTCATCGATTGTAACTGGTGCGCCGTCCCACAGTAATGTGTGGATACAGGCATGGAGGTATGCCGTCCCACAGTAATGTGTGGATACAGGCATGTAGGTATGCCGTCCCACAGTAATGTGTGGATACAGGCATGTAGGTATGCCGTCCCACAGTAATGTGTGGATACAGGCATGTAGGTATGCCGTCCCACAGTAATGTGTGGATACAGGCATGTAGGTATGCCGTCCCACAGTAATGTGTGGATACAGGCATGTAGGTATGCCGTCCCACAGTAATGTGTGGATACAGGCATGGAGGTATGCCGTCCCACAGTAGTGGAGAAGAGAGGCGTGCAGGTGTGCGGCGGCATAATATGTCGTGAAGGGCGTGCAGGTGTGCCATGGCACAATAATATGTCGTGAAGGGCGTGCAGGTGTGCGGTGGCATAATAATATGTCGTGAAGGGCGTGCAGGTGTGCCATGGCACAATAATATGTCGTGAAGGGCGTGCAGGTGTGCGGTGGCATAATAATGTGTCGAGAAGGGCATGCAGATGAAGACACAATAATGTGTGGATGATGCAGGTGTGCCGCGTAATTTTGGGACAGGAATGAGAATAGGTGTTCTTAACCGTATTAAATGATTACCCCTTCCCCAGCCCTTCAAACCTTTAAAAACTGCGCACCATGGCTTTAATTCTTTTCATCTTTCTTCAGAGAAAAATGGTTTACTCTTTTGTATCTCCACATTTACATAAATTTTACAAGGACATTAATTTTCTTATCCATTGCCTCATTCCAAATCTGTCGCAGCATCACCGTGTTGAGTATTGTACGAGAGTCATACCGAAAGTAGAGAGCAAAAAATTGTTTAAAAATCAGAATTTATAGACAGAGAAAATATAAATCTATCACCTTAAACTGCATCCTTTTCTTCACTTTTCAACATAATCTCCATTTCTCTGCACACATTTATCCCTACCGCTCTGCACGTTTGAAAATACCCTACAGGTAGAATTCTGTTCCAGCTGACCGAAGGCACAGACGCACTGCTTTCTGGACGTTCTCTCCTGTGTCGTAGTGATGGCCTCGCCTTTGTTCTTTCACAAAACCGAAAAGATGGTAATCACTGGGTGCCAGGTCGGGGCTATAGGCAGGGTGTGGAAGAGTTTTCCAACCTATTTTCTGAATTTCCTCAGTTGTACCTGAAGAAGATCGTGAGTGATGGTTTTACTCACAGCTTTGTGATCTTCAGTCAACAAACGTGGGACCCAACGGGCACAAACTTTTCTATAGCCTAGGTTTTCAATAATTTCCTGCACTGCATTGTGTCCTTTTCCAAGGTTTACAGCGATTTCAGATACTGTGACACGTCTGCGTTCAGTGGAGGCAGTTCGAGGGCGACCGCTGCGATGCATATCTTGGATGCTCGTGTTTCCATCTTTGAAATGTTTCACCCACCTCCTAACACTGTTAGCACCCATACACACATCTCCATAGGCAAGCTGAAGTCTTTGGTGAATTTCATCAGCCGGTATTTCCTCTTTAACGAGGAATTCAATAACAGCACGTTGACGAAACGGAACTTCAGCACCCACCATTTATTTTAATGCTCCGCGTGGTCAAGTGACACATGATAGTGATGTCATGTGACCTCTACATGAAGTGCAAAGGATGCAGATTAAGATGATACATCTATAAATTATGATTTTTAAACAAATTTGCTCGCGACTTTCGTTATGACCCTCGTAATACATTGCATGTCTCAGTCTTTGTCTGCTGTAAGTACTGCTCTCACTCTCTTGATGCTTCTATCTTCGTATTGATTTTTCCTCACCCAAATTATGTATGATATTTTGCTTAATATCTTTCTGATTACTTCTCCATTTACTCTTACATTTATGCATATTTCATGCTCCCCTCTGCTAATCATACTGATTGTTATCTTCTTAATATTTATTCCCAGTTCATTTTTTTTTTGTCGTTTGCCTCATGTGAAACACGTAAGATTTCATTTTTTCTCTCATGATAAAACACACGTGTTCATTGTTTTCTCATGTGAAACACACACATTCACTTTTCTTTCATGTGAAAAAATATCATTCGCTTTTCTCTCATCCGTGTACATGACGTTACCTAACTCAGCTGTATCCGCTTTCTGGTCCAATTATTCTAATGTGTCATTGTATCAGGTCTAATTAATTTCAAGTGTACACTGTATCTGGACTTATTAAACTCATATTTACGTTATACCATGTCTAACTCATCTTTGGTGTATTCTAACATAAACCTTTATCTTAATTGTTTCTTATCTCAGATGTACTTTACCTCAGATGTTTTGTTGTTTCTTATCTCAGATGCTTTTTTGTTTTGTTTCTTATCTCAGATGTTTTTGTTTCTTATCTCAGGTGTACTTTATCTCAGATGTCCTTTATCTCAGCTGTACCTTATCTCAGGTGTATCTTAGTTATGCTTTGAACTATAACTGTGCTGTGGAAATGGTATGATTATCAAGGCAGCACATCAGTTGTCCAGGTCAAGACTCTTTTCTGGCTCCACCACGATGCTCACAGAAGCAAGCTGTCGGGGCAATTCAGCCTGGCCAGAACGACAGAAACCTGCTTTTCTTGTGGCGTAAGGTGCTGAGAAACCTACAAAAACTTGTCAGAACTCTGAAACAGAACCACGCAAGAACTTGTCAGAACTCTGAAACAGAAACATACAAGAACTTGTCAGACTTCTGAAACAGAAACATACAATAACTTGTCAGAGCCCTGAAACAGAAACATACAAGAACTTGTCAGAACTCTGAAACAGAAACATACAAGAACTTGTCAGAACTCTGAAACAGAAAAATACAAAAACTTGTCAGAACTCTGAAACAGAAACACACAAGAACTTGTCAGAACGCGAATGACAATCATTTTGGAGCATTCTCACATCGCAAATCCTGGGCCAGTGTTACGTCACACACTTTCTTAAACCAAGAGTTATCTGATACTAACTCCCCTAAATCAAGAGTTATTTGATACTAACTCCCCTAAACCAAGAGTTATCTGATACTAACTCCCCTAAACTAAGAGTTATCTAATACTAACTCCCTTAAACCTATAGTTATCTGATACTAATACCCCTAAACCAAGAGTTATCTTATACTAACTCCCATAAACTATGAGTTATCTGAAACTAACTCCCTTACACCTATAGTTATCTGATACTAACTCCCCTAAACCAAGAGTTATCTGATACTAAACTCCCCTAAACCAAGAGTTATCTGATACTAAACTCCCCTAAACCAAGAGTTATCTGATACTAACTCCCATAAACTATGAGTTATCTGATACTAACTCCCTTTAACCTATAGTTATCTGACATTAACTTCCTTAAACCAACATGTCTCCGATACTAACTTCCCTAAATTAAGATGCTTCCGATAATAACTCCCCTAAACCAAGATGCCTCCAGTAGTAACTCCCCTAAACCAAGATGCCTCCGATAGTAATTCCCCTAAACCAAGATGCCTCCGATAGTGACTCCCCTAAACTAAGATGCTTCTGATAGTAACTCCCCTAAACCAAGATGCATGCGATACTCATGCGATACGGACTCCCTTAAACCAGGATGCCTTCGATACTAACTCTGCTAAACCAACATGCATCCGATACTAACTCCCTTATACAAACATACTAACTCCGCCAAACTAAGATGCATCAGATACTAATTCCCCTAAACCAAGATACCTTCGAAACTAAGTCTCTTAAATCAATATACATTCGATACTAACCAAGATGTATGCGATACTCATTCGTACGTTAGGAATTTTCCTGTCTAAAGAAAAGTCCATGGAATTCAGAACAATAGAAATTAGGCCATGTAACGCATAATAAATTCCTTTCTTTTCTACATCCCAGACATCTCAGCTCACGTAACATGTTCCTCCACGACTCATTAAGTGATTTGTTTTGTTTTCTTTGTCTCTGATATACACACAGGCACCTGGTTTAGTTTCTGGATGCTATTTTACCTATACCACTAGGGGGCAGGGAAACAAACCGGTGCATTACGAGGGGCAGATAAGCGAGTTGCATATTAAAAGCTCCTGAATTAATGCCCTTGTCTGGTAAATCAAACGTTATCTCTTGAACTGCTGAAGTTTATGTGCGCTAGATTTGTTTACATGCTAAAGCATACGCTTCCATAAGAAGATTTGCCTTGGTAACATACGCAGTCACGGGAGCAGAAAATTCAGCATATGTGTGTTGTGATTAAAAGTTTATACCGCAGGTGAAAGCGAACGGACAGATACAGTATTTTCACAACTCTGGAGGTATATGTTTATCTACTTGGATCCCTGTAGTGTGGGATATTCGTCTACAGACAGTGGAGAGCTAGTTATCTCCTTCTGGTAATGTTATAAGAGACAACTGAAGGGAGCATAACCAACAGCTTGTCTTCTGCCAGGGAGATTCGATGTAGATTCAGTGTCAGATGGGACATCGCTCTGGAAATTTATGGAGTGGGAAAGCTACAGAATACATCAGATCTGCGCATTTAAAAACACTAGGTCTATGTGCAGATAATGTCTGCACAAGATTAACTGGCTTTGATTGAAAAGATTCGTAGACAAAGGCAAGA
Source organism: Achatina immaculata (assembly GCA_009760885.1). Lineage (NCBI taxonomy): Eukaryota > Metazoa > Mollusca > Gastropoda > Stylommatophora > Achatinidae > Lissachatina > Lissachatina immaculata. The sequence continues at coordinate 30,201,401 of CM019702.1, forward strand.
GATGTTTCTTCAGCACTGTTATGTAACTATGTTAAAGAGCACTTATGTAGCTATGTTAGACAGCACTGTTACTTAGCTATGTTAGAGAGCACTTATGTAACTATGTTAGAGGGCACTCATGTAGATATGTTAGAGAATACTGTTATGTAGCTATGTTAGAGAGCACTGTTATGTAGCTATGTCAGAGAGCACTGTTATGTAGCTATGTTAGAGAACATTGTTATGTAGCTATGTTAGAGAGCACAGTTAAATAGCTATGTTGGCTATGTAGCTGTTAGAGAGCATTGTTATGTAGCTTTGTTAGAGAGCACAGTTAAGTAGCTATGAGGGGTGATTGATAGGTTCTCGGCATAAGGTACAACAGATTGTGGACAACTTTTTTGGGTTATTTCTCAATATAGTCCCCTTGCAAGTTTATGCAATTAGTCCAGCGATCCTAGAGCATACAGATCCCTTCTTTGTAAAAGTCAGCATCTTGTGCCAGTAGAAATTGGTCTACAGATGAATGACGTTATCATCTGAAGCAAATTTGCGACCACTGAGATCCTTTTAGAGTTTGGTAAACTCTAATAATAGTCCGAAGGGGGCAAATCTGGGGATTATTAGGATGTTCAAAAAGCTGGAAGCCGCATTCATGAATGGCAGCCGTTACCACCGCCGACTTGTGAACTGGAGCATTGTCTTAATGAAAGATTACTCCTCTCGTCAATTTCCCTCGACGCATTTCCTTCAGTTTGACCCGCAGTTGCTTCACAAGGTGACCGTTCTGCCCTTTTGAAGATAGTCTACCAACAGCACACCTAATGAATCCTAAAAGATGGAAGCCATCACTTTGCCTGCAGACAGAACCACCCTTGCTTTCTTTGGATGTGGGGATCCATGATGTTTCCACTGTTTTGACTGTTCTTTAGTTTCTGGTTGAAAATGATGAACCCAAGTCTCATCCATAGTCACAAATTGCTCAAGAAACTTTTCAGGATCTGCAGGAAAATGGCCAAGATTGTCTCTTCACACGTTGAGACGCTGTCGTTTGTGATCAGCTCCAAGAAGTTTCGGGACTCATCGAGCAGAGACCTTTATCATTTGAAGATCATTGTGAATAATGGCATGAACACGTTCCTGAGAGATGCCCAACTCGGCAGCAGTTAGTCGTCGATCCTCCATTATCTTGTCATGGATTCTGCCGGTGGTTTCATCGGTGTTACCGTTCTTGGTCTTCCTCGACGGGGATCATCTTCCAGGCTCTCTCTTCCGTGTTTGAATTGAGCTGCCCATTTCTTCACTGTGCTGTAAGAAGGGGCACTCTCCCTTAGAGTCTCTATCATATCCTCATGGATCACCTTTGATGATAAGTGCTCGATGTACAGGTAGCGAATGACTGCTCGATGAGAAATATTTTATCCATTTTCTTCATTTCTGCTACCCCTTACCACTTCAGTAGCCTGTAAAAAAAATTGGTTGCAGTCAATTTCTTGAAACTTAATGTTTAATCTTACATTAACCTGATCTACAAATGCACATAATATCAACTGTGTGTTTCACGTATTTGTACCTTAGGCCGCGAACTTATCAATCACCCATCGTATGTTAGCACTGCTATGTAGCTATGTTAGAGAGCACTGGTATACAGCCATGTTATATGACTATCTCCTATATCGGATTTCAGCACCTTTTTTCTCTTCAAAGATTTTAGCTTCTATGTTTTCCACAGCTTTATTCTCAGATCATCTCCTTTCCTTACACTTGCTGTATAGTTGTTTCCTTTTATTCTTTCCTTACAACTGCTAAACAGATGATTCCCATAATCCCTTTTTCATTACCTTTGCTTCTCTCCCTCCACTCCAGACCCACACGTGTATCCACTGAAAGAAACGCACAGTTAATACTGTCCTTTTACGCCGTAGAAACTATGTCTTTTGAGGCCGTATCACTCACTCGCACCCAAAGAAAGGACTTATGTACATACGACCCCATAAACCTATGTCCACATACACACCAGAATATATGCCAGCAATGGCGCAAGTGATTACCAGAGAGACCCCAACAAATACCAGAACATATCAATCGACCGTATTCATCATGAATATTAACTATTAACCTTGATATTTCCCCCCAAACAGAGCGCGAACTGATATGACACTAACACACATTACATTTGTTCTCCATGGCCACGTTCACAAAGAACAGCTCCATACCATGAAGCTGAACATTAAGCAATACATTCATTGATGTTTGATAAACGACGCCAGGAGAAGCTGACTCTTCCACGCAGAAGATTAATTCGCTGCACCTTGAGGACTCTATCATCAAGCTAAGATAACAACGACCTTAACCTTGTCTTGTCTCTACTGGAAGCGGTGCCATCTGAATTTAGCCCAGAAACAGAGCGGCATTAATTTCATTTTGAAGATGCATTTACTTCGCTTTAAAATGTATAAACTAGGGAAAAAAAATACAAAATGGATAGAGCACTTGGCTGTAACTTGTACGAGGCTGTGTTCAGAAGTGCGCATGGTGGAGTGTAGAGAATGTTTGAAAGGAGACTTGAGGCGCGTCAGAGGTGGGTCGTAAATGTGGAGGAGACCACCTTTGGGTGGGGTTCCGTGGATAGGGGAGAGAGTGATACAATGGTAATCTAACCGGGAGAAGATGGAATAGGTGATTATAGTTTGGGTAGATGTGTTGCAAAATGATGCTGTGAGAAGGTTCTGAAATATGTTTACAAGTGATAAAAGAGTGGAACTTAGTCCAGAGGGAATATGATTGTGAAATGGGCGAGTGTTAGGTGTAGCTGAATTGCAAGTTCAGACCATGTTGTTCCAGTGTCCCATATTCCTGAATGTAGCAGTTCTCAAACGCTAGACGGCTTCTGTCATCAGCGTCACATTGTGTGATGGCTGTTACCAGAAAATCAGATTTACCTCTGTGGTTGGGGCCACTGAAATGATTAGGGGCTGGTTTCGAAGTATGCTGGGTGATATCATACAGATGTTTCTGCATGTGGTCACCTAATCTGAGACCAGTTTCACCAGTATAAATTATCCTGCATCTTAGCCACCTGAAGAGGAACCTTTCATATGTTGGCATCAGAAAATGTAACCGCCCTCGTTGTGTTACCTGCCCTGTAGTTTTGTAAACGAAAACGATTACTTTTCCCAAAACTATTCTCACTCTGCATGAGGGATTCACATGCGAGTCCCGTAATGTGATATATGGCATTGTATACCCAGCTATTGGGGCGTCCGCAAATGTCGGCACTCTTGTAGCATAAGAATTAAAACAATAAACGTGTTGTCATAAATAGGCAAGAACGTATGGAGCGAATTATTTCTATCATAAAATAACTGGCACTTATTGAGAGATGTACCTTATTTGCCGTCGTATAAGACGCACTGTAGTATAATTAGCAAGGAATATTTTTTGGGAAAACTAGAAATTCCATATTTTCAGTGTACTAGGCTATCAGTTCTGCTTTCCTCTCTCTCTCTCTCTCTCTCTCTCTTCTTCTTCTTCTCTCTCTCCTTCCCTCTCTCTCTCCCTCTTTCTCTCTCTCTTCCTCTCTCTCTCTCCCTCTCCCTCCATCTCTCTCTCTCTCCCTCTCTCTCTCTCATTACTGTCATATAAATCTGCTGGCATTTAGAGAGCGAGTTATTGCCCCAGATCACAGGAACGCTTTTGCTGGCCCTTTCCTTAAAGGGTGTTTTGGTCCGAGATTATATTGCTAATGGATATTTTCTCATAATGAACATCCTACTACTGCACGCAAAACAAGCAACCAACAATAAAGTGGTATATCCCCTGTCACAGCTAACATTGCCTGGAGTTTATCGACCACTTCACAAACCTCAGTATTGTTGAACCGGACGAGGCCTGTGCATGTCACTCGTGGAACCTCACAATTTGAGTGTGCCCTATGCCGATACTTGAATTACCCGGTAATCTGTGTACATGCGACCTCATAAACATATAAACATTTGTCCACATACAGACCAGAATAAATGCCAACAGTTGCGCAACGTCATGTACACAAATGTGTCTTCCTTTACGAGACTAACTATACTCCATTCTCCGTCCCTAACAACTCATTCTCCGTCCTTAACAACTCATTCTTCGTCCTTAACAATGGCCGTCTCGTATTTACAACTTTTAATATCTTATGTAGGTTTTTGGTTTTAATATTCTACCGATGAATAATCCAGATTAAAGGAGTTTTAAAAAAATAGTATGAAAATAAATAAATAAATGAAAATACTTCATTAATTATGTTGATACAAATAAATAAAGGCGATGTAGTGTTGGCTATTATTTTTGTAAATACAGTTAACACTTTCTTATGTAATGCATCTCTGTCACTTAGTATCAGAAAAAAAATCTAAAATGCTACAGTGAACACAATCTGATCTATGGAAGTGAGTCATGGATAGTCTTTATATCCTTTTTTTTCCTAGTTGCTAACTAATTACCCGGTTTTGCCCGGGTATTTATTTATCCCAGTCTTCTATTAGACAGGAAAAGGAACGAATTCTATCTATAGCGTAAAATCGATGGAATTGTATTAGGTATTTAAGTATAAGTACAGAATACAAAGTATAAAGCAAAATGTATTTTACAAATTCACTATAATATTAATTTAACTCAAAACTGATTATAAACAACATTTTTAGTTTCACTTCTAGGAGCAAGAATAAATAATTTCTTGTGTGAACCCACCCTTAAGCAAGCAACATAAAGTAGTAAGTGTGAGAAACATGGCAATCTCAAATCTGTGTCTCACTCCTTCTTTCTCTCCCTCTATATCTCTCCCCCTCTCTCTCACTCTCTCCCCTCCCCCTCATTCTCTCTCCTTCTCTCTCTTCCTCTCTTTCTCCTTCTCACTCCCTCTCTCTCTCTTGCTATCTCTCCCACTCTCTCAGAATTTTAGTTTCACCTCCAGGAGCAAGAATAAATAAGTTCTTGGGTAAACACACTATTGATCAAGCAACATAAAGTTGTCCGTGGGAGAAACATAGCTATCTCAGATCTATCTCCCTCCTTATCTCTCTCTGTCCTTCTCTATATCCCTTTCTCTCTACCTCTCTCCCTCTCTCTCTTCCTCTCTCCCTCTCCCATTCTCCCTCTCTCTCTCTCGCTCTCTCCCCTCTCTCTACCTCTCGCTTCCTCTCTCTCTCTTCCTCTCTCCCCCTTCCCTAATTTGAAAAGCTAATTTGAAAAAAAAATACGAAAACGGCACACTGTCACTTAGCAATGAAATCTACTATAGAATACAATAAAAAGGTAATATAAACATACGGAAAAAAATAAAAGTTCAAATTTATTTTTACAAATATAATTAAAACAAAAAGAGCCAATCAAAATTATCTGGACTTGCCATGGAAGGCTACAAATGCTTCTTTTAGACCAGTACCGCTCTATTTCACGATTATCTCAATTAGACCATTTTCGTTTTCCTCCTTGAATTTATTACAAAAATGTCACCACCTCCCACCCCCACCCCAAGGGTGCTTGTGGTGTCATACCCCCACAGTACTTTTCTCCAGACTGTATGTCATATGTGTACTGAGTTTGGTTGAAATTGCTCTAGGCGTTCCAGAGTTATGCTGGAACATATACACATATATCCATTTATATATATATATATAACAGAGAGAGAGAGACAGAGAGAGAGAGAGAGAGAGATGGAAAGAAATTTTTAAAAATAAAAAGAGATAAAAGAAATGTGGTTTGAAGAATGTTAAGAGGACCGTGGACAGCTAAAATGACCGATAGGGAGTGTCTAACAAGAGCAAATGTATAAAGGAGCCTAATTGCATCAGAAAGAACACGGCAGTCATCATTAATTGGATATATAATGCAAAGAGGAGGGCTTGAAAACATCAAAACAACATGGATGATAAATGGAAGAACAGCAGGGGAAGGCCGAGAGAAAACCAAAATCTTGGACAGCTCAACTCAATGACTTAATAAAGTGTCACTAACTGAGGTGTCACTAACTGCAAGATCTCTTGGATAAAGTCGCCAAAGAAAGTGAACAGAAAGGCCTTACTTTGAACATCAAAAAGACAGATACTATGGTTATATCTAAGAAACAGAATCCACCAGCATGCAGTATAAAATTAAATGGAACTATTCTAAAGCAGGTGCAGAAACTCACATACCTTGGAGCTTTAATAACTTCAGATGGGAAATGCAGAACAGAAATTAGGAACAGAATAGGCCAAGCAAAGACTGCATTTCAGAGAATGAGAAACATATTAGCTAACACATCTTTATCAATGAATGTTAGAAAACGAGTCCTAAAATGCTATACTGAACCTATCTTGTTATATGGAAGTGAATCATGGACAATAGGCAAGTCTGCACAAAAATCATTGGAAGCAGCAGAAATGTAGTTTATTAGAAGAATGTTGCGAATCCCCTGGACAGCAAAAATAACTAATGAAGAATGTATGACAAGAGATGGAGAGACAAAAAATCTTGTCAAAAAGATAAGAGAGAGACAACGTACTTTCATAGGACATGCAATGAGAAGAGGGGGCATTGAAAATATTATAACAACAGGAAAAATAGAAGGAAGAAGATCAAGAGGAAGACCAAGAGAAATGATACTGGACAGTGTGACGGGATGGTGTGAGAGGAGATCACCAACTGAGCTGATGGCCTGCATGAAGGATCGTGTACTCTGGAGAAGCATAATAGCCAACGCCAGTCGGCACGGCACCTGATGATGATGATGATGATGAACTGAGGTGATGGAAAACATCAGGGATGGAAATCTGTGGCGCAGCATGACCGCCAGTACTTTCCGACACCGTACCTGATGATGATGATGATGGTGATGATGATGATGATTTGTAATTAGAATTTAATCATTTATAATCATTTATACTATAGTCTGAAGTTGTCAGGAAACTATTGTGTTAACGTGGAGTTTAGGTGTTAGTTTAGTACTGAAAACTCTACTCCAAAGCCTACCCATACATAACTATGGGGGTATAAACCGCAGAGTGATGTTTCTTTTTTTTTCTTAGTTTTCTTGGTGAAAAAAATGTGCATCTTCCATGGCGGGAAATACGGCATTTCTAACACTTTCACTCCAAAACAGCACTGCCAGGGTTGGTAGATCTTGCATATCTATGCTAATCAATGCACAGAGCGATATTTAGGCAAAGTCTAAATAAAATTAAAAGTAGCACATTTCAAACCCAGCGACTTTCATCCGGTTTCTTTCTGCTAAAATTCTTCATGAAAATCTATACTAGCAGAGGATGAAAGAGTTAAAGTTGCTGGCGTTGTGAGAGCGAGTTATTGCCCCCAAATTACAGGACCGCTTTGTCTTCTCTGACGCGCCAGTTTCTCCACTAGTACCTCCTTGCTGATAACACAGATTACGTAACATCTGCTGGCGCTCCATCTAATATCCGTGAGTGGCTTCACGCGCTGAGGTTGATAAAATGCACTCACGGCAGGAATCTGTGTCAGGGAAATCGCAGATCTTCTGTGCTATCCCTACAGTATGAAGAATTCATCATCACTGCGATATCTATGCACAGGCTCGCTTACATAACTACGTGACAATACAAACGAGAATGGTATATATTTCCCACCATTACAGTCTTGCTTTCACACTCAACTGGTTGACTTCCGGCTCTGTAGACATATTTAAGAGTTAGTCGAAAAAAAGAGAGAAAAACTAGAGGATAACAAAGAAAGTGGGGATTGGGACAAATCTGAGAAGATAGTCAGGAATAACTAATTGATTGAAACTTCTTCAACTTTTCTAACATACAGGAGCAGCTTTCATGTCTCAGACTGACGGTACGTTAGAGTGTTAGGTTCATATACAGAAAATCTGATAACAGTGTCAGTGCTTTGTTGGTAGGGAGTGATATTTTTTCTGCTATTCCGTTCACAGTTCATAAACCACGAATTGTCTGTGTACCCTTGGTTCAGAGCAGCGGTTCCCAAAGTTAGTGGTACTGTGTTCTTTTTCTCCCCTCCCTCACCCAACCCCGGGTAAGTGGGCAGATCCAGAGGGCTGTGAGTGAGAAAGGAGCAGCAGGCGACAACTAAACCAACTGAGCGATAAAAATGTTACCTGGGGCGCTAGGGATGTGCCCCAGGAAGTAAGGGAGTGGCAGTCCTAAAATGTTTGGGAACCGCTGCTGTAGAGAACGCCTATGACAGTTACAGATATCAGTTATCTGATACGACAAGAAACAGTGTCGGCATGACCCAGGAATTTATATATTTTTCAGCTCTCCTATGTACTGTATGTCAGAAACTAGTACGTCGCCTTGACAACCCATGTGGTCCGCGATTACAAATACTGTACTCGTTTCGTGGAGGATCCTTTAAATAATTTATGTGTAAACCAGTTTCCAGATATTTTCTTTGGATCATGCCCCGCCTCAAAGCCTCAAAGATGTTATTAACTTGCTGGGCATATTCTCCACGTTGGGTAATACTGTTGAATTTTTATAGAACCTCGAGTTAAATGTTCTATTAAATTCCAGAATCTGTTATAACGAAGTGATGGTTTTAAACAAACAGGACGAAGATCATTGTTCTAGTTTGCAGTTTCTTGAATGAACCAGACTGTACATTTACTGTACTAATTAAGGTATTAGTACTTTGAACCAGTGGTTGCTAGCTTGGACAGAAGTGGCAGCCCGCCTCTTCTCATCTGACACAGATGACGACCACGGACACCGCCCACCACTTGTGACGTCATTCTTCAAGATGAAACAACTCGAACTGTGCGAACTTTCTATTTTTAGTCTGAGTTTTTTTTTAAACTAATTGCTAGACGCCCAACACATGTTAAACATGTAATGACTGCCTTGTTTTAGAGTTCACGTGTTCTTGAGTGCTTGGTTCAAAATACACCGCATTTTTGTGTTTTATATACTATACTTTATATAACTAATGGCCTGCTTGACTTTTTTGAACTCTTGAAATTCTCTGCCTCTTAAGATCTTGACAGTGCTTTGAGCTGTCTTTCATACAATAAATATGAACTGTTAATTTGAGCAAGAACTGAATGTTATTCTGTAATTTTCGTTTTATCTCCTTGCAGCTACCTAGACTTTAGGCCAGAAGCTATTGAAACTATTTCTAAGGATGTGAAATTTAATAACTTCTGTCGTTCTTCAAGTGGACTTGGAGGTTTTTTTTTAAACCATGCCCTACGTATTTCTCTGTTGGTTAAGCAGTGATACCACGACAGGCTGTAAAATGTATTACTTTCGCGTAATGTGATCCTGTCTTGTGAAAATCACGCATTAAGCATTTAATTAAATGTTTAGTGCCATTAATAGATCACCTTCTAGAAGAATTCTCTAAGCAAATCATTGAAACACTTTCATATAGCATAAACATTCTGAAGGTTTTCAGTGGATAAATGTAATGAAATTGAAGAGCTACATTTACAGCTGAAAACTTCAAGAGAAGCTTTTAATACATTTTACACGTTCGGCTCCTAGTCTTTCACTAAAGTGCGTATGCCGAAGACGGACGTGTTGGATCGAAAGGCGCGAATATCGCTTGATAGATGTAAACCGCGACACAAGTTCCATTGGCTCTTTTCAAGACTAATGCAGAAGGAGATGAAAGAAAATAAGTCTAATATATAGAATGATTTTCTTATAGCACAAGGAAGGTTTACACAGACCTTCAGTTTAACGATTTTCTTATAAGCACAAGGAAGGTTTACACAGACCTTCAGTTTAAAGATTTTCTTATAAGCACAAGGAAGGTTTGCACAGATCTTCAGTTTAATGATTTTCTTATAGCATATGGAAGGTTTATGCAGATCTTCGACGTAACGATTTTCTTATAGCACACGGAAAGTTATACAGACCTTCAGTTTAACGATTTTCTTATAGCACAGCGAAAGTTTACACAGACCTTCAATTTGACTCTACATGAATCACTCACATCCACATTCTTATCTCGCATGGAATTTTATTAAATTCAAGAACCAAACTAAATATTTATTGAAGTTTTCCTGTTATCTACCTAGAAATCATTAAAAACTTGGAATCTAGACCCACGGTTAGCGAAGTTTTACATAGTCTCCTCATTTCAGCTCAAATATCGGACCTAGGCTGTCATTTCAACTATCTCAAATGTTGTTACAGTAACCCCTCCCCTTCCCCCCTCCCGTTCTTTCTACATACCATTTCAGTCCTCATATATAAACTCGTATATAGCGCGTAATACTATTTCAAACGCATTGGATCCTGCTTTTATATTATGAATGGCCAAATATTTCGTTTTGTAGAGTATATCATTGTCGATAACAACAATCTGTTGGAAGAAAATACAAGATTAAATTTAAATTGGAGCAAATGAATGCTGTAAAGGGAGGAGGAAATGGACGATACAGGATAAAATATAAAATGTTAGGGGGAAACTGGCCGTGGAAGACAGGGAAAATAAGATATTACAGCCAGAAGATTCGATCACACTTCTCCCCGATAGGGACTTTATTAAAGTGATAATTAAATAAATGGGAAAAAAATGTTTATCTTCCATAGTACACACATATCATATATACAATAAATGTAACTTTTTTTTTTACAAAAGATACGCATAAACAGTACAAAGTTACATCGTCGCTTTGAAGTAATAGCCACAGATGTAACAGAACAGACGTAATATCACTAGTGTATCTAGACAAACATTCAGCAGTAAGAATAAATGGTGAAACAACAGCTTGGTTTGACATAAAACAAGTGGTCCGTCAGGGGTGCACATTGTCGCCTTACTTATTTAACTTGCATACTGAAAATATAATGAGGAATGTTAGAGAAGATGTAGACAAAGAATATTACGATGCCATAACAATTGGAGGTTACGAAACACCAGAGATTAGATATGCTGATGACACAGTATTATTGTTCACAACACAAAAAGGAATGGAAAAACTAATTATGTCAGTCCGTAAGAATACTGAGGAGCAAAACCTCTATCTTTATGCGAAGAAAACTAAATTGATGACAACTAACAAAACAAATAAGGCAGCTGAAATATGTATCAATCAGAAAAATTGGAAGAAGTGAAGAGTTTTGAATATCTTGGATCACTACTAACTAATAATGGAGATACAGTGAGGGAAATTAAAAGGAGGACATCTATCGCTCTTCAGAAAGTAAAACAACTAAAGAATCTGTGGAAAGGAACAGACAGAACTACAAAAATAAGATTTATAAGGGCATGCATCTTTCCCATCGCAAACATATGCCTGGGAGACCTGGACACTTAACAAAACAACTGAGAAACACATAAATGCCTTTGAATGTAAATGCTACAGAAGAGTTCTTCAAATATCATGGATACAAAAAAAGACCAAATATATCCGTACTACAAAAACTTAATATTGAAGAAGGCTGTCTAGTAAAGAGAATTAAAGAGAGAGAAAACTAAAATATTTTGGACACATTAAACGTCATCATAATCTAGAGATGGAAGGGTACATAATGGGAAAAAGAAAGAGAGAAAGACCAAGGCAAATATGGTTGCACGGCATCGTTGATGATCTGGAAATGGATGCATCAGCAGCAGGCCATCTTGCTTGCAACCGAGAGGCCTACAGGAGTGCTGTTAGGGAGGCAAAGTTCCTCAAGGGACATGCAAATGACTGACCGACTGTAACGATACAGTGTACTGCTGAGTTTCAATATGAGGGGAAAAAAAAACAAAAACAATTATCACACCAGACAGAGAGATGACAGATGCACAAGGGCCGGTAACTATAGAAACGCTGACATGCTCTATTTTTCTTTCTCTCCTTTGTGTGAAAACGACGTCAGGTTTACTTAGGTGCCAGATCTCATCTTTTTGGTTAGCTTATGAAGAAATGAAGAGAGAAGTACTACCTGACAGGTTTTTTCTAAATTACTGGGGAAGAAGTTAGAAGGCCGAGGAAAATAATTACTAAATGAAGAATTTTTGGATTTGTGGATAACATTACCTTTTGTGATGTTTGTGAAAATTAAAGTCTACAGTAGCTCAGGCTATTTCAAGAAGAAAAAGAAAAAAAAGTAAAATTTCATTTCTTCTAATTGTCGATGGTCTACATATCCAGGTACATCCTGGATGCTGTAAAGCGTGTACACATTCTGTCAGTAATCTCTCGCAGCAATCAATGAGGAAAACATCATATAATGACGAGACAAAATCCGAAATCAAACTGTTGGTTGAATAACGAACAAAAAACTGATACGTCACAAGAGCATCGTATGGCTACAGACACACAAGCGCTGCTCGCTGATTCTTGTGCTGGCCTGGTTCTAAATCCTTGTCAGGATTACCCTCAGACAAACGCATACTCACCTATAGTGCTGATGACAGTGATGCAGAACAATATTGCCGATGGGATGTCCCATTTGGTCCCCGTGTCTTCGAACTCTAGCGTGTAGTTACTGCTGCTGTTGAACTTGTTTGTGATAATGGACACGGATACACCAGCGCTCTGCGTTTCCATGACTTTGATGACATAGTTGTGCAGGTCTTCCGCATTGATGCACGTGTGCTCTTCTGGAGAAAATATTTCAGGGAAAATGAAAATAATCCAGTTCTCTCGTTTAACAAAGAAGAGTGACAGTATGTGTTGTCGGCCCCTGATGAGTTGTTGACCCTCTGATCCAGATCTTCTGGTCAAATGCAGAGCCATGGGCCATCATAGACTGGGCAGTTCTGTAGAATGCGTTCTGGGTTCTTGATATTTTGATATATTAAACCATTTGTGTGTGACGTAACTACTGTTTGGAGCAGAATAAGTGTGATAGTGGCTGTGGTAAAACTGGTTCAAATAGAGCAGATCTGGAGGGAGATGTGTAGTACAGGTTGAAAGGGGAAAGGTCATGAAGAAAAATTAACAATAAGTGATAAGAACAGTGAACTGGTTATTAAAAGCAACTATAAATCAATATTTTGGCCAAATGCTTTTATCAAGGACAACAGAAAAAGAATAAAGAAACAAACAGAAACCGAGGTATAAAATATTCAGCCCTTTATAAATAATGTTAGAAAATTGTAAGAAATAGAAAATGCAACGAAACAGGCTTCATATAGCCCCTAATGGACCAACTTTATAATGTTAGCATCTGTGAACTTCGAGCAAGGTCATGATAGTTCTAGTCTACTCTTGTAAAAGAGACTCTTCACACGTTTCATCATTTATACTTATCTATTTTTTTAAGCTCGAGTTCTGTGATCTTCTGGACTGTTTAGCCTTCTCTGGGTTCTGACAACAGCTCCCTGTTTCTTCCTCTGATCTCGACTTTCAGGTCAAATGCAGGGCAATCAGTCATCATAGACCAGACAGTTCCGTAGAATATTCTGGATTCTTGATATTTTGATATATTAGATTATTTAAGCCCAAAATAGAGCTCTGCTGGAAGCTCTATAGCTGGTCGATGGACCCGCCGCATACTGCCAGTGTGTGCTCGACAATACAGTATAATCTATAACGCTGTAGAGTTGAAAGAAGAGTGATCATGTTTGCTTGATCTTTATAAAGAATGTAAACAGCGCTTACAGAAATGCATAAATAAAAGTCCCCATGAGGTTTCGTAGGACAATATCGTATTGTCAAGATAGAGAAAAACAGTGCCACGGTTGATCAAACAAACGTTTAGAGTACCATTGATTATGTATGAGTGCGCTGTCGGGGTGTAATAAATGTAGTAATAGAGAAGAAAGTAGCATTATTAGCAGTTGTAGTAACGGCAGTGGTGATAGTCGTAATAATTGTAATAAAAGAGTGAAAATAGGGCACGAACGTAAAAATGATTAATGGAGTGGGAAATTAAGAGTGACAAGATGTTAATAATGAGAGAAAATAAGAACGAAAACAAGAAAATAAGAAAGATGGAGAGTAGAAGAATAATCACGAAATGATAACACTGAGTAAGGAAAAAAAAAGCAGACAAATAAGGGGGGAAAATGAATGAAATGGAGATATGCGAGGAAAAGAAAACAGGAGCTGATAAGGAAAAGAATGATGTCACTGATGGTGAGAATGAGGAGGAAAAGAAAAAGCAATCATCAGCTTTTTGGTAGCATCACCCACAAAGCGTGACATAAAAAAAAAACTTACTCAAAAACTTCTCGTGCACTGACGCAAAAGCTTTCTTTGCTCTCGTTTCGTCGTCTCTCTCTATGAAGTGGAAAACCACAGCCCCGATGATCAAATAGACCAGAGTGACCACCACCATGGCCACGTAAACGTTCCACTTCATGGCTGTCCTGTACGCAAGTGAGCGCTGTTAGGCCTGAAATGCTGTCCCGTAAGCAAGTGAGCGCTGTTAGGCCTGAAATCCTGTCCCGTAGGCAAGTGAGCGCTGTTAGGCCTGAAATGCTGAAGAAACGTTCAATTATTAACTAATGTGTGACTTACTTTCTTTGTATCGTTCGCCCGCTCTCGACCTGGGCCTAAATCCCATGCATACGAGACAGGGCTGGAACTACCAGAAGGCCAGCATGGCATTCTCCATGCACGCGAAGCTCATAGTAACGCAGTACTGACCTCTGGGGGGAGCATAGCCTTGACTAGAGTGCTCACTTTAAAACAGGTGATGGCTCTATGATTTTTCGAAACCGGCAAAATTTTACCTGTCTTTCATCTTGCATGAAATACTTTCCGAAATACCGGGGGGGGGGGGGGGGGGGGGGGTGTTTCAGTATAACATCCGATACTTTATTTTTTTTCTAATGCAAAATTAAATACTCTTCACAAACAGCGGAAGTTAAATGTTCTTGCGAAATTGCTTCCTTCTCTTATCTGGGGAGAGGTTTAATCTTCACAAAAATCCTCAGATGATGAGTGAGAGTAAAAACTGGCGGTTTCTCTTTCATGTAATCTGAGCATCATTATCTTTCACCAGATTTTTCTGGTTGCTTTTTATTACTAGGTTTTTTTTTAATAATATAAGCCGGTTACAGTAACCGATAAAAGTTTCGGTTGTTCTTGTTTTGCACGGGTAATTTGCTGGTAACTGTCGGCTAACGCGATCGCTGCTTTAAACTGACACGGTCTTGTGTGTGGAATATATTTTGTTATACGAATTTCTTGTTTTTCTGTTACAAGACCAGTGTAAATGTTATAGCGGATTAAGAAACAGCATAATCAGTATAACAGAATTAATGTAATCATTACTACATAAACACCGGAAGCATACTCAGCACCTGCTGATGACAAAGATTACAAACACCCTGATTAAATAATAATAATAATATCTTTAAAACTATGCTAAGATAGAAGAAATGTGTAATAATACGTAGGGTGATTCTAAATTTTTTTTTTAAATGTCTATAAGTAGCACTGTAGTCACCAATATCACAACCTGGAAGTGAGTGCTTGATGCGGTCTAATGCACAATAAGGGTTATTGGACCTCTTATTTTTTTAACACCGAGTTCACCGGTTGAGTAAACGTTTACCTGGACATGATGAAGCTTTACAACGCAGCACAGTTAGAACGGTTTCAGCCACGGGTGGTCTTCCAGCAAGATGGTGCACCGCTATTCTGGAGTTTATTTAGTTGTGTGTCAGTTCTTGAATGCAACCTTTCCAAACAGATGGATTGGAGGGGATGATCCACCACCATGATGTATATTATTATAAAATAATATAAAAGAATAGTATTATAAAATAATATCATAAAATAATATTTTCTACGTTGTCGCTCCTGACTTATTTTAAATGGGGAAATACTAAGGACAAAGTGTTTAGCTCACCCGCCTCTGATGACGGCACTTTCAAAGCAAGGATAACTGATGCTTTATCGACGGTGACTAAATGGGAACATTTGGCAATTAATCGAGAATCGTTTGGATGTTTTCCAATTCAATAAACAAAGCATATGTTGAAGTGTACGAATAATAATAATCATCATCATGTGCCGTGCCGACTGGCGTTGGCTATTATGCTTCTCCAGAGTACCCGATCCTTCATGCAGGCCATCAGTTCAGTTGGTGATCTTCTCTCACACCATCCCGTCAGACTGTCCAGTATCATTTCTCTTGGTCTTCCTCTTGATCTTCTTCCTTCTATTTTTCCTGTTGTTATAATATTTTCAATGCCCCCTCTTCTCATTGCATGTCCTATGAAAGTACGTTGTCTCTCTCTTATCTTTTTGACAAGGTTTTTTTGTCTCTCCAGCTCTTCTCATACATTCTTCATTAGTTATTTTTGCTGTCCAGGGGATTCGCAACATTCTTCTAATAAACCACATTTCTGCTGCTTCCAATGATAAAGTATACACACAAAAAAAAGATTTCTTGAGTTGATGTAAACTGTGCAGACAATTATACATCTGTAACCAGCATGTTTTTTGTGTAATAAATTTTTGAGGTCAGGGAAAGACTCTCTCTCTCTCTCTCTCTCTCTCTCTCTCTCTCTCTCTCTCTGAACCTTAAGTGCCCAGGCCACATGGGGCTTCCGCAAGGGTTTTCCACAAATGCCTGTCCTTTACCTTTTTTTCTGCTCTTGCCCAAGTGAGCCCTCTATTGCTCAGCATATTCTCTGTTGTTCTGCTTCCTTAGTTCCCCTGTGGTGTCTTATCTTATATCTTATATCCTTCCCGTGCCGTTAAACGTCACATAGGGCTCGCAAAGTAGTTCGCCAATTTTTCCTGTCTTCAGCGAGTCTTTCAACCTCGTCAAAGGATTTTATGCCTGTTAATTTGGCCTCTCTTAACAATGTCCTCCTGTGGTGTCTATCTTAGTGCTATTTTTGGTAGTGAGTTGTCAGTCATTCGGAGCACATGTCCCAACCATTGCCAGCGGCTTTCCTCAATAATTGCTGTCAGTGGCTTCATCTGCATCTCTGCCAACAAGATGTTATTTCTTATGGTGTTTGGCCAAAATATTTTTTCTAATTCTTCGTAAACATTTAGTCTGTAATGAATTCAACTTGTTTTCTATGGTTTTGGTGATTTTCCAGCATTCAATTTCATAGAGCAGTACACTTAGAACATTACTCTTAAATATCCTGATTTTCGTATTTATGCTTAGTTTTTTTAAAATTTCCATATAGTCTGCAGCATTGCAAAAGCCTTGTTTGCTCTAGTAAGTCTGCTGTTGATGTCCTCTGTGCTGTCTCCATTTTCTACTACTCTACTGCCAAGGTATAGAAATTTGTTGACCTCTTCCATTAACTTGCTATCTACTCTGAGTACATTTCTGTTGTTCACGTTTTGCTTCATTAACTTTGTCTTTCCTACGTTGATCTTTAGTCCTATGTTGTTTGCATTCTGAGTTAGCTTTATGCTCACCCTGTATATTACATCCTTTGAAATTCATTATGATATCAAGATTTTGTATTCGTGTGCATGCTATAGCTTTCAATTGCTTTGTTCATATTTTCAGTATATGGTCTCATATCTTTCCATTTTAAACTTATGGTATTATCTCATTGTATATCGCATAATTTGCCTTCCCTAGCGATAGGAATAAACATTCATACATTACAAACATTTAACATGCGGAAATCAGATATTCTGTTTCATCTTACTTATTACTCCAAACGTAGAAACATGCAGTCTTGCAGCAGTCTACGTTTTCTGATGACTAGACGTTTTTGTCGTTAACAGAATCTCATGGGTTCGAATCTTACCAAGGATTGAAAATGGTTTCTTCTCTCCCATTATGTCATGCCTGTCTCTAATATTCTACCCAACTGGGAGTGCGATAGTCTCTAACTAATTGGGAAAGTGTTAGTCTCTAGCTGGTAAAGTGTCAGCCTCTAACTAACTGATAAAGTGTCAGTCTCTAACTAACTGGTAAAGTGACAGTCTCTAACTAAATGGCAAAGTGACAGTCTCTAACTAAATGGTAAAGTGTCAGTCTCTAACTAAATGACAAAGGGAGTCTCTAACTAAATGACAAAGTGACAGCCTCTAACTAAATGACAAAGTGACAGTCTCTAATTAAATGACAAAGTGAAGTTCTATAGCTAAATGGCAAAGTGACAGTCTCTAACTGGTAAAGTGTCAGTCTCTAACTATATGACAAAGTGACAGTCTCTAACTAACTGGGAAAGTGTCAGTCTCTAACTAATTGGGAAAGTGTCGGTCTATAACTAACTGGTAAAATGTCAGCCTCTAACTAACTGGTAAAGTGTCAGTCTCTAACTAAATGGCAAAGTGTCAGTCTCTAAGTAACTGGTAAAGTGTCAGCCTCTAACTAACTGGCAAAGTGTCAGTCTCTAACTAACTGGGAAAGTGTCAGTCTCTAACTAACTGGTAAAGTGTCAGTTTCTAACTAACTGGGAAAGTGTCAGTCTCTAACTAAATGGCAAAGTGACAGTCTCCACAAAATCAATCACCCCTCGTAAATGGGAAAATGACAGTCTCTGACTAACTGGGTAAGTATCAGTCTCTAGCTAACTGGTAAAGTGTCAGTCTCTAACTGGAAAAGTGTCGATCTCTAACTAACTGGGAAAGTGTTAATCTCTGACTGGTAATGTGTCAGTCTCTGATTAACTGAGAAAGTGTCAGTCTCTAACTACCTAATGCAAGATGTGGCGCACTTATGTACCCAACTATGGTTGTCAGTGTATAAAAAGAAAAGCAGACTATTTAAGCAAAGATCTGTTTCATATGTATGGACTACGGTTTTTAACGATTAATTAATTGATTAATTAATCGATTAATCATTAAAATTTTAATCGATTAATTTTGTTTTGCACAATTAATTTCTTTTAATTCTTGTGAGCGACTCATTTCTTTTAATAAAACAACATAGAGGCAAACGATAGCGTGAAACGTTTAAGTGGAAAATTAATTGAACATTTTGGATGTTAACTATTGATGGAAAAAGCTGGGAAGTGTATTTGCTATCTCATGATGTCCAATAGTTATAAAAGACAGTTCTTGTCTACAGCTCACACACACACAAAAAACACAATACACTTTACTAAATAGTCGAACGACTAAAAGCGCAAGAATGTACAATGAGAAGCTACATGAGAACAAAAATAATATTGGGAAACATGAGATTTTGGCACTAACTTCTCATTTTTGAATGCGAGTAAACATTGCCAGTCATATTGTGGCACAAATGATCCCTGCATAGATTCAGAGCGGGAGTTTAATCAATTTCATTAGATCGCTTCCATGTTACTGATCAACACACGGGGCTGTAATAAGCGTAGTCTGTATTGTGATTTTGCTGAAAAGTGTAACATTGCCGACACAGTCCATTGTATTGTGGACGTCAGTGTGTGAAATGTGGTTGCTGCAGTTATGCAAACAGTGTAGCCGTGTGCTGTGTACAGTAAATATAGTCTCCACTGAGCCTACTGGAGGATTTGAAGGCAGTTTATGCATCGTCTCTTTTAGGACATCTTATATCTTATCTTATATCCTTCCCGTGCCGTTAAACGTCACATAGGGCTTGCAAAGTAGTTCGCCAATTTTTCCTGTCTTCGGCGAGTCTTTCAACCTCATCAAAGGATTTTATGCCTGTTAATTTGGCCTCTCTTAACAGTGTCCTCTTCAGAGTTTCACGTGGTCTGCCTCTTTTTCTTTGGCCTGTTGTGTTCCACTTGATATCTTCTTTTAGGACATGCAGACACCAATTACGTGCACAGCTTGGCCAGCATATCTGAACTGAGAAATCAGCAGTGTCAGTATTTGTAAAGAAGACCGAACACAAGTCCACAGACTACAGCAAAGTGTGTCAACAATCTGGAACAGCAGCTATTTCATGTTGTCCAGGTTCTTAGAAATCAACGATGCCACGTGACAGCATCAAACTGACTATCCAACAAGTTACAACTGCTGGATTCAGAATAAGAAAAAAAAATGTCGAAGCGCAGATTCCCTGAAGTCAACACAATCTGTGGGTGTCATGCAGTTCTATTCATCCATTAATATGATTTATTTTTACTAAATATCTATGAGTTCATGATGATGACGATGATTGCATTGCCAGATTCAAAATAGCAAAGCTGGATGATCTAACAGCAGAGCTGAAGACATGGATGCTTTGTCAATTTTGCAGGCTGCTGCTGTTGTCGATAAGCATTTCAAGAAAGTCGTGTATTCCTAAAGATAAACGAAACGCAGTGTGCGACGTTTCACGTTACTAATTTTTAGCGTCTTCTAATATAGAAAAAGCAGTTAACAACTGCAAGAAATCAGCAAGAAGGCACAGCCAATAGGGCCACAGAACCAGTGAGAAAGAACCGGAAACTAACTTCGTAGGACCTCAAATGATGAATCGAACGCCGAAGATCGCAATGGAATCTCTGAACTGAATCGTTATTAAGTGTAAAACCAGATTCCGGAAACCAGATCCTCTCACTTGAAAGAAAATGAATAGCTGTTGTTTCTCCCAGTGCTCACCAGTCTTTGTGAAGATTGCTATACTTCGTGTAACAGCTATTTCTATATGCCCTGTGAATAGGTTTATACTACATCCTAGCACACAAATAAATAGCTTTATACTACATACTAGCACACAAATAAATAGCTTTATACTACATCCTAGCACACAAATAAATAGCTTTATACTACATTCTAGCACACAAATAAATAGCTTTATATTACATCCTAGCATACAAATAAATAGCTTTCTACTACATCCTAGCACACAAATAAATAGCTTTATACTACATCCTAGCACACACTGGACAAAAGTAAAGCCTCTCTCCTGCCTGAAGATGTCGCTGTGCTGGTTTGTCTTCGTGACTGACAAAAGTTAAAAGAAAATTTTGCGGACCATAATTTTGCAGTTCTCAGCTGCAACCTTCTTTTTGCGATGTTCTCGGGGGAATGGGAAATTTTGCAAAGACATTTATCGTGATTTTGCAACTTTATGTTTATAACTTGTTTTGCCCTTTATCTTTAAGCGTTATGGCTGCCTTAAGGACGTTTACATTATCATACAAACTTATAATAATTAAATACACGACGTGGTTGTCGCCTTTCACGCCGAAGGAATACTTTCCTAAAGTTTTTTTTTTCGATTAATCAATTACTGATTTTTTATTGTCATTTCATATTTTCTGTGTTAAAATCATGAACATCCATATACAATACCTCCATGACAATTCCAGGAGATAATGTAAGTTTCTTTTATCTGCACTACAGCAGCCTATGGAATTGTTTATATGTTAGTCGTAGGCAAAGCTCCACGTATTAATGGGTCTTTTCCTCTTACAACTCTTCAAATAATCAGCAACTGAAAATGTCAATATTGACCTAGCAACGACATTTATTTGCGCGAGCTGACATTAGAAATCTCCAGAGATTTACAAACAATTTTTTTCTTCTTCTCTAAAACAACACACAGAGTAAAAAACAAAGTAGGACAGCAGAAAGAAATAAGCCAAGCACGATAACCGGACAGCAGAAAGAAATAAGCGAACCACAATAACCGGACAAGTCTGAGGACAGGTTAATAAGAATCGGTAGATTCTACTTCAAGTTGGTGATTTATGTAGATTGTCATATGTCAAGTTGGTCACTTATGTAGACTATCATATGCCAAGTTGGTGATTTCTGTAGACTGTCATATGTTAAGTTGGTCACTTATGTAGACTATCATAAGCCAAGTTGGTCACTTATGTAGATTGTCATATGTCAAGTTGGTGACTTTGTAGACTGTTATTTGTCAATTTGCTGATTTCTGTAGACTGTCATGTGTCAAGCTGCTAATTTACGTAGACTAGCATACGTCAGGTTGACATTGCTAAAGCTGCATTGCACATACTGCGGGAGAATGAAGAGCGGGAATGGAAGAAGAATGTGGCTGTGAGGAGACTGCGGGAGCTAGGACAACCTAAAGGCGCTGCCATGAACTCCGAACTGTGTGGCACAAAACGCATCGTTATCAACCAACATTTGACAGGAACTATCAGCAAACAAACTCTTGGATGCTGCGGCATGCGGCGGAGCATATATGTGGTTGTCCCGAATGCAGTGAAGCCAGAGTCTGAATTCTGAACCTTGAATTTTGAAGTTGGTAGTCTGTATAGACTATCATACTTCAAGACAGTGAAATGATTATGACTGTGATTGTGGATGAATATGATAATGCAAGAAAGCAGCGAAGAGAGATATGTTATAGGCGAGGGGAGGGAGAGAGCGGGTGATAATTGGCGAAAATGAAACGTTCATCGTTATCAGAGTTCGCGTCATCAGACTCTAGGACTTGTGCAGAGATCTAGTTTCTTCTACATCTGAGAACCTCGCTTAGATGTTTACTTCGTAGATTCACAAATGGATCTAATGTGACGGATGAAGTTGTCAAGAGCTTCAAGTCCTGCGACTACAGAGAGATAAAACAACAAACAAAAGTCGACCTGAAAACTTAGGGGAGAGAACCCAGAAAAAAAAAAGAAACGCTAAGTGATCAACGGAAGATGCAATGATGGTTCAAACAATGAGATGCAAAAGAAGTATAAGGGGAGAGCAAGAGATGCTGATGAGTTCATTAACGTCTTTCTGGCCGTTTTTTTAACACAGAAGAGAAGATTGCGAGAAGTTTTTAAGTGACTTCATCGAATAAAAAGGAAGGAAAATAAACCGATAAGATGCTCAGACGGGGCTTGCAAATAAATAAAGTAAAACGCAATAGGACCTGATGCAGAAAATCCAGTAACGTGTTAAATCATCCATATTTTATGATTAATGTGTATTGCCCTCACAAACTTTGATCTTCGTATTAAGAAAGAACAAGAAAAAAAAACCTTCCTTTCAAATGTATAAAATATTGATTTCCTAGTGTACAAATGTGCAAGCGTACAAGACACGGGAGAAGGGAAATGAATAACTGCAAACATTCCTGCGTTACACCAGTGATCGATCTTAAAACTGACATGGTTGACCTGCCTGTTACTTGTGTCTGGAGGCGAGAAACAAATCATTTGCTTGCTCTCTGACTGATCTACCTGTAGCATGCCAGTTCTGGGCAGCTGAGAATAAAGGGTTTTTTTTTTAAATGGTTAATGTGGGCGAGGGAGTGGAACACGGGACAGGTGGATCCCGAGCCTTTCTTCTCTGTTCGAAGAACCGCAGAAACACCTGTCCTTGGAGAATCATGGCAGGGTGTGTTGTGGGTCTGGCCAGCTCTGGGTCAGTGGCTATGATAACTGCGCAGTCCATGATAACCGCACTGCCCATGATAACCGCACTGGCCATGATAACCGCACTGTCCATAATAACCGCACTGCCCATGATAACCGCACTCCTCATGATAACCGCACTGTCCATGACAACCGCGCTGACCATGATAACCGCACTGCCCATGACAACCGCGCTGACCATGATAACCGCACTGCCCATGATAACCGCACTGCCCATGACAACTACGCTGCCATGAAAACTGCACCGTCCTTGATAAATTTCTTCACAGTCATGTACGCTCCCAAACAATGTGTGTAAAATAAAGATAAATAACAAACAAATTTGAAACAGTTAATACTTTCCCTCCCCGCCCCCCTGCACTTCCTCTTATCCCTCTTGCTCTCACAGTTTGCTGTCGACAAGCTAAGATAAATAATTCAGCAAGGCCTCTTAATACACGACAATCGCTCACTAAGCAGGCATCATGCTTCTGACATGAAGAGAAAATATTTATCATAGTTTCACAGGTTATGTACAGAAAAGTTGCCCCCGCGCTTCTACTACAAACATCGCTTTTTTAATCATTGCACATAAAAGCATGTAAGAGGCTCGTCTCGGTACTCTAGCTGACAAGAAGGAGAGCGCTCGTATGTTAGAGGTATGGTATACGAAGAGTCATTTGCTAGTAATTGGGAAATAGTTTGCTGGGAAATGAAATTCATTAGCAGCTCGTAGAACCATAAAATGACAGCTGAATACCAGCTCAATAGGTGCAGAAATGAAGATGAATTTTTTATGAGCCTTACTTTCTCCGCGATTTCCAAGAAATCGACACAAAATGTCCACCATCCCTCTAGCACAGATCACGCAGTGATAGCTAGTAATGTACTCTGAGGAAGAGAGTGGAGGGTGCGGAAGGTAATCAGCTTTCTTCCTAACCATTCTCAAATCCCAAAGATCTACTGTTGAATCTTATCAGTTTACAGTCAAATTTCTTTGGTTGATAAACCTTATCAAGTTACAGCTAGATTTATCAGTTCTATAAATCATATACATTTACAGGATACACACACACACACACACACACATATATATATATATATATATATATATAATCAACAACTTACAAAGTGATTTCTCAGATTATAAATAGTATCCATTTACAACTAGAATTCTCACGTTATAAAACTTATCAATTTACAGCTAGTTTTGCCAGGTATATTTCATTCCACATTATCTTTTATTACTATTTATTCTAAGTGCAATGTGAACTTTTACAAAAATTAATACATAAATCAGTTGCAAAATGAATGCGATGTTTATTGCTCTATATAAAATATATTAACATATGTTCTTGATATGATCTACCTATCTAAGAAACCTTTGATCCATTACATGCAATGCCAAAAGTTGGTTTATTAAAATAAAAACGTTCAACGGATAATAAGAGATAATTAATAAAGGATAAAAAAAATTAAATCATAAAAGTTTCGCTCTGAATCTGATTCGTAACTGTAACCTGTAATCAGAGACTAGCATATCCTCACTCAGAGCATTCTCGTACCTGCTCTGCCTCCCGTTCCAGCACCCACTGAAAAGTGTGCGCCTACTTATGGAGCCAGTCACACACTGATTGTGGGTAACACGAGCTAGGCTACTTCTTTTCGGAAGAACGTCCACTTCCCCTCTTGTCTCCCAGTTCGATCATCCTCCTGATGTGATTGTTGTCATTCAACCCGATGTCGTCCCTCATACGCAGCCTATCCAATGTGGCTCTTGCAGTCTCCTTCTTGCCCACTCTTAGGTTTCCCTGAATGGATGCCGTGCTTGCTAGCTTGTCCGCTTTCTCGTTGCGGTGACTCCCGCGTCGCGTGACCCGGGCAGTATATCCACGACAAACTGGACAACCGAGAGCCCTCTAGAAAATGGGCCCAGTCTTTGCGAAAGAAATGTCCCTCGATTCTCCGTAACATGCTTTGGGAGACGGTTACAATGACCTCATGCGAGTCGTCCTGCTCCATCAACCAGGAAACTGCTTCTGATTCTGCCTGCACCTCCATTCTCACGCTCGAAGAGATAGCTGCATGGGCTCCTGATTACTCTCAACCGGTTTGCCCTTATGGTAGACAATATAGGCCCGTCCACTTGTTAGGCCTTGTGCCACTGATCGGTCTGTGAAGATCACAGGGTCACGTGGTTTGGAGTGATGCTGAATCTGTTCATGCACCTGGGCTTCTGTTTTACCCCTGAGCTCAGTCTCGGCATTCCAGGCCAAGCTGGATCCCGACCTTCATTAGATTCTGCGTATTTGGCACTTTAGTTCATTCCGGTTCTAGGAGAATCTGCTCTGGGTCACAGACTGCTGACAGTGTCACCGACATCGCCAGTGCCTGTCACAGTGTGCTTGGTAGGCGGAGTTTGAAAGAAGACCGCCACACATTTACTTTCAAAATCTCTTTTTTTTTAAGGCTTAATATACACTTACATACAACTGTGTAAAGCTTATGACAAAAATCACTCAAGGAACGCTACTTATGATGTGTGTGTGAGAGAGAGAGTGAGAGAGAGAGAGAGAGAGGAGAGGGAGAGAGAGAGAAAGAGGGTGTGTTAATTACAAAATAAAGAAATGATTATCTCTTACTTAAAAATCTCTCATTAAAATAGACCCACGTACAGCACACAAGAAAACGGAAGATGTAATTAACGAAAGAGGTGATTTCGTGGCACAGAGATGTAAAATCTGAATGTACCTTTTGTTTACTATAAAAAGGAGCAAAATCAAACAAATCTTTTTAAAAAAAAAGTAATAATAAATAAAAGCACTTATATCCTGCTTCATTCCAAGAGGGAATGTCAGGAGATTAGTGTAACGAGAAAACAAGTTTGAAACGTGATCGTCATCCACTTTAGGGAAGCTGGGGCCAAGGTGGTTTTTCGGCAATCGCTTCGAGCACTGAGGATCATTCGATAGCGACTGGCCATTTGAAGTACGCTTGTTCAATGAACTATTTGAAGATAATGTTACCTGCTTTTCAGATGCATGCAATACTGTTTCTTGTATACTTGCAAGAGTATTTTATGATTGTCTTACAGCTAATAATCTGCGAAACACAAATACTCTGAATTTGTATTACTGAACAAATACAAATGGCGGTTTCCACGATCCCCTCTTCTTAAATTAAACATTGTTTACCTGGGCGTTGGCTTGTAACATAAATTGTCTGCTCTGTTGGCTTGCAATACATGCCATATTTTCACCTGCAATATATTTGCTGTTTTATTCGTTCGCCCCTACTGGTTTGGAATATAAGCTGTCTATCCTGTTTGCTGCAAGTATAAGTTTCGTGAATTTTCTTTCTTTTTTTTTTTTGTCTGAGGTAAAAACTGCCTACAAATTTTATCCGATGTATAAATTGCACACACTTTTTGTCTGAGGTACAAAATGACCATCCTTTTTGTATGAGCTATAAACTGCCTGCCTTTTTTTTGTGTGTGTGTGCATAGACTACGTACATATTAATATTAGGCGCTACTCTGATACGACCATGGAAACGTTCATCACTTGCTTCTTACTGTCTTGTGCCAGTCTCTTTGTACGCAGCCGTCGAAAACGTTAACTTAAATTAGGGTTGGTGTCAGCACCTGTTCCACAGTCTCCACATAAATCATCACCGTAGTAAATACTTTCACACAGGGATCCGCTCTCTGCTTTGAATTCTACTACCTGTCACATTCTGCACATCTTCGCTGCAGTAGATCTGCCCTCCAGGGGCAGGAAGATGTGGAGGATCAGTCCACGGGTGAAGCTTTATTCTGAAATCTATATCCGATGTAACTTTGACCGATGTAATTTTGTCAGATGTGGTAAACGGTAGCTTAAACAACTGCATAAGGCAGACTTTCTTTCAGTCACTAACATCGAAACAACTGCATAAAGCAGACTTTCTTTCAGTCACTAACATCGAAACAACTGCATAAGGCAGACTTTCTTTCAGTCACTAACATCGAAACAACTGCATAAAGCAGACTTTCTTTCAGTCACTAACATCGAAACAACTGCATAAAGCAGACTTTCTTTCAGTCACTAACATCGAAACAACTGCATAAAGCAGACTTTCTTTCAGTCACTAACATCGAAACAGCTGCATAAAGCAGACTTTCTTTCAGTCACTAACATCGAAACAGCTGCATAAAGCAGACTTTCTTTCAGTCACTAACGTCGAAACAACTGCATAAAGCAGACTTTCTTTCAGTCACTAACATCGAAACAACTGCATAAAGCAGACTTTCTTTCAGTCACTAACATCGAAACAACTGCATAAAGCAGACTTTCTTTCAGTCACTAACATCGAAACAACTGCATAAAGCAGACTTTCTTTCAGTCACTAACATCGAAACAACTGCATAAGGCAGACTTTCTTTCAGCCACTAACGTCGAAACAACTGCATAAGGCAGACTTTCTTTCAGTCACTAACATCGAAACAACTGCATAAAGCAGACTTTCTTTCAGTCACTAACGTCGAAACAACTGCATAAAGCAGACTTTCTTTCAGCCACTAACATCGATGAAATAACAATTTGTTAAACATGTTTGTATTCTCCCCCTTGGTTAATGTGTGTCTGAACTTTACACTAATCTTGATTCAGTCCCTTTTTATTAAAAAAAACACCTTCTGGCAAATATTTAAAATTGTTTCCTACATTCTGCTTCCTTTCAGTTTTCCAATTTTTTAAAAATCATTATTGCATCCATTAACCTTTGTCAGTGTTGCTGATCAAATATGAACTGCCTCACGCGGAGATTTTCAAGTTTTTGCGCTCATTTCCTGCATCCAATAATGACACGTTTATTACTGTGCGTCAGTGCTTTTAACTTACGTTTCCTTACTGTAAACGCATTCATTCTCTGGTCTTCGTCACGTTGTTTGTCTGCCCTTTGTTTTCCTCAGTTCTCACAAATTAATTCCCTTGGTGTTTTACCCCCACTGAATACTTTCTTTTCTCCTGTTTTTATCCCGGGCTGTTATTGTGTTGTTTTTATCTGACGATTATCATTGCCGAGATATGTGTGAAATAATACGGTGCAGTAATTTACAAGTAATTTCATCATTAAAACATAATATTCAGATATTTTGGCCTTTTCGAGAGGTACAATACTGTAATCAAGACTTTACTTGAGGGGAGAATTAAAAGCAAAAGGGAAAGTGGACAACAACGATACCGCCTGTGGACAATATCAATACCTGAGACAGAAATGTACTTGCCCAGGTGAACTACGAGAGCAAAGAACAGAAGTGGAGATCCCCTGCAGCCAATCTTCTCTGTGAATATGGCATAAGATGATGATCACTGAACACCTTCTGCTTAGTGAGGTTGGCTAAATAGTTTGTTCTTTCTTTTCAAGGAATAGTTTCCCTGTCTTGTGCTTTATTTCTTCACTGTTATTCTCTTGATCTGTTGTTTAGGATTTTTTCCCCTCCTTATGCAGGGTTATTCATAAATCAATGAAATATTTCACAAATTAACAACAAATAAACTACCTAGCGGATCTTGATTATTCTTACGCAGAGAGAGAGAGAGAGAGAGAGAGAGAGAGAGAGAGAGAGAGGTGGGGGGAAGGGAGAAGCTCTTCTAGTTTTTTAAAATAATGCTCGCATGCAAAGCTCAAGTGGTTTGCCGATAGAAGACAGCAGTAGCAAATATGGCGTTCAGTAAGCGTGAGCTGTCACTTTGTGTTTTGGAATACGCAAGAACCTCATCATTTGTGACTGTGCAGCGACGATTTCGAGCGGAATTCCAGAAGGCAGCACCTGTTTTCAACAGTATCAAGAAGTGATATGCGAATTCCGGGATGAAAGTGGGTGCTTCGCTGGTAAGCTTCTCTAACACGATTCACAGTTTCCTCCCTTGGTCCTGGACGTCCCTGCCGAGGAGCTGTGCATACCACTTCTTGATACTGTTGAAAACAGGTGCTGCCGTCTGGAATTCCGCTCGAAATCGTCGCTGCACAGTCACAACGGATGAGGTTCTTGCGTATTCCAAAACACAAAGTGACAGCTCACGCTTACTGAACGCCATATTTGCTACTGCTGTCTTCTATCGGCAAACCACTTGAGCTTTGCATGCGAGCATTATTTTAAAAAACTAGAAGAGTTTCTCCCTTTCCCCCACCTCTCTCTCTCTCTCTCTCTCTCACTCCCTCTCTCTCTTGGCGTAAGAATAGTCATGATCCGTTACTATTTGTTGTGAATTTTTTTAATGTTACACGAACTCATGAATAACTCTGTATAGTTTTGTCTTATTGTTCTGACACTCCTTAATTGTCCAGTGTTTTCTTCATTATTTTATTTTTCAATATCATTCGTTCCTGTACCGTTTTTATCTGAATTATAGTTGTTTTTTAAACGAAGTACATATATATATATATATATATATGCTAACATACTGCCTGATCACAGAGCGTACTGCCTGATCACAGAACATACTGACTGATCGCAGAACATACTGCCTGATCACAGAACATACTGACTGACCACAGAACATACTGCCTGATCACAGAACGTACCGACTGATCATAGAACATACTGCCTCATCACAGAACATACTGACTGATCACAGAACGTACTGACTGATCACAGAACGTACTGACTGATCACAGAACATACTGACTGATCACAGAACATACTGACTGATCACAGAACATACTGCCTCATCACAGAACATACTGACTGATCACAGAACATACTGACTGACCACAGAACATACTGCCTCATCACAGAACATACTGACTGATCACAGAACATACTGCCTCATCACAGAACATACTGACTGATCACAGAACGTACTGCCTGATCACAGAACATACTGCCTGATCACAGAACGTACTGCCTGATCACAGAACTGGTAAATCTTATTCGCGGCAAACACGATCCAACATGGCAGTAACGAGATCCTCGGTCCAGTACAATGGGATCTTAACTGATGAATATCCTTAAGTCTGCACAAACCCAGCTGTAGTCTTCTGTCACAGCCCATCAATCACCGTGATCTTGCGATAAATACATCTCGTGGCTAACAGTGGCTGTCTGCTGTTCCTCAACATACTAGAACGCTCGCTGAAGCAACTCTTACTTTGTCTTCGAGCATCTCAGTATCCTTTGGTGGTTTGAGTTTTAAATGCTGCCTGCTTTTTCTTACAAATATAGATTTATCGCTAGGAGCTTATACGCTTTTAACATTCTGTAAACAGTTAACTTTGTTGTTTCCGGTACGACAATTATAGGCCATGGGAACCTGGACAATATTTTGAATTGCTGTTCCTTCAGAACGCTACGGTCATAACAGACTTCGTGTCTGCAAGCCACAACACATTCCTACACTTCTTCCTGTAGCAAAGCTAACAGTGACATGCAACAGCAACAGCCATGCAGTCTTTGTTTACAAGCGTGTTGCTGCTATATATTGCTGTCACCTGCGTGTTGCTGATACATACTGCTGTTACCTGCGTGTTGCTGCTACATATTGCTGTTACCTGCGTGTTGGTGCTACATACTGCTATTACCTGCGTGCTGCTGCTACATATTGCTGTTACCTGCGTGCTGCTGCTACATATTGCTGTTACCTGCGTGTTGCTGCTACATACTGCTGTTACCTGCGTGTTGCTGATACATATTGCTGTTACCTACGTGCTGCTGCTACATATTGCTGTTACCTGCGTGTTGCTGATACATACTGCTGTTACCTGCTTGCTGCTGCTACATATTACTGTTACCTGCGTGCTGCTGCTACATATTGCTGTTACCTGCGTGCTGCTGCTACATATTGCTGTTACCTGCTGCAAAATGTGTTAAATCTAAAACAAAACAAAACAAAACTGAAGTGACGGCAGAAGCGTATCGGTGAAGTTAAAACAAAACCGTGTGTCGAAAGGAATGAGAAATACAACCCAACCTAAAACTCTTGACTTCTCTTTCAGATTCTTTTGTGTTTCTGAGAAGCTTATGTTACTTTTGATCTAAAAACTCTTCGTAGCGCAGCTTTGTGAACTGTTATTTTTGTTAAGCTCTCGTCTTTTCGTTAAATAGCTTTCCTTTCAGATTTTCGTGTCATGATTAGCCCAAAAATAAAATGCTGTCATTTAAATCGTATGTATAACGATATAATATGCTATCTAAACTTAACCATTTAGAATCATCAAGTCTCAACATAGACATTTTCGTCGCTACTGAAAATTTCTTTGGGTTTTGTCCCCGTTTCAGAGAAAATGTCACTGTTGTGAAAACGTGCCACAAACTGCAATGTCAAGTAATAAAATACTGGATACATATAGCAAAGTATGATTTTGTAAGCATAAAAGTGTGAGTTTTTTTTTAATATAGACTTTACGCTCTCTTCTTATACCCCTTCCTGAACATAGGACGTGTACAAGCGTATGTTATTATGCCGAGATTTGGATTTTACATTAAATAAAGCAGCTTGAAGGACAGGCAGACAGACAGACAGATTAGATAGATAGATAGATAGATAGATAGATAGATAGATAGATAGATAGATAGATAGATAGATAGATAGATAGATAGATAGATAGATAGATAGATAGATAGATAGGTAGATAGGTAGGTAAGTAGGTAGGTAGGTAGGTAGGTAGGTAGGTAGGTAGGTAGGTAGATAGGTAGGTAGATAGGTAGGTAGATAGATAGATAAATAGATAGATAGATAGATAGATAGATAGATAGATAGATAGATAGATAGATAGATAGATAGATAGATAGATAGATAGATAGATAGATAGATAGATAGATAGATAGATAGATAGATAGATAGATATAGATAGATAGATAGATAGATAGATAGATAGATAGATAGATAGATAGATAGATAGATAGATAGATAGATAGATAGATAGATAGATAGATAGATAGATAGATACGTGTTGTGACACCATATTTCATTTGCGTGGAAAATTGTAAAGAAAGTATCCATTTACAATAACAAATATTTTTATGTATTGTTCGGGTCTGACGTTTCTCGTGAACACCTGAAATATGAAACTTGAAAGGACGCAGGTGGGAGGAGAGAAACAGCGTTAAGTATTTTGGAGAACTACGTACGTGGGCTGTTGAAGCACTAAGATTACGAAACCTAAACCTCTCTGTTAGGTTTTACATACAACCGGGCTGTAACAGACAAGATAAAACTGCGTGTACCAGAGCAGTTTCATTATTCAGAAGTTATTCATCAGGTGCTGTTCAGGATGATGTTGGAGACCATGATTCTCCATTTTCTGCGCTCATTGATATCTTTATTCACCTTTCTTTACTGTGCCATTCGGATGTTTTTCTCTGGTCTCCTCTTTGTTTTCCCTTGGGTTTTACAGTGAATGTCAGGTTCTCTGTCTGATGTCTTCTCGTGACATGCCAAACAAAAAAAAAAAAACTTGACTGTCTTTTCCTACCGGTGCTAGTTATATCGATGCTCTGCAATTTCTATGGGAACGTCCTGTATGAAAGTTAATGGAATGCAGAGTGAGCTTTCTGGATAGTTAATATTATTATATAAGAGTAAATATAGCAACCAGAAAACAGCGAAAAGTAAAGTGATAAAGCACAGTGCTGTACGATTGGCCTCGAAAAGTACAAAGCATTTAAAACGTGAGAAACAGAAGAATATCTAGAGTACATATGGCCAACCCTTGGCATGCGGACAACATTTTTTTGTGGTCTGCAGTTAATCTAGGTAGTTCCTTTAAAAACAGTCATATGATTTCCTGTAAACTTTAACAATATTGACTTCATTTTAAATAATTCAATGGCCTGTGTGATAACATGACGCATGAAATTTAATTATACGCGTTTAGCATCTTTGAGGTTCGAAAATTTGACTTTTTAAAAAATGTGTGGCCGGCGTGAAGATGGAAAAAAGGTTTGTTTTTTTTTACCCACTAAACATAAAAAGTTACCCACGCCTGATTTAGAGAATGACTGTGACTCGACCCGCGGACTATGATAGCGCGAGAAACCACCTTATCGCGAGAGAACAATGCGCTGTCAACTCGGCCACTTCGAATCTCTGACAAAGATGATCGATGTGCTTATTAAGAGACAAGTTCATGACACAGAGATTCTGTAATTTACAATTCAGTCCCATACATGTGTCCAGTTTGATACACAAGCATGCACACAGTAACCTGCACATGTGTATCGCTTACAGCACAACAGTAGCAACAAGTAACAAACTTTTTTTTTAACCTAAAGATAGTTCAGATTGGCCGTGTTAGGTATCTTGGCAGTGTAAGAAGGTCATAACGTTCCTTCTTGGCAGTGTAAGGAGGTCATAACTTTCCTTCTTGGCAGTGTAAGGAGGTCGTAACTTTCCTTCTTGGCAGTGTAAGAAGGTCATAACGTTCCTTCTTGGCAGTGTAAGAAGGTCATAACGTTCCTTCTTGGCAGTGAAAGAAGGTCATAACGTTCCTTCTTGGCAGTGAAAGAAGGTCATA
This sequence comes from Achatina immaculata, assembly GCA_009760885.1. Lineage (NCBI taxonomy): Eukaryota > Metazoa > Mollusca > Gastropoda > Stylommatophora > Achatinidae > Lissachatina > Lissachatina immaculata. The sequence goes on from CM019702.1 coordinate 30,234,977, forward strand.
ACTTTCCTTCTTGGCAGTGTAAGGAGGTCATAACTTTCCTTCTTGGCAGTGTAAGGAGGTCATAACTTTCCTTCTTGGCAGTGTAAGGAGGTCGTAACTTTCCTTCTTGGCAGTGTAAGGAGGTCGTAACTTTCCTTCTTGGCAGCGACTGCTACAAGTCGGTGATCGTAAAATCAAATAAAGAGATACTAATGGGGTTAAGTGTTGCAGAAAAACTGGCTCGTTAACACCATCAAAATTAGAAAGCTGAGATACTTCTGCCACATCCAGAGACACTAGAGCTTGGAGAGGTTAATAGTAAAACGCACAGTGCCCGGCAAATGAGAAAAGAGACGAGCTCGCCGTAGGTGGACTCAGGACATCACGGAAAGTCTGATTGTGTCATCTGCAAGACGCCGGTCAACTTGCGCAAGACCTATCGCACTCACGGAGGCTGTGAGAGGGACAACGTTCTGGAAAGGACATGTCGCATGAACGATACCAAATAAAACTTCTGAGTATAGTTTCAGATACAAATGTAGCGAGAAGGATACAGTTTTCTTTCTCTCATGCTCTAAGTTCTTTGCACTTTTTCGGTGCTTAACCATACAATCATGTACTTTATTACTTATTTAAGTTTAAAGTAATAGTTATATATATATATATATATATATATATATATTCATTCATTCATTCATTCCTTTGCATGTCCCTTGCGGAACTTTGCCTCCCAAACAGCACTCCTGTAGGCCTCTCGGTTGTGAGCAAGATGGCCTGCTGCTGCTGCATCCATTTCCAGATCATCAACGATGTCTTGCAGCCATCTTCGTTTCGGTCTTCCTCTTTTTCTTTTTCCCATTATGTATCCTTCCAATACGGTCTTCTCTAAATTATCATGACGTTTAATGTGGCCAAAATATTTAAGTTTTCTCTCTTTAATCCTCTTTACTAGCCAGCCTTCTTCAATATTAAGCTCTTGTAGTATAGATATATTTGTTCTTTTTTGTGTCCACGATATTTGGAGAACTCTTCTATAGCATTTACATTCAAAGGCATTTATGTGCTTCTCAGCTGTTTTGTTAAGTGTCCAGGTCTCACAGGCATATGTTGCGATGGGAAAGATGCATGCCTTTAAAAATCTTAATTTTGTGGTTCTGTCTGCTCCTCTCCACAGATTCTTTATTTCTTTTACTTTCTGAAGAGCAATAGATGTCCTCCTTTTAATTTCCCGCATTGTATCTCCATTATTAGTTAGTAGTGATCCAAGATATTCAAAACTCTCCACTTCTTCCAGTTTTTCCTCACTGATACATATTTCAGTTGCCTTGTTTGTTTTGTTTTGTCAGTTGTCATCACTTTAGTTTTCTTTGCATTAATTTAGAGGTTCTGCTCTTCGCTGTTCTTGCGGACTGACATAATTAGTTTTTCCATTCCTTCTTGTGTTGTGGACAGCAATACTGTGTCATCAGCATATCTAATCTCTGGTATTTCATAACCTCCAACTGTTATGGCATCGTAATATTCTTTGTCTACATCTTCTCTAACATTCCTCATTATATTTTCAGTATACAAGTTAAATAAGTAGGGTGACAATATGCACCCCTGACGGACCCCTTGTTTTATGTCAAACCAAGTTGTTGTTTCACCATTTATTCTTACTGCTGCTTGTTGGTCTAAATACAGCAGTGATGTTAATTGTATCAAATGTGTTGGAAATCCCATTTTTTCCATTATTTCCCAAAGTTTCTGGTGTTGTACACAATCAAATGCCTTTGAGTAGTCTATAAAGGATAAATAATATATATATATAGAAGGGACAGATATTGAAGAAGTCAATCAATTTGCATACCTTGGCAGCTACATAGAACAGGATGGTGACACTAGAAAGGAAGTTAGAATCAGAATTGCAAAAGCAGCATCGATCTTCAAGACTCTTGAGAACATATGGAATTCAAAAGTTATAAGCACAAAAACCAAATTAAAACTATTCAATTCAAATGTAATATCCACCCTCATTTATGCATGTGAAAGCTGGAACACAACTAAAGAAATAGAAAAGAAATTAGACTCTTTTGAAAACAAATGCCTAAGGAAAATACTCGGCATCAAGTGGAACGAATTCAAGAACAATGCAGAGATAAGACAGATGACTGAACAACAACCAGTCTCATGGGTGATCAGGAAAAGGAGATGGACATATGTTGGTCACTTGATGAGAAGAAATGATCAGAGAATCCCAAAACAAGCTATCAAGTGGAACACAACAGGCCAAAGAAAAAGAGGCAGACCGTGTGAAACTCTGAAGAGGACATTGTTAAGAGAGGCCAAATTAACAGGCATAAAATCCTTGATGAGGTTGAAAGACTCGCTGAAGACAGGAAATATTGACGAACTACTTTGCGAGCCCTATGTGACGTTTAACGGCACGGGAAGGATATAAGATATAACATAAGAAATATATATATATATATATATATGAATCTTAAGTGCCCATGGCACATGGGGCTTCCGCAATGGTTTTCCACAAATGCCTGTCCTTTGCCTTTTTTTCTGCTCTTGCCCAGGTGAGCCCTCTATTGTTCAACATCCTCTCTTGTTTTTCTCCATGTCTTTTTGTATCTACCCTTACTTCTGTTCCCCTGTGGTGTCCATCTTAGTGCTATTTTTTGTAGTGAGTTGTCAGTAATTCGGAGCACATGTCCCAACCATCGCCAGCGTTTTTCCTCAATAATTGCTATCAGTGGCTTCATCTGCATTTCTGCCAACAAGATGTTGTTTCCTATGGTGTCTGGCCAAAATATTTTTCTAATTCTTCGTAAACATTTAGTCTGGAAAGAATTCAACTTGTTTTCTATGGTTTTGGTGATTTTCCAGCATTCACTTCCATAGAGTAGTACACTTAGAACATTACTCTTAAATATCCTGATTTTCGTATTTATGCTTAGTTTTTTTAGATTTCCATGTAGTCTGCAGTACTGCAAAAGCCAGGTTTGCTCTAGTAAGTCTACTGTTGATGTCCTCTGTGCTGTCTCCATTTTCTACTACTTTACTGCCAAGGTATACAAATTCATTGACTTCCTCCATTAACTTGCTATCTACTCACATTTTTCTTCATTAACTTTATCTTTCCTACGTTGATCTTTAGTCCTATGTTGTTTGCATTCTGAGTTAGCTTGTTTATTTTATCTTGCATCTCTTTGTGGCTGCTTGATAGTAGACAAATGTCGTCCGCAAAGCCAAGGTCCTCCAGCACTGTGTCAAGGGTCCATTGTAATCCTCTGCGTTTGTCTGATGTTACCTCCTTCATTAACCAGTCTACTGCCAAGATAAATAATGTTGGTAATAGTACACGTCCCTGCTTTACACCTGTTTGTACCCTAAAGCTGCTGGAGGTATGTTCTCCACAGATCACTTTGTCAATCTATGGAGTTGTAAAAGGTGTCCCTTTGACATATGAAGATAAATGAGTTACTTTATATTTTTTTAATTACTGTTTAATCAAATTATACAGGGTTATACCTTAGTGGACTTCGTTCCATGCCTTGCTTTAATTTTTGAGAGGTCAAAAGTTCAGCATCTGAAGTATGATCTGCACGTATCCTGTTTTTTTGTTGTTGTCATGTCCTTTTTTTTTTATTGCTTCTTTCTCACCGGCGTTTTGTTTCAGAGCTGACATTGTTCTATTATTCAGCTTTCTACTTCGCCTGACGAGAGACAAAAGTTATTTCCATCAAATGGCAAAGCGGGGCACAGAAATTATTAACGATTTCTCTCTCACGTGACTTATACGAAAGATTCGCTTGGAGTTTGACGAAGTAAAGCCAGCAGGAAACATTCTCTATAACCACATGTTTTCAATGTTATAGAAAGCAAAATACCCTCTGGCTGTTCTTTTCTCGGCTCGTTAAAGATCTGCTTCTCTCTCTCCCTCTCTCGCTCTTTCTCACTCTCGCACTCTCTCGCTCTCTCTCTCTCGCTCCCTCCCTCTCTCTCCATCCCTCTCTCTCCATCCCTCTCTCTCTCGCTCGCTCTCTTTCCCTTCCTCTCTCTCTCGCCCTCTCTCTCCTTCCCTCTCTCCATTCCTCTCTCTCCCTGCCTCCATCTCCCTCTCTCTCTCCTTCCCTATCTCTCCATCCCACTCTCCCCCTCCCTCTCTCTCCTTGCCTCCCTCTCTCTCTCCCTCTTTCCTTTCCTCTCTCTCCATCCCTCTCTCCTCCTCCCTCTCTCTCCTTGCCTCCCTCTCTCTCTCCTTGCCTCCCTCTCTCTCCCTGCCTCCCTTTCTCTCCCCCTCTCTCTCTCTCTCTCTCTCTTCTAAACTGTTAAACTATTTACTCTCTACTATTTAATACTGTAAATCTTTCGGAGCTGCTTGAAATGAAAAAAAAAACAGAATGTAAGGAGGCTTTTCACTCTTTGAAAAAAAAAATCCTCCCCCCCCTCTCTCTCTCTCTCACTCTCTCTCTATTTTCCACTTTCCACTTTTTGCTCTCTTCCTCTCACTGATGTGCAAGTAGTACAATACTTCTTGACCCACACCTGCTTCTGTATTCTAATTAAGACATTTCCTTGAGTATTACATCTCCTCCAATCAGTTCTCCCCCTGTCCCTCCCTCTCTCCACTCACACTTTTTGCCTTATACGTTTCCCGTATTTCATGTTCTCCTTCACTTATTTCGTTAAAAAAAAAACTATTTTCAGTTTGGATAAAAAAAAATAGATGGTTTTAATTTCGGCTCAAGTTAGAAGCAACAGATGCGCCGAGAAAACGCGGGAAAGAAACAAACTAAACTAAATTAAACTAAACTAAACTAAACTAAACTAAACTAAATTAATCTTTTTTTTTAATGAGTGAAGCCCGTAAAACTTAAAAGAACGAAATATGTGAGCAAGAAAGGAGTTTGAAAAAAAGAGCGGTAATTAGAATATAAACCAGAGTTTATCTGCGTGTCAGGTCCAAATTCTCCCAATCTGCCCTCGAACCCTTATATATATATATATATATATATATATATATATATAAAATCATGATGATGAAAGGAGTTGTATAGTTACACACGTTTTTAGGGTGGTAATTCCTCCTTTAGACTTGACATTCTTCCCCGGAGACTCCATCTTCTCTTGATAATCACTGATTCTCAAGGAACAGCTGGTCCGAGATACGACGTCTTGACTCTGCCTCCAGTCTGAACCTGGTACACGCCTGCAGTCTTTACTGAAACTCCTGCAGTGGCAAGCAGACGAGGGTGAGAACTTAGAGAACTTTCTTGTCAGAAGAGAGCTCAGCTCGGCCTTCACGTCTCTTTTTCCGGGCTGTGGTCTGCTTCGGTATGCTGACGACACAGTACTGATTGCTGAGAACCAACAAGACCTGCAAAATCTCTTGGATAAAGTCGCCAAAGAAAGTGAACAGAAAGGCCTTACTTTGAACATCAAAAAGACAGAGACTATGGTTATATCTAAGAAACAGAATCCACCAGCATGCAGTATTAAATTAAACGGAACTATTCTAAAGCAGGTGCAGAAATTCAAATACCTTGGAGCAGTAATAACTTCAGATGGGAAATGCAGAACAGAAATTAGGAACAGAATAGGCCAAGCAAAGACTGCATTTCAGAGAATGAGAAACATATTAACCAACACATCCTTATCAATGAATGTTAGAAAACGAGTCCTAAAATGCTATATTGAACCTATCTTGTTATATGGAAGTGAATCATGGACAATAGGCAAGTCTGCACAAAAATCATTGGAAGCAGCAGAAATGTGGTTTATTAGAAGAATGTTGCGAATCCCCTGGACAGCAAAAATAACTAATGAAGAAGAGCTGGAGAGACAAAAAACCTTGTCAAAAAGATAAGAGAGAGACAATGTACTTTCATAGGACTTGCAATGAGAAGAGGGGGCATTAAAAATATTATAACAGCAGGAAAAATAGAAGGAAGAAGATCAAGAGGAAGACCAAGAGAAATGATACTGGACAGTCTGACGGGATGGTGTGAGAGGAGATCACAAACTGAGCTGATGGCCTGCATGAAGGATCGCGTACTCTGGAGAAGCATAATAGCCAACGCCAGTCGGCACGGCACATGATGATGTTGATGATGATGGCCCGCTGCAGGTGCAACACTTGACTGAGTCGGGTAATGTTTTTCCCAAATCCGCTGTATTCGTTCACGTGGGCTTCACTTGCGTATCTCGTAGTATAATATGTGTGATAATATGATGTACACGGGAGAGACTGACTTAACGGTTATGAGATCGATTCCGCCAACACCTCGGTGACATCTCCAGCAAAGGAGCACAAACCTGTCCCTCAGCAGTATAATCAAAGGTACCACACGTGCTAAGGTAACCTTCGATCACGGTTATCCGCTCTTGTTCTTTTGACGAGCGTACTCGTATAGCTCTGAAAAGATGTCTTATCTTCTCGCAGCAGGAACGAATTTTCTTAGTTCAACTGTTTCTGAAGAACTCTTTCCTTGGTTCGATTACACTTGGTTCCTTATCCCATTTCTTGTTCATTTTCTATGTCTTTTTTCACTTTCTCGCGGGTGAAGACGCTGCCCACTGAGGCAATCAGCCACCCATAGTCGATATACCAGCGTCAGGGTTAGCGAACCATAGCTGACCACGACCCTGTCCCACCTCTCCGTGGTACCCCCGGTAACAGGCCTATTCTGGCTAACGGGGCAGGGATCGCCATGGTCTCCTTAGTGGTGGAGTCTGCTAAAGAAGCACTGCACACCCCTTGCTTTTTTTAGCTGTACTCCGGGACTGAAAAAATAGCCGCCATAGCCCGCTAGGAGTGGGCCTGCAGGCCTATCTAACATTCTGCTCTCTCTCTCTCTCTCTCTCTCTCTCTCTCAAGCTTCATTCCTGTAAATGATGAAAGTGCAAGCACTATTTAGCCTGTTTTCCATTATAACATTTCATGTTATTGCTGACTTAGTCAGTGTAACAGTTCTTTCTGTTCACAAAAAAAAAAAAATACCTTACAGCTCCCGAGTACACAAAGGAAGGTTAGCTTCTGAACTATCTGGAATGTAGCGTAAACACCATTCCTGTAAATTTTCCCTTCTGTTATTTCAGCAATTTAACGCCATGGCGATACCCACGCCCGTATCAGGAAGTACGAACTAGTTATATACAGGGGAGGGGAATTCAATTTCTCTTTAGTTCCCCGGGGAAAAAAATGGGAAAAAAATGGGGGAAAATGGGAAAAAACCGATAGGGGAGAAGAGACTCCAGACAATAATGAAAGAGGAATCAGTGATTTTAACAAGGAGATAGGTGGCCCCTAGGGGAAGAATTCCAAGTCTAAGGGGAAGGGGAGGGGGGTCTTTTTCCGAGGGTGGGATTACCAGAGAAATATTTATCCCCTTGAAAGAATAAATAATGGTGAAAATCCTTTCTGGGTGATGATTGCACAGGAGTCGGGTGCAACAAGGGTTGAAAAGAGAGGACAGGTGTCGGGTGCAGCAAGGGTTGAAAAGAGAGGACAGGGGTCGGGTGCAGCAAAGGTTGAAAAGAGAGGACAGGGGTCGGGTGCAGCAAATGTTGAAAAGAGAGGACTGGGGTCGGGTGCAGCAAGGGTTGAAAAGAGAGGATTGGGGTCGTGTGCAGCAAAGGTTGAAAAGAGAGGACAGGGGTCGGGTGCAGCAAAGGTTGAAAAGAGAGGACAGGGGTCGGGTGCAGCAAGGGTTGAAAAGAGAGGACAGGGGTCGGGTGCAGCAAGGGTTGAAAAGAGAAGACTGGGGTCCAGGAACATTGAGAATCGCTGAGTTAACAGATCTGCTGGAGCCTTTCACGCCAGTGGGAATGTGCACGTCAGTGCTGCATGCCTCCTATCACATACAAAAAAGTGATACTTTAGTTCTGGACAGGTGATCGGTGCGTGTGACCTAGTGAGCTGTTAGCCGTCGATGTGCCTCGTGTGCTGATACTTGCTTGGAGAATAACGAAAAGTATAACAGAAATACTAACACTTTACTACTCTTTGCATTTTATTTTCACACTTCTGCCCTACATACGTCTCCCTCCAACGAGCCATCTGTTGCTTGTCATATCCCCCCCCCCACTCCTTTTCAGGCCACTATATTTTTATATACTGCTTCTTATAAGATGCATGATATTTACAGCCAATGATGTTTCAGAACAACTGATACTCTTTACATAGATTACTGCACTCCGCTTGAAACAGCCTTTACTATTTGCTGCGGGCTTCTTTAATTCGTTTTCTTGTTCACTTGACACGGTCTTCCTTTTACTCAGTAGTCGTTCTCATGTGCCATAGTATTTCCTATCTGCTCATATCTTCAGCTCTTCGCCTTTTGAAAACTTTCTTCATTTCTTCTTCTCTCAAGTCTTCTATATATAACTTTACTTACACGGAAGCGAGTGTCAGAGCAACAGACTTGTCCAGGTTTCGGAAGAAGCTCTACAGAAATAGTTCTTAACCTGGTATCCGTAGACTCCAGAAGGCCCACGAGAGAATTCCATCGGTTCACGGACAAGTACATTGATTTCCCAATTAATTTTAAAAAGAAATTCTTAGCGCCATCTAAGTTATGTTTATTTTTTTTCTTACATTTTTAATGAGGAGTCTACAGCTCTTATCGGACCGGAAAGGAGGTCCACGTCCAAAGAAGGACCAAGAACATTGGCTCTGTGCGCCTTTGTTTGTTAGGGGCTCATATTATCTGTAAAGTCTGTTAGTTGCTGTTAACAAATGAGTTTCCCAAGAACTTCATGGTTTTTATAACAGTTAACTTCGTGTGTTATATGAAAGTTTGTCATTTAACTATATAAGATTTAGACTCCTGGTTGAAGGGCCACATTTAGCGGAGAGATGAATTCAGTTCAGCTTGTTATAAAAATAAACCAGCCCAGAAGTCTGCTGAAGACAGGACTTACTAACTGATGTAACAGAACGGAAAACAGTTTTCGATATGCATGTGTCATCACTCTATACATATAAACTGGGTTAATGCAATACAATCGTAATGTAATATCTGGTCTACCGTAGACATATTTTTTCGATTCAGAAATGGCGTGCTTGACATAATGAGCGATGAAATTTTTGTTATGGTAAACCAGACGTGTTTATTTCACCATTTATACTTCAAACTCGTGCAGAGGGTCAACGCAATGGGGGATTACTCTTAAAAAAAGTTACGAGTAGCCATGGGCTACTATTTGAAGTAAGATCCGTGTTGAAAGTTTATGTCCGGGCGTTGCATTGTGGGTTTGTTAGTGCTAAACTACGAAGGTGTTGTTCTGGTGGCTATCTTCGGTGTCGTTACGAATCTTCGAAGGCAATATCCTGATGGTTATATTCAGGGTTGTTTGAATTATCCAAAGTATTGCCCTGATAGCTATCTTCAGAGTTGTTACAAATCTTCGAACGTGGTGTTCTAATGGTTGTCTTAAGGGTTGCTATGAATTTTCGAACATGATATCCAGATGGTTAACTTGAGGGCAAAATGTATGTTTCTTGTACTTCTATTTTTTCCTGTTGTGGGCCTTTCTTATGACATTTTTTTATATAAATATTTAGTATGTACCAAAAAAAAAACTTTTTATCTATGCTATGGTTTCTATCTGACATATTTCATATACCCGTTTATGAATGAGCCAATTTATATTATATTTATTTACCTTTTTCCTGTAATGAACTACTTCAGTTTATCTCTGTCGTTGTTACTTCTGTACTTGCAGGTCTTCCTTTTTTCCCCTTACTTTTACGAATTTATAACATTTTTTTAAAATATGGACCTAAATGAATATCTATTCCACTCGTGCAATTTCTACAAAATTGTCATTTTCAAAATAAGTTAGAAAATAGCCTCCAAAGTGCTCACAGGTGTGGTAGGTCCTAAAGTGCTCACAGGTGTGGTAGGTCCTAAAGTGCTCACAGGTGTGGTAGGTCCTAAAGTGCTCACAGGTGTGGTAGGTCCTAAAGTGCTCACAGGTGTGGTAGGTCCTAAAGTGCTCACAGGTGTGGTAGGTCCTAAAGTGCTCACAGGTGTGGTAGGTCCTAAAGTGCTCACAGGTGTGGTAGGTCCTAAAGTGCTCACAGGTGTGGTAGGTCCTAAAGGACTAAATAAAGACCTCTGTGCCCCGTTATACATGCCGTGGGGTGTGAAATGTTTGCACTTTCACATTTCTAGGCCACTATAGCCTTTGAAGTATGGATGCCAGCACCTGTCCTCGCTGCTTTTGTCTCCATAAGGAAACCCAGGTACCCATGCTTTTGAAGGCTGGGTTGACCTTCGTGTCGGTCGGTCCGAAACCCCCTCCCCCTCCCCCCCCCCCCCCCCTGAATGGAAGCTCAAACCAGGGACCTTCTGGTCGGCAAGCGATTGCACTAACCACTACGCTACCAAAGAAAGATAAAACGTAATAAATCTCAAACCTTTGAAAAGTTCAGCTCCTATCCTTCCTCCCCTTGAGTGATGAAAGATAGAAAAACGCCCAGACTGAGATAAGGAAATGAGCGTTGTCTTTGATGATTTGAGAAGTCTGTGGTTGCTATAATCTCTGTGTTAGTTGCTTCTCTTTGTGTTTTCGGCTGATTAAGCTTTGTTCTCTGGAGTGCTTCGTTTATAGTTCATCTTTGTGGCAGTTTGCGTAAGAGAGGCTGCATCGGCTGTGTTTCTTCACCAGTTTTTTTTTAAGTATTACCAGTATTTGGTATTAGACATTTAGTTTTGCACATTTTGATTTTTGTTCCCCATTTAGTAGTTTATATTTACGTTTGATGCTATGTCAGTTTTTCAACACCTGTGCCAATAGCTATGATCGATATCATTCTTAACTGAACTCTTTTGTTACTGTTTAAATGTGTTGTAGAAATGATTTCGCGCGACACTGCACAGGGACAAAACCTTGAACACTGCTGGCTCGCAACACAACCTGTCTATGTTCTGGCTGTGTGACTTATAAATGTCATAGGGAATTTAGTCAGTGTTTGTGTGGGTCCCTGTGTTTACTTTAGTTCCCCGTGTCACCGTCGACGAGAAAAATGGGGCCTGAGACAGGAAGTAATAACCAGATCCTCAGTCTTTAATGCGTCTCCCCATGTTCACTCAATCTTCCACGTATTCTTATCTTCTCAATCGTTCTGTCATTGCCGGCTCTCTTCTCTGCTTGTCGAGTCTGTGAAGCGATATGGGTCGCAAGCGATGATTAAATGCAGCACTGATAAGACTAGGGGAAATCCGAGCAAATGATCCGTGCATCAGCGGCCGGAGCTTATCTGTAATGCTGACGGGCCAAGTCTTAATTAAGGATTACATCGTAGCACAGCCGCTCAGCGCCCTAGACCTCATCTTTGTCTGTTAGTTTGTTTTGCTGGACGAAGTACTTAGATGTTAGTTTACATGTTAGTTCATAAACTGCACTTACACTTTTATGTTAACTTTTTAGGTTAACTATTGCATATATGTACAAAATGACAGTAAATGTTTGCGTACTGATTACTGCTATACAAATATTAAAATTTTTAGGGATCATTATCATCATCATCATCATCTTCATCATCATCTCTTCATCCTAGCTAAGTCCACAGTTTCCCCATTCTTACCCTTCACGCGAAGATCTGGTAGCATCGGCGAGAATTCTTATCGACTGGAGAGAGACGGCAGCTGGGATAGATCCCGCTGACTTAGTTTGAAGCATCCAGGTCGGTGATTCGTTAGGCCGCTCCCATCCACTGAATTATAACCTTTAACCCATTAAACGTCATGATAATTTAGAGAAGACCGTATTGGAAGGATACATAATGGGAAAAAGAAAAAGAGGAAGACCAAGACGAAGATGGCTGCGAGACATCGTTGACGATCTGGAAATGGATGCAACAGCAGCAGGCCATCTTGCTCACAACCGAGAGGCCTACAGGAGTGCTGTTTGGGAGGCAAAGTTCCGCAAGGGACATGCAAAAGAATGAATGAATGAACCCAGATGTTATAACTTAATAAGTAAGTTAGGATGGATACAGTTGTTTATTTTCTTTCTTATTTTCTGTTATCTATAGTCTTATTTTACTTTCGTGTGCACTGATGAACTAGGCAAGTAGTATTCTCCCTCCCTATTTTAATAAAGCAACGTAAGACCTGGTGCACTATCATGATTTACTTCTTAAATACGTCTTCTCCTGTACACACACACTCTCTCTCCCACGTATTCTCCTCTAATGTTTTATTCTATCACTGCTGGCTCTCTTCTCCGCGAATAAACTTCTCTTATTTTACCTCAAGCTTTGATGTGGAGTCTTATAGTTTTCTGCCAAAGATAGCAAGAATGAACCAAAGGTAGACTCAGGTGTATGGTTCAGCTTTACAAGATAGAAAGATTGAGAAAAATGTGCAGGAAGGAGAGTGGCAGAAAGTAAAATGAGCACGCATAAGCGAAGAACATAAAACAATCCAATATTTCGGCAAATGCCTTTTCTCAAGGACCGCAAAAAAAAACCAAAACAACAACAACAACATGACATATTAAAAACACGAAAAATATATGAAAAAGTAACACTTAGCTCTGTCGATATCCTCCTTGGAAGAAAGATCTACACAAAATGCACCCAGAAAGATGTAATGTTAAAAGTAGGAGCAGCTTATATTAGTTAACGGGCACACAGTTCGGTTTACAACTTAATCATACACCCTGTGTGTAGATTTAGTCGTTTATAAACTTCTAACTTAAAAACGTGTTCATGTGTTACCAGACAGAGCAGGTTAAGTTTGTAAACCTGAACCATACAGCCCTGCCTACCATTATTACTAGAACCAGTTTTACCACATTCGTTATTTCTTTTACCTGCCAAGAAATAATCAAACTCAGACATCATTTTTTTCTGAACAACCTTACGTTTCTTCATATTTATCTCCAGCAATTATGACCTCTTAGAATCTGGGTCTCTAAGATCTGCTTCCGGCTGTTTTGTCAGACTTGATTTCCCTCCCTTGTGTGCTTCAACTGAGAACGGAGAAGTGGTGATAAATTAGAGAACGGATAAGTTATTTATGGCTTGGTTCTTCCTTGTTATTCTATGTATTTTTTGCGGAGTGCATTGATGATTCCAGCTCATCTTCGCTGTGAGTCAAGTGATGATTCCAGCTCATCTTCGCTGTGAGTCAAGTGATGATTCCAGCTCATCTTCGCTGTGAGTCAAGTGATGATTCCAGCTCATCTTCGCTGTGAGTCAAGTGATGATTCCAGCTCATCTTCGCTGTGAGTCAAGTGACGATTCCAGCTCATCTTCGCTGTGAGTCAAATGATGATTCCAGCTCATCTTCGCTGTGAGTCAAGTGATGATTCCAGCTCATCTTCGCTGTGAGTCAAGTATCTTGTTTATTTAATATTCGGAACTAAATTGACTGAGTATGTCACATTATGATTTGACGATGAATTACCTGCTTGTCTGGCCGTCTGACTGTCTGTCTTTCTCTCTGTCTGTCATATATGTATGTATGTATGTATGTATGTATGTATGTATGTATGTATGCATGTATGTATGTATGTATGTATGTATGTATGTATGTATGTATGTATGTATGCATGCATGCATGTAGTGTATCTATCTATCTATCTATCTATCTATCTATCTATCTATCTATCTATCTATCTATCTATCTATCTATCTATCTATCTACAGTGTTACATATGTTCTTTATATACAGTCGAGACTAACTGCCGTCCACTTTTATATAGTGTTCATGACCAATCTTGCCAATGAACGCAGCATCTTCCCCGATAACTTAAAGATTCTCTCAAACACCAGTTCTTGACCACTTGCATCCAGACTATGAAGATACAGGACTCTAAACAGCAGGTGAAACTTCTTGTTAGATTTACACGTTTTTTCACCTGTCCTGTACCTGGCTATCCGTACGTAACGTAAAACCGAACTATTGACATCTGTTTTAGTTATAGTGATACCAAATACAGAGAGCGTGCTAGCATTTTTTTAATCGGGTCAATGTACCTCTGTTCTACCTTGCATAGCGTACTTTCCCCAATACTGGTTTTTGTCAGTACAGCTTTCCAAACTTTGTAATTTTTTTGTTTCTGAAAGTAAAATTAAAAAATCATCATCATCATCATCAGGTGCCGTGCTGACTGACATTGGCTGTTATGCTTCTCCAGAGTACACGATCCTTCATGCAGGCCATCAGCTCAGTTGGTGATCTCCTCTCACACCATCCCGTCAGACTGTCCAGTATCATTTCTCTTGGTCTTCCTCTTGATCTTCTTCCTTCTATTTTTCCTGTTGTTATAATATTTTCAATGCCCCCTCTTCTCATTGCATGTCCTATGAAAGTACACTGTCTCTCTCTTATCTTTTTGACAAGATTTGCTGTCTCTCCATCTCTTCTCATACATTCTTCATTAGTTATTTTTGCTGTCCAGGGGATTCGCAACATTCTTCTAATAACTACATTTCTGCTGCTTCCAATGATTTTTGTGCAGTCCTGACTATTGTCCATGATTCACTTCCATATAACAAGATAGGTTCAATATAGCATTTTAGGACTCGTTTTCTAACATTCATGGATAAGGATGTGTTGGTTAATATGTTTCTCATTCTTTGAAATGCAGTCTTTGCTTGGCCTATTCTGCTCCTAATTTCTGTTCTGCATTTCCCATATGTTTATAAACATCAGCTGGAATTAAATGTTCTTATAAATTTATTTTTACGTCATTTACTGCGCCTTTTAATCTTTACAAAATGTTCACATTTTCACATCGAAGTAGGAACTGGCTGGTTCTCCTACATGCAAACTCAGCATCATCAACCTGCTGGCCCGATTATCCTACATGCAAACTCAGCATCATCAACCTGCTGGCCCGATTATCCTACATGCAAACTCAGCATCATCAACCTGCTGGCCCGATTATCCTACATGCAAACTCAGCATCATCAACCTGCTGGCCTGATTATCCTACATGCAAACTCAGCATCATCAACCTGCTGGCCTGATTATCCTACATGCAAACTCAGCATCATCAACCTGCTGGCCTGATTATCCTACATGCAAACTGAGTATCATCAACCTGCTGGCCCGATTATCCTACATGCAAACTCAGCATCATCAAACTGCTGGCCTGATTATCCTACATGCAAACTCAGCATCATCAACCTGCTGGCCCGATTATCCTACATGCAAACTCAGCATCATCAACCTGCTGGCCCGATTATCCTCCAACTTTTTCACTGGTTGCCTTTTGCTCGGTCTCTTTTTTTTAATAATATAAACCGGTTACGGTAACCGAAGACCCTCAAAAGTTTCCCCCCCCCCAAAACCTCCTTTTTTTAAATCGCTAATTTACCGGTAAACACCGGTTAACTCGACCACTGGTAATAACACTGGTAATAACACTGGTAATAACACTGGTGATAACACTGGTAATAACACTGGTAATAACACTGGTAATAACACTGGTAATAACACTGGTGATAACACTGGTAATAACACTGGTAATAACACTGGTGATAACACTGGTAATAACACTGGTAATAACACTGGTAATAACACTGGTGATAACACTGGTAATAACACTGGTAATAACACTGGTAATAACACTGGTGATAACACTGGTAATAACACTGGTGATAACACTGGTAATAACACTGGTGATAACACTGGTGATAACACTGGTAATAACACTGGTAATAACACTGGTAATAACACTGGTAATGATGATGATTATTTAGATAGTCTGGTTTATGTGAGGCACGAGGACATATGGATAGTCCCTAGGAAGTACGGAAACATATTTGAAAATCCATACCAGGGCCTGTAACCGGAGAACAAGGCCCAAGCTCCCTGGTCTAAAGGTTCCCTGTGCCGGTACAACAGCTTGTTCCGAGTATGGGCAACATTTTTAAAGGCCACAGATGCTTTACAAGTTACATGTTAGCAACATAACACGCTGTTTCACCCGGGTTCAACAAAATGTTAACTGACATACATATACATACATATATAGCGAAATGCTTCTAATCGTCCTTGTTGGAGGTTTGGATTATTTGTTATTGATCTGAAAATGTGGCGCTGTGTATACCAAAGAGAAATTAGTCACTTTAAATTAATTTGTTTAAAACAAATATGGACATACCGTGATAAGACATCACTTAGAGAACTTAGTAATCATTGGACAACTGGAGGGGAGGTGGGGTTTGAGTGAAGACAGGGAAGCTGAACTGAAAATATCTTAACACGCGCTGAAAAAGTGAAATAGGAAAAGACATGAGGCCGAAATATTGGAAATATCGAGCAGTCTACCTCACTCCGGTACTGTAATGAATGAAAATAAACCACTTTATAGTCCGCAAAGACTGCATTTCAGAGAATGAGAAACATATTATCCAACACATCCTTATCAGTGAATGTTAGAAAACGAGTCCTAAAATGCTATATTGAACCTATCTTGTTATATGGAAGTGAATCATGGACAATAGGCAAGTCTGCACAAAAATCATAGGAAGCAGCAGAAATGTAGTTTATTAGAAGAATGTTGCGAATCCCCTGGACTGCAAAAATAACTAATGAAGAATATATGAGAAGAGCTGGAGAGACAATGTACTTCCATAGGACATGCAATGAGAAGAAGGGGCAATGACAATAATATAACAACAGGAAAAATAGAGGAAAGAAGATACAGAGAAAGACCGAGAGAAATGATACTGGAAAGTCTGACGAGATGGTGTGAGAGGAGATCACCAACTGAACTGATGGCCTGCATGAATGATCGTGTACTCTGGAGAAGCATAATAGCCAACGCCAGTCAGCACGGCACATGATGATGATGATGATGATGATGATAGTCCGCTAGTACCGGAATGTATCTCAGTGGCAGGAATTATACAACGAGAGGCTCTGTTCTGAAGAAAAATAAACCAGGAAACAGGGAAATTCAACTTTGCTGACAAGATATGAAACCATTTTTCAACTTAGCAATTTTTAAAAAATATTTCTCCGCGCACCTGCGTGAACACGTGTTATCTATTTGTGCTGTTCATCTATACCTTCCTACTTTTTAAACTTCCGTTGTTTTTAAATAACTCATTTTGAAGATGCAGATATGTACAGCAAGAGTGAGTAAATTATCCAGTTCATGCATGTGATGTCTTACTTATGTGAAAACTTAATGGCAGGAAGCCAAAGGTGGCTTTTCGAAGACGGGAAGGAAAATGGTTTACTGCTGGGAATGTGGGCTTTCACATCTGAAATATAGATCTTCAAAATGATTTGGCAAATAGGCCAAGATGGAAGAGATGTAGGGTAATGTTCAGTATAAAGGTCTGATGTGCAGTAAACTTTAAACCAGTAGATAGTCAGGTATATCACTGGAGTAAAAAAAAAAACGCTTAGTTTATTATAGTAATGGGCATCATGGACGCACATGGTCTTGATGATAGCTTCGCCCGTGTGCGTATCATATGAAGCTTTCTTACCTGACTTGTTTAGGTTTCTGAAATTCTTTTCTATTAATTTTCCTGACATCATGCACATATTTTCTTTATCTGTGTTCTCTTGTTTGTCTCTTGGCTTTCACGTGGGCTGCTGTCAAGAATATAATCTCTGATGAACTATTTCATGTCACAATACAGGTAAATGTAACATTTTTCAAGCTAATGAGCACATTAAGTGTCCGGCCCAGTTAGTGGGGGGGGGGGGTGGGGAGGGAGAACAGTCGGTGCAATGCTCGGGGGCAGGGAGGACTTCTCTTATTTTAAGGGAGGGCCGGATGTCTTCCTCTGTTTTAAGGGAGGGCCTGGAAGTCTTCCTCTGTTTTAAGTGAGGGTCCGGAAGTCTTCCTCTGTTTTAAGTAAGGGCCCGGAAGTCTTCCTCTGTTTTAAGTCAGGGTCCGGAAGTCTTCCTCTGTTTTAAGTAAGGGCCCGGAAGTCTTCCTCTATTTTAATGGAGGGCCCGGAAGTCTTCCTCTGTTTTAAGTGAGGGCCCAGAAGTCTTCCTCTGTTTTACGTGAGGGCCCAGAAGTCTTCCTCTGTTTTAAGGGAGGGCCCGGAAGTCTTCCTCCTTTTTAATGAATACTGAATCTTGAATCTAGGAATCACTGTCATCGCACTCTGGCAACAACCCATACATTCTCCGCTCTCCTGTTTCAGTAACCACGGGGGCCTGGGGTATGAGCACTAATTATACCAGTCAACTGTTGTCTCTGGCAACTTTGGATTCTGCTACCGGGCTCTTACTTCCACGTCTATCTTTCATCCTCTGTGTGTGCGTGTGTGTGTGTGTGTGTAATCAAAACATGCATTTTCCTCTCTCCGACCCATTTTCTCGGCCGCTGTCTTCAGTTTATCTGTCCTGTCCATAGGAAACATTCCTTTTACACCAGCGTTATGAGCGAAATATTTTAAGGAGGGCTGGAGCTAGAGGATGAAAACAGAATGGCCAATCAATACGGTAATCAGGCGGGGGAGGGGGGGGGAACAGTATTGTACAGACTTTAACAAAATTCTTCTCGGAGGCCCTGGTTAGTGGTCTTATTTTCCTTGACCTGTCGACACGTCAGAGAATCATATAATCAGCATGCTGCATGCCATCTTGTTTCGTCCTTCAAAACTGAGCCCAGGTGCCCATTTCTACAGCTGGATGACTGGGTCTTCTCCGGCCGGATTCGATCCAACGATCTTCCTCATGAGAAACGAGTACACTAACCTCTGTGCTACTCAGATGCTCAGTCTCATTCTCTTACACTATTTTTTTTAAAACTCCCGCAACATCCATTAGTAACTTTAAACAGAAAAAGGGTGGGGTGCGTGGGGGTGTGGAAACTGACAAAAGATGTTAAAGAAAGAATGAAATTTGATTTCATAGTTTTTGATCTGGCAAAAGATGTTAAAGAAAGAATGAAATTTGATTTCATAGTTTTTGATCTGGCAAAAGATGTTAAAGAAAGAATGAAATTTGATTTCATAGTTTTTGATCTGGCAAAAGATGTTAAAGAAAGAATGAAATTTGATTTCATAGTTTTTGATCTGGCAAAAGATGTTAAAGAAAGAATGAAATTTGATTTCATAGTTTTTGATCTGGCAAAAGATGTTAAAGAAAGAATGAAATTTGATTTCATAGTTTTTGATCTGGCAAAAGATGTTAAAGAAAGAATGAAATTTGATTTCATAGTTTTTGATCTGGCAAAAGATGTTAAAGAAAGAATGAAATTTGATTTCATAGTTTTTGATCTGGCAAAAGACAGGTGTGAAAAGGGGGTGAGCTTCTTTTGGTTTTCCCGAAACCGACCGATTCAGGGGATCAAGGTCAAGCGTCTCCTCGGGTGTCCGGTCGGTCGGGGGTTATCGGTGTGTTGGTCAGGTAGAGTGTTATGTATTAGCTGAGAGAGTCTTCACGGGGCTCTTTGGCGGGGCAGCATACGTTTATCTGGGGGAGCCGTTGTCCTGGGATATATGATGTGTCTTCTGCAGTTCTCATATATATAGTGATGTTTGATAAATGGATTGTTTAGTTATGAACCCAGGTGCTTGCCAGGGTCGCCTCAATGTTTGATATATGTAAGTTTTAGTAGGTCGGAGTTGGGGTTTGTGTAAGTATGTACCGTGATAGTGCTCAGTGTTAAGTGTTACATGATTTGTACAGTTAGGTAATATTTGAAATTCAAATTCATAATTTTCATCATTGTATCTCTCTCTCTCTCTCTCTCTCTCTCTCTCTCTCTCTCTCTCTCTCTCTCTCTCTCTCTCTCTGAGCCTTAAGTGCCCAGGGCACATGGGGCTTCCGCAAGGTTTTTCCACAAATGCTTGTCCTTTGCCTTTTTTCTGCTCTTGCCCAGGTGAGCCCTCTATTGCTCAACATCCTTTCTGTTGTTCTTCTCCATGTCTCTTTTGGCCTACCCTTACTTCTGTTCCCCTGTGGTGTCCATCGTAGTGCTATTTTTGGTAGTGAGTTGTCAATCATTCGGAGCACATGTATACTCATCATTGTATACTCGTCATTAATATGCATTCATATATTCGTATTTTCACCTTTTGATTATAGACACTGTTTTCCTATGTGTTTGTGTGTTTATCCTACTCAGTGTCGATTTCCCCTATCATTTTCAATGATGTGCTGTGATCTTGTATCATCATAATGAGTCATATTTGTTATTAATGTGCCACCGATTACCTCATATATGCACTTATGTTGTTGATGATGATGCAGGCAGAGTACTGCGTATATGTGTTACTTGTTTTAGTTGGCAAGAAACACCTATATGTGTGAGGGATTGTGGTTAACTCTGGATTTGTGGTGAATATGCGTTTATAGATAGTTAATGAAGACTAGAGAGTTGTGAGAGATGTTGTATAAGTAGTAGCATCACTTGGAGTGACGCCCTTTGCGTGTGTGCATGATGATGTTCATGGCACGCTCATGTTTTCCATGTTGCTGTTTATCGTTGTTGAAATACAAGTTCTATGTGTGTTTATATGTTATCTGGAATAAACGTATGTGGTGAATGGTGTTGGCAATAAACCTAACCTTAATTGCCTTGATCAATGTATGCCTTCTGAGTAGTTATTTATTGTTGGTGGAGCGAGAGAGTCTTGGAAGGGCATATAATGGGGAAAAAAGAAAGAGAGGAAGACCAAGGCGAAGATGGCTGCAAGACATCGCTGATGATCTGCAAAATGGATGCATCAGCAGCAGGCCATCTTGCTCACAACCGAGAGGCTTTAAGGAGTGATGTTAGAGAGGCAAAGTTCCGCAAAGGACATGCAAAAGAATGAATGAATGGAGCGAGAGACGGATGAGATGATAAGTTATTTTCGAACCAACCAAAGGTCATTCAAGGGAGCTTATACAGATGTGGATAGTCAGGGGCGGCGCCGCTACTGAGAGTGTTCCAGGCACAGATGTGCTTCATTGGGCACTAAACTCAGTAGAATAAGGCTAGCGATTTAGGCAAGTAGCACCAGGGAAGTCTCCACTGACGATGATAAAGAAGAAAGAAGTAAAGAAGTAAGATTGGGGGAAGAAGTGAAAAGATAGAGATAAACAGTAAAAGTGAATCAAGTCCCACCCAAAGAAAAGTATTATTTTACACAAGTTAGAGTCCTAACTGCACTAAACTGACTGAACACGCCACATTAGTTATTCAATGAAGAATTGCACTATAGCCGTTGTGTGTATTGATTTGATTTGATCATTCAGATGTTGATTGAATCGCAAGTGGAGCATGACATACGGTTACGCTCTGTGATAATGAAAACAGAAGGTTCTGAAAGTGAAAGAAAGAAAGAAAGAAAGAAAGAAAGAAAGCGACATATCTATGGAAATTCCATCCAAATCATCAACATTCCTATACAACGTAAATGTACGAGATGGCTGTGCCCTAATCGATATGATTTCTCGGGCCGAAAGCAGTGGTTTCTATTCCGGCTACAGTCTCCTTCCAGTTAACCCAGCTGTAAAAATGGGTACTCGACACGCTGTACTTAGGAAAACTACCTCCGCTTAGGGAGAACATCTGATTGCAAAGTAAGGTGCGTCGGGCTACACAGCACAAATGACTTTCACGTGAGAGAAAAATGAATGTATCACATGGAGCTCAGTCCACGGATGTGGACATTTTCTCTAGTCACAGAAAAAATTAGCTGTATGGGCGTTTCGGTTTTGGTATTTATATTTGTTATCAGTATGGGCTTTTCATTTTGTATTTACATTTATTATCAGTATTTACTTTTCGGTTTTCGTGTTTATACTTAATATCAGTATGGACTTTTTGTTTTATATTTATATTTATTATCAGTACGGACTTTTCGGTTTTAGTATTTATGTTTATTGTCAGTATGCACTTTTCAGTTTATATTTATGCATATTATCATTATGGACTTTTTTATTTTGTATTTATATTTATTATCTGTATGAAATTTTCAAAAGTGTTTTTATAGTTATTATCTTTATGGACTTTTCGTTTTTTTTTTATATTTGTATCTATTATCTTGTTGACTTAGAGTGTTTGTCATTAAAATGAATTGCTCTGTTTAGTCGCCGGTAAAGTTCGTCGTTGTAAAATTCTCCTCAAATTAGATCTTCCTGACTGCCGTAAAAAAATGTGTTTGTTCCTTCTGAACTTTTTTAGAACTGCCATTTCTGTACTCACGTAACGATGATGGCTGTATTATGGCTATTGAATCACAGCTGGTCAAGACAGTAAAATATTCTGTTACATTCGCATTGAGTACCTTTTATGATAGCACTGCAGAGAGTCACACTTTACAAACACTCGTTTAGAAACTTAGCAAACAGCAAGTACTGTTAAGTTTAAGAGCTAATGGTACTTGCTAGTAAAGTATTTTGTTAGTGTAAAACGCGCGGGCATAAATTAGTTTAGAAAGTAATGATTTACATAAACATTCAGTTTGGTAACGAGAGCGTGAGAAACTTACAATTTTTTTTAAGATGTGGTATAAAAGTCATTGAGTGATTAGCAATTTTAACAAACTTGCTTACCTTCTTCGGTGTTTGTTTCCTTCGGTTTACGTTTCTCTCTTATAACTCAAATCTCCGTTATGTTTTTTTGGACTCGTCAAGTACACAAGTTATAAATGTCCATGAGTATATCAACAGCGGCGCTCGCTCTTCCTGTACCAAAGTCCACTTTTAACGACAACTCACAGGAAAAGCACTAAGGCTCCGCGCCCTTTTTGGTGGTCTTGAAACGAAGCATTTAAATCTACGTTTTTTTTGTGTCTACCTTTTTGTTTCTTTTTTTTTTTTCCTTAACACAACACTTTCAAACAATTTCAGGAATAAGATTGTGTATGTTACTCACCGCGCTAAGACGGAACGCAGATGCACAACGTAATGTCTACAGATGGAAAGATTCACGATCCAAAGCCTTGCACTCGCCGCTGACACAAGCAGTAAGGGGCGGTGTATTTCTTACGTCGCTACTGCCTATCCTAGATCAACGAGCTGATTCACGTAAGGACCGCCAAGATTACACATTGTTGTTGTTGTTGTTGGACATAAACTTTCACTAGAGCTCAGAAGCGTGTGTCTTGAAACTGGAATTAATTTACCATATCACTGTCTGCAGTTACCAAAAAAAAAATGTGTAAACTTAATGAACTGCTCCCTTGTGTTGAAGAGACAGCTACAATACTAACCTAAGCCATAAGCGCAAGTGGAACAGTGGTGTATATGAGTCGATTCTTACATTATAGATCGCGAACACTGTCATTTTACCTCATTGACACACACGTTAAGTCGAACACGGACAGAGCAAACACGCATGTTCGCGAGAAGTGTATCTGTGAGCAAGTAAACTCAGTTTGTAGAGGGGGAATTAGAGCAGCCTCGTTCATTAAGTCTTCCTTTAGCTGTCGCCAGCTGTGCTGGTTTTCAGAGTAATAGCAAAGACGTGGAAACCTCGCGCTCAGCATTTCAAAAATGCACTTCCACTGTCAGGATGGTTTCTCTCTGTTTTCAGCTGAAGAAAGCGCGACTTGCACATAGTTTGGAACTAATTTATCATCAGCTCTTCAAACATGAATGCTTCAGTTTTTGTTTGTTTTCCGCTAGCATCGTACTGCAAAAACTGTACCGGCCAATGGGAATGTCCGACAGATGAAGCCGTGCGGATTTGTGTGAATGTGTCAGTAGGGGTATTCAGTTATATATCTTCCTTTTCTAAACATTAGATACGCTTCTCCCTAGTGGTAGTATCCCCTCAAATGTCGGCTATTTGTGTTATGCATTCAACAAACTTCCTGCTTCCACAGGAAAAATTCCTCTGTGTACAGGAAAACTCTCTGCATATTCTACAATTTCCTGCGTGTACAGAAAAACCCTTTACGTGTACTCAAAAAAAAAAAAAACCCTGCGAGTGCAACTCCCCGTGTGTATAGAACAGCTACTTGCATGTACAGTCAAAATCATTGCCTGTACAAACTCCTTGAGTGTACAGTCAAACTCCCAGAATGTACAGTCGTGTTCCCTGAGTGTACAGTCAAACTCCCTGAGTGTACAGTCAAACTCCCAGAATGTACAGTCATGTTCCCTGAGTGTACAGTCAAACTCCCTGAGTGTACAGTCAAACTCCCCTGAGTGTACAGTCAAACTCCCTGAGTGTACAGTCAAACTCCCAGAATGTACAGTCGTGTTCCCTGAGTGTACAGTCAAACTCCCTGAGTGTACAGTCAAACTCCCAGAATGTACAGTCATGTTCCCTGAGTGTACAGTCAAACTCCCTGAGTGTACAGTCAAACTCCCTGAGTGTACAGTCAAACTCCCTGAGTGTACAGTCAAACTCCCAGAATGTACAGTCGTGTTCCCTGAGTGTACAGTCAAACTCCCTGAGTGTACAGTCAAACTCCCAGAATGTACAGTCGTGTTCCCTGAGTGTACAGTCAAACTCCCTGAGTGTACAGTCAAACTCCCAGAATGTACAGTCATGTTCCCTGAGTGTACAGTCAAGCTCCCTGAGTGTACAGTCAAACTCCCAGAATGTACAGTCATGTTCCCTGAGTGTACAGTCAAACTCCCAGAGTGTACAGTCATGTTCCCTGAGTATACAGTCAAACTCCCTGAGTGTACAGTCAAACTCCCTGAGTGTACAGTCAAACTCCCTGAGTGTACAGTCAAACTCCCTGCTTGTAACTCATGCTATACAGAGATGTTCCTCTTTGGGCCCCCAGAAACTGGGAACGTAAGGTTTGTTCGCAGATGACACACACAGCGTTGTCCTTCCAGGCAGTCACAGTATCTAAGAGGGTGTGGGTTTGCGTCTTGTCTGAAGTTATAGTATCTTAGAGGGTGTGGGTTTACGTCTTGTCTGAAGTTATAGTATCTTAGAGGGTGTGGGTTTACGTCTTGTCTGAAGTTATAGTATCTGAGAGGGTGTGGGTTTACGTCCTGTCTGAAGTTATAGTATCTGAGAGGGTGTGGGTTTACGTCTTGTGTGAAGTTATAGTATCTGAGTGGGTGTGGGTTTACGTCTTGTCTGAAGTTACAGTTTCTGAGAGGATGTGGGTTTACGTCTTGTCTGAAGTTATAGTATCTGAGAGGGTGTGGGTTTACGTCTTGTGTGAAGTTATAGTATCTGAGTGGGTGTGGGTTTATGTCTTGTCTGAAGTTACAGTTTCTGAGAGGGTGTGGGTTTACGTCTTGTCTGAAGTTATAGTATCTGAGTGGGTGTGGGTTTACGTCTTGTCTGAAGTTACAGTTTCTGAGAGGGTGTGGGTTTGCGTCTTGTGTGAAGTTATAGTATCTGAGAGGGTGTGGGTTTACGTCTTGTGTAAAGTTATAGTATCTGAGAGGGTGTGGGTTTACGTCTTGTCTGAAGTTACAGTTTCTGAGAGGGTGTGGGTTTACGTCTTGTGTGAAGTTATAGTATCTGAGTGGGTGTGGGTTTACGTCTTGTGTGAAGTTATAGTATCTGAGTGGGTGTGGGTTTACGTCTTGTCTGAAGTTACAGTTTCTGAGAGGGTGTGGGTTTACGTCTTGTCTGAAGTTATAGCATCTGAGTGGGTGTGGGTTTACGTCTTGTGTGAAGTTATAGTATCTGAGTGGGTGTGGGTTTACGTCTTGTGTGAAGTTATAGTATCTGAGAGGGTGTGGGTTTACGTCTTGTCTGAAGTTACAGTTTATGAGAGGGTGTGGGTTTACGTCTTGTGTGAAGTTATAGTATCTGAGAAGGTGTGGGTTTACGTCTTGTGTGAAGTTATAGTATCTGAATGGGTGTGGGTTTACGTCTTGTGTGAAGTTATAGTATCTGAGAGGGTGTGGGTTTACGTCTTGTGTGAAGTTATAGTATATGAGTGGGTGTGGGTTTATGTCTTGTCTGAAGTTATAGTATCTGAGAGGGTGTGGGTTTACGTCTTGTGTGAAGTTATAGTATCTGAGTGGGTGTGGGTTTACGTCTTGTGTGAAGTTATAGTATCTGAGAGGGTGTGGGTTTACGTCTTGTGTGAAGTTACAGTTTATGAGAGGGTGTGATTTACATCTTGTGTGAAGTTATAGTTTTTGAGAGGGTGTGAGGATACATCTTGTCTGAAATCATAGTTTCTGAGATAGTGTGGATTTACATCTTGTTGAAGTCTCGGGATTGAACCAAATAGCTTCTCGACAAACTCCACCACCATGGCAACCAAGACAAGCCTTGCTCTGTTAAACAAGCTGAAGCAGAACTGAAGGAAGTTCTAGGACGACCACACGGAGATGGTTTAGTGGTCCTGACCTTCTCTAGTTTGCCGAGTCTGATAACTCCTGCCTCTTTCTAGCACCACATTCGGTCCCCACTTTTAGGCAATAGTTCAGATCTCCGTGGGGTTGCTGAGTGAGAAAAAGAGAGTGGAGTTCATCAGTCTGGCCATCTAAGACAGGAGTCGGCAAACTGTGGCCAGCATGAAGCATGTGGTCCCGTTCGGTTTATCAACTTCTTGAATCAATAATTTATTACTAATAAAGTCTCTATGATTCTCTATGATCTTGTCTGGGTTTTTTTTTCCTTCACTTCACGTGGTGATGACCCAGTAAACCTAAAATATTCACTTTTTTGTCCTGCCAGGGCTTTGAGTTAAGCCTTGTGTTGTCATTTCATTCCACTGACCAGTGGTTTCATATAGTACTAAACCGTGGGCCGTTAAAGAACAAGCAACACGAGTTCTTCTGGAACTGGAAATATCATGTAGATTACTTCACTTGACAAACACAGACAGGAAAACATGCTGAAAACATGGCTGTGAAGTGGAAAAAGGAGCGGTATCAACATGAATTTCATCTCTTATTTCGACTCGATTTTGACTTTACTATAGTCTCCTAATTTTGTGGACTGTAAGAAACGGATTAAAGTGTAACAACTTTGCAACATAGTTAAGACTTTTCTTTAAAACATTACTGTATAACATAATATCTGCGTTTATAAAAAACATCTTATTCGAAGTCTGGCAAGATGATTTTGACTCCGAATAAAGCTCCACTCATAATATGAAATTATCATATTCACGCGATTGTATTATGTACATAAACTTTAAGCGTTAATACACGTTAATCTTAACGTTAAATTACTCATAAATGGAAGAAACGCTCAAGCACTGATTTTCTGTTTTCATTAGGGGGAAAAAATACAGGAAAAGTCAGAACATTAGAAACTAGATCTTATAGATACAGCTGACTATCGATGAGAAGAGCGCTGTTGGCATTTCGCCAGCATAGAGTCTGCAGTGACTGTGCTGGCCTTTCCTGGTTAAGTAATCTTCCCACAAATCGTGCGCACAACAAGGTCTAGAAGTTAAGTGTCTTCCTTCCTCTGTCTGGTTCTCTTGTAACTGTTTAGTAACTGTTTCTTTCTTATCTTTTACATGCCTCAGTAACGCGAACTAGGACTGTTACGTATATATATATATATATGAGCTCAAGATTTGAATAAATACGTTTGTTGTTATAAAGAGATTCATCAGAGAAAATGCGACAGTGTTTTTTTCCCTCTTGTGATTTGTGCAAATCAAATTATGATGATCATATTTAAGAATCGCGCATAATTTCAGCCTTGCTCAAGATGTCGTTTGCTAGTGTGCATCTGCACATCTTTCTGTAGTTTGCGTGCTGGTGATCTTGTTACCCGATACAGAGGAATGTGAACATGGCATTTCTTCTCTTGCTTTCACGTGCTCACCTATCTGGGCACGTAGTTGGGTTGCCTACATCATCATAGCGTCGGCTGGAAAGAACAACATGTCGCAGTTCTAGGGAGATGAGAAGAAGAAGAAGAAGAGTACGGGCGTCAAGTTGTCTGAAAGGGTAAGATTTGCTAATCCATATTCGGCGGGGATGTTTGCGTATCCTAATCGCGCTGAGGTTTTCCAGTGAGAAAGTCCAACCCTGGACTGGATGGGCAACCACCTCTCACCCGGCGGTGATACACGGGTATCTCAAAACACGTCGAGGTTTTCCGGTGAGAAAGTCCAACTCTGGCCTGGGTGGGCTACCGCCTCTCACCCAGCGGGGATGCACTGATATCCTAAACACGTCGAGGTCTTCCGGTGAGAAAGTCCAACCCTAGACTAAACTGGTGCAATGAAAACCACGGTGTCACGCAATCCCGCTTCCGAGACCCACCAAGAATACAGGCTAAAGCACTGTGACACTCTGAATCTCTTGTGGTCCTTTCGTGGATCTCGTGTGGTCTATTGTGGACCACACAGGGGACCACGGGACCTAACGAGGACCACAGGCATGAATTCAGTAGGTTCACAGTGCGGTTTTTGGTGGTAGAAGTGAACGAAGAAGAAGAAGAAGAAGAAGCTAATCCATATTGATATGGTCTCTCTGTCAATCCTGGACTAAAGATATGGAATGGCACCCCCTCCCCAACTTCATTCTTCAATGGACTCAAATTGCATGAATGGGTACACGACAAATGTATAAGGACAAACTGCCCCCGAAAACAGAGACCATCGTGTGCACGGAGAGGCACATTGGATTTACGCTAGACATGGCTGTTGATGAATAAAGGGCAGAACAGGTTTTTTTAAAAATTATATGGGACTTAACTTCGAATCCGAGCAAGTGAACAAATGGGGGAGCTACCCCCCCCCCCTCTCTCTCTCTCTCTCTCTCTCTCTCTTGCCGAGACTCGCTAGAGAAATATACTTCTCTGTTAGTTCACATGTATATCTTCATAGTAGAGTAGTAGAAGATGGAGACAGCACAGAGGCCATCAGCAACAGACTTGTTAGAGCAAACAAGGCCTTTGCAATGGTATGTGGAAATCTAAAAAACTAAGCACGAAGATGAAAATCAAGACATTTAAGAGTAATGTTCTAAGTGTACTACTCTATGGAAGTGAATGCTGGAAAATCACCAAAACCATAGAAAACAAGTTGAATTCTTTCCAGACTAAATGTTTACGAAGAATTAGAAAAATATTTTGGCCAAACACCATAAGAAATAACATCTTGTTGGCAGAAATGCAGATGAAGTCACTAACAGCAGTTATTGAGGAAAGACGCTGGCGATGGTTGGGACATGTGCTCCGAATGACTGACAACTCACTACCAAAAATAACACTAAGATGGACACCACAGGGGAACAGAAGTAAGGGTAGACCAAAAGAGACATGGAGAAGAACAACAGAGAGGATGTTGAGCAATAGAGGGCTCACTTGGGTAAGAGTGGAAAAAAAGGCAAAGAACAGGTGTTTGTGGAAAACCCTTTCGGAAGCCCCATGTGCCTTGGGCACTTAAGGTTCAGAGAGACAGAGAGTTAATTCCACAGACTCCAGGACAACACGTCGATTCTTACACTATCTGTCTGTCCGCAGTAACAAATTTTGTATATTTCTTGTAGCAAAATGAGGATGTGATCTAGGGTCTTGGTTACTTCTAGTTTGTCCATTTTGATAGTGTGGTAGAGATGAGCTCCAGGCGAATGTAACTAATAGTTTTCATTTACGAGTCTTAAAGGTTTCTTTTGTGCACACTTCAACTATATTCACAATGGTTCCCAACCTTTTTCAGGCCGTAGTCCCCTGAAGTCAATGATAGATCGTCGCAAGCTCCTATACTTTCCTACTGTTTCACATTAAAGTTTTTTTTAATTCACACATTTCAAATATTCCACATTATCTAAACTTCCTCCATGCATCTCCGCACGAGCATTGATTGAACAGGGTTGTTCTTCTCATACACGATTGAACTTGTCCACTCAGAAACACCTACAGCATTTCATTTATGATATGTTGCTTAATAATTGAATTCTTCACTTCTTTGTGAATACGTTTACAGGGATGTGATACCAAAAGTGATGAAGGCCAAAATGTGTACCAAAACCGTTAAAGATCTAGCAAATGGGAACAAATCAAGATGATGTCAATGACAGGAATACATGGAGAATACACAGTCAGAAACAGACCACGGGTTTTCACGTGAAAGATGTCTCCTTTCTAGTTGACAGGCAGTGGAGAGTGAAGCACAAGTGGGTGAGCGGTATACTTCCAAGTGGCCAGCTCGTGCTAGCGGAAGACTAGCAAGACTACTCTTGTTACACTTAACAAACTGTATGGTTGTTGGTAATTTTTTTTAAAGTTGTTTGCTAAAAAATCCACCTTTTGCAGTAAATATTTTGTTTGAAATTACAGGCATTTTATTTTTTTTTAAAATTGTAATGGTTTATAGCTTTTGTGGAGTTTCAGCTGAAATACATAAATTTCTCTGACTTTGTAAACTGTCGATTTTAAATTTTTACACGAGTCTAGAAAAGCATCACTTTCAGTACATTCTCCCTCACGTGCTGATATCGTTCCCGCGCCAATTTCTGGATTTATGTCATTATGTTCTACACTAGACTACAATCCATAGAGAAGTAAGGTGGTTATCATTAACATACTTCTCTATAGGTTGTAGCCTGCTAACCCTGGAATGCCATACAGGCACACAGTGGATATGGTCTTAGTTCCCATATTTTCCTTGACCTGTCGGCACACTAGCGGATGATGTGGTCATCAGTATCACGGATGGTCGTCTTTCTTTCCAGAGCTCCAGAAGAGTCAGGTACCCATTTTTTTACAGCTGGATGACTGAGGCGCCTCCTGCAGGATTCGAAAACCCTACCTTCGCCATGAGAGATTAGTACGCTAATCACTTCGCCACTCAGATGTCTATAGAGAGGTATGTTCGCCATGTTCTTCAGAACATGTTGTAAAAGGTGACTGATTATCTTCTACTTTATACTCGTATTTCAACCAAAGCACTAGAAGAAGAAGATCCGTTGTCTCCTTCTAATCGTAGTTATCCGGGGGGGGGGGCGGGGGCGGGTGCTAGCTGTTGATGAGGGCGGTGATAGTTACCAGTGATGAAAGTTAGCCTCGTTTTGGTCAGTCAGTAAATTAGACTGGGAGTCGAACCCTGACCGCCCGTGAGGATGGCTGCTATCTGGTCCCCAGACGATGTATCCAAGTTTGACCAGTACATGGAATGCGCGAAGCTGTTCTCTGTGGTTTAGTAACATGTTTGTAATATGTTTAATATATATATATGTTTAGTAATATCTTTAAAGAGGATTAAACAGAGAAAAGTTTAATATTTTGGACATTAAACGTCATGACAATTTAGAGAAGACCGTCTTAGAAAGGAAAAAGAAAGAGAGGAAGACCAAGGCGAAGATGGCTGCAAGACATCGTTGGTAATCTGCAAATGGATGCATCAGCAACAGGGCATCTGACTTACAACCTAGAGGCCTACAGGAGAGCTGTTAGGGAGGCAAAGTTCCGCAAGGGACATGCAAATGACTGAATGAATATGTCTGTTGTAAGTCAGGAGTACGAGATTTAATGAATGTTTACCGAAGTTAACCCAGAAGTCGAAATCGATAGATAATTTATGATTTGATATTCCATGACCTGTAGCACAGCAGTGATTATTTTCCGTGTTTTCCGATAGACTCTTCAGTTGTTTATGTGCCAAATTGTTTTGGTGGATCTATGATGTGTTGGAATGTAGGGTTGGCTGGGTATAAGCACAGCGTGTGTTGATGGCTGGTGCACACCTTCTTAAGTGATATTTTAGGGGTTGAAGGGGTGTTATCAGCGCATAAGGAGAGTATGACGATGTTAAGCAAGTTTGCGCACTATTTACTTTTATGAAATGACATGATTTCGGATTATGAACACATGCCGCTAAGAGTGACAAAGATATCTTCCTATGGTTATTTGGTTCCTTTTAGCTATGCGTATGTGTAAATATGTATTGGTTGATGCTTTTGGTTACGGATCTATAACAGTGTTACATGATAATGGTAGCTACTGTATAAACAACTATTCAAGATATTTGCCAGAGGGTAAATGATGCAAATTTTGGAAACGACTTAGTGAATTTACAAGGAGAAAATGCTGGCATAGGAAAGAAATAACAAAATCTGAGAAAATTAAAGGCAAAGGGTTCTGGCTCCAGGCTATACATCCAAACAGCTGTTTTGTCGCAGTTCACTGAATAGGTACCGCCTCACCCACCCCCTGCAAGTCGTTTCCTTTACTAGCATTTTCTCCTTGCAAATTCACGAAGTCGGTACCAGAATTAGAGTAAGTTATGTCTGTCTGGCAAATATCTTAAGTAGTTGTTTACCCAGATGTAATATATATTAGAGTACTATTTGCACTTTATAGGTAGCATAATTGTTGCCACTAACACGCGCGGGGTGAGATGTTGGCCCGATGTGAGTGGGGCACGAGATCTTGCTTGGTTGCAGGGGGCAGAAACTCTCCTGGAGCAGGTGATATCTACTAATCCTAAATTTGGCTTCATGAGTTGGATTTACTTTTCCGGTAGGGAGGGTGTATAAGTGGGACAGGAAGGACTGTTAGCCTCTGCAGGGTGGGTTGCGTGTATGTGGGTGTGCGTATGTCTGGGGAAAAAAAGGGGAGTGGGAGAAGGAAAGAGAACTAAACACAGCGCGAAGTTTACACTTATTACGGCCCCTGATTCGCTTGTGGTCGGGTTCTGTACACTTAAACGTAGGACTTTATTACATAGAACACAAACGACTTTTATTTTCGAACGACGAAGAACTGAACAAGCAGGCCGGTCTGACATAAGAATAAACAAACAAGCACACGCCTCTCAGCCTACACATACACACACACATACACTTCGTGGTTGTAAGTCACAACTCTCCGAAGGCGGAGAAGTTACAGAATAAAGCCGGATCAGTTCATAAAAACCACAAGATTGTTAAGCTTTGTTAACGTTAACTGACGCTCGATATTGCCTGGAAAAACCGCTGGTGGTTCAACAACAGTATTTAAAACACCAGCAGCCGAAGTTACTTTTTGTATTCTTTCATTTATGTCTAACGACCACGCAAAAATTCAAGGAAATAGTGTGCTGGCAAGTATAAAATGTATAAAATATTCTCCAGCGTGAAAACAAAGGGCTTTGTGCATACAGTATATCTTTATTCGTTTAAACGGTAAACAGACTGTTAAAAACACAACTCAAGAGAATTGTGTTATATACCTGCTGGCGTAATAAAAATTAGTTAAGTTATAACATGTTTTTCCATTTATTTTTGTTTTATACAATCAATCAAGTGCCGTGCCGCGTGGCGTAGGCGATCACTTCTCTTCACAATTCTCTGTCTTTAAACTTGATTATGAGATCTGCCGGTGACTTTCTTCCTAGCCACACTGACAGCCCATCCAGTAACTTCTCTCTCTGTCTTCCTCTGTCTCTTCTTCCTTCAGTTTTTCCAGTTGCCACAACGCGTTCCAATTTTCCTCTTCTCAGAAAATATCCTATAAATCTTGCTTGTCTGCCCCTGATCTGTGCTGTAATCTGCCTTTTAACTCCAGCCTCTCTTAAGACTTCTTCGTTGGTTTTCTTAGCTGTCCATAGTACCTTCAACATCTTTCTTTTGATGTTTTATACAGTTTTTAAATTGCATATTACAAGTAATTTCGAACAGTCACTGCTTATTTGTTTCTTTTTGCACAGTCAGCGGTAAGAATGTAGTTTCGGTGCTGTGCTTTGTCTTAGCGTGATGTGTAGATACACAGCATGGGTGGGATACGGTTTACCGTTTCATCATTATTATTGCTCGAACTGGAAGTCTGGATAGGTTGGTGTGTACGACGTGTGTCTGCAAAGCAAACTGTCGCAGGTTGCAAATTATTAATTAATTAATTAATTATAGGAAGTTTTTCTTTGACTGGACTTTTATGTTTACTTCGTGAACGCACCCCCCTCCCTTGCTTCGTGGCCACCCTGCAGTAGAGATTAGAACCTCAGCTTCTAAATCTGGGGAAGAAAAGGCTTCCAACCTTGACCCTGTCCAGTTCACGTTCTCGTGTACCAACAGGTCAAGGGAACTGTGGACACCCAACACTATATTTCCTACACGCTTCCATGAGGGAACAGATGTGCCTTGTTACATATCTGTCTTAAATCTATTTAGAACTACGCAAGCTCGTAGCGAAAGTGTCAGACGTCTGAAAAACAATATCTGCTTGCAAGGTAAGGCACACTGGAATACACTAGCCTGTCAGTGTATTAAGAAAACTATTTTATTCACGTAAACTCACTACCATTTTTTTTATGGACAAAGCCAGCTGACAACGAGCAAACATTTTCAAACGAAAGCTTTCGCTAATGGTATAAAGATGAGTCATATGTAAGTCTATGCAATGCACTTGACCTTAAAAAATATACATCCCACTCTTCCTGGCCGGGCAGATCCACGTGACTTACTCTGATGATGTAACCTGTTTTCAAAAGTTTCGTTTATCTGTTGTGAAAGCACTGCGTGATACGTTAGCAGCGAATCTGAGGGTGGCGCCACGATGGTGCATCTGTCAAATGCAGCTATCAAGCAGGACCAAATACTGCAGGTAAACAACATGAAATTTCCTGATGTATCCACTCCCACTATTGTCCACGAAGGCTGACAGAAATCCTCTCATTCATTTTCTCCCATATTTTAGTACACTTCTTCTAAACTGGGGCTGAATGTGTGTGACAGAATGAAAGATGAAGGAACAAGGACATAATAACAGACCATCATGCGTGCCCAGTTCTATCAAACTTTGAACATAAACGTCATTCGTTCCTCATTTGTTCGTAGGTACTGCAATATAGTTCACACCTCGTTTGTTCGTATATACTGCAATATAGTTCACACCTCGTTTGTTCGTATATACTGCAATATAGTTCACACCTCGTTTGTTCGTATGTGCTACAATATAGTTCACACCTCGTTTGTTCGTATGTACTGCAATATAGTTCACACCTCGTTTGTTCGTATGTACTGCAATATAGTTCACACCTCGTTTGTTCGTATGTACTGCAATATAGTTCACACCTCCAATTTGTTTTCTTTTCCTGCCAAGTTTTCTATCCGACAAGTGCCACCACCAAATGGGCGTGAAAGTAAAACGATCAGTTTCTCTTATTTCTCTCTCTCTCTCTCCTCTCTCTCTCTCTCTCTCTCTCTCTCTCTTAGTGAGAAACCAAACCAGTCCTCTATTCATTATTTAGAGTTTGGGTAGCAAGCACAATTTGGTGAGTATGCAATGCCAGTTGTTTATTTATTATTATAATCTTCTTTTTCTTTACGTCTCCGAAACAGCCGGGCACGGAGGTTTGAAACCCCTCTAATGAGCCTGTAAGTACGCAACTGCACGCGAGCCACTGCAGTAAAGCTGTGATATCAAAATGTATAAACTAGAAAAAAAATATATGAACAGCTTTATTACTTAATGTTTAAAACGATGCGACATTTCGGCACTACCCTTCTTCATACAAAAACAAACAGGACAAAGAATCAGAAAGAGACAAAGTATAGATTCACATGAATTCTAGGCAAAAGAAACAATAAAAAAAATGAAAAAAAAATTAATGAAAAAAATTAATGAAAAATAGAACTTAGCTTCAGTCTTGGAAGAATACAAGTTGAAACTCGTATGGACACTTCTAAAAACGCAGTTGATATTTGACTGTTGCTATGTTCAGAATGTGTACGTTCTGAAAAGTGCAAAAATGTGCACGGCTGAGTGTGTTAAATATGTTGGTGGAGACTTGCGGTGATAGTATATAGTAGATAGTAGTAGATGATGGTGGTGAATGGATAGAGACTTGTGATGTTTGATATAAGAGGACGGTAGTGAATGGATGGCAATTTAGTTAGGAGAAGGTGAAATAAATGATTGTGGCTGTGGTAGAGGGGTTGTAATGTGATGATGTATGAAGGTTCTAAACTATGTGCAACAATTCGAGAATGGAGCTTAGAGGATGGAGCTTAGCCACTAATCCAACTCGACTCTGACACCCGTGACACCTTCTCGAATCCACCCCTATTAGCATACAAGCGTGAGCCAGATCTCAATGACATTCTTGTTCACAGCCACCTAACGCGGAACCTAAGATATGTTGGCACCAGAAAATGTAACCGCCCTCGCTGTGTTACCTGCCATGTAGTCTGGGAAACGAAGACAATCACCTTTCGTAAAACTATCCCGACTCTCCATGAGGGATTTACATGCGAGTCCCGCAATGTAATATATGTCATCGTATGCAAAAGATGCAGGATAACTTATATTGGTGAAACTGACCTCAGACTAGGGGACCGCATACAGAAACATCTGTACGATATTACCTAGCATGCTTCGAAACCAGTACCGAATCATTTCAATGGCCCCAACCATAGAGGCAAATCTGATTTTCTGGTAACAGCCATCAGACAATGCCTCGCAGATGACAGAAGCCGCCTAGCGCTTGAGAACCGCTACATTCAGGACTATGGAATTACAAGGTTTGAACTCGTTATTCAGCTACACATAATCTTCCACAATCATACTCCCTCTCCTCTAAGCTCCATTCTCACTCGTTTCACATAGTTTAGAACCTTCATACATCATCACATTACAACCCCTCTACCACAACCACAATCATTTATTTCACCTTCTTCTAACTAAATTACCATTCATTCACTACCATCCTCTTATATCAAACATCACAAGTCTCTATCCATTCACTACCGTCATCTACTATTTACTGTCTACTATCTACTATCATCACAAGTCTCCACCAACATATGTTCTACACTCAACCATGCACATTTTTGCACCTTTCAGAACGTACACATTCTGAACATAGCAACAGTCGAATATCAACTGCGTTCTTAGAAGTGTCCATACGAGTTTCAACTTGTATTCTTCCAAGACTGAAGCTAAGTTCCATTTTTCATTAATTTTTTTCAATTTTTTCATTGTTTAATTATGTCTTTTATATAGAATTCTGGGTAAAGCTGGGGCGACCATCCCCAATCCAGCGCGTCACAGGTGGCGGATGGTGAAAGTCCTCCAGATATGGAGGATCCCTGTGAATAAGGAGTTGTCCAAATAAGCAGGCGCGGACCAACTGGCGGTAGACTCAGAGAGCGAGGTGGGGTAGTAGGTGGCTCTACTAAAGTGCCTCAGGTGCTCAGTGAAGGGAATACCA
This sequence comes from Achatina immaculata, assembly GCA_009760885.1. Classification (NCBI taxonomy): domain Eukaryota; kingdom Metazoa; phylum Mollusca; class Gastropoda; order Stylommatophora; family Achatinidae; genus Lissachatina; species Lissachatina immaculata. The sequence continues at coordinate 30,271,914 of CM019702.1, forward strand.
GGCGGGTTAGAGGCGCCTTATAACCTCTTGCTCCCGCTGCCTTGCGGGTAGGACAGGGAGTCCAAAGGCTAGCGGAGAGTCCGTACACAAACCGACAGAAGGCAACGGGAAACCACTGTTGTAGCTCCCAAGAACAATTATGCTTATTCAGAGTCATAAATTTATCATGAACGACGTTAACGGATGTTCCTCTGGAACAGCCTCGTCCGGTAGGGCAGCTCACGAGCCACAGGTGAGGCCAGATCGTCATCAAGCTACCGGTGGCAAAACTAACAAGTTCAAAATAGCAACATGGAATGTTAGAACTTTATTCCAGGCTGGAAAATTAGAAAATGTAAAGATGGAAATGGAAAGGATGAAGATCAACATATTAGGAATGAGTGAAGTTAGATGGACAGGTGCAGGAAAGATAAACTCAGATAAATATACAATAATATATTCAGGAAGTGAGAAACATGAACGAGGAGCAGGAATTATATTTGATGAAAAAACGGCAAGGACAATTGTAGGATATTTGAACATCTCGGACAGAGTCCTGCTAGCCCAACTGAAAGGACAACCAACAAACATAAATATTATACAAGTGTATGCTCCAACATCTGAAAGTTCTGAGGAAGATGTACAGATATTTTATAATGACATAGAGACAGCACTAAAACACACAAAGTCACATGAAGTTACCATAGTCATGGGAGATTTTAATGCCAAAGTTGGTAAAGGAAGAACTTCGGACATCGTTGGTGACTATGGACTGGGGGAGAGGAATGACAGAGGTTATAAATTAATTGAATGGGCAAGAATACATAGCATGCTTGTAGGAAACACCTGGTTTAAACAACATCCTCGAAGACTGGCAACGTGGTGCAGCCCAAACAAAAGGATATTTAACCAGATAGACTACAAATTAATCAACAAACGATTCCGCAATGCATTACTGACAACAAAAACCATGCCAGGAGCTGACTGCAATAGTGACCATGATCCACTCTGTGGAAAAGTTAGAATAAAGCTAAAGGAAACAGGAAGAAAAGTGAGAAACATCAAACTGAATACAGAACTTCTTAAAAATGACCAAGAACTACGAGAACAATACAAAGTTATTATAACAAATAGATACAATGCAATAGCAAAGATAAATAGTATAGATGAACAATGGGAAATGTTAAGAGATTCTATCCACCAAACTGTTAAGGAGATAATACCACCGAAAAAAGAAGCCCCTAAATATAAATGGATGACAGACGACATCTTAGGACTGATGGACAAGAGGAGGAGAAGTAAAAATAACGAGGAAAAATATAGCAAGATAAATAAAGAAATAAGACGCAAATGCAGAGAAGCAAAAGAAGTGTGGTTAAATGAACAGTGCAGACAGATAGAGGATGCTCATAATAAAGACAGCAAAAACATGCATAAACGAATTAATGAACTCACAGGCAGGAAAACAAAATATACCACAGGATGTCTGAAATCGAAAGAAGGTAAAATGTTAATGGGAAAGGAAGACATTGTGGACAGGTGGACAGAGTATATCGGTGAGCTATATGGAGGAGAAAGACCAGAATTAACATCAGATACTGAAAACTGTGATGGACCGCCAATACTTGAAGATGAAATCATAGATGCCATCAAACACATGAAGAAAGGAAAAGCGACTGAGCCTGATAATATAACAATAGAAGAAATAGAGGCACTAGAGGAGACAGGAATAAAAATAATAACCAAGTTACTGAATGATATTTACAACAGTGGTTATGTTCCCAGCGACCTGATTAAATCCACGTTTATAGCACTACCAAAGAAACCAGGTGCAAAGGAATGTGACGACCACCGGACTATCAGCCTCTCATGTCACATAACGAAGCTACTTCTGAGAATCATTATGAGAAGAACAAGGAAAAAGATAAAAATGGAAATAGCAGATGAACAGTTTGGATTTGTTGAAGGAAAGGGAACACACAATGCCATTTATGCTTTACGAACACTAACAGAAAGAGCTTTAGAAGTACAGAAAGATCTCTACTTATGCTTCACTGATTACACCAAGGCATTTGACAAGGTGAAACATAGTGAAATTATTAAAATGCTTGAAGAAATCAATATAGACGGCAAAGACTTGAGGACTGTAAAACATCTATACTGGCAGCAAGAAGCAGCAGTTCGAGTTGAAAATAGAATTAGAAAATACCAACCTATAAAACAAGGGGTGCGACAAGGATGTGTACTATCTCCAGACCTTTTTTCTCTGTACAGCGAGAATATTCTAAGAACAATCATCACAGAACCAGGCATAAAAATTGGAGGATACAATATTAACAACCTTCGGTATGCTGACGACACAGTACTGATAGCTGAGAACCAACAAGACCTGCAAAATCTCTTGGATAAAGTCGGCAAAGAAAGTGAACAGAAAGGCCTTACTTTGAACATCAAAAAGACAGAGACTATGGTTATATCTAAGAAACAGAATCCACCAGCATGCAGTATAAAATTAAACGGAACCATTCTAAAGCAGGTGCAGAAATTCAAATACCTTGGAGCAGTAATAAATTCAGATGGGAAATGCAGAACAGAAATTAGGAACAGAATAGGCTAAGCAAAGACTGCATTTCAGAGAATGAGAAACATTAGCTAACACATCTTTATCAATGAATGTTAGAAAACGAGTCCTAAAATGCAATATTGTTATATGGAAGTGAATCATGGACAATAGGCAAGTCTGCACAAAAATCATTAGAAGCAGCAGAAATGTGGTTTATTAGAAGAATGTTGCGAATCCCCTGGACAGCAAAAATAACTAATGAAGAATGTAGAAGAAGAGCTGGAGAGACAAAAAAACCTTGTCAGAAAGATAAGAGAGAGACAATGTACTTTCATAGGACATGCAATGAGAAGAGGGGGCATTGAAAATATTATAACAACAGGAAAAATAGAAGGAAGAAGATCAAGAGGAAGACCAAGAGAAATGATACTGGACAGTCTGACGGGATGGTGTGAGAGGAGATCACCAACTGAACTGATGGTCTGCATGAAGGATCGCGTACTCTGGAGAAGCATAATAGCCAACGCCAGTCGGCATGGCACCTGATGATGATGATGATATAGAATTCATGTGTATCTGTACTTTGTCTCCTATGTCTGATTCTTTGTCCTGTTTGTTTTTGTATGAAGAAGGCTAGCGCCGAAACGTCACATTGTTGTAAACGTTAAATAATAAAGCTGTTACTAATTTTTTTCCTACTTTATACATTTTGAAACTCACTCTTTCCTTTTGGCTGTTTGTTTCAGTTCATCGCACAAAGCCTTTTCATCATCTCTTAATTACACGATATTATCCACCTTAATTATACTTGTTCTACATTATCCACGATAAATTACAGAGTAGTATATACAATAGCGGTTCTACTGCAGTTCACTTACTAAGTATGGCCCGCCCCCATCCCCTAGCGAGTCCCCAACAATTTTTTGCTTGTACATGGCAGGGATGAGCCCGCCTCGTCAGGGTAAGGTGGGCCCTATTTGGTGAACTGTGCTAGAGCCACTGGGAAGAACTTGGGCTGGTGGGCCCGAAGGGAATGGATGAGCCGGTACCTATTTTAGTGAACTGCGACAAAACAGCTGTTTGGATATATCGCCTGGAGCCAGAACCCTTTGCCTTTAATTTTCAGATTTTATTTCTTTCCTTTGGTAGCATTTTCTCCTTGTAAATTCACCAAGTCGTCACCAAAATTTGCGTCAGTTATGTCTGTCTGGCAAGTATCTTAAATAGCTGTTTACATGGATATTTTACCAGAGTTGTTCCATTTGCCTTCCTACTTATCTTTCCATCTATTACCGTTGAATGATTGTTGCTAGGTAGCTTGATATCAATGTGCGACCATAGAAACGAAGAGTTCTTTCTGTTTACAGTCTTGCGGATAATGTTCCCCTTTTTTGTGCTTAAAGTTCCTTTGTCTGTTAATTATCATTTTGTATGATACAAGATAAGAACAAGTGATAAAAGAACCCCCTGTGTCATACGCCTTTTCATCTAAAACACGAAACACAGAAGATCGTTCGCGTTCCTATGGACCTACACTGACCTAAGTTTATACAGAGGATATAATGTTAATGCTCATATTTCCCTACATCGAGGAGCGAGGATACTGTCCAGTTTGACATAGCTGACATGCTTGTGTCAGGGTTAACGAACCATAGCTGACATGCTTGTGTCAGGGTTAGCGAACCATAGCTGACATGGTTGTGTCAGGATTGGCGAACTGTAGCTGACATGATTGTGTCAGGGTTAGCGAACCATAGCTGACATGCTTATGTCAAAGTTAGCAAACTATAGCTGACATGCTTGTGTCAGGGTTAGCGAACCATAGCTGACATGTTTATGTCAAAGTTAGTGAACCATAGCTGACATGCTTGTGTCAGGATTGGCGAACCGTAGCTGACATGATTGTGTCAGGGTTAGCGAACCATAGCAGACCAAAATTCTACCACCTTTCTCCGTTTATACCCCCCAGTAAGACACAGCCGGACTAAAGAGGCAGGGAATGCCATAGTCCCCATGGCAGTGGGGTCTGCTAAAGAAGTAGTATGCTAAAGAAGTACTGTGCTAAAGAAATAATGTACTAAAGAAGTCCTCCTGTGCTAAGGCAGTACTCTGCACTCTCTGATATTTCAGCTGCACTCAGGGACCAAAGAAATAGCCGCCGTAACTCACCCTTACGCCGACAAGATGATATGCCTCAACATCTTCATAACTCACACTTAAGCCGACAAGATGATATGCCTCAACATCTTCATAACTCACACTTAAGCCGACAAGATGATATGCCTCAACATCTTCATAACTCACACTTAAGCCGACAAGATGATATGCCTCAACATCTTCATAACTCACACTTAAGCCGACAAGATGATATGCCTCAACATCTTCATAACTCACACTTAAGCCGACAAGATGATATGCCTCAACATCTTCATAACTCACCCTTAAGCCGACAAGATGATATGCCTCAACACCTTCATAACTTACCCTTAAGCCGACAAGATGATATGCATCAACATCTTCATAACTCACCTTTAAGCTGACAAGATGATATGCCTCAACATCTTCATAACTCACCTTTAAGCCGACAAGATGATATGCCTCAACATCTTCATAACTCACCCTTAAGATGATATGACTCAACATCTTCATCTCACCCTTAAGATGATATGACTCAACATCTTCATAACTCACCCTTAAGATGATATGCATCAACATCTTCATAACTCACCCTTAAGCCGACAAGATGATATGCCTCAACATCTTCATAACTCACCCTTAAGCCGACAAGATGATATGCCTCAACATCTTCATAACTCACCTTTAAGCTGACAAGATGATATGCCTCAACACCTTCATGGTTCTAAGGACTGTTATAGCCGGAGGTGGGGTGGGGGATACGTTCTCCACTCCAATGCCATGCGTCTCAAATAGCCTCTGACAGAAGTCCAGCTCCTGGCCTTCTCGTGGCAGAACTGTTCAAACTGACATGAGAAGTGGCGAGGGTGAATATCTGGCGCCTGAAAACCAGACGCTTCGGGTAGATGAGAATCATTTTGGTAGCTCATCTGCTGCTGGTGAGATTCTTCAGCTGCCGTGCGCGGAAGGGGGGGGGGCAGTGAAGAAAGGTGCGAATGGAGTTATCGCGCGGCACCACTGTGGAAAAGGTGAAAGAAAGGATTAAGTGAACTAAACAGTAGTCAAAGCACGGCACTTCTGGTCTGGAGGCCGGCCATATCCTATGTGCACTCATATCGGGTGAAATGCCTGAACCGGTTTAACCCAGAGGTTAAGACACTGTTGGCGAGATTCTTCGGATGCCGCGCGTGCAGTGAAACACCTCCCGGCCAATGAAGAAAATGCGAAAAAGACATTAGTATTGACGTGCGGCGCCGACGTGAAAAGGTGATGGAAAGGATAAAGTGAAGCTTAGTCGGTATGTCCAGTGATCTCGCGGCGAGAGCTACTCATACCATGGCATCTCTGCTCTAGAGGCCGGTCACGTCCGATATACATCCATACTGGTGAAATATGCCTAAGCCGGCTTGCACAAGGGGTGAAACTTGGTAGCTACTCATGTCACGGTACCTCCGATCTAGAGGTTAATCACGTCCTAAACACGCTCATACTGGGATAATATGCCTAAACCGGTTCAACCCAGGGGTGAAACTTACTAGTGGCGAGGATTAGTCCTCCTGGACAAAAGCTCCGTCCTGATCACAACTAGGAAGGGTAGCGGCCACGACCACAAAATTCTTAAGTCGGAGACACTGGACCAGTGCAGTCTAGATAGGCAATCACCTCTCACCCGGCGGGGATGTATGCGTATCCTAATCACGCTGAGGTTTTCCGGTGAGAAAGTCCAACGCTGGACTGGATGGGCAACCACCTCTCACCCAGCGGGGATACACATGTATCCCAAAACATGTCGAGGTTTTCCGGTGAGAAAGTCCAACTCTAGGCTGGATGGGCAACCACCTCTCACCCAGCGGGGACATATTGATATCCAAAACACATCGAGCTTTTCCGGTGAGAAAGTCCAACTCTAGATTAAACTGGTGCAACGAAAACCACGGTGTCACGCATACTCGCTTCTGAGACCCACCAAGAATACAGGCTCAAGCCATGCGATACTCTGAACCTCTTGTGGTCCTCTCGCAGATCTCGTGTGGTCCTTTCGGGGACCACAGGGGGACCACGGGACCTATCGAGGACCACGTGAGTAAATTCAGTAGGATCATGGGGAGGTCTTGGTGGTAGAAGAGAATGAAGAAGAAGAAACACCTTCATAACACTCTTAATCCAACAGTATGATATGCCTCAACATCTTCATAACTCACCCTTACGCCGACAAGATGATATGCATCAACATCGTCATAACTTACCCTTAAGCCGACAAGATGATATGCCTCAACATCTTCATAACTTACCCTTAAGCCGACAAGATGATATGCCTCAACATCTTCATAACTCACCCTTAAGCCGACAAGATGATATGCATCAACATCTTCATAACTTACCCTTAAGCCGACAAGATGATATGCATCAACATCTTCATAACTTACCCTTAAGCCGACAAGATGATATGCCTCAACATCTTCATAACTTACCCTTAAGCCGACAAGATGATATGCCTCAACATCTTCATAACTTACCCTTAAGCCGACAAGATGATATGCCTCAACATCTTCATAACTTACCCTTAAGCTGACAAGATGATATGCCTCAACATTTTCATAACTTACCCTTAAGCTGACAAGATGATATGCCTCAACATCTTCATAACTTACCCTTAAGCTGACAAGATGATATGCCTCAACATCTTCATAACTTACCCTTAAGCTGACAAAATGATATGCATCAACATCTTCATAACTCACCCTTAAGCTGAAGAAGAAGAAAAGAAGAAGAAGAAGAACGAATGAACGAACGAATGAACGAACGAACAACGAACATACTTTATTTTCAAAGGGTTAAGAATTGGGCACACAGGCCTGTCTGACACTCATCCCTTCATCATGCAGCTTTCACTCAGTCATTCAGTATTTGTTAATGAGCATAATAATCATGAACACACAATAAAATTAGTACATACATAAATAATAACCTTATCTCATGTCCATGCAAGAAGAAGAAGAAGGAGATTTTCCCACGCCTGCCGACATACTAGAAGGTGACAGAGCCAGTATTGTGCTTGACCGCTTTTCTTTCCTTAGCTCCAGGTAAAACCCAGGTGCTCATTTCTACAGCTCGTTTGGTGGGGCACCAAAAGCCGGGATGAGAGGTAAGGGTTATTTTTAGTTATATCCAGGGAAATTTCACTTCCTTGTCTAAAATTAGACGTTCTAATCATTTGTGAGTTTTCTCAAAATAAAAATTGAAATGAATGTCAGGATATCTGCCAAGAGTTTTAGAAGTGTTGTAATGTAAGAAGTATTGTAAGAAGGATTGGGGGGGGGGGGACACACTTGTGATTGGATACTGGCATGAAAATTTGCCTCTGAGTTAGAACAAATGTTACCGTGCTCACATAGTTTTTGCTCACATAGTTTAAGTTAGAACAAATGTTACCGTGCTCACATAGTTTTTGCTCACATAGTTTAAGTTAGAACAAATGTTACCGTGCTCACATAGTCTAAGTTAGAACAAATGTTACCGTGCTCACATAGTTTAACTTAGAACAAATGTTACCGTGCTCACATAGTCTAAGTTAGAACAAATATTACCCTGCCCACATAGTCTGAGTTAGAACAAATATTACCCTGCCCACATAGTCTGAGTTATAAGAAAACGTACCGTGCTCACATAGTCTGAGTTATAAGAAAACGTACCGTGCCCACATAGTCTGAGTTATAAGAAAACGTACCGTGCCCACATAGTCTGAGTTATAAGAAAACGTATCGTGCCCACATAGTCTGAGTTATAAGAAAACGAACCGTGCCCACATAGTCTGAGTTAGAACAAATGTTACCGTGCTCACATAATCTGAGTTAGAACAAATGTTACCTTGCCCACATAGTCTGAGTTAGAAGAAAACGTGGCATGTTCACACAAGAATTCTGATGGTTAAATGCGTGTGTCAGTCTGCCAGCTACAATCACAATTCTTAACAAGCTACATATGAACATTAACAGATATTGACAGTGTGGAAGAAAAGAGAGTCTTGTAATATACGATCACTACATTTCATCAACACATTCAAATTAGGTTTGTCATTCGATTAAAATAACTAAATTGAGCGTGATCAAGCGATTCAAATTCTTTCTCGAAATTCACTGCAAACTAATCGAAATGTACGCACTTGTTTCGAGCAAATTAATGTTGCTATATGTAGCAAAAATATTTCAGTATAAAATATAAAACAGTTTTGATAGCCATTTGCCTGTATAAATTAAATTATTCCAGTTAGTTTAATAACATTTTTTGTGTAAACGTTAGAAATTGAATAAACAGTGAAAGATTAATCAGTGGAAAGTATTTTTAAAACCGCGTCTCAAATGCTAATTAGTCTAGCACTTTAATTGCTTCTGTCAATAATGTTGTCTTTAAAATGATATGAAGATCTTAAAAAAATTATTCTCTGATTATTATTAAATCATTTACTCAGTCAGTTATTTGAGCAGACCAGTGTATTTACATTCTCTCTCTCTCTCTCTCTCTCTCTCTCTCTTGCTCTCTCTCTCTAATTAACAACATATCCAGATACAGAAAACAAACCTTCACAAGAGACAGTAGAGGCCAGGGATGCTTAATATTTTCTAGCAAACTTAACCAGAGCTGGCCATTTGTCCTCCTGTAGCGGATCCCAGTCTGTGTCAGTTTGCTGCTGATGTCTGCACAGCTCAGCAACAATTCTCGTCGAGAGAAGTATCAGTGGCTTAATTTTGCTTGAACTTCGTTCATTCGCATTTTTTTTTTCGTTTTTTGTTTTTTTGTTTTTTGTGAGTGTTGATCATTATCAAGTTGATCATAATTTTCCAGAAGAACTTACAGCGCTTGCCAAGCTTCGATTCTGTCCTTTCGCAAGCATTTATGAAACGAGAGTCCAGCTTAGGCACAGTTCTCAATCTTTAGAAGCTGAGGTTCAGTTTCTGGTCGTTCGAGGTCGGTCAGAAACACATTCTTGCTGCATCTGCTTGATTCTTACTCTTGTAATTTCCTGGAGTTCAGCCAGTGTATTCAGGCGGCTCGCCTAATCAATGTCAGCCGACAACGCGGCCGATATCAATAGCTTCTAGGGAGCGATAAAAGAATGCTTTGATAGAATGTGACAAGTCAGTGAGGAATTGCTACAACAATGTTTAAACTCTTTACTGCAGTATCTGCAGACTAAAATCACACTAGTGTTAAAGATCAGCTTTCCATTCAAAACGCTTTTGTTCCCCCTCCCCCACCCCACCTCTGATTTCATTTTATTTGAAGCAAAACAGACATCACAACCTATTACAAGGTATCTGATGTATCATTCCTAATAATGGATGCTCTCGTTCAGCCGTTCATGCAACCTCTGTCCAAACACAGTGGTAATGGTTGTATACAGTGTTTATTCTTGATCCGTTCTTTATTATAACTATCTCTTGTAGACCATCAGTAAACCAGTGCATTCGGAACTAGAAGTCAGCTTAGTTCAAACTGTGGAAAGCTTCCACTGTACATAGTATTATTGATTGACTAGTGCAAACACAATATAAGAAAAGTTCTTTCTTGTGTCTATCTGCACAGGTAGTTATTCCAAGCTCTCTCTCTCCCTCTCTCTCCCTCCTCCAATCTCTTTCGCCTCTCTCTCCCCTCTCTCTTCCTCCTCCAATATCTCTCCTCTCTTTCTCCTCTCTCTCCCCTCTCTCTTCCCTCTCTCTTCCTCCTCCAATATCTCTCCTCTCTTTCTCCTCTCTCTCCCCTCTCTCTCTTCCCTCTCTCTCTTCCTCCTCCAATATCTCTCCTCTCTTTCTCCTCTCTCTCCCACCTCCAATATCTCTCCTCTCTTTCTCCTCTCTCTCTCTCTCTCCCACTTCCAATATCTCTCCTCTCTTTCTCCTCTCTCTCTCCCTCCTCTAATCTCTCTCCTTTCTTTCTCCTCTCTCTTCTTCCTCCACTCTCTCTCCTCTCTTTCTCCTCTCTATCCCCTGCACTCTATCTTTCTCTTCTCTCTCTTCCTCCTACACTCTCTCTCCCTTCTTTCCCCTCTCTATCCCTGCACTCTCTCTTTCTCCTCTCTCTCTCCCTCTTCCACTCTCTCTCCCTTCTTTCTCCTCTCTATCCCCTCTCTCTCCCTCCTCCACTCTCTCTCCCTTCTTTATCCCCTCTCCTCCCTCCTCCACTCTTTCTCTCCCTTCTTTCTCCTATCTATCCCCTGCACTCTATCTTTATCCTCTCTCTCTTCCTCCTCCACTCTCTCTCCCTTCTTTCTCCTCTCTATCCCCTGCACTCTATCTTTCTCCTCTCTCTCTCTTCCTCCTCCACTCTCTCTCTCTCCTTTCTCCTCTCTATCCCCTCTCTATCCCCTGCACTCTTCTCTCTCCCTCCTCCACTCTCTCTCCCTCCTCCACTCTCTCTCTCCCTTCTTTCTCTCCTCTCTCTCTCCCTCCTCCACTCTCTCTCCCTTCTTTCTCCTCTCTCTCCCCTCTCTCCTTCTTCTCTCTTTCCCTTCTTTCCCCTCTCTCTCTACCTCCTCCACTCTATCTCCCTTCTTTCTCCTCTCTCTCCCTTCTTTCTCCTCTCTCTCCCTTCTTTCTCCTCTCTCTCCCCTTTCTCTCCTTCCTCTACTTTCTCTCCCTTCTTTCTCCTCTCTCTCCCCTCTCTCTCCCTCTTCCACTCTCTCTCCCTTCTTTCTCCTCTCTCTCCCCTCTCTCTCCCTCCTCCACTCTCTCTCCCTCCTCCATTCTCTCTCGCTCCTGTCATCAGTGAATGATACTTTAGAGGCTTGTTAAAAACTCATGGACTATACAGCAACAAAGTACACCGTGTCAAGTAGTATACTATTAAGCATTAGGTCCTAAACAAAGCACCTTGGACAACAAATATATAATTTCCTCTTAAAACAAGATCAGTTGATAAAATCCTGACACAGACAGCTATAGACTTTGTGCATTCACACAAGAGCATTCAGTTCAGAAGCAGCTATAATCTCATACTTACTTCTCAGAAGGGTTCACGCAGAAGAACTTTTCCTGGGCTGGTGTCAAATGAGCGAGGAACCCAAGAGTATTCTAGTTCTGGTACTTTCATACCCAGTCACAGACTTTGTCGCATTGTGGTCCCCGCGAGTTTTTGGAAGTCGGCATCATAGATTAGCCCATACTTATGATATCATACGTCTGACCTGAATAACTAACCTGGGGATATTAGTGCATCACAGAGCATCTATCACGACAGTGGCATAGGTCCATATAACCCGAAGGTGTCGTATCCCCACATTTCGAAACCCTCTAATCAATTTATCTTATCCTCGCTGTCTACGAGATTTCCGATCTTCAGTCAGTTTTCTATGTACTGCAATCTTAAATAAGAATCTGACAAACAGAGGATTGCTCCCAAATACTTTGTTTATTACTTTTCAAAAGTAAACACACATGTCTTCTCTAATCAACGCATTTAGGTACTGGGTTAGAAAATATAACACTGAAAATTGTAATAATCACACGCGTTATCGCCGATTAATCTGCAGCTCTACGAAAAAAAGAAAAAAAGAAAGCAAGTAAAACTTAAAGTGTAGAGATAAGTAAAATATTTTGATAGGCTGAATATGTGGAGCTTTTTTTTTTTATTTGACTGAGAGACATCAAAACAAACATTAATTTTCACTACATTCCATCTAATCACACTTGCTCTTTGATGATAAGCTGCACACAAGTTCAGCTGCTGCCTAAACGTGCACGTTTACGAGAACAAGCAACTCTCATAACAAGCTAGCAGTATTATGTCATTTAACAGATGTAGGCAGGCATACTCTCAACAAGTGAAATTTTATATTCTTCCTCTCTGATATTACAGTTGTCTGTAGGGGGAAATGTAAATAATCGGGGGGGGGGGGCACTTGGAATTGGGGTGGGGGATTAGAATACGTTTATATTATACCTTTTCAGAACTCTGTTGACTATTATGCTGCGAAAAGGGGATTGGGGGGAGGGGAGTTGGTGGGGAGCCATCAAAATCTTTGAGGCGTTGGGGTGGGTCATGATCCAAGAAAGGTTGAGAAACACTGCTGTGGACAACAAATCGTCCTGGAAAATGTATTTAAGAAGAACATCGTGATCTCCGCACTCTCCTGTAGTTCAGAAATTTTTTTAAACGCCGTCATCATCATCATCATCATCATCATCATTACAACCAGACTAAACGAGAATGGTGCGTTGCTTCGGGGCCAAGAGCATAAAAGGAGGCCCGAAGAGTCAACAAAAAAAGGGGGCCCGAGAACACACGGAACATGATAGGAAGATGTTTTGCACCGCATTACAAATTTCTTCTCAGAGACCCTGATCAACAGCACTCAGCATCAGCATCAGCAACAACAGCACTAAAAGACACCCTGTACCAACGTTCTGTTGTGTGCCAGTTTGCATTCTCACTGATTAAAACAAAAAAAAAACGCCTGATTTAAAATGTTCTCTCTGCTGCCTGTACACTTTCTGGCCACAAGACAATGCGAATCTTGGTCCGACTTCTTTCGAAAGGATCGTGCCAAAACGAAAGTTTTCTTTGCCGGTATACATATATCATTAGCCGTGGCCGGTGCTTTACCCCTGAGCCATTTCACTTTTCAGTAACATAAACAGTGTGTTGCATTACTGTACCAGAAGAACAACAAAGAGCATTGAACTGTAATGATGCTAGATAATAACTAGATATGACGTGAGCTACAAGTGATGGAAAATTTACTAGTGGAAAGTTTACTGAAGAAGGATGCGAGAAGAGAGGGGGGAATGACAGGAACGAGAGAGAGAACGAGAGAGAGAGAGGGGGGGGGTGGGGTGGGGGTGGGGGAATGACATGAAATTCAGAAGATTCTGTGAGAAGCTTAATATACTTATTTGCAAGATTCAGATAGATGTCGTAGACGGTTAAGTATTTAAAGCGACTACTTAGCTGACTACCCACCTATATACCCATCCACCCACCTATCTACTTACTTACGCACCCGCCTAACTACCCACCTATTAATCTATTTAGTGTCTGTCTACTTATCTACTTACCTGCAAACCTACCCACCGACCTACCACTTTACCTACCTGCCAACCTACCTATTTATCGATATTCTTACCAACCTACCTGGTGTATTTCAGATTCCCGGTCTAGTAAACTTCATGATAAAGCAGAAACAATGGCAGGTGGCATGGGGTACTGGAAAACGTTTCAAAAACGTATCGGAAGCCACAACTTGTGGCACAACATACAACACTTTTCAACATTCAACAGCCTTGCTACTGATGATTATTAATAAATACTGACAATGAATGTCAGTATTTCTATATGAATAAAACATAGTCTTCATGCAGGTATCACAAGATCACAGCTTACATATTGTAAAAAACGAAAAATAGTCACTGAACAATCAAAGAATGTATAAATTTAAAAAAAAACAATACAGATATAATAACTGGATAAACTGCTTTATTCTGCCTCTGTTTTGCTCCTGTTTCTTCCTGTTTCTTTCTTTTTCTCGCTGGGAATTCTTGAGCGTTGTGTGGTTTACACGTAGCAAGATTGCTGGAAACTATGCGACAGAGACCCTGCTTAGATGCTTAACATTCCCAGCCCGTACTCGTTGTAGATTTGATGTAGGTGTTCAGCTTTACCTGTACCCATAGTTTAACTGTAATAAGAGTCAGTTTTTTCTTGGGGGTTTAACAGCACTGACTGCTCTCGATTTTGGAAAGATAGTAGTTTATTATATAGGACCCGGCATAAAGCATAGTTGGATTTTATAAACTGAAAATAAATAAGCGCTATACGTGTTTTTGGTTTTTAAAAAAAGTGAAATGAAATGAAAGTCAGAAAAGTGGGTATTTTTATTATTACTGACAATCATATTTAGCTTTTGAAAATTACGCCGGTTAGATGACCGCCATTACATTTGGTACATTCAGCCAGGCGTCTGGAAAATTCATGCATAACACCATTTAACATGTTCAAATGAATATTTTGAATGCAGTGTCGGATTTGATCTTTTAGGTCTGCAATTGACTGTGGTCGACTAGCATACACCGTGTTCTTGAGATACCCCCCACAGGAAGAAGTCTGCAGAATATCCCCAGATCTGGAAATAAGACGACTGGGAAATACTTGTCACAGCATGGCCATGGACTGACGGGCTGTGTGGGCAGTTGCTCTATCTTGTTGAAACCACATTAGTCTCTTATTTCTATTGGCCAGGTCTGGAATGAAGTATTCAGTTAGCATCTGTACATAAAGATCAATATTAACAGTAAGATGGTGCCAGGTGCCAAAGCGTTCCTAACAGATGATCGCCGAGGGCTACTCAGCAATGCATTGCGGACTTCTTGAATTGGTTCAGGTGTCCGTTGAGTTCTTGGACGACCAGTGGACTTGTTATTAAGGCAATTTGCGGCTTCCTTAAATTTTTTGACCCACCTCAAAATTGTTTTGTCCTCCGATCGGAAACATTATCACGGGGATGCAACTCAAAATGGCGACGAAACTTTCGTTGTACAGTAATAGACGATTCTCCACTTTAAAAATAAGTTTCAACGGTGAATGTTCGATGTTGTGTTTGCCAAGAAGCCATTGTTAAAAATGACCGTTTGTCTACTTCATCTCTGACGTCATGTTTTTTTTCACACGTATTCAGTTTCTGCGCACTACGTCGGTTAAATCCAGCGACCCTGTATATTCCAAGGAAGTGGGGACTGTTGATTATTATTTACACTATTAAAAGAATATATATATATATATATATATATATATATATGTTTTGGTGAAATATTTTTGTTCTAGTTGTTCTTCATTACCATGTGCCCTTCCTTTGCTGTTTCTCTTCTTCCGTTTCTATTTTTTGTTTCGTTTTGTTTTCACTTTCAAATAAAATTGCACTCTCTGACACTAGTATGAGTACCAGCTTTACAGCGGTCGATCATGAAACTTAACTCGGTCATGAATGCAGATGTAAGGGAATCACGAAATGCCATAATTAGGCACCAGAAACTGATTATATTATAATGTGACCGGAAAGGGCGAAAGTAAATCATAGTGTTCTAGCCAAAAAAAGGATCAGATGCTGAAATTTAGCACCGCGTTGTTGGTGATACAGAGTAAAATTTATGCGTGTAGCGACCTTAAGGGAAAGTTGCATGAATAATTTAAGAGCCGAAAATAACCAGAATTACAATCGGTTTTTAATTAAACCACTAACTACGGAGTGACGAAATATAGTGGGGATAAATGAACAACAAGTATGGGACGCTAAAAAAAAAAAAATGGCAGGACATTGTATGCATGCAGCTTCAAGCACTCGTCTAGCAACCAAATGGTCGAGGGTTCGAATCCCCAGCTGTGCGGGATCTTTTTTCCGACCAATACGGCCCCGAGGTCGACCCAGCCTCGTAAAATGGGTACCAGAGAAAATCTGGGAAGTAAAGGCAGCGAGGAAAGGAACTGGTCACCCTACCTCATACGCTGATGACCCAGCATAATGAGGTCTCTAACGCTTCACCCCCTACGGTATTTGCTATGGGACTATCTTTACTTACTAGCTTCAAGTAAACGGGTGAACAACAGAATACTTGTGACAGAAACTTTCCATGTACGTTTAAAAAACACTCTTAAACAGCTCTAGAGAACGGTTACGGTAAAAGGTAAAATTCCCGTTTCCACGCCGTTAAGGCATATTGGGGAATATGGTGTTAGGCCCGTGTTTTCCGTGACCTTGGGCACATGAAAGTGTGATGTGGTCAGTATCAGGCCTGACCACTTTTACTTTCCCAGATTTTTCTGGTATCTATTTTTAGAGGCTGGGTGAACCCCGGAGCCTTTTTTCGATGTGTACCAGAAAAAAATCCCACTGCTGGGACTGAATCCGGTACAGCCAGATTAGTATGTATAAAATCGGAAAAAAGTAGGAGCAGCTTTATTACTTAACGATTACAAAGTTGTGACGTTTCGGCGTGAGCCTTAATCATACAAAAACATACAGGACGAAGAAATAGGGAGAGGAGATAAAGTATAGATTTACATGAATACTGTTTAAAAAAAATTTTTTTTTTAAATTAAAAAAAAAATTTTTTTAAAGGAGTACTTAGCTGTAAATTGCAAGGTGTGGCTTGTCTGGCGGTGTGTGTCAGGAATGGATCTGGTAGGACGTGGAAATTGTTTAAATAGAGACCTGTGACATGTGGTCAGTGGGTTGTAACTGGGGGTGGTGGATGGGGAACCAGATTAGTAAAGCGAGCGACTGAGAGAACCGTAGACAAGTCTGCTTTACATCACCACAGCAAGAAGTTTGAAGGCAAGTATGCATGTAAGGAGTTTAAAGACAAAGTAAGTATTGATTTTTCACCCTGGGTCCAGAAGGGTTTCTGTTCTCTGGAAGGAGGCTTCTCATACAGCCCAGTAAGGGAAAATAGATTTGTTATAGCTGGGCAGGAATCTAAAGAGGAATCGGTTCTTTTGGGTCTTCCGATAAATGCGGGTACCCGGTTCCCACAAGTCGATACCATATATCAAGCAATATCTACCTGAAAAACATTAAAACCAAACCAGTTCCAAATACGACTAGAACCACTCGGTGACGGGCAACCGTGTTAGACAGGCTGGCGTCTGTTCAACTGGTTTTTCTGTTAGGTGTCTTAGGGGAAAAGATGGCATCTGTACAGCTTCTATTTTTTTCTAAATCCCATTTGAGGTTCATTTAACTGTGGTTCATTCACTGGTCGCAGTCTGTTCTCTGGGATCTTGCAGAACATTTTTCCAATATGGCATAGCAATGAGATGCCTCTATATTGGTTGTAGTCTCTTTTACTGCCTTTTTTCCCTCCCATATTGGAATAGTTACAGCGTTTCTCCAGTTAACTTAAAACTTGAAAAAATATGTTTAAAAATACAATTCACATAGAATTATTTGTGCAAAACGTTCCATGTTCCGCTTGCAAAATGTAAATCAGTATATACTTATTTATTAGTGGGTCACGTGGGCTTGTTGTTGACCACGAAGTACACTACCCTGGTACTTTGTATTACAGTATTTACTTCATTTAACTAAACACTTATGTCAGAAAATAATGGTATTTTTGCATCATTGTAATTTTACAAGCAAGCTCGAAACGACATTCAAATAAAGAGAAATAGTAAGCTGAGCAAACACTTTTCAATGAGAAAATCAACGAACTTCGGCATAAAGTACTTCTTTTGTTTCAATCACAGAGCTAATTTGAAGAAAAGCTGATTTACACATCCTTGTTACTTCACAAATTGGTGAAGAAATTTTTATACTAACTGACCTATTTATTGAAGAACATGGAATACAATGCCTGTTATATTTAAGTATTTGCACTGATGGAACAACAGCTATGGTTAGAGCATTTTCAAGCGCTACGGCATGTTTAAAATGGAAAATCCGAGATAAGAAGAATATCCACTGTTATCGCCAACTTCACGCAATAGCATAAAGTGAGTGTCACAAGACTAGAAAAATACCTGATTATATGATAAAACAGGACATTTTATAGTCACTGCTTCTTAACTCGGCCACTTTCCACTCTAGTGTGAAAGTATTGGAAGCCTGCATCAAAATTTACTTCTCTTTATTGGTTTGTTTGTTTGTTTGTGCGTTTGATTTAATAAGGAAACTTCGTTGCGAACTTGCTTGCAAATTTAAAGATAAATGCTTGATACCAAAAATGGCATAATTTTCTGACATAAGTGTATAAATAAATGAAGTAAATACTGTAATACAAAGTACCAGGGTAGCGTACCTCGTTGTCAAAAACAAGCCCACTTGACCCACTAATAAATAATACTAATTTACATTTTGCAAGCGGAACACTTTGCACAAATAATTCTATGTGAATTGTATTTTTAAAAATTATTTATTCACTTATTAAGTTTTAAAAGACTTTTTTTTATATTACTTGTAAAATGTAACCTGTCATTGTTGCATGTTCGTAATATTAGTGTAAATATTTTATGAAAGATCCAGCGTATATCTCTCATGGATGTAAGGGCTTATAGGGGTGCAGATGTCAACAGTGATCATAACCTGTGCATAGGGAAAATAAAACTAAAATTGAAAAGCCAACACAAGAAATCACTACACAGAAAGATAAACAGCCACAGCCTACAAGAAGAAAATACTAACATTAATTTCAATCAGGAACTTGCCAATCATTCCAAAACACCCAGTGAAGTTGAGGAGATAGGTATAGATGAGTTATGGAATTCTTACAGCACAGCCATAATCACAGCAGCAAAAGTAAGCGCTGGACTGGAAAAACCACATAGAAAAGCATGGATATCAGATAAAACATGGAAGTATATACATGAAAGACGAGCAGTCAAATTAGACATGTTGAATGCAAAAACAGATCATGAAAGAGATTTGGCAAAAGCAAAATACAAAGAAATAGACAAGAAAGTAAAAAGTTCAGCTAGAAGGGATAAAAGAGAATACATAGACAATATGGCGAAAGAGGTAGAAAAAGCAACAAAAACAGGAGACAGCAAAACTTTATATAACATACAAAAGAGGCTAACAGGTACTATTACATCTAAAGAAAGACCAATCCTTAGCAAAACTGGAACACTATTAACTTCAAATAAAGACCAAAAGCAAAGATGGGCTGAACACTTCCAAGAAATACTTAATCGACCACACCCAAAAGATTTGTTAAACCTTGAAACTGACTTACCAGCCCCACAACTAAATGTCAACCTAGATGAAATTAAATTGCATGAAATTGAAACAGCAGTCAATTTAATGGCTAACAACAAAGCTGCAGGTGAAGATGAAATAACAGCCGAAATGCTAAAAGCTATCAATAGTGACAACATGAGACAACCACAGAGAATGTTTAACAAGATTTGGAAAGAAGAAACGGTCCCTTCTAATTGGAAGAAAGGAATCATTGTTAAAATACCAAAAAAGGGCAACCTTAGTGACTGTAACAACTTGAGAGGAGTAACCTTAATATCAGTTGTGTCAAAAGTATTTTGCAAGATCATTTTGAATAGACTCAAAGATATAGTGGATACTGCAATGAGAGAAGAACAAGCAGGATTTCGAAAAGAGTGAGTCTCTATTGCTCCGAATGACTGACAACTCACTACCAAAAATAGCACTAAGATGGACACCACAGGGGAACAGAAGTAAGGGTAGACCAAAAGAGACATGGAGAAGAACAACAGAAAGGATGTTGAGCAATAGAGGGCTCACCTGGGCAAGAGCAGAAAAAAAGGCGAAGGACAGGCATTTGTGGAAAACCCTTGCGGAAGCCCCATGTGCCCTGGGCACTTAAGGTTCAGAGAGAGGGAGAGAGAGAGAGAGAGAGAGAGATATGAAATACTATCTAAAATTGTCAACATCATTAAGGACTAAAACAATGGATATGTTTGTGCAGTCAAGACAGAAGAAGGGATGAGTGAATGGTTCCAGATTGAAACAGGCGTGAAACAAGGATGTATACTGTCTCCTTTACTTTTTGGGATTACAATAGACTTCATAATGAAAAAATGCTGCACAGGTAACACAGGTATTGACTGGGTACATGGGACCCAACTAGAAGATCTTGATTTTGCTGATGACATAACTCTTATCAGTAATAATGTGAATTCCATGCAAGAAAAAACAGATAGCCTATCTTCACTGGCTAGCAAAATAGGATTTGAAATTAACAAGGACAAAGTAAAAATAATGAAAATTCCTCTCAATCAAAATGGAAAAATACACATAGAATGGACAGATATTGAAGAAGTCAATCAATTTGCATACCTTGGCAGCTACATAGACCAGGATGGTGGCACTAGAAAGGAAGTTAGGATCAGAATTGCAAAAGCAGCATCAATCTTCAAGAATCTTGAGAACATATGGAATTCAAAAGTTATAAGCACAAAAACCAAGTTAAGATTATTCAATTCAAATGTAATATCCACCCTTAATTATGCATGCGAAAGCTGGAAAACAACTAAAAAATAGAAAAGAAATTAGACTCTTTTGAAAACAAATGCCTAAGGAAAATATTCAGCATCAAGTGGAATGAATTCAAGAACAATGCAGAGATAAGGCCAAAGAAAAAGAGGCAGACCGCATGAAACTCTGAAGAGGACATTATTAAGAGAGGCCAAATTAACAGGCATAAAATCCTTTGATGATGTTGAAAGACTCGCCGAAGACAGGAAAAATTGGCGAACTACTTTGCGAGCCCTATGTGACGTTTAACGGCACGGGAAGGATATATATATATATATATATATATTATGCAAGGGCTCCTTCGATCATGAGAGTTTGAGAACTTCTGGTACATAGTTAAAACAAGCCTTATCAATGGTGTAAAATATCTTGAAATCTTCACTGTTTGTCTCAAAAGGTGTACAAACAAGGTTTAATTACTAGACATTTAGGACCGTCCGGGAAGTTTTAACTGTGAGTGTGTTGGCAGAAGTGGAAATCGAAACTACTTCCGGTTTCAGCGTATGCGGTATAAACGAACCGACGAAGTTCGTCGTTGGACATTTTTGAATTCCGATGAGAAAAAACAATAGTACATCTACATATATTGATTAAGTAGAATAACATTATTTAACTTTTACGCGAAAGTTAAAGTCGAAGAGCTGCAGTATTAAAGGACACCATGGCGATCGTTGTAATATAGCGATTGAACAAAGTTTACGAAAAGTAAACGACTAAAAGTTCTAATTGATTGACACGTTCAGTCGTTCATTGACTTGTCAGTGCCACAGGCCCCGGGGAGAATCCAGGCTTGTAGTCGTATATTACAATGTCATACTTATATAAACTATTAGTAAGTGAAACATATATGTCCTTACATGAACTGAAAATAAAATTTAGTTTAAAAAATTAGCTCAAGATATATGCAGACATTGAGAAAGTAAAACCATTTTGTAGTAGTAATTAAAAGTTTCTGTGCCAGTTTCATTTATAGCATTGATCAAAACCATATAAACTTGAGGTTGGACATGGATGTATACTACTTTTCATTATTGTCATAGTCTGTGTGGTAAACAAAACTCTCCTAAAAAGGTATTAGACAATGTTCTGCATTTAAACGACAAAGGTGATATAGCTCTACCAACAGTCCAATCACAGACACATTCAGGCCGAAAGAAACACATTAAATATGAAAAACAGATAAATAAGACTGAAGATCAGAAACAAAAAGTCAGAAGTAATGAAAGTGAACATAGAAAAACCAAACAGCAAAAATCAAAACCTAGCAGAAACAAATACCTCCAGTTATCCTGGTAGCGTGATGGATGTTATCCTGGTAGCATGATGGATGTTATCCTGGTAGCATGATGGATGTTATCCTGGTAGCATGATGGATGTTATCCTGGTAGCATGATGGATGAAGACATAAAGAATAGAATAAATAAAACTAGAGAAGCTTTTATTAATCAGAGAAAAATCTGGATACTCTAATACAGTAAAGTAAGAGAACAAATTTTGTATGATTAGACCTCGAAAAAATCGTAGACAAAGCACTTTAGTGAGACGTGAGAGAAAGAAAAATCACAAGGGAATTACCTGGGATTCGAACACGGACTCCGGTAGGACGAGCAGCCGTCTAGCCACGAGAGAACAGCGTACTATAGTCGCATGGCTAAGTCGATAGTACGCTGTTCTCTCACGTCTCACTAAAGTGCTTTGTCTACGATTTTTTCGAGGTCTAATCATACAAAATTTTTTCTCTTACTTTACTGTACCAAAGCCTCGTAGTTTCCTATTTATAAAAAATTGATACTCTAATACAGAACTATAGCCAAATATAACTGAATCTGCACAGTGTGCCATTGATACTTCTTTATGAAGCAGAATTCCCAAGAACAACTGAAAAGGAAGTGGACAAATTATCCTCATTCCACACAGCCTGCCTCAGAAAGATTTTGAATACTTCCTGGCTGCAGGAAATAAATAATAAAGATTAAGTTGCCTTGTGTGAACAAGAAGACAGTGCACATAATTAAAGATACTGGAAATAGACTGGGCATATGCTCAGAAGGAACCCAACAACATTGCTAAAACAACTATATGATGGATACCAATAGGAAAGAGAAAAGATAAGCAGACGAAAGACAACCAGACATAGAGTTATTGAAGTCAAGATGAACAGTATGAAACACAGCTAGGGACACCATCTGAAGGCTGGCTGCAAACCGTGAGAAGTGGGGGAGAATTTGTACTGGGTGGCAGTTGCTTAGTCAGAACATTGATGTACACTCATATATTTCAGCACTGGATTTTAGCCATTCCTCTCCTGATATGTTTGCCTCATTCCTTCAGGAGTAAAGATTACAGCCGTGTCATTGATTTCTCTTTCCAAGAATCTTTAACACAAGTATTTGCCCTGAAATACATGGCAATTAGCAGGTCGTTTGCAATTTTCTGTTAAAGTTTTTTAGAATTATGAACATGGGTGTATTTTTATTGGTTCAAGTGTGTTTCACAAATTTTGTCATCTTTCTTGGAGCATGCGATCAGTCCATGTCTCACTGGTTCCCAGCCTCAGGGAATGACCTAAATTAGGGTTGCAAAGGGGTTCTGGGGTAGGGTCACAAGAAGATATTGTATATTATCAGTCATTTGCATGCATAATTTGCCTCCCTAACAGCTCACCTGTAGGCCTCTCGCTGATGCAGATTATCAACGATGTCTTGCGGCCATCTTCACCTTGGTCTTCCTCTCTTTCTTTTTCCCATTATGTACCCTTCCAAGATGGTCGTCTCTAGATTATCATGACGTTTAATATTTCCAAAATATTTTAAGTTTTCTCTATTTAATCCTCTTTACTAGCCAGCCTTCTTCAGTATTAAATTCTTGTAGCACAGATATATTTGTTCTTTTTTGTGTCCATGATATTTGAAGAACTCTTCTGTAGCATTTACATTCAAAGGCGTTTCTAATATTTCTGTCTTTGGTGGGTCATGAGTCACAGACTGTTGTTTGTTTAGGGTCACATTGCTAGCTGACAGCTGTGCTTAAAAAAAAAAACATTGGACACCACTGCTGTATCTGAAAAGACATAGGTCTGTGTCTAGAACAGCCACATGATTGACACCTGAAAGAATGAGAAGGAGAGAGAAGTCTAAGATAACCAGGAGAAGAGCAACCCATAGCAGGCAGCACAGCTTGGCACCATGTCAGAAGACTAAATAAATAAAAGTTGCTTCTGTCCTGTCAGATTTCATAAACCATACTAGATGACTACTTTGCCAAGCAGTTCAGGACATGGATATGTAACATATGTTTTTTTACCTGTTACACTTGATGTAACATATGTTTTTTACCTGTTACACTTGATGTAACATATGTTTTTTACCTGTTACACTTGATGTAACATATGTTTTTTACCTGTTGCACTTGATGTAACATATGTTTTTTACCTGTTACACTTGATGTAACATATGTTTTTTACCTGTTACACTTGCAACACAGGTTTCATCCTATAAGAAGAATTTAACTAATTTCATCTGACATAGTTAACATTTGTGTTTATTTCATTTCTTCACTACTTTATTTAGAAACTCACAGATGTAACAAAATGCTGTTTTCATGTTGGGTGAATTCAAGACATTCTGCTAGTTGTGTGAATGAGTGAGAGCCATTTCTGAATACACAGAAAGAATGCAGAAGCACCATTCAGTGACATATACAGTAAGTTCATCAGATACTGTTCATTACCATTTATGTTATTTTGTATAGTTTTTTGCTTGGCCCAGTACACTCCTTGTTGGAAAACAACTCAGCTTGTTCATAAACTAGGTAGCGAACAATTCATCACGAGTATGAACTAAGACGATGGACATTTCATCATGCATCCAGACTGGATACTGAATGGTTAGTTTTGTGCTGAAAACAGATATTGGCCAATCCTGTACCAAAACTAGACAATGAGAAAGATGATAAACAGCCTGTCTCCTACATGTAGTGGTAATGAATGGTTTCTTTTCTTGCTGTGTTCTCCACTGCAGTGGAGTGTGCTGAGACATTTGCCTTTAAGAGCTAGATTTGCCTTTAAAAGCTGCTAAAGCTCACTCCCAGACCAACTTTATTCCTGTTATCAACATTTTCATCATGTCATCAGTAGCTGATAACCTTCATTTACACAAAGCAGTCAGTCCTTATTTTTATTTCAAATTAGTTAAACAAAATTTTTTATGATCATTAACCAGCCATTAAATTATTATAATTTATGTTTAATTAAATTGATTCTCTTTCTCTCTCTCTCTGAACCTTAAGTGCCCAGGGCACATGAGGCTTCCACAAGGGTTTTCCATAAATGCATGTCCTTTGCTTTTTTTTCTGCTCTTGCCCAGGTGAGCCCTCTATTGCTCAACATCCTCTCTGTTGTTCTTCTCCATGTCTCTTTTGGTCTACCCTTACTTCTGTTCCCCTGTGGTGTCCATCTTAGTGCTATTTTTGGTAGTGAGTTGTCAGTCATTCGGAGCACATGTCCCAGCCATCGCCAGCGTCTTTCCTTAATAACTGCTGTCAGTGGCTTCATCTGCATTTCTGCCAACAACATGTTATTTCTTATGGTGTTTGGCCAAAATATTTTTCTAATTCTTCATAAACATTTCGTCTGGAAAGAATTCAATTTGTTTTCTATGGTTTTGGTGATTTTCCAGCATTCACTTTCATAGAGAACTACACTTAGAACATTACTCTTAAATATCCTGATTTTTGTATTCATGCTTAGTTTTTTAGATTTCCATATAGTCTGCAGCATTGCAAAAGCCTGGTTTGCTCTAGTAAGTCTGCTGTTGATGGCCTCTGTGCTGTCTCCATTTTCTACTACTCTACTGCCAAGATATACAAATTTGTTGACCTCCTCCACTAACTTGTTATCTACTCTGAGTACATTTCTGTTGTTCACATTTTACTTCATTAACTTTGTCTTTCCTACGTTGATCTTTAGTCCTATGTCGTTTGCATTCTGAGTTAGCTTGTTTATTGTATCTTGCATCTCTTTGTGGCTGCTTGATAGTAGACAAATGTCGTCCGCAAAGTCAAGATCCTCCAGCACTGTGTCAAAGGTCCATTGTAATCCTCTGTGTTTGTCTGATGTTGCCTCCTTTATTAACCAGTCTCCTGCCGAAATAAATAATGTTGGTGATAGTACACATCCCTGTTTCACTCCTGTTAGTACCCTAAAGTTGCTGGAGGTATGTTCTCCACAGATAACTTTGCACTGAAAACCCTCGTATAGGGCTTTGATTACATTCACTATCTTATTGGGGAAGCCATGCCATCTTAGGATTTTCCACAGTGCATCTCTGTTGACGCTGTCAAAGGCTTTCTCAGAATCTATAAACAATGCATATGTTGTGCTATGCCACTCATTTGCCTGTTGTAATATTTGTCTAAGTACAAATATGTGGTCTATGCATGATTTTCCTTTCCTAAATCCTGCCTGCTCTTTCCAAAGCTTTTCCTCAAGTGCTGGCACAATTCTGTTGAATTAAATTTATTAGTCAAAGTAAACATTTTCACTGTTGGAGAGTCAGCCAGTCTTTGTTTCTTTCCGTGCACATCTCTTCCAAGCTGGTGATGGGGGTTTTGATCTAGATGAGGTCACCAGAACAGAACAGAACAAAACTTGTAATCAGAATATTAGTAACTAAGGATAATGTAATGCCAGGCATGATGAAAGATGGCAGCAGAGAAGCTGAGCACTGTTTCAGAAGGAATGTGAGTAGTTTGACCTCAGGATGAGCATAAAGAAAGTAGTCCTTATTTCAGATTAATTAGTTTGAAGGGTGACAGTACGCAGGTGAGGAAATATCTAAAAAAAAAATCTTGGTTACAGTATCTCATTTCACTAACACATAGAAAAGATGATTACCCAAAAGCTTTCTGAATAACCAAAGATAATTGTTTTTTTTTTCAGTTTTGCTTTAGTCTTTTTATTATTCACACATTTCTCTTTGATCATCTTTTACAGGAAGATGAGGTGGACTTGCTTCGAGATGAGGCCATTGAAAATATGAAAGATAGTGAGCATGATAAGTGTTGCAGCAAGGTACATGAGAGTGCTTCAGTCTTAGACATAGTGAAGGAAAGCTGCTCTGATGTTGACCATTGTTCTAGAAGAAATGTGAGTGGCTTTCATTTCATAATTAAAGTGAACAATTTGGAAAGTTAATACATGTCTGATTAATAATTCACCACCACCATAATGCATGTGTGTGCATGCACGTGCGCATGCACACACACACACACACACACTCTCTCTCTCTCTCTCTCTGTGTCTCTCTCTGGGTGTTGATTGTAATTTATAGCTGAAAACGCCAAGGCATATGGAAACAAACTTACTGTTGGAACATCATAAAACTGAAGCAAAGCACTTTGAGAGAATGTTTTGTGTGAATGTTTTCAAGATTCTGATTTCAGACATGGTAGGTGGAGGATGTGATCAGTTTGACTGGTATTTGTCCAGTGGTTGTGAGATTTCAGGCATTAGAGTTTTGTGAAGTTTCAGTAATGAGCTGGATTTTGCGGCACTGGATCACCGGAATGTCTTTTGTATGTAGTGGGGGCATAGACCTGGGGCACAGTTCTTTGTGCTAAGGATTGAGCCACCTAACCAAGTGCTCTGGCACCAAGAACTCTTTCATTTGAACACAGAAGTACCAGAAGCTACAGCCAGAGGGAGGGCCCTCTGCAGCAGGTGGCTCCAGTCAAGCAACCAGTGAGGGTGTGCTCATTTTTTTTTTCAGGCAACTAACTCATAATCATTGTGTGATAGGGACACTTAGGACATGAACCTTACATATTGGTTGATGTGTCAGGTAGTGGAGAGGTTACAGGAGTGCTGTAACTGCAGTGATGCTACCTCCAGAGATCAAGTGATTGAGGTTCCCTTACTGTGTTTAATGTTACACTTTAGATTTTATTACACTGAACTTATTTTCCTTATAAGCTAATTAGTTTCTCCATCTTTGCCATAAAACCTTCGTTGTAACTTTTTTGTTTTTGCCTTTTTTTTTTTAAACTACTCACAAGCATAGTACATTTTGTGGAACATAGTTGAAGATTTGAATAGCAGTGGTCTAGTCAGTAGTTTGAGGAATAATATTTGAGATGGTCATGTGCGCTCAAGAAATGAATTACAGCAGCGGAAGTGAGCGTGTCAGATGTCAGATAGAAACATGTGGGGAATATGTGCATTTTAAAGTATATTGAGACTTGTAGGCCTGAATGTTGATGATAAGTAGAAAAAGAAATGATAGTATGTGAAGAATGGATGACTGTTAGAGAAAAGTGGATGACTGAGTAAAGAGTAGATGACTGTGAGTGAAGAGTGGATGACTGAGTGAAGAGTGGGTGACTGTAAGTGAAGAGTGGATGATTGTGAGTGAGAAGTGGCTGATTGAGTAAAGAGTAGGTTATTATAAGAGAAGAATGGCTGACTGAGTAAAGAGTAGGTTATTATAAGAGAAGAGTGGCTGACTGAGTAAAGAGTAGGTTATTATAAGAGAAGAGTGGCTGACTGAGTAAAGAATAGATAACTGTTAGTGAAGAGTGGATGACTGAGTAAAGAGTAGGTGACTAAGTGAAGAGTGGATGACTGACTAAAGACTGGATGACTATGATTTTATAATTAGACGTGAGATTCCCATCAGCAATAACTAAAAATTGTATTTTGAACGTGAATATCTTGGGTCACCATTTGTTAATGAGGCTTTGTATTTTTCATAACCACTCCAGTAAATAAGGAAAAGAAGTCTGGCGCTTATGGAAAAAAATGGGGGTTTATCTGGCCATAACATATCACAATATTTTAAAGGACATTACTGTTGTATGAGAGCCAGCTTTTAAATGTTGCAGTTTGTTCCATATAAGCTTTGCATCACCGCCCTTTGTTTATATACATCTCTCCTTCTCTCTCTCTCTCTCTCCCCACTCTCTCTCTCTCTTTCTCCCTCACACACACACACACACACACACACACAGAGCTTTCCACATGATTATTTGTAAAAAAAAAAAGTGAATGATGAAACTGCATGTATCTTCATCAGAAACGAGCAAGGAAAGTTTTGGAGGCCAGAAGAAAAATGGTTAGTGCCTGGTTTGTTTTATGATTATGGGAAAAAGAGATAGCGATGTTGCCAGGGCCGGCAAACTGGTGCAGGTCAAGGTTCTGTCCTGCATCCATGTAGTGCTTTAAGATTTTGTTGAATACCACCTGACCATTTGTGAGGAACTGCCATGTAGCTTATAGCAATAATTTGATTGAGAAGCTTGTTTGTTAAGTCTGGCCTGGAAGTCGTGAAAGCTGCTCTGATGATACATGTTTCAGAATCTTACAGTTTGTAACCCAGAGTCTGTTATTATAATTATTATTGATGATTATACTGAAAAAAACTTTTGATTGTTATAGTAAAAATGTTTATAGGTTTCAGTCACACAGTAGCTGGTTGGTGAAGTTTTCTTTGGTCACATAGTACTTTTTGTTTTGTTTTTGTTAACCTCAAAAAAATGTAGAGTACTAGTCAAAAAAAAATTGATGGAGGGGTGTTTTTTTTTTAAAGTATTAAAGAAGTCTTCTGACCAAATATTGGTTATTTTCTTTTTTTTTTAAAATCTTTTTTATTTAATCTATTTTTTTTAAAAATCTAATCTTCCTGCTTTTTGCAGAACTGTACCATGAGCTTTTGTCTTCATGATACCAGCTTTACGAACACATATATTAGAACTTGTTAAAATTTATTTATTGTTGAATTATACAGTTTACCATGCAAAGTAATAGTGACCTCATGTATATTTTATACATTTAACTGTATATGTACAGTATAGGCAAAAATTGTATTCCTGTAAGCATTTACTAAATATTGAAAGTGCTGTTTTTTGTGATTATGTATCTTTGTTTTTTTGTTATGCTTGGATCTTAACTTAGGAACTGAAGCAAATCAGGGAAAACCTTCTGAAGAAGTGTAAGCTTGATGAGCGTGCAGGAAAGGAGGTCAGATGCCACATTATCATGTAAGGTTATTTTATAGCTTTATTTAATGTAATCATAGCCATCCTTTGAAGTTTCCTAACCTGTCAGTTTGTGAAGTGCTTTATTTGGCAAGCAGAGGTGACTGATTTAGGCCTGGTTATTGGGAGCTTGAAAACTAGAACTAGTTATAGATTTAGACCTGGTTATTGAGAGCAGGCAAGCTAGAACTGGTTATAGATTTAGGCCTGGTTATTGAGAGCTGGAAAACTAGAACTAGTTATTGAGAGCTGGCAAACTAGAGCTGGTTGTAGATTTAGGTCTGGTTATTGAGAGCTGGAAAACTAGAAATGGTTATTGAGAGCTGGGAAACTAGAACTGGTTGTAGATTTAGGCCTGGTTATTGAGAGCTGGAAAACTAGAAATGGTTATTGATAGCTGGGAAACTAGAACTGGTTGTAGATTTAGGCCTGGTTATTGAGAGCTGGAAAACTAGAAATGGTTATTGATAGCTGGCAAACTAGAACTGGTTGTAGATTTAGGCCTGGTTATTGAGAGCTGGAAAACTAGAAATGGTTATTGATAGCTGGGAAACTAGAACTGGTTGTAGATTTAGGCCTGGTTATTGAGAGCTGGGAAACTAGAACTGGTTGTAGATTTAGGCCTGGTGATTGATAGCTGGCAAACTAGAACTGGTTGTAGATTTAGGCCTGGTTATTGAGAGCTGGAAAATTAGAATTGGTCAGGTCCTTGTCCCACTTCTCTATTGGTGCCCCTGGTAATAGACTCAGCCTGACTAATGGTACGGGGCTCTCAGCCATTGTAGTGTCTGCCAAGCAACTTGCCTTTTCTTGAGCCTGCTCCATGCCCCTCTCACATTCTGACATGATGCCTGTGTTCCACCATCTTCATGACAGTCTCTGTAAGATCATCTTCCTCACTGTTGCTGGAGAGATCATCATCCAACAGCAAGTCTTATTTATAAACTAGTTCACAGTGAGAACTGGTAGTGACCACTCCAGGTGGTTCAAGATGCAGTAATGCAAATGTATGTTTTACCACCATTTCTCTTTTCCTCTATGTGGACAGTGTCAAGAAAGAGGCAGACCAGGGTCTGTATGAACTAAGAACACTTCTCTTTGCTGATGACCTGTATAATTCACAGAGACAGCAAAAAGCTCCAGTAATACATGGGTTGCCTCAGTAGCATATGTCAGCAACATGAAGATTAATGTGGACAAACATTGACCAAAAGTAATACATTAACGAGAATTTAGAATTACTAACAACAACCTATAATACGTGCAAGAATGTAAACAGTGTAGGAAACATATACAGTTGGAAGACTTGATCAAGAGACAGAAGCTATAATTCATCAGGCCAGCGGTTAAACCTATCTGAGTACAGCTATACTTAAACACCCTGAGATCCCCATGCATTCTTAAACTAGTTGTTGTTGTTTTTTTTTGCATGGGTTAGTTATATAAAGCTTGGGTAGTAAGCCTGTTTCTCTTTCATTATTATCATGATCATCATTCTGTTTCGTTACCCACAGTTGCAGTAGATCTCTTAACTTTCTGTATCTGTTGTCTTGAAGGTGCACCTGTTCTAGTGTCCCCTGCCCATCCAGCGCTTTTTGACATTGTCATACTTTTGCCCACAGCTTTCCCTTAATTTTTTTTTTTTTTGCTGTTTATTCATGATGGTGTATTGTTTCCAATTACAAGCTTATGGTCTCTTTTGTTAAATTTGATTTTTTCTTTTGTGGGTGTGGGGGTAGGGGAAGTGTTGTGTTTTTACCGCCTCTATATTTAAGCTCTTGTTACAGATCACTCTTGTTTGGATCTTTCTTTCAGGCCCAGAGAAGTGATCCCACCAGACATTAAGACAGAGATTGATAGACAGCACCAGGAGGATGAAAGCAGAGAAAGAGAGCATCTGAGGAGGCAGAGAGAAGAAGAAGCTAGGAAGAAGAAGCTGGAGAAGAAGCTGATGAAAGCAGCAGCAAGACAGAAACAGCCTGTGAGATGAAGTTCATCAGTAGACCTCCC
Organism: Achatina immaculata; assembly: GCA_009760885.1. Classification (NCBI taxonomy): domain Eukaryota; kingdom Metazoa; phylum Mollusca; class Gastropoda; order Stylommatophora; family Achatinidae; genus Lissachatina; species Lissachatina immaculata. The sequence goes on from CM019702.1 coordinate 30,303,626, forward strand.
ATGTTTGTTTGACTTGCGTGTGTTTATGCTCCCTTTCTCTTCCGTTTTTTTTTTTTTTTTGATTAAGTGTGAATGAGTTAATGTTTTCCATTATGTTTTCTTTTAGTGTGAAGGGGTGTGAGTGGTGTAGTGGTTAATATGAGTGGTGTAATGGTTAGTGTGAAGTGGTGTAGTGATTAGTATGAATGGTGTAGTGGTTAGAGTGAAGGGGTGTGAGTGGTGTAGTGGTTAATGTTAAGAGGTGTAGTGGTTAGTGTGAAGTGGTGTAATGGTTAGTGTGAAGTGGTGTGAGTGGTTAGTGTAATGGGGTATGAGTGGTGTAGTGGTTAGTATGCGTAGTGTAATGGTTAGTGTGAAGTGGTTAGTGTGCTTATTTGTCACATGGAAGTTGGTGCTTCAAGTCTGACTGAAAGCACCCCAGTCACCCTGGCTGTAGAAATAGATACCTGGCTCCTTCTTCAACTGGGGTAGGAAAGGTGAACACATCAGCCTCTAGAGGGCCTTCAAGGAAAATATGGCCACAAACATATCACCCCCAGGTACTTCTGTGCCACAGTAAGGTTACCTTTACCTTTTTTTTTTTTTTTTAAGCATTGAAGAGAAGTTTCTGGCAATCAGTAGGTGCTGTAGAAAGAAGACAGTTATGTGAAGCTAAAGTGCCAGCTTTTGTTCATCTCGTTCAAGTCAGTATTTTAAACTTATATTTAATATGATGGTATGGTCACTGAATATTTTGCTTTATGTTTTACCAGTGTCCCAGCTGATTCCACATAGTAGCTTTTGAATGAACTTGTGTATTGTGGTAATCCACTTGTATTTGTGTGTATGTTCGTGTAGGTATGATCTCTTATTAACAAGACTGATTTCTACGTTAGCCTGTTTTTTCCTCGGTACACTGACAGCCATATGTACAGTGTCATGTGATTATGTGGCTTATACTGCGGGGGTGCATTTACCGGGACTGAAGTGATCTCATTAAACTAGAATATCTTGGGTCAGCATGACATCATTTAGCTCATAGAAAGTTCTCAGCACCTGGTAAATTCAAACTCAGACATTTTCACCAGACTCTGACAGTTTAGCTTTTTGCCAAACTCTGGCAGATTTTTTTCTGTTTTAGTTTCACCTTGATTAATTCTCGGAAAAAGTTTTCTTTCTTTTCTTCTTTCTTTCTTTTTTTTCCCCTGTCTTTCCTTCTTTTTTTTTTTTCCTTTCTTGCCTCGTTTCTTTGTTAACAAAGAAGAGGTGGTGATTGCATTTATCAAGATGGGCAGGTAGGCTGCTATATCTGCACCTTTTGGCCTGACACATCTGTCCTCAGCATGATTTTTGCTGTCCGAAATATTCATAGTTAGAAAACTGCTCAGGTTTCTCCACATCTGTATGGGTTGTGAAAAATGGCTCAGGCTTAATCGTGTAGTAGAGTAAGGTAGAAAGAAAAGGCTTGGGCTATTGATTTTTGTCTCTTTTATTTCAGATATCAAGCACTCCTTATGATAGTGATGAGCTGGAAGAAAGCAAAATGATTCCACAAGAAGAGGAAAGAGAAGGAGGAGGAGACTTCAGAGAAGATAAACTTCTCGAGATGCCTCTGTATGTGTTAAAATTTCCTTTGGTTTTGTTTTTTTTTTGTACACTAATTCTGCTCTCAGTATCTGTACATTCTGGAAAACAATAATAGTCAACGATGTCTTGGATGTAATTAGCTTTCAAAGCTCTCTCCTGATCACAACGGCGGACATTGGTGAAATTCATTTAATTAAGAGGTGATGAGCAGGAAAGAAATTGTTAAAATGTATTTCCCATTTTTGCTACATTTTGGCATGTTTTGTTGCTGATTAGATGAAGAAGATGGAAGGATTTGATACCCTTCTTTTCATGCTGCTATTAACATTATTTTAGGTCAGAAACTGCCACAAAGTATAATCTGGATATTGCCACAAAGTATAATCTGGATATTCCTGTGAGTATGCTCAGAAAGCTAAGGAGCATTCATAAACAAATGGATACTACACCTTCAGGTAATGATATTTTGATATTTGTGATTATGCTGTTTCTCTCTCTCTTTTTAAAAATGTATTTAGTAGCCTAATCTCTGTATTATGTAAAAAATGATGATAGAAGGAGTGGTAATATTACGTGTGTATGTTCTTAAAACTAGTAGTAGTGGCTGAGCTCTGTCTGCCCCAATCTTCAAGTTGGCAGAAGCCCAGTAGCTTGGGCCACCCCCTCGGGGCTTGGGGCCCACCGTTGTTCCTTCCCAGTAGTGGCTGATAGGAACGACATCAGTTTTGATTGTCACGTAACCATAACTTGTCGATATGTGCGTGTCCTAATTTTCACCTGTTGCTGCACAGTAACTGACATGTTTCATCCTCAGTAGACCAGATTGTTCCTGACTGGTTCTCAGTTTTGCTGTTTGATCTTGACTGGTTCTCAGTTTTGCTGTTTGATCCTGACTGGTTCTCAGTTTTGCTGTTTGATCCTGACTGGTTCTCAGTTTTGCTGTTTGATCCTGACTGGTTCTCAGTTTTGCTGTTTGATCCTGTGGTACACTTGCTTCCAGGCTCTGTCCATCCTTCTTTTTCGGCACAGGCTTGGGACCGGCCGTGGCGGAGTTATTAAAACTGGCATGCTTAATGTGATGTGAAAGAGGTGAGTTTCTTTTTCTTACAAGCCTGAAAATTGTTGGATGGTGATACTAGGACAGCAGCATAGCTCAGAGATATCCAAATTGATGTCTGAAAATGTTCAGTGAGGGATGCTGATACCCATGGAATGGTATTGGTTGTCAGATTAACTTTGGACTGCTGTGAGCCATTTAAATAGGTTCTTAAAATTTAAGACAAAAATAATTTCAATTACTTGGTTTTGTTTTAGAGATGAGAATTTGTAAATTTAAAGTGCCATGCACACTAAAAATAGTCATTGCCCCATGTTCCTACAAAACTCAGTGGCCATGTTGAATGACAAAAAAAACTGTATGTTGTGGTTGTTGTTCAGTAGTCTGAGAGTTTAAATCTCCAGAAGTGTTAAGTTTACCACAAAATAGATTCCAACCATAATTGATTTCCATCAGAATGTTGTCTGTTACTGACAATGAAAGAGTTTACAACATTGAAATAAGTGTTGCTGCTCATGTTGGCTATGTGATCATAAGACAGAGTTCTCTTGTTTTCTGGATACTTCACTGTCTGTAAACATACATGCTAAAAAAATGTGAAAGAAATATGTGTGAAGCTGGGTAACTGTGTGAAGCTGGGTAACTGTGTGAAGCTGGGTAACTGTGTGAAGCTGGGTAACTGTGTGAAGCTGGGTAACTGTGTGAAGCTGGGTAACTGTGTGAAGCTGGGTAACTGTGTGAAGCTGGGTAACTGTGTGAAGTTGGGTAATTGTGTGAAGCTGGGTAATTGTGTGAAGCTGGGTAACTGTGTGAAGCTGGGTAACTGTGTGAAGCTGGGTAACTGTATGAAGCTGGGTAACTGTGTGAAGCTGGATAACTGTGTGAAGCTGGGTAATTGTGTGAAGCTGGGTAATTGTGTGAAGCTGGGTAACTGTGTGAAGCTGGGTAATTGTGTGAAGCTGGGTAACTGTGGCAGAGATAGACTGCTATTGTCATCAGGACCAGGAAACTAAAGACAGACTGTCAGTGCTCATTTCAGTTCCCTGTCAGTGATTTTAGAAACATGGTGTTGACATACCACAACTGGCTTAGATTTTAGAGACTGACATGTTCCTTTTATGGTGGAAGCAGCTAAGAAACCTTACTAGGCCAGCCAGTCAAAACACATGCACTGCTCAATATGATGATTTTATTACAAGTTAATTACTCACATTCCCACAGGAATGGAAAAACTAATTATGTCAATCCATAAGAACAGTAAAGAGCAAAACCTTTATCTTAATGCAAAGAAAACTAAATTGATGACAACTGACAAAACAATAAGGCAGTTGAAATATGTATCAATGAGGATAAACTGGAAGATGTGGAGAGTTTTGAATATCTTAGATCATTACTAACTAATAATGGAGATACAATGAGGAATATTAAAAGGACATCTATCGCTCTTCAAAAAATAAAGAAGCTGTGGAGAAGAATAGACATAACTACAAAAATAAGATTTTTAAGGGCATGCATCTTTCCTATTGCAACATATGCCTGTGAGACCTGGATACTTAACAAAACAACTGAGAAACACACAAATGCCTTTGAACATAAATGCTACAGAAGAGTCCTTCAAATATCATGGACACAAAAAAAGAACAAATATATCCACACTACAAGAACTTAATATTGAGGAAGGTTGGCTGGTAAGGAAGATTAAACAAAGAAAACTTAAATATTTTGGACACATTAAACGTCATGAGAAGACAGTCTTGGAAGGGTACATAATAGGAAAAAGAAAGATGAAGACCAAGGCAAAGATGGGTGCAAGACATTGTTGATTATCTGCAAATGGACACATCAGCAGCAGGGCATCTTGCTTACGTCTGAGATGACTACAGGAGAGCTGTTAGGGAGGCAAAGTTCCACAAGGGACATGCAAATGACTGAAACACTGACACCATCATATGAATGATTCTGTGTTTTGCTGCAACAGAGAGATCCTACATAGATTAGTGCAGATGAAACTTAATGTGATGAATTGCAAATGAAGAAGTTTTTAACACTAGCGTTATTTCTCACAAGTTTTTCTTTGTTTTTTATTTATTTATTTTTTGTTGTTATTGTTACTGCCACTCTCCACTAACTCTGTTACTCATTGCAACATGACTTATATTCTATGTATATTGTAGAGCTTGGATACCACCCTGATTACTTCTACTGCATCTGAATCTTTACATGCAGCAGGTACTTTGGTGTGTAAATACTTTTGGGAACAATATTTTGAAACAAGTTTAGCGGTAGAGAAGTGTGAAAGTCTACAAGGAAGATTAAACCGTAGAAAAAGTTTCTGAGATTTCCCTAATGTTTTGTTGTAGACAAATCTGTGTTGACTCTCTTCTTTTCGTATAGATAGGTCGTAAGTTTAGGTTAACAATCATCATTTGTTTCTATTTTGAGCAGCTTTGTCACCCTGGGCCCCATTTGAAGAAGAGAGGCCAAAGCATAAGCAGGCACCAGAACGAGCCTGGGCCCCATTTGAAGAAGAGAGGCCAAAGCACAAGCAGGCACCAGAACAAGAAATGCTATCAAGTGTTACAAATGTGACACAGAGTGAAGTCAGAAGGCCTAAAACACTTGAGCCTTGTGACAAAACAAAGGAGCCAGATGACTGCAAACAGTAGGACTTTGTTGTATTTCTATCTTCTTCATCATCAGCACCTTTGTACTGTTTCTGATTTTTTACTGTTAACAAGATTTTGTTTTGGTTTTTCTGTCTTTGCTTTTCTTTATTTCAAGTGTCCACCAAATTGTATTAGGGTGAAGTTATGAGATCTTATTTTTCATAGTGTTTTTCCCTTTCCTCATAGTCCTTGTACTTTGTGTCTCTGATCATAGTCCTTGTACTTTGTGCCTCTGGTCATAGTCCTTATACTTTGTGTCTTTGATCATAGTCCTTGTACTTTGTGTCTCTGATCATACTCCTTGTACTTTGTGTCTCTGATCATAGTCCTTGTACTTTGTGTCTCTGATCATAGTCCTTGTACTTTGTGTCTCTGATCATAGTCCTTGTACTTTGTGTCTCTGATCATAGTCCTTGTACTTTGTGTCTCTGATCATAGTCCTTGTACTTTGTGTCTCTGATCATAGTCCTTGTACTTTGTGCCTCTGATCATAGTCCTTGTACATTGTGTCTTTGATCATAATCTTTGTACTTTGTGTCTTTGATCATAATCTTTGTACTTTGTGTCTTTGATCATAATCTTTGTACTTTGTGTCTCTGATCATGGTCTTTGTACTTTGTGTCTCTGATCATAGTCCTTGTACTTTGTGTCTCTGATCATAGTCCTTGCACTTTGTGTCTCTGATCATAGTCCTTGCACTTTGTGTCTCTGATCATAGTCCTTGTACTTTGTGTCTCTGATCATAGTCCTTGTACTTTGTGTCTCTGATCATAGTCCTTGTACTTTGTGTCTCTGATCATAGTCTTTGTACTTTGTGTCTCTGATCATAGTTCTTGTACTTTGTGTCTCTGATCATAGTCTTTGTACTTTGTATCTCTGATCATAGTCCTTGTACTTTGTGTCTCTGATCATAGTTCTTGTACTTTGTGTCTCTGATCATAGTCCTTATACTTTGTGTCTCTGATCATAGTCCTTGTACTTTGTGTCTCTGATAATTGCTTTACTTTTATTTCAATTTCCACATCATTTTGTATTTGATTATAATTGTTGTAGCTGTAATATGACCATTATTTTGTGTTTGAATGTGATTGTTGTAGCTGTATATGACCATCATTTTGTGTTTGATTGTAATTGTTGTAGATGTAGTATGACCATATTTTGTGTTTGATTGTGATTGCTATAGCTGTATGTAGAATTTTACTCTTAAAATAGACTGCAAAACATTTTGCAGGCAGTCTTTATCCCATTGTTTTCAATCTGTGCATGTTATGATCTCTGAATTTTAATAAAGAAACATAATGTGCACATAGTAATCTCTACATTTTAGTATAGAAACATAATGTGCCTATAGTATTTTGTCTGAAACTGGACATTTCTACAATATCATCTTGTATGTTCTCATTTCAGAGATGTGGAATCTGCCAGACAACATAAATCTAAGTATTATTTAAGCACAGATGTTAAAAACACAGTGAGGCCAGTAGAGAAAGAAAGTGAGCAACTCAGCACACACGGAGCACGTAAATCAGCAGTTCCTCAACCTCTGAAGCTGCTGTCTTCAGTATCACTTCCTGTAAACAGGCACTGGAGTATGTCCCAGCGTGGTTTCTCTCTTAACAAAGATGCCTTGAAAGATCATGGAGCTGACATACAGAGTTCTTCAGTGGGCTGTAATAAACGAAGCGAAAGTAGCAGTGAACCACCAGCAGCTCTTTATAGTGCCAGTGATGATGATGATGATGATGATGTGTCAGAGTGTCTTGATTCAAACCCAACATCCTTTTCAAGTTTGTGTGCAGTTTCCGTAGATTTAGCAACAGACTTTTGCTCCTCACATCATACCACTTCACAGTCTGCTAGTGCTGAGCAGTTGAAATGTTCAGACCAATTGTCGGTTCAGGAACATCATTTTAGTACTTTAGATAGCCCAGACTTGCACCAAGATCAATTTATGTCAGTAAAAAGTTCATCAGAATCATCTGCAGATGCTGAGAGCTTGTTTCAGGATCCATTGCTAGATTCTGAAATATTTGAAAATCACACTCGGTCACCAGTCAGTTCACAGCATGAAAATGTTGATTTTGAAAGGAATCCAGGTTCTCTACTTTATGAAACAGAAAATTCTACTCCTGGTAAAGAGAATGTGCTTATTCTGCAGAGATTGACTTTAGAAGAACTTGGTGCTCCTGTGAGGTCTTTCTCTCCCCAACTGAAGGTTTATAATTTGGGGAATTCTAACTGTGTTTCAACATTAAGGAATGAACCTCAGATCTTATATAGAACAGGTGAACCACTTGATTCTTGTTCACGAGCAAACGATTCAAGTGACAACCACTCTGCAACACTCATAGCCAATGAAACTCCCATTCACAACGAAGACACTGAACAGCCTTATATCTGTAGTGCAAAACTGACGCAGTCATTCAGTGGCGATAAAACTGTAGAGCATTTTGATAGCTTTGTAGCTTCACAAAGTTATGATGATCTAAAATGTTTGTCTGCTTCAAGAGTTCATAACCAGTCAGGTGCATGCAGGAGCAGATCTATGTCATTGTGTGGGAACATCTGCAGAGAAGTAAATGTTGCTAAGCTGTCAGTGAAAAAAAACATCCAAGAGAAAATTGCTGCAGCTGAAGATTCCATCTTCTGCCCATTAAGACAGGACTTTGTACCAGACAACTGGGATGATGATCTGTCTTCTGATGATGAATTCAGTAACTCCTGTGACAGCTTCAAGACTCCAAACTCAGACTTCAGCACCCCCATTCCCAGTCTTTTAGAACCCGAAAAGGAATTCTTTTCAGGGAGTGACAGCTGCAGTGATATTGGAAACAAGGTCAGACAGAAACAAGAGCTTTTAAACAAGATGTGTGAAAGATATGATAGCTGTTACAATGAAGATGGGGTTGAAATAGAAGGAATCTGTGACGGTAAGACTGTAAATAACAAAATTGAAGAATTACCGTCGGAATCAGGAAAAGATTCAGTGCTGCCAATCAAGGATGTTGCTGAAAAGATGACTCGCCTCCAACTTTCAGAGGAATCTACTCTGCAGATTTCTCAGCATGCACTAGATACAAATATAAACAATGATTCAGTACAAGGTTCAAATGGCAGAGGAAACAAGCAGTTACTAAGCAGCTTGGATGAAGATCAGCAACAGAACGCAGATTTTACCACTGAGATAGGAAGCAGTAAAATTACCGTAGGAGATATAACAACAGAGACTGACCTGCAGAGTTGCTTAAAATCAGATGTAAAAATAGGAGAAAACTGGAGCAGTTTGAAGCTGATTTCTGGCATTGACAAAAAATGCCAGGAATATCAAGATGTTTCTGGGACAGAGCGTACCTCTTCAGAAACCGAGATGAAGGTGAAGAGACTGGAGGAGAGTAGAACCGGATATAAGAGCGAGGCATATGTTACAGCCTGTGAGTCTTCCCAGTCCACAAATAAGAAGATGCTACCACTATGGATTAATGAATATTTTGCAAAGAAGAAGCTTCTGTCCCATCAGTCAGTGGAAACCACTCCAGAGACTTTTCAATACACTTCAGAATATTCAAACACACAAGCCAGTCAGTTGCCTGACAGTAGCAGTATGCTTAAAAGACAAGAAAACACAGATCCAGGCGTAATCATGGAATCGGAGAAAAATGAAATTACTGGAAATTTAGGAACAGAAAATCCAAATTCTAACAGAATCTTAAAAAGAAGCAACACTTGTAAGTTTAAATACCAGAATAAAGGTCAGTCACTGCCAGGTGAACTAAAGCAAATAAATTTGAATGAACAAACAGGGAGTAGCAGTGATGAGTTACAATTCTCTTTTGACACAGGCAAAAAGTATGGGGCACTTGAAAAGAAAGAATGTTCAGGAACATCACATATCTCACGTGAAGTTTCAAGAACAAAGATTAGGAAACAGAGTGACTTGAGTTCTTCATCCAGTCTTCACGGTGACACATCAGATGACAAGGTTTTTCTTGTCTTGCCAAAGCTTGAAAAGACCATCAAGACTGAGATTGATAAAGATACACCTGAGACGGATGTAGAAACTTTGAAAAATGCTTCACCAGAGGCTACATACCAGAGTGATGGAGTGTTTGGAAAGGGAGTTTCAGAAATCGCTGGCTCATCTTCAGAATTTGAGATAACAAGACAAAGTGACCTTAATTTTGCTCATCATCTTCCAGGAGATCAAGTGGAGAACAAATTCATTCCTGAGCTACCACAGAAGAGAGCCATCAAGAAAATTGGAGGTGAAAAGCACCAGAAGGATTTTGAGGTTTTCTGTGAGAATACTTCAGTTGTGCATAAATTTCAGGGCACTGATACTGAATCTGAAAGTGCATGCAAACAGTTCCCCCAGAACTCACAAGAGACATGTATGTTAGATCTTACTTTTAGTAGCACAGAGAACCTAGAAACTAGTGGAGATTTTAAACTACAAATAGCAGAATCTGCTGACAGTAGAGTTTGTGACATTCAGAACACTATTGTGAATAAACACCACAGTGGGGTTCAAAATCCTTCACTCTCAGATCTCACATATGTAGATTCAAGCCAACCCCAAGGTTGTGCCAGGCCCATGGAAGACTGGCTTTTAGCTCAAGGTCATAACTGGCCCTTGGCAGACTTGCTTTTAGCTCAGGGTCATAACTGGCCCCTGGCAGACTGGCTTGTAAACCAGCAAGTTTTATCTACATACCTACCATCTGCTGTTCCATTATCTCTACAGACTGGTTTTCAGTCAGCTATATCAGCGACTCACTCAGCCCCATCTGCTGCCATTCTTTCAGCTATGCCACCACTCATTCCTTCATCCATGACAGCTGCTGTTCCCTTGGCCCACCTGCCTACAGTTCCACCATCTCTGACTTCCATTATTCCGTCCACTCTACCAGCGTTTCTTCCATTGCCCCACACCTCACAGCATACAAGTGCACACACCAACACAGCTCAAGAAAGCACTACAAGCAGAAGTCCGCCGGGACTCAGCTGTTGCAGTGGCACATCCATTGTCTCCAGTAACCCAGCCTCTGACCCAGACCTCAGCTTGCTGGCATTATCTTTGCAGCTTCAGCAGCAGCTGCTGTTCATGATGTCAAATGATTTGCAGGCAAAAATTTTGATGTTGGCAGCAGCTGTGAAAAGTAGCACCGCAGTGGATGAGGCTTCGACACAGGCAGATAATGATGAAGTCGCTGCCAGTGTCGCAGAAAATTCTGATTCTTCATCCAGCCAAATGGAAGAACTTTCACTGGAACAGATTGAAGCTATACTGAACAAACTTTCACCCAAAAATTCAGAGCACAAGGACTCAAAGCTAGAAAATGCTCCAGTTGATTTGTCCTTGAAAAGTATGCAAAATTCCCAAAGCATATGTCCACCTACTTATCCAGATACACATGTGCAAGGAAACCAGAGAGGCATATTAGATGTGGAACTGAACCACATGTCTAAAGTGTTACCTGATGTTTGTGATCAAATGTTGCTTCATGATGTAAGAGTGAAAACAACACAGAGTATTGGGCAAGATTCTCAGAGTGATGAAAGCAGGAGTGCTTGTAACCAGTGCTTGAGTGATAAGGAATTAAATGAAATACTTCAGAAGCTTCCATCAGCATCATCTGAAGAGGAGAACTGGTCTGAAGGAATAAACACCAGCATGGAGGAACTTGATTTCCAGACTTCACAGACTAAATGGGCCAGCAGAAAATATTGTATGCCTAAGGGATCTGGTGATCAAATAGACTTGAAGCTTCAGACCTCAAGTAGAAATATTGTCAAGTTAGCAGATAAACCAAATGGTGAGTTAATGGAATCAGTTTGTCCAGATATTACTCAAAGAGCTCCAGCTGAGAAGTCAGAAACTCTTTGCAGACCAGTTGAGTCACTTCGATTTCGTAATTATATAGATAGGTATGATCTGAATGTGCCACTTCGAAGACCAAGAATATCATCAAAACTGTCACATCATGGGGCTGAACTGAACCACAACCCTTTCCCAGAAGAGAGACAGAGTGTAGAGTCACAAATCTTGGAACATTGTAGTGAGTATGGTTCTGATGTGTTAGGATTTGCAGTTCCACAAAATGTTTGTAGAAGTGAACGCAGTTCACAACATTCTCCAGCTCATAGCAACATAGAATCATCATTTGGTTTAGCCAGAGCTGCCCTCTCTTTCCACAGAAAAAAATCTGATGATCAGAATGTAGAATCATCTCTTTTTGATTTTAATTTGGCACTGTCACGGAGACCCATGCTGTCAGTATCAAAAAAGTTACCAAAGATAAAAAATGATGGTGAGATGTTTTGTGAGAGCAATCTTTATCTCTAACAGAGCAGCCTAAACAGCTTGAGATCTTTCCTTTTCTTCATTTCCACCGTTATCTCTGACAAATGGACTTGGCAACAACAGAAGTTTACAACATCCAGCAGCTGGTTTAAGCGATTTTTCTTGAAAAATTGTACTTGTGAATTTTTAAAAACATTTGATGATATAAATCGTGAACAAATGATCACTCTTTGCAAGTACATTAAGTGGTCATTGCAAACTCTTGTGTTGTTTTTTTTGTTTCAGTTGAGTAAGTTCTGTAAAATTTATTGAGAGCAAAGAAGCATACAGCACATACATTTGCATAACAGTGGCTACCTCTCTTGTAGATTGTGTTTCAGTAATTCTTTCATTTGTTGTTTCGGGTTAAGAAAGTATGAGTAACATATGAAAATTATACATTGAAAATAATAATTGAATATTTTTAAAACTTAATATGATTAGTATCCATATCAGTGTTTGCATCATTTTCTGAAAGATAGTTGCACTTTGCTGAGGGATTATTTTCTGTCACATGTTAATAATGGGATTTGTTCAAGGTTTATTTTTCTGATTGTTGCTGTTCATAGAGAGCATTATTAAGGTGAAATAAAATTTAAATGTTTGTGATTTGTTGGTTTTTGTGTTTAATCTTTTTTTAATTAAACTTTTGCTCATATTATTTCATGAGGACATGAGTGACATTATAGTCGGTGATGAAATGATAAAAATCATCAAAATTGAAAGTTGATTACATTGATTAAATTGATTACACTGATTACATTGATTACATTGAGGAGTGTTGGCAGTGACTATGGTGCTCTTCTCTGTACAGTGTCCTGCTGGATCATAAACAACAGATGTAAATTCTGCACTTGGGATTAAGTGGACAACTGTCTGGTGTACTCTTGACAAAAGTAAAATAAATTATACATGATTTTTTTTTTCAAAAACTTGTTTTCTTTTATATTGCAGCCATTTTTTTTTCTTCTATACTCTCAGAGAATTTTAACGAGTCTGGATATAATATTTTTGTCCTTGCCAGCAATGAAGGTGATGTGTACTCTTCATGTGACTGTCCTTTCTAGAACGTTGACCCTCTCAGTGAATGCAAAACAGTCTTGTGCAATTTGACTTCTCACACTGACCTATTCTGTGATGACCTGAGTCCACCATCTGTGGCCAGGTTGCTCCCTTTTTTTTCTTCTGCTGTATGTTGTGCCTTCTGATATCAACCTCCCCAAATTGTTGTGTCTGTTATGTGACTGAAGTATCTCAACAATTCTAGCTTTGATGGTGTTCACAAGCCAGTCTTCTGTGACACCTAGTCCCAACAGTACCTCTTTGTTTGATTTTCTTTCTATCCATGATAGAAGTGCCCTTTTACAACATTTAATTTCAAATGCTGTTATTCTCTTTTCTAGTGGTTTGTTAAGTGTCCATTTTTTCGTTTCTGTACATTGCCACTGAGATTATGTAAACTCTTACATAGCTTTGTTTTCTTGTTGGTACCTTGACACATTTTTTTTAATGTCTTGGAATGCTTCTATTTTGTTCTCAACCTTCATTGCTGCCAGTATATGTTTTTGATGAGTTTCAGATCTTTCCTATCTATGTTGATGTCTTCTAGCATTCTTATAATTTCTGTGTGAGACAAGGATGTCTTCTTCTTCGTTCGCTTCTACCACCAAAACCGCCCTGTGATCCTACTGAATTTACGCCTGTGGTCCTCGTTAAGTCCCGTGGTCTCCAAAAGGACCACATGAGATCCCCGAGAGGACCACAAGAGGTTCAGAGTATCGCAGGGCTTGAGCCTGTATTCTTGGTGGGTCTCAGAAGCGGGATTGCGTGACACCGTGGTTTTCGTTGCACCAGTTTAATCTAGAGTTGGACTTTCTCACCGGAAAACCTCAGCGTGATTAGGATATGCATACATCTCCGCCGGGTGAGAGATGGTTGCTTATCTAGACTGCCTTGGTCCAGTGTCTCCGACTTCAGCATTTTGTGGTCGTGGCCGCTACCCTTCCTAGTTGTGACCAGGATGGAGCTTTTGCCCAGGAGGATGAATCCTCGCCACTAGTGACTTCCACCCCTGGGTTGAGCCGGTTTAGGCATATTATTCCAGTATGGGCGTGTTTGGGACGTGATGGACCTCTAGAGCAGAGGTGGCGTGACATGCCTAGCCAGCAAGTTTCACCCCCGGTGTGAGCTGGTTTAGGCATATTTCACCAGTATGGGTGTATATCAGGCGTGGCCGGCCTCTAGAGCAGAGGCGCCGTGGTATGTGTAGCTCTCGCATACATACCGATTAAACTTCACTTTATATTTTCCTTCACCTTTTCACATCGGCGTTGCACAGCAACCCTTACTTCTTTTCCACAGTTTCTTTCTTGACCAGGAGGAGCTTCACTCCACGCGCGGCATCCGAAGAGTCTCGTCAGCAGTGTCTTAACCTCTGGGTTAAGCCGGTTCAGGCATTTCACCCGATATGAATGCACTTAAGACGTGGCCGACCTCAGGACCAGAGGTGCCGTGATTTGACTATTTGCTTTGCTTTATCATTTCTACCACCTTTTCCGCAGTGGTGCCGTACGGCAACCCCATTTGCATCTTTCTTCATTGGCCGGGAGGAGCACGGCAGCTGAAGAATCTCGCCAGCAGCGGTAGATGAGCTACCAAACGTGCCTCTCATCTACCCTAAGTGTCTGGTTTTCAGGCGCCAGATATTCGCCTTCGCCCTTCCTGTCAGTTTAAACAGTTCTGCCACGAGAAGGCCAGGAGCTGGACTTGACTGCCAGAGGCTGTTTGAGACGCACGCCATTGGAGCAGAAAGCGAATTCTCCACCCCACCTCCGGCAGTAACAGTCCTTAGAACCAGACAAGGATATGTTCTCCTGACCTCTTCTCCTTGTACAGCAAAAGCATAATGAGAAATATAGAGAGCTTGCCATGAATATCAGTTGACGGGTACAACCTTAACTTAAAATGTTAGACTGGAATTATCTTTCAGTTGCTGTATCTAGCTATCCATGTGTGAAGTATTACCAAGCTATTGACATAATCGTATAAGTACAGGCTAGCGGTGTGGTTAGAACACTCGTCTAGCAACCGAATAGTCGAGGGTTCGAATCTCCAGCTGAGCAGGATTTTTTTCCGAGCAATACGGCCCCAAGGTCGACCCTGCCTCGTAAAATGGGTACCAGTGAAAATCTGGGAAGGAAAGGAACTGGCCACCCTACCTCATACGCTGATGGCCCAGCATAATGAGGTCTCTAACGCTTCATCCCCTATGGCATTTGCTATGGGACTATCTTTACCTAGGTACCTAATGTGAAAGCTGGAAAACAGCTAAATAAATAGACAAGAAATTATGCTTTTTTGAAAACAAATGCCTAAGAAAAATACACGATATAAAGTAGAACGAATTAAAGAACAACACAGAGATAAGACAGATCAGCAAACAACAACCTGTCTCATGGGTGATCAGAAACAGAAGATGGACATATGTCGATCACGTGATGAGAAGAAACAATCAGAGAATCCCAAAACAAGCTATCAAGTGGAACATAACAGGCGGAAGGAAAAAGAGGTCTACCACATGAAACTCTAAAGAGGACATTGTTAAGAGAGGCCAGTTCAGTGAGCATAATATCCCTTGATGAGGTTGAAAAGCTCGCCGAGAACAGAAAAACTTGGCGAACTATCATGCCAGCCCTATGTGACGTTTGTTAGCGGCACGGGAAGGATGTAAGATGTAGGATAGGTACCTAATAGGACTGGCGATGATGCATATCTAGTGAAGGGTGGGGGGGGGGGGAGTTCGATGTTCCTGAACCCACATATTGTAAGGTGAAGCACATTGTACATCCCAAATTAACAGGTATGTTTTTTATTTTTAGTGGAATTGTGTGTTAACAATAGGATTACATTACCATCATACAAGGTTACGAGCACTGTTACTGCAGCCCATGTTGAATATTGGTTGTGAGACTACGATCACATTTCGAGAAAATGTCAAATACTGAGATCTGCTTTGAGATAGTCTAGATTATGTCTTCTGTCTACTGGAAATAAGTGTGTATATTCGTCAGAATACCTGTTTTATATTGTAATGTAGTTATGAAGCGTATAGGCGTCACATGTTTGTGGAAGTTGGCAAGTATCATTTTACAGAGTAAAGACTAACTTTTCTCAAGTATGATTATGTCAATATTTGATTGGTACAAACGATCACAGAAACACAAACTCATGTTTGTAGTGCAAGACCTGGTCTCTTTGTGGCTGATCCTTTGTATCTTTATATGTAAGTGTATATTGGATCATTGCTGTAAGGCTGTGTTAACATGCAACATGATAATAATTATTATTACTACAACCAAAACAAAAAGTTCCAGTATATATATATATATATATACAAACACTGTTGATATGGCACAGATCTTTTTGGTAACATAATGTGCTAGTGCGACAATAATAGTTATAAAAGATTGTCACATAAAAGAATAATCTGTATTTGCAAAGTTTTTTTTTTTATATATGACAGCCATCAGCCTTTTTGAGGCCATAGGTTCAAGTGTATTTAGCCTAATGGCTAATCTGCCACCAAAGACAGACATTCAGAGGTTGTATATCTTAACAGTAGTGTTTTAGACCTACTTTTACATCTTCTTCTTCAGTCTCCCTGGAATTGCGAGCTTGTGGTCCTTACAGCCAATGTGGTGAAGACATTGAAATACAGCATTATGTTGGATTGGAAGTGGGTTATGGCTGCTATTTTTTCAGTCTCTGGGCGGAGCTAAAAAGAAGGGGGTGTGCAATACTTCTTTAGCAGGCTCCACCACCATGGGGTCTATGGCAATCTCTTGGTGCAGCTAAAAAAGGGGCTTTGCAGTGCTTCTTTAGTAGGCTCCACCACCATGGGGACTATGGCAATCCCTGTGTACCAACAAAGAGGTGGGACATGGTCTTGGTCAGCTATGGCTTGCCAACCCTGATAGCCGGCATGTCAGCTGTGGTTTTGCCAACCCTGATAGCCGGCATGTCAGCTGTGGTTTGCCAGCCCTGTTAGCTAGTATGTCAGCTGTGGTTTACTTTACACATTAAAACAGAGACTACTGACAGTGAATTACAAGCCCACAAACATTCAGATGAAAAGGCAGATAACTATAGACTAGCCTGTTCATGACCTCAACAAACAGATGCACACTATTTGTTCAGTTTGTTTTCCCCCTCTTCATGTACCCAGGAAAACTGGATAGCCTCCAGAAGATTGTGAGCATTCTTGCAAGCACTCAAAAACAGCAAGAGAAGATGATTGCTGAGGCAAAACTGCTGAGAATTATGATTTTCAGGAGAAACAGACAGCTGAGAAGGGAGAAATCTCTGCAGCTTGTTAAAAGAGTGAGTGCTTACAGTTGTTATTCCCGATTGGTCAGACTTAATGCGTCAAGCATGATGCAAGATTTACATAATTTGTTTTGTTTTTCTGTGGTAACATTAGTTTATGTCAGACTAAATTAGCAATTGTTTTCTTGTTTTTATTGCAAAAAAGTGTCATTGTCATTCCATTGAGACATTTGGGGAATATGTCATATGGGAGTATTTCTGTTTTTTGTTGTTTTTTTTTTTTCAAATCTGTCAGCACCCTACAGATTATATAGTTAATATCATTTCTGAATGCCATTTGTTCTTAAGCTCCTAGAGCCAAGTGCCTATTTCTGCCTTGTCTTGTCCTTCCTCATTTACTGTTAGGTGTAGAGTTGAAGTGCAATTGTCTCCCAATGGCTCGCCTGTTGGCTTCGTACATTGAGATGTTCAGGGACTCTGCTATACCATTGATTGATTTCTGTATATCACACAATAATATGGCATTTCTAATCGTGTATTGGAGACGCTCATTTGAGTTTCAACTTGTGTTCTTCTGAGACTGAGCTAAGTGTTCATTCATTTCATTTATTTATTATTTCTTTAACATAGCATTCACGTGAATCTATATTTTATCTCCTCTCTATTTCTTCGTCCTGTTTGTGTTTGTATGATTAAGGCTAACGCCAAAATGTCAAAGCTTTGTGGTCATTAAGTAATAAAGCTGTTCCTGCTTTTTTTTCCTAATTTATACATTTTTCTATTTCTGTATATGGGGTGATTGAAGTGTTTGTCTTTAAGTATCTAAATATTTTCTTCAGCATCAGAATGTATGCCCAAAATTTGCAACTTTGAGACCAAAATGCTGAAAATGAAAAGCATACATAGTGAAGCAATGTCTGTTTTTGTGGGTTTTTTTTTTTTAACAGTGACAACATTCTCCATCTTGGCTTGTTATTTTGTAGGTACAGGCTTGCTTGAAAAGAGCTCATTTGTTTGGGAGGTTGTACAGGCTGTCTAGTGACATCCAGAAAGATCTGAAAAGGTACAAGAGCCAAATCTAATTTGAAAATATTTTCTGGTTTGTTTTTTTTTTTTTTAATGTGGATAGGGATTGTTGGTGAAACAGTCTGAAATAGATTAGAAAGAAAATGTGAGAATTTTGAAGTTCTTATTCTGTAAATGGTTAATGATCTCAAACTAAATTTGAATTGCTTATTATCAAACAATGAAGTGAAAACACTGATCAATGGAAATATAATATCTGGCTGAGAAAGAGATTGATTGATTGATTGATTGATCTTTATTTCAAAAGAGTTAAGAATTGGGCACGCAGGCCCATCTGACATTCTGCCCTTTATCATACATCTTTCACTATATTCCAGACATTCTACAAATATGCTGTTCATATAACAAACATAACTAACATTGAGAGCATTCAGGTTGTATGACTGTTATCACCCGGTAAACAGAGAAGAACAGGCCAGGTCCTTTAGACTCCGCACAGATTACAAGAGTGTGAGATATCACTTGTATCTTATCTTATATCCTTCCCGTGCTGTTAAACATCACATAGGGTTCGCAAAGTAGTTTGCCAATTTTTCCTGTCTTCGGCAAGTCTTTCAACCTCATCAAGGGATTTTATGCCTATTAATTTGGCCTCTCTTAACAATGTCCTCTTCAGAGTTTCAGATGGTCTGCCTCTTTTTCTTTGGCCTGTTGTGTTCCACTTGATAGCTTGTTTTGAGATTCTCTGATCATTTCTTCTCATCAAGTGACCAACATATGTCCATCTCCTTTTCCTGATCACCCATGAGACTGGTTGTTGTTCACTCATCTGTCTTATCTCTGCATTGTTCTTGAATTCGTTCCACTTGATGCAGAATATTTTCCTTAGGCATTTGTTTTCAAAAGAGTCTAATTTTTTGTCTATTTCTTGTATAACAAGTTATAAATAAGCACAGCTGATGAGTGCATCTATGGCTCTGGTAAAATGAAAGTCACAGCATCTGCTGCATGATTGCTGAACATGTGAAGAGCACAGATGGCCGTCACTAACATCAGTCCTGGCCAGTCTGTATGGCAGTGTTGATAACCTGAGGTGGACTGCACAGATTTTAATGTCTGAGAATGCCTGGAGAAAAAGAATTGTGTACTGTAGTAAGGATTCAAAAGCATGGCCATTGTGTCAGTGCAACAGTGGTTTTCATGCTTTTCTAAACTCTTACATGGTGGGGGTGGCGTGGTAGTGTAGTGGTTTGTGCACTTGCCTGCCGGTCGGAAGGTCCCTGGTTTGATTTCGCGCTAAGACAGACTTTATTCAGACCACCTGACACCGGGGTTTTCCCTGGGAAAACAAAAGCAGCAAGGCAAGGTGCTGGTGTCCCTACCTCAAATGCTGTAGTGACTTAGAAATGTGAAGGCACCAACATTTCACATCCCTACAGTGTGTAAATGCCATGGGACTTAGATTAGATACACAGTGAACTCAGTGCACAAGTTTCATGGCCCAATCCACAGCCATTAAGAAAACTGTGATGCCTGCCTCTTGGCCAAACTTCCAGAAGTACCATCAGGTTCATTCATTCATTCATCTGCATGTCCCATGTTGAACTTTGCCTCCCCAACAGCAATCCTGTAGGCCTCTCAGTTGTGAGCAAGATGGCCTGCTGCTGATGCATCCATTTGCAGATCATCAACGATGTCTTGCAGCCATCTTCGCCTTGGTCTTCATCTCTTTCTTTTCCCCATTATGTACCCTTCCAAGACGGTTTTCTCTAGATTATCATGATGTTTAATGTGTCCAAAATATTTAAGTTTTCTCTCTTTAATACTCTTTACTAGCCAGCCTTCTTCAATATTAAGTTCTTGTAGTATGGATATATTTGTTCTTTTTTGTGTCCATGATATTTGAAGAACTCTTCTGTAGCATTTACATTCAAAGGCATTTATGTGTTTCTCAGCTGTTTTGTTAAGTGTCCAGGTCTCACAGGCATATGTTGCGATGGGAAAAATGTATGCCCTTATAAATCTTATTTTTGTAGTTCTGTTGAAGAAACATAGAAAAGACAAAAAACAATACATACAAGATTGTTGTGAAAGAATAGAAGGACATCAGAAGTGTGGAAGAGATAGTGAAATGTTTAAATAAATGAGGACATTGACGAGAAATGTCACACCTAAGCTAAATGTAATTTGTGACAAGATGGGGAATACCTTGACAGAGACAGAGGAAATTGTAGAAAGATGGAAGGAATATTGTAAAGGAATGTATGAAACAACTGACTGTGAAAGCAGAAATCAACAGTGTGAATTATTATTGGAGGAGAAAGAACCCGAACCAACAACAGAAGTTTTATGGTAATAAAGAATCTGAAAAATGGTAAATCGCCAGGATGTGATGAGATAACAGCTGAATTTATTAAAGCAGGAGGAAAGGAATGTGCAACAATCTATCATGCACTATGTAAAAAGATATGGCATTCTGGTATTTGGCCAAAAGAATGGAAAAGAACTATATTCATACCACTGCCAAAAAATGGTACCCTGAACCATCAAGTGGTGGTATATAATGTTGGATCCCAAAACTAGATGAACTACAAATAAAACTGCTTCCTAATACACCCTACTATTCAAAACTGCCTATATTGCAAGTCTGAACAACAGCAGAGGATGGTCAGCTGCCAACAGCTATTAGCTTGCAGCCACAGTGAGATCCTCCACCACCACCATAATGTTAGATAGTCCTGGTTTTTCTACCCTGTTGCTGTTTATGTCATCTACGTGCTCAGCAACAGCAGTGAACAGTATCCATGTAGACAGTCAGTAACTCATACAACACATTTGTCTATATTATAAGTTTAACCTTGCAGTGAACAGAACTAAAGCTGTTTTATTTTCTTCATAATTCAATATTTTGATAGTGCTGTGACAGACATGAAGGAAGGTGAAACTGTCTACCTGCCTGTTCAACAAATATGGACCTTCCTGCTGTTTTTACAGGTGCAGTATGTGGAACTTCTTGAAGCCACAGCTTCATATTGTGTTATAGCTTTTGAGTATCCTTTTGAGCATAGAGCTATTTTTTGTTGCTTACATTTAGCCATGTTGAACCCAGATATCTTATCTTACTGCATACATTTGTCTTAATTTTTTTAAAAATTGATATCTATTTTGTCAAATAAAATATTTTTACTAACAAACTGATAACCATGATTTATGTTTTACTCTAGTGTCCTTTGCCCCATTCACAGATATATCTGATATCTCTTTCAAATTACATATCTTTCTTTCCAGTAGTGCATGTGTGTCTATCATCTTGAAGGCAAATAGATTCTGGGCCCATAGAGGATACCAACAGTGGAGAATGGAGAACTAGAAAGAACACTGAACTGAACAGCTTATTTAAATCCCAAAGAATTATAAATATTTTGAAACTGAACAGACTATGCTGGTTGGGCCATGTAGACAGAATGGAAAAGAAGAGACAAATGAAAATTATGTATAAACAAGAGATGAGGGAAACAAGACCAAAGGGTAGACTAAAACAGAGATGGAAAGACAACATAGAATAGGATATAAAAGAAGTTGATGTCACCAACTGGAGAGAGAAGATTAGGAATAGAGAGGAATGGAGATAAACTTTATCTGCAGCAGTGAGCCTTAATGTTTCAGAAAGCTGAAGAAGAAGATTCTGGATGCATTTTTTGCTCAGACAGAATCTGCTTGATCTGTTGTTCTGAATTCACATAATGTATATCTTTACCATGTATAAGATGCTACCAAACCTCCAGTTCTTCACTCTTGTCAAAGAAGACACAATATCCAGTTTTTCCTTTCCAAAAATTCAGGGAAGAGCAAGACATCAATATGGAATCAACAGCCTCACGAACAAATCCCATTTGACTGATGGGACAAGAACCCATTTTTTCCCCCCACATTTGGCAGACGTCAGACTTTCAAGCCACTCCGAGATAAATCTTGTCTTTGTGCATAGATATGTGAACAGTAAATTGTAACAGAAGGTGCAATAATTTGATCTTTTTTTGTGGATTTATAATAAAAAGTGATACAGTAAATATCATATTGAGGTTCCTGGGCAAAGTAGTCCCCCCATCACAAGAAGGTCAGGATTTGCATGCATCCAAAGTGAGGGTGCATGAGGACCGAGTAAAAAAGTAGTAACAGCTTTATTACATAACTAACTTTCTTCTCTACTTCTTTGTTCTGCGTGTTTTTGTATATACAAAGTTCACCTATTAGCATAGAAACTGGAACCAACTCTTAAGGACATCCTCATCCATAGCCAGCTGAAGAAGAACCTTGCATGTGTTTGCACCAGAAAATGTAACTGCCCTTGATGGAGTATGCTTCATTGATGTCCATTCTCACGTTGTCATAGACTCCCTGATTTGACATAATTTTTTTCTCATCTCTGCAGGTGACTTCCATCTCTCTGTTAGCCCATTGTCTTAAAGCTGTCCAAGAGACTTAACATGAGATATTTGTGTGTGATCAGTGTGAGATTTTTCTATCAACCATGAGAAATGAGTAGTAGTCGTGAAAGATTGAGTCAAATGGAGAGCAACTCTGAGCCACAGCATAGGGAAGAAGTGAGGAAGAAATGAGGACCAGATTTTGAAGTTAGAAGATACAAGTGCAAGGAAACTGGACCTTTCAGCATGAATATTGCCTGTTAATGTGGCCAACTATGCAAATCCAACATTTGTAGAATCAGCCATAAGAGCAGCTGCACAGCAAGATGATGCTTGGCAAAGGCCATAGAATTGGTATCTTTCTGTTTCTAAACTGTCTCCATAGATGAAAAGTGCCATATATATATATCAGAACGGAGAAAGATTAATTGAAATTTGTCTAACATAAGGCATGGTCATTGGAGGCACAATATTCCCACACAAAGAGATACATAAAACATCATGGATATCTCCAGATGATAGAACTAGAAACCAGATAGATCATTTTTGTATTAGAAAGCAATACAGAACATCTCTCATAAATGTAAGGGCTTATAGGGGTGCAGATGTCAACAGTGATCAGAGAATCCCAAAACAAGCTATCAAGTGGAACACAACAGGCAGAAGAAACAGAAGCAGACCGTGTGAAACTCTGAAGAGGACATTATTAAGAGAGGCCAAATTAACAGGCATAAAATCCTTTGATGAGGTTGAAAGACTCGCCGAAGACAGGAAAAATTGGCGACTACTTTGCGAGCCCTATGTGATGTTTAACGGCACGGGAAGGATATAAGATAAGATATATATACTAAACAACAAGCATGTCTCACAGGAAACCAAAAGAACTAAGACAATCTTCATACCAACTTTGTGCTACCAATGCCAGGCATGGACGCTGACAGCAGAAACAAAAGGAAAGTTACAACTGAAATGAGATTCTTGAGAAGAATTCTTGGAATATCAAGAAGGGACAGAATCAGAAATGATGTCATTAGAAATAAAGTAGGAGTTGAACCCGTTCTGAACTATATTAAAAAAACACCAAATAAAATGGTTCGGTCATGTATCACTACTACTAACAGAACGTGTACCACAGAGAGCAATGTTTTACAGACCACACAAAGGCAGAGGAAGTGGCCGCCCATGCAAACAATGGACCGATGGTATAGCAGAGTCCATGAACATCTTTTTGTATGAAGCCAACAGGCGAGCCATTGGGAGACAATTGCACTTCACCTCTACACCTAGCAGTAAATGAGGAAGGACAAGACCAAGATATATATATGTATGTCCAGTCTAGTGTGACTGCCCCAACTCAAGATCTTCTGCTCCATAAACCTTCTTAAACTGATGGGTTACAGTGCTAAAGCCTCTTTCCTAGGAATGACTTACAGCCGAGTCAACTAAATGATTACATTATTGAGAATCAGCCACATTGCCTTCCATCCAGGACTGACGAAGGGACAACATTACTACCAATTCTGCCATACCTGCCTCCTTATAATGGTTAATAATGTTGTTCAGTTTAATGAATAAAAGATGGGGTGATCATATAATCAGATTTCTTATAATGAAGCCTTAAGAAGTTTCCAGACATCTCAGTTGTCAATTTGCCACAGGAATGCTGATACCTCAGATGATGGTCTTTATGGGAATTGTTGCAAGAATTTGGTTGGTTGACTTTCATGATACACTTTCTGAATCTTGTAACTGAAAAAAAAAATTTATTTTTTTTAAAAATTGGAATCAGCATATCTTTAATCTATGTGCTTTATGCATTTATGAAGCGTGTTTCATTCATTAAGTCCTGTGCCACTAGCTAGCTTTATAT
Organism: Achatina immaculata; assembly: GCA_009760885.1. Classification (NCBI taxonomy): domain Eukaryota; kingdom Metazoa; phylum Mollusca; class Gastropoda; order Stylommatophora; family Achatinidae; genus Lissachatina; species Lissachatina immaculata. Next base: position 30,327,903 of record CM019702.1, read on the forward strand.
CATCTTGATTATCTATCTATTTTGTTATCCGCCAGTTAGCCAGTACGTATGGGGGTTAACTGTGAATAGTGCAACTACAGTGAATAAACAGCCAGAGACGAAGACAGATACAGCAGCTAACTCTACTGGTTAGTCCCAGAGATAGATCAGGAGAGGAAATCATACCCAACAGAAGCAAAAAGAAGCCACAGTCATGTTTTCATTCCCTAGTTACATTTTTTTGTTTTTGTTGTTGTTATTTCTCTTGGCAGTGCAGATTTTTTTTTTTTTTGGGTTTAATTAGTAGAATCTTATTTTGGTACATTTCATAAAGGAAAGGAAGATTAGAAGTTGAATTTTGATTACTACAGTCTCAGTGTTTAAGCTTGAAAGATAGGTCCACGCAGTGTTTGTTTATAATAAATATCTCACGTTAGTCCTGATTAAAGAATAATTTCACTACCAGAATTCTGAACAATACAAATCAGATTATCTTTGTTACATTGTCCTACATGTTATTCTGTACCAACAGAAGCAGTCAACTGACCATGCATCTAACATCTTCATATTTCTCTCTTGACAGGTTGCTGTCTAGAAGCATGGCTGAGAAAATACAGAGCTGTTATAGTCAAATTTATCATATGAGGCAGTATTTTGATCGAACAAACTCAGATTGGGTAATTTATGCTTTGCATACAAAATTGTTTCCAGAGTTACATATGTCACATTTTTGCATGTGAATTTAAACATCTTTACTTCTCCACTATGTGGATTGTTTGAATAAATAAATATACAGGGTGAGGCAAAAGTTGTGCACCATAAGGATATACGCAATCCATGTACAATGATCTTAATCACTTTAGTGCAGTATTTATAATGGTTCAGCCTAAGTCCCTATGATGTGCAACTTTTGCCTCACCCTGTATATTGTAAACCTTTTGTTTCTTAACATTTTCATTTCAATAAAATCATTTTATACACATTTTATTCATGGCAGTTGGTTACTGTTCGAAGTGCAAACAAGTTATATTTGTTAGCACTATGTTAATTTTGTCAGTCTCACAGGTTATGTTTTGAAAGTGTGTACGTGAGGTAGAAAAGAAAGCAAATGATTATTTCATATAATTCTTTTTTTTTTTTTACTGTAGATGGACCCAGCCTTGCCAGCCAAGATACAGCTTCAATGCTATAAGAGGGCAAGCAGTGGCTTGGAGGACATGTAAGATCCATACGATTGGTTATGCGTTCTGTTTCTTTATAATGAGAAAAATAGTAGCTTTATGGAACTGGTTAAAGAGAAGTGAAGTAGCCATGTAATTTATTAGGTAGAGTGAGTTGAAGTAGCTGCATAAAGTTAGGTAAAAAGAGTTAAAGTAGCTGCATAGAGTTAGGTAAAGAGAGTTAAAGTAGCTGCATAGAGTTAGGTAAAGAGAGTTAAAGTAGCTGCATAGAGTTAGGTAAAGAGAGTTAAAATAGTTGCATAGAGTTAGGTAAAGAAAGTTAAAGTAGTTGCATAGAGTTAGGTAAAGAGAGTTAAAGTAGTTGCATAGAGTTAGGTAAAGAGAGTTAAAGTAGTTGCATAGAGTTAGGTAAAGAGAGTTAAAGTAGCTGCATAGAGTTAGGTAAAGAGAGTTAAAGTAGTTGCATAGAGTTAGGTAAAGAGAGTTAAAGTAGTTGCATAGAGTTAGGTAAAGAGTAGCTGCATAGAGTTAGGTAAAGAGAGTTAAAGTAGTTGCATAGAGTTAGGTAAAGAGAGTTAAAGTAGTTGCATAGAGTTAGGTAAAGAGAGTTAAAGTAGCTGCATAAAGTTAGGTAAAAAGAGTTAAAGTAGCCGCATAGAGTTAGGTAAAGAAAGTTAAGGTAGCTGCATAGAGTTAGGTAAAGAGAGTTAAAGTAGCTGCATAGAGTTAGGTAAAGAGAGTTAAAGTAGTTGCATAGAACTAGGTAAAGAGAGTTGAAGTAGCCATGTAGAATTAGGTAAAGAGAGTTGAAGTAGCTATATAGAACTAGGTAAAGAGAGTGAAGTAGCCACGTAGAATTAGGTAAAGAGAGTTGAAGTAGTCACGTAGAATTAGGTAAAGAGAGTTGAAGTAGCCGCATAGATTTAAGTAAAGAGACTTAAAGTAGCTATGTAGAATTGAGTAGAGAGAACTGAAAGCAATATTGTTATGTGATATTTACAAATGGAAACTGAAAACAGAATCTAGTAAAGAGAACTGAAAGTAATATTGTTATATGATATTTACAAATGGAAACTGAAAATAAAAACTGCACAAGGAATTGTACATGTTATGTACTTGGCACAAAAGGAGAGGGGGGGGGGGGGAGAAAACTCAGAGATTAGAAACATCAAACTTGTATATGTTACTCAGCTGCTAAAATGAGAGACTTGATTTGTGTGTGTTGATAGATATTTTTTGTTTTTGTGGAAGCACAGAGTGTGTCATAGTTTATATCTGTGCCATAACACTTGCACTTGGCTTGATGTACTTGCATTTAGAAAGTCAGGATTGTACTGCCTTAGTCTCCTGCAGTTTGTGGTGGAGAATCAGTGTTTTCCTTCTGATGCATGAATTCCAGCAGAAGATCCACGAGTCTCATCATTCCAGGGACTAGTTAAATCCCGTTGCAATAAAGCCGGGATTTGCCTGTGTCCAATCCCTTGTTATTTACAAGTAATCCCATCACAGGAAGTACAGGATTTTGCTGTCAGAGACTGCACATCATGCCAGCGCTGAGAGCTCATCCTCAGCTCAGCATGTGCTGTAACAGAGTTTAGGAAGTTTCCCTTGTGTTATGACAGAATAAGTGTACGTACTTGTAGGTTTTTACTTCTTTTTGATAAATAATCAAGTCCCTATACGGTCTAAAAATTTGTGGCTGCATTTGCTCACAGTAGTATCCAGTATAAATGAATTAACCAATGAAGTGCTAAGAATTAAATTACATGTTTACTGATGTTAGCATATTTTGCACGAATGCCTGTCTGTCATGGTGTGAGTAGTATTCTTGAGAGCTGAGCAAAATTTTTGGGTTGTGTGGTAGCTCTTGCTGAAAACACCAAGATATAGCAAATATTTCACTGCAGAAAAGTAATGAATTGACTCAAAGTAATATTTGTATGGATATTTTTTAACACATTAGACTATTAGTAAAGAAAGTGCTTCCCATAAGTTGTCATGTAAACTGTTCAGTGTTTCATTGATCTGACGACAAAACTGTTCAGCGTTTCATTGATCTGACGACAAAACTGTTCAGCGTTTCATTGATCTGACGACAAAACTGTTCAGCGTTTCATTGATCTGACGACAAAACTGTTCAGCGTTTCATTGATCTGACGACAAAACTGTTCAGCGTTTCATTGATCTGACGACAAAACTGTTCAGCGTTTCATTGACCTGACGACAAAACTGTTCAGCGTTTCATTGACCTGACGACAAAACTGTTCAGCGTTTCATTGACCTGACGACAAAACTGTTCAGCGTTTCATTGACCTGACGACAAAACTGTTCAGCGTTTCATTGACCTGACGACAAAACTGTTCAGCGTTTCATTGACCTGACGACAAAACTGTTCAGCGTTTCATTGACCTGACGACAAAACTGTTCAGCGTTTCATTGACCTGACGACAAAACTGTTCAGCGTTTCATTGACCTGACGACAAAACTGTTCAGCGTTTCATTGATCTGACGACAAAACTGTTCAGCGTTTCATTGATTTGACAACAAAACTTTTCTGTTTCATTGATCTGATGACAAAACTGTGCATTGTTTCGAAATGTCCAAGGTCTCACACAGAAAATATAGAACTAGCCATCAGATCAGCAGAGGCAGACAAGAGTGATCACATTTCTACACTGGAAACACAGGAAGAGGAACTTGACAAGAAGTTCCTCTCACTTGACAAAGATGAGGAAGACATAGGAGGTGAGGAAATCTTGTCAAATAGAATTGAAACATTTTTGTTATAAGAATTTCATTGTAAGCACAGCATATTTTGTTTCAACTCGTGCTTAGAGACTCTTGCAAAAACTGATTTGGTTGAAAAAATAACTTTCTGTGAGAATATTTTGTTACATTTAAGCCAGTCAAATATTTCTAGGATCTGCCAGCAGGGGAAACTACTCATCAAATGCCACAAACAGGTAACACCTGCTTGCTTCAGAATTATTGAAAAAAGAAAACAGCCATTACTATCTTTGTCTTAGTTTTAGTGCAAGTACAGATGTTCCACACTCTAAATGCAAAATCAAAAGAGCAGAACATAAAATAGTCTGATGTGCTGAGAATGGAGTAAATGACAAATTAAGAAATAATTGAGGGGGAAAAAAAATCATAGGGTCGTTCAGGTCAAAGGTGAGACCCAAGAATATGTCAGAATGTTCACAAGACGGTGGTTTGCAGTGAGAAAGTAAAGTATTCATATAGTGCAGTTCAAAGTTCATACAAATTAAGCTTAACTCTAAGATAAATGAAAGTCAGAACTGTGTTTCTATAACTGATGAGAAAATAGAAAGCCAACTAGGATTTGGAGGGAAAAAAACTGAGAAAAACACTGAAAGTGAAAAGAAGATAGAAAGATAAATAGAAATCTAAGAGTGTACAGTAATGATGGCATAGAGAAGCTTGAGGATAATAACATAGATGTGTCAAGAGTTGCCACATGCTGCTTAAGAACACCAAATAGATTCTGTAAAGTGACAGATTTCCCTGCATATCTAAATAGAAAATGGAGGCAACCCTCTCTTAAATAAAACTCCAGAGGTGACTGTGTGGAGAGTTTAAAGTCTCAGGATTCTCCCTTTCTGACCATCATCAGTTTCTAGTACTTAATGTTCCTTCTTCCAAAACTTCCTTCCCAGCAATCTTTTATGTATAACTTATTTCAAATATTCATAATCATTATTTAAGACAGATAGACTTCTCATTTGCATGATGAAGTAACCAATTTTGTGCGTTATTTACAAACATGAAAACCAACAACGCTTATTTTGCTGATAGCACTATTGTGTGTGTGAACAGATATTTGATTCTTTGATGCTTAAAGACACTGCTGTCATTGTTTCTTCTTTATTTCATTCTTCCCACCCAGTGCCTGTGGTGTTGGAAAGAACAAGCTTTTCTCATGGCATGGACAGCGGGAGAGAGAGCGCTGAAGTCGATGGTTTTAGAAAGAAAAGAAAGAAGAAACAAAAGGTCAAGGACAGTTCAACTAAACACATTAAATTCTCTGGTGAAACTCATTCAAACATCAAGAAGGACAAATCTGCCAAGAAAATGAAGAAGAAAAAGAGAAAGCTCCAACAAGCTAGCACAAATGAAATGCCACACAAAAGTACAAACTGTCGCATTGCTGAAACTATAGGACTCCTGGCGGAAGCGCACAGTAACGTGGCCACCCAACGGAAAGATCTGGGAAATGTAAACTCAAATAAAATACTTCCTGTGGTAAAAGAAACCAAGGATGTCATTCTCAAGAAGCAGAAGAAGCACAAAAACAAGAAAAAAGTATCTGACAGTCATCTGTTGAAGGACACGGCCACTTGTGAGGGAAACAAAACAAGTCTTGGAACTCTTGCAGAGAAGAAAAAGCATAAAACAAAAGCAAAAGACAAAATAAACAAGAAACACAAACCTGGAGATATAGAAACAGAATTTCATAGAAACACTAAACAGATCCTGAAGGCCAAGCTGAAAAGAAAAAAGGAGAAACGCTTCCTTACGTCGTAACACAGTATTTGTTAACAGAAAGTACTTACTTATAAATGGATTTAAATAAAGAATATATAAATATATATCTGTGTGTAAAAGGGTTGTGGAAATAAAAGGCAAAATGGAAATTTCATGAAGTTTATCTCTCTTTTAATATCAATATTTGGATATTTTACATCACATCAAATGCAACATTCTATTATACATACGAACAATCCTGTCACACATTTTTTTTTGGGGTCTTTTTCTGCTCTCCCACAAGCAATAACTCTTCTATCAATTCAGCCTACACAGTTACACAGTGCAAATTATGTTAATGATATAAATAATAGAATAAATTAACAAATAAGAACTGAAGTGATGAATGACTGCAATGAAAACATGACTGCATGCAATGACAAGGTTACAGGAAAACTGTCATCACTGACCACAACAGAATGAGGCGGTGACCAGCGACCCACCCATATCTGACTGTGTCAGATTTAGTGAACCACAGCCAACCAAGACTCTGAAAAACGGACAGTGGTCTGGCCGAGTGTATAGGGGTCAAAACAGGTAAGCAAACCTGGTCCTAAAAAATGTACAAAGTTGGATGTGTTGGGCCCAGAGGAGCAAGTACAGCTTAGCTGCAGACTGTGACACAAAGAAACCAATACCCTTTATAAGATGCATTGGAAAAAAAAAATATTAGGACAACTAACCACAACAGAAATACAACACACGCAGCAAACCTATCCATATCCGAGCAATCGATCAGCTGTGGGAAGTGAAGCGGAATATCCAAAAGACGTGTGTGTGTGTGAGATAAAGAACATTTATATTTGCTGACAACTTTTCCCCATGACAAAACTTTTGGGAAAACAGATCAGACAGACTGTTAACTAAATAAGAAATGATGGCTGTATCACATATCACTGAAACAGATAACATTAATTATCAAAAGTCCAACCAATCCTTCATGTAGACACATGTTTTTGGTGAGATCAAGCCATCCACTGTACACTGAGAAATTACCTACACACAGAAAAAGCAAGAAATGATATTTACATTTTCAAACAATACTAATAAACAGACAAGTAAACAGTGATTGTGATGCATATTTTACAGTTTTTAACCATGCTTAGTTATGGAATAAAATGATTTGGTTTGGCACAATTATACTGCAGAATAAAATCTGGATGCTGACATAAGAAATTACACTTCAAAATAAACTCAAAATGGACACAAAAAAAGTTTGTGACATGTATATTCAATTAGCATTTTATACTAAGATGCTGTGAATCTCTTCAAATTCTATATTTCTAAGCAACACATAGTTAAACACTTCTTTACACTTTGTCATTCACAATGATTGAACCTTAATGACATTCAGCGTGGGAGAGGCACAACAGCTACGGAGTTGGTATTTCAAAACAGAGGGAGTAGATTCTAGCCCAGCTCCAGTAAACTCTGATGAAAATGGGTACCTGATATGTGTCAGGAAACAAGGGGTGAGAATACTAGAGTATATACTTAAGGCTAGTAGGGGAACCATTGAAAATATAGCGCTCTTTTCTGCTGTTCTATGGTATTCATTGTGTCATGAAACTGATTAGACTTTAGAGAAACATTTTATGTAGCATTTATACAGTCCAGAGAAAGTTAGTGTAACAAACAGATACTCACAGGACAAACACCACAAGGTGTTCTCACAAAACCTGATGTGTCTGTCAGTGGCTTAATGGCCCTGTATATTTTGATGGATGAGTCTCCAGACGACAATCCTGCTGATCCTGTTGTGCGGGCAGATAACTCTGCTTTACCATCAAATTTAAGGGTGTCTAATATGGACTCCATATCTTTTACTGAAAGATTAACCTGCAGACAATGAAAGTGTTCAAAGTCATTTTGTTCATTTTCTTCTATATCATTTCCAAACTTTTATCATTTCCTTATTTCATTTGTCTTTAATCTACCTATTTTGTGTCTCTATAATTTGTATCCACACTTCTCGTCAAATGTACAGTTGTTCTTGCTGAAATAAAAAAAACAACTCTGCTGTCACTCAGTCATCGCCATACTAGAACTGGTCAGTTGTTTAGTTCGTTGCAGAGTTGGTGATAGAAATCGTCTTTCACCTCATTATCTGCATCGTTTGTGGGTGCCTAACACTGTATTATTGTCATTCTTCCGTGTCTTAGGTTGTGTCGTGCTCTTATTATTATACGACTGTTCACTGGTTCCCATTCTACAAGACTCTTTGCTGATACATTTGACATAATTATACTTACCCCTCCTGGTGTTTCCCATCCTCTCTACCTGAATGTATTATTAATTTACCATTTTCCGCTGATCTTTTACCTGCTTCTGGCCATCGCATTTCACTGATGCCCAGTACGTCTAGATGGTATCTCTCCATTTCTTTGATGACATGAGTAGTTTTTGCTGGTGCTGCCATCGTTCTTACATACCAGAATCCAATCTTTGTCACATGTTTGGGGCCGACGAATGAGCTCTTCGGAAATGGCATCCCTGATGCTTGGTTGGTTTCTCTGCGAGTTTCCATAACGATATTTTTTTTCCCTACCCCATGTTATTTCAAACAAGGTTCAAAATTCAGACTCTGGCTTCACTGCATTCGGGACAACCACATATATGTTCCGCCACAAGCTGCAGCAACAAAACAAGAGTATGTTTGCTAATAGTTCCTGCCAAGTGTTGGTTGTTTACTATGCATTTTATGCCATACAGTTCGGATTTCCTACCAACACTTGCCCTAGCTCCAGCAATTGCTTCACATGTACATTATTCTTCCATTCCCGCTCTTCACAACTTCATTTTCCCGCAGTCTGTCCATTACAGCCTTAGCCATGTCACCCTTGTCCATTGTCAGCCTTCCATTTACTTTAGCCTGTCTAGCAAGTCTATTTGCCATATCACTGTCATCTATTTCCGCATGCCCTGGACAGCAAAGCCACATTAGGCTTGTCACAGTTGACTGGGTTAACAGATGAACTCTGCTCAAAGCAATTTCTTCTGCCTTATGAAGCACACTCTGTGAATCCGTCTTAACGACACCATTAACCACATCATGAGCAACTAGCCATTCCATCGCCGCCAACAAAGCCTCAATTTCCATATTTCAAACAGTTTGTCGGAAATACAGGCTGAATGTAGAGACATGGTCTTAGCCAACTGTAGTTTGCTAGCCTTCATTTCTCTGACACTCTCAACACTTTGTTTTTGATGGATGAAAAATAACATAACCAGATGTACAGTATAGTGTTAATAAGCTAAATACATGAAACAGGTACATCTAGCCTTATGATATGTTTTTTTCCAGAATTAACTGTCACTAATAAAGAAACTGTCTGAGCAAGTATACCTTGCTGATGCCCAGGTTGGTAATGTACTTGAGGACATCTTCTGCTGAAGCATATGAAGCCTGAAGCCTTGTCCATGGCTCATCTGGGTAAACTTTATTTGCATCCATAGCCTTTCAGATGAATGAAATTCAGGTGTTTAAGAAAAGATATACTGTCAGCAAAAACATACCTTAACTTACACTGTCAGCATAAACATACCTTAAATTATACTGTCAGCATAAACATACCTTAAATTATACTGTCAGCATGAACATACCTTAACTTAAACTGTCAACATAAACATACCTAAACTTGTCAACAACCATTACAGGTTTAATAAAAGACAGCATATAAAGAACTTGAGAATCCTAATTTGTGACTGAATGTGGATGTCCCATCTCTCTTTATTTTGATTTATTTTTATAAAAAACCATTATAAATTGTATGTTATGTTTAAAAAAAAAATTCTCTACAACTGCTTCCTGGCTTCAGTGAATGCCTTGGTCAGAAATTCAAGTGCCATGCTGCATGGCGTAGGCGATCATTTCTCTCCACAATGCCATCTTTAGACTTGATTAAGAGATCCGCCGGTGACTTTCTTCCTAGCCACACTGACAGCCCATCCAGTAACTTCTCTCTCTGTCTTCCTCTGTCTCTTCTTCTTTCAATTTTTCCAGTTACCTCAGTGTGTTCCAATTTTCCTCTTCTCAGAAAATGTCCTATAAATCTCACTTGTCTGCCTCTGATCTTTGCTATAATTGCTTTTTAACTCCAGCCTCTCTTAAGACTTCTTCATTGGTTTTCTTGGCTGTCCAGGGTACCTTCAACATCCTTCTTATAAACCACATCTCCATTTCTCGTTGTACTCTATTATTCATAAAGGTTAGAAAGGTTTTTCATTTACTGAGCATTATTTAGTTATTTTATCACTAGTGTGTCACAACAAGAATAACCAAACAAGAGGTAGATATACAGTTCAAGTGGACGAGAAAGTGTGACATTCAATCTCGTCTTTCTCTTGACAATGCTAAAGTTTTAAAAGTTGTTTTTATTTCCAAGACACAGCAAACAGTACATATCCACGCTATTTTTCTTGACTACAAAATGTTTCCCCAAGCCGAACGGGTCATGAAGTAGGATCCAGACCAAGGGAGAGACACTCTGGATCTGTAGGTCATGGGTTTGGGCAAGAAGCTGATAATCTAACCTCAATAAAAGAAAAATACAGATATTGCAGAACAAAATATGAACCTTAAAACTGGGTGGATAAAAATAAACTATAAACCTGGAACATTTTAAAAAAAAAAAAAAGATTTTGAAATTTGGTAAACAGATATACTGAGTCTATATACAGAATGAGCATTTCAAAAGAGCTGAAGCAAGAATTTGAGAAAATATCAAATGGACATTCTAGTGAAGCAAGAAATAAGATGGGCAGGGCAGACAAATGCAAAAGGAGGAGGAATGACTGCAAACCTACATATATATAATATATACGTGATAGAAGGGAAATAACCAAAGCAAAGCCAACACAGAAGAAGACCTACAAAAAACCTGAAGCAGAGAAAGCCAAGAAAAGACAAATGGAGACAGACTATATATACAGCAATGAGCCTTAAAGGCTTAAAATGAGCATTAAAGAAAATGTTTTCTAGACTCACCCTCTGTTGTAAGAACTTCTGTGCTTGCACATTCAGGATCTCCACAAATTCTGACTCAAACTCTGACGCTGTGTACCAGGGACCCCCTGTAACTGACTGATCTGGTTCAAGGTTGTACAGCATATAAACCTTTTTCTTAGATGCCTGGTTTAAATTGGAAAAAAAAAAAAAAAACCCTATTCAAAAGTTAGGTCAAATAATGTCTTCTTACATGCACAAACAATTATACTGAGAGACACAAAAAAGAGCTTAAAAACCTCAGAGAAGTTAACCTAGGATTCATGAATCATGATTCACATGGTCAAAGAATGAAACATAAAGCAGAGAGAAGTGAATCAAAGAAGTATAAAGATGTAGCAATAATGGGTCAAAAATATAATTAACAGCTCTTACATTGACAGACTTGACAGCCTTGATCAGTTTCTTGCTTTCTAAATTCTTCAAGATCTTGTTCAGAACTTGGATGTTTTTCAGATTGCTTTTCACTCGAATGTCTCGTGTCCATATGCCTGGGGGGGAAAGGAGCTATGAAGTAACAGATATACACTGCAGAAACCAACATTTCTAATATGATACTCCCTTGCAAAACAGAAGGGTGCCAAGATGACCTGTCTGGATGACTCAGTCATCATTATCACCAAATGTCTGCTGTCAGGCACTGGAGGTTATGCTTCATCACTGATTTCAGTCCTTGAAATTTTCCACCAGTTCAGTGATTCCTTACTGTGTCACCGGTCTTCTCTCTTGGCCTTTCTCAATGTGCCTTTCCATCTATCTTCCTGTTGCTACAAAGGTAACCCTGCTATGCTTTAGAGGCACACAGAGAACTAGAGTGTGGTATGGTCAGTATCATGCCTGGCTGCCTTTCCTTCCCCAACTCCAGAAGAAGTCAGGTACCCACTTCTACAGCTGGGTGACTCGGGCGTCTCTGGCCAGATCTGAACCTCTGACCTTCACCATGAGACTAGTTCACTAACCATTTCACCACTCAGACCTGTTCCTATATTTTAAAATCCATCACTTCTCAATATCCAATGAATGTTGACTGAGTCTGAACTAATAAATACCCACTTTCTTGTTGAAGGTGACAGGCTACCATAGGCAATGGTAAAACTTGCTGAAATGTCATTTGTTTGAGTGTCCCACTCCACATAAATAACTTCTACAACTCTCTCCCTATATATCTCATACACTCTAATAAACTATGACGGACTGCCAAGATATTTATTTATGACACCAGGTGTCAAGAGCTTTCAGCACCTAAACTAATGGTTAACAGTACAAGAAAACAGACAAGTAATGAATAAAAAAAGCACTTTAAAAAACCACAGTCATTATGACCAAGAGGTTCACATACCTTTATTCTGAGAGTCTTTGATGATCTGAAACACAATTTTCTCCTCTGTGTCTGCACCTTTCACTTGGCTGCCATGTTAACAAAAGAAAAAAAGGCCAGTGTCATAGTTTAGCAGGAGCTACACATTATTCAATGAAACATTCTGATCAAAGTATTATCAGGAACACAAATAACACAACATATTCTGATCAAAGTATTGTAGAACAAGAGCACAAATAACATAACATATTCTGATCAAAGTATTGTAGAACAGGAGCACAAATAACATAACATATTCTGATCAGGGTATTTTAGAACAGGAGCACAAATAACATAACATATTCTGATCAAAGTATTGTAGAACAGGAGCACAAATAACATATATTCTGATCAAAGTATTGTAGAACAGGAGCACAAATAACATATATTCTGATCAAAGTATTGTAGAACAGGAGCACAAATAACATATATTCTGATCAAAGTATTGTAGAACAGGAGCACAAATAACATATATTCTGATCAAAGTATTGTAGAACAGGAGCACAAATAACATAACATATTCTGATCAAAGTATTGTAGAACAGGAGCACAAATAACATAACATATTCTGATCAAAGTATTATAGAACAGGAGCACAAATAATATATTCTGATCAAAGTATTATAGAACAGGAGCACAAATAACATAACATATTCTGATCAAAGTATTGTAGAACAGGAGCACAAATAATATATTCTGATCAAAGTATTATAGAACAGGAGCACAAATAACATAACATATTCTGATCAAAGTATTGTAGAACAGGAGCACAAATAACATAACATATTCTGATCAAAGTATTGTAGAACAGGAGCACAAATAACATATATTCTGATCAAAGTATTGTAGAACAGGAGCACAAATAACATATATTCTGATCAAAGTATTGTAGAACAGGAGCACAAATAACATATATTCTGATCAAAGTATTGTAGAACAGGAGCACAAATAACATAACATATTCTGATCAAAGTATTGTAGAACAGGAGCACAAATAACATAACATATTCTGATCAAAGTATTATCCGGAGCACAAATAACATAACATATTCTGATCAAAGTATTGTAGAACAGGAGCACAAATAACATAACATATTCTGATCAAAGTGTTATCCGGAGCACAAATAACATATTCTGAATAAAGCAGTGTGGAACAACTAATCATCTTCTTCAACATTCAGATGTAACAACAAAAATGATAATGAACAAAGAGAAGACATACTGGTGCTGATCCCTTACTTGACATGATGAAAATATGTTATCTCAAGCTTACTGTTATAAATATGTATTAATATTTGCTTATGTAATACCTATGTGAATTCAGGTTATGTATCACAATGAACTATTACTTATATTCCTATATAATTATATACACTGACAACATATTTTTCTTTGAAAACTAATAATAATAATTGTAAAAAAAATTATATTTTCCATCTGCACTTAAAATCAGAGTTACAAATTTTTTTACTTAACTTCTTCTTCTTCTTCGTTCACTTCTACCACCAAAAACCGCACTGTGAACCTACTGAATTCACGCCTGTGGTCCTCGTTAGGTCCCGTGGTCCCCTGTGTGGTCCAAAATAGACCACACGAGATCCACGAAAGGACCACAAGGGGTTCAGAGTATCACAGTGCTTTAGCCTGTATTCTTGGTGGGTCTCGGAAGCGGGATTGCGTGACACAATGGTTTTCATTGCACCAGTTTAGTCTTGGGTTGGACTTTCTCACCGGAAGACCTCGACGTGCTTAGGATATCAGTGCATCCCTGCTGGGTGAGAGGCGGTAGCCCACCCAGGCCAGAGTTGGACTTTCTCACCGGAAAACCTCGACGTGTTTTGAGATACCCGTGTATCACCGTCGGGTGAGAGGTGGTTGCCCATCCAGTTCAGGGTTGGACTTTCTCACCGGAAAACCTCAGCGTGATTAGGATACGCAAACATCCCCGCCGGGTGAGAGGTGGTCGCCTATCTAGACTTCCCTGGTCCAGTGTCTCCGACTTCAGCATTTTGCGGTCGTGGCCGCTACCCTTCCTAGTTGTGACCAGGATGGAGCTTTTGTCCAGGAGGACGAATCCTCGCCACTAGTGACTTCTACCCCTAGGTTTAGGCATTATCCCAGTATGGGCGTGTTTGGGACGGGACCGACCTCTAGGGCAGAGGTACTGTGACATGCATAGCCTTCAAGATTCACCCCTGGTATGAGCCGGTTTAGGCAAAATTCACCAGTATGGGTGTTTATCAGGCGTTACCGACCTCTAGAGAGGAGGTGGCATGACATGTCTAGCCATCAAGTTCCACCCCTGGTGTGTGCCGGTTTAGGCATATTTCACCAGTGTAGGTGTATTTCCACCTGGGCAAGAGCAGAAAAAAAGGCGAAAGACAGGCATTTGTGGAAAACCCTTGCAGAAGCCCCATGTGCCCTGGGCACTTAAGGTTCAGAGAGAGAGAGAGGTGTATTTCGGACGTGGGCGGCCTCTAGAGCAGAGGTGCCGTGGTATAGCTCTCGTAGCGATACTACTGAACATACTAGTTAAACTTCACTTTCCACCACCTTTTCCCATCGGCTCCGCACAGCAACCTTTGTTTCTTTTCCGCATTTACTTCCTTAACCGGGAGGAGCTTCACTCCACGCACGGCATTTGAAGAGTCTCGCCACCAGTGAAACCACAGTTATCCAAGTAGGATCGTGTCATCTAAGGAACCTCGACTGATTTAATGAGCCATTCGCGGTTTCACCGTGAGACAGTGTGAACTTAGACATGCATGGCTTAATCTTTGAGACAAGCATATGACTACTGGCAGGATCAACCAGATAGCTTTCTTCACTGAACCTTTGTCGGATATCTGCCGACAGACCGACGCGGGGCAAGGGAGACAGCGCTCTGCTCAGAGCGGATCCTTTTCGACCCCGGCGGCGTTTCAATTCCTTTAATCGGCGGGGGCAGCTCTCTCTGCTCTAACGAGCGGAGAAGAAAGCCTGGCCACCCACAAACAACACACGTTACATACTGCAGACCCGATACTCTTTGCGAGAGATGGGCCAATTTCGAGACCATTGGTCAACAAAACCATACTACATCGTTAGCACGAACCTGGCTGGCTAGCCATTTACATGCTTCACTCGACGGACAAACCACTTGCTTCTGCATCGAAACACCTTAACTCTCGCCGTCCGGGAAGGGAGCGAAAGCCTGTCTCCCCACGCACGGAACTCGAGAGCGCTTTTTCGCCAAAAGAACGGTCGGCCTGCGCAACAGCAACCGCCCGCGCTGTGCAGGTTGCCGCAGCTCTGCTCGGCTGACTTTTACTTAACTGATTTTTTACTTTTCTAATCCCTTGGTTTACCAGTCCTCATTCTTTTTCCCTTGTGCCAAGTAATGGAATGTACAGGCTGTCTTCATTTGTTCTATATTTCTGTACAGTATGTCTATGATGAAGACATTTTGTGCTAGCAACATAGATCATTCAATGTTCTGTGGTCTAGACGGCGGTGCTGGACATTTTCTTCTTCTTGACTACTGAAATGCATGATGTAATGATGCGTGGTCTGTGATCAGTCTGTGTAAGTGTTTACTGGAGGTCATACATCCTGCACATTGTGTGCTGGTCTCTATGACTCAAGCTGCCGATGTGGTTTTGGAGTTGGGTTTTCACAGATGTACATACATTTGGGTCACTGGCTCATGGGTCCATTCCACTGCTGGTTTGCAGTTGTTGCATATAAAGCGCTTTATCATTTCTTACACGGGTGAGGATATGTGGCCATGGTATGCTGACCGTATTTTTTGCCCAGAGTGTCAGCACAAAAAAGGAATGGAAAAACTAATTATATCAGTCCGTAAGAACAGCGAAGATCAAAACCTCTAATCTTAATGAGAAGAAAACTAAATTGATGACAACTGACAAAACAAACAAGGCAGCTGAAATATGTATCAATGAGGAAAAATGGGAAGAAGTGGAAAATTTTGAATATCTTGGATCATTACTAACTAATAATGGAGATACAATGAGGGAAATTAAAAGGAAGACATCTGTCACTCTTCAACAACTAAAGATGCTGTGGAGAGGAACAGAGAGAACCACAAGAATAATATTTTTAAAGGCATGCATCTTTCCCTCGCAACATATGCCTGTGAGACCTGGACACTTAACAAAACAGCTGAGAAACACATAAATGCCTTTGAATGTAAATGCTACAGAAGAGTTCTTCAAATATCTCAGACACAAAAAAAGACCAAATATATCCATACTACAAGAACTTAATACTGAAGAAGGTTGGGTAGTAAGGAAGATTAAACAGAGAAAACTTAAATATTCTTGACACATTAAACATCATAATAATCTAGAGAAGACCGTTTTGGAAGAAATTATGACAGTGCTCAGAGACAAGGGATGCACATGGAAGGAAGCAGAAAATAATTCCAAGAACAGGGATGATTAGAGAGCCTTTATCTGTGGCCTATGCTCTGAAGGGAGTGAAAAGCGATGATAATGATGACATTTCTTTAAAAATAACAGTAGGTGTTATTTTTCAGTACATCTGTATACTGTACCGAGACAAACTAAAGATACTTCTTACAATGTAATCATCAAACTAAAAATATAAAAATACAAAATATATTTTAGTAATACCGCACAAACCTTACAGCATCTGGATCTTTCAGTCGGTAAAGTAACTTACTGCCACTTTTCAAAAGTTCAATCCGGTTCTAAATTTAAAAGAAAAGACAAAACTGTTACAGCATTCACACACTCATCTTAGCAGGAGCATGCTAAAATACATTCCCTAGCTTGTTACAGAAACCATGCAACTATGATAGTACCAAATAATTATTTTGATTTTTTTCCCTTAATTAATCTTACAATAACCAAAGCATGACATTTCAGTCTGTTTGATTTACAAAAACAAAACAAAACAAGCAAACACAAAAACTGCAGCTCTGGCCGAATAAAAAATCATACCCAAAAGAAAAGAACACTCAAAATCAGATTTGGCCACAGTAACAGAATCATTCAAATGCTGAGCAACAAAGACAATAAACAGCAGGTGAAATGTAATGGTCTAAGATGAATTCATGGGCCCAATTCTGGAATAATAACTCTTACTAACCGAAAGAAACAAAGAGACTGCTGAAAACAGCCATAGGCTCTGAATAGATAAATAAGAATGAAAAAAATAAAAGGCGTCAGTGTCTCTGTTTTAACCTACCATAGACAGAAGTCTGTTGACTGCTGTGACCCTCTGTTGTATGTCACATTGTGGAATAGTCTGTTTTATGATGTCATCTGAAATTCCCTTTGGATTTTGGCTGCACAGCTCAATAATTCTTGAGAATGAAAGATCAAACAAGGAAATTCAGAATGGTCACTGCAATGATTGTCAAAGCTACTATTATTATTCACTGTCACTGAAACGATGATAATAACATTTATTACTTTTTCAGTTCCTCTTCTTTTTGCTAGGAGTATAAAAGTTTTGCATTTCAGTGACTAGAGAGAGAGAGAGAGAGAGAGAGAGAGAGGAAAGGGGGTGCCTGGCGGGAAGAGTGCTCAGTTATTGTTATAGTGCACAAGCCTAAACAGAGTAGAGTGAATTCTGAGTCTTATAGTAGTTATTCTTCTGCTGATGTCCGTAAAGATAGGTCAGTGGCAAAATGGCCAGGACGGATGAATCTTGGTTGTATTATTTATGTTATCTTTATAAACGAGAACAGACTCAGGGAAGAGAATGTTTGCTTTATGTAACACATGAACAATTTGGGTATAAGTATATGCAAAACTAATTATATAAATATGGTAATCACCGCAGTAAAGATATGATAACAAAATGTTAGAAACTAAAAGAAATCCTACTTTTGCTTTAAACAGTTTTAACATTTTGCTTGCTTTATGATACACACGCAGCTTGTATCATCTTGCTGTTGTACTACTGTTGTCCAAAACCAATACAATAGACAAGCATAGAGTTTCAAAGACATACCTGCTCCATAAAACACAGTTCTACACTTTTACAATGCTTTTTTTTCTAAATGACTGTAGTGTATACTGTTTCTTTGTCTGAACAATATCATCTATTTTTTTATACAATGTAATTTATTAATATTCACTATCCTGAAACTATCTGAATTCATATTATTTAATATATATGAAATTTTAAACACCCATTTTTGTAATATCATTGTAGACTTGTCATTTAAACAATGGCCCAATTTAACCAGGGACCAGCTAGTGTAGTGGTTAGAGCACTCGTCTAGCAACCGAATGGTTGAGGGTTCGAATCTCCAACTGAGCGAGACTCAACACGGCCCTGAGGTCGATCCACCCTTGTAAAATGGGTACCAGAGAAAATCTGGGACGGAAATTTTTTTTTTTTTAATAGTATTCATGTGAATCTATACTTTATCTCCTCTCTCTATTTCTTCGTCCTGTATGTTTTTGTATGATTAAGGCTCACGTCGAAACGTCACAACTTTGTAATCGTTAAGTAATAAAGCTGCTCCTACTTTTTTCCTATTTTATACATTCTGGGATGGAAAGGATGATGGTGCAGCATAAAGAGGTCTCTAATGCTTCATCCCCTACGCCATTTGCTATGGGACTACCTTACCGTACCTATTTAATCAACAACGGAAATTTTCACTATTCAGAATTTCATAACTCTTTTTATCTACGGGTACATGAATAACTGTAAATCACAACAGAACCGGTCACAGAGCTGGTGTATATGTACACTGCGAGACGTACAATGGGGGAGACTGGTGAGCTAATGGCCATTCCGGAGTGCAGACCTAATGTTTTACTTTTTTTAATAAAAAAAAATATTATAAACAGGAAGACGTAACAATAAAATATGTCTTTTTTCCCACGTGTAATTTGAGATATCTGATAGCTTGAACTTGCATGTAAACATGGATCGTGAATGTCAAGGAAAATTCTGATCTTTACTATATGATGTGTGCCTGGTCTTACACATAATATAACACACTTTTGTGGATTCAAGAATGCTGAATGTTATAAAATGTTAACATTTATACTTAGTTTTACTTTGTTTCAATGTCAATCTCCTCGTCGGGTTCATGTTTCACTGTGGGGGCAGCCATCTTGGATTAACGATTCCTGTCAAATGTTGGATCGGTTTAAATTATAAAGCAAGAGAACAGTTTTGTAGGAATAAAAAGTAAAGGTAATCCTGTCATCTTTTACCTTTACCTCCTGTCAAATCATTCTTAAAATACCAAAAAAGGGCAACCTTAGTGACTGTAACAATTGGAGAGGAGTAACCTTAATATCAGCTGTGACAAAAGTATTTTACAAGGTCATTTTGAATAGACTTAAAAGATATAGTGAATACCGCAATTAGAGAACAAGCAGGATTTTGAAAAGGGAGAAGCTGTCTTGACCAGATCTTTACTCTAAGAATAATACTTGAAGAACATATTGAAAAGCAGAAACCATTAATACTGAACTTCATAGATTTTAAAAAGGCATTTGATAGCATACACAGAGATTCACTGTGGAGAATTTTAAGTCTATATGGAATACCATCTAAAATTGTCAACGTCATTAAGGACTTATACAATGGATATGTTTGTGCAGTCAAGACGGAAGAAGGGATGAGTGAATGGTTCCAGATTGAAACAGGCATGTAACAAGAATGTATACTGTCTCCTTTGCAACAGACTTCATAATGAAAAAATGCTGCACAGGTAAAACAGATATTGACTTGGTACATGGGACCCAACTAGAAGATCTTGATTTTGCTGATGACATAACTCTAACAATGTGAATTTCATGCAAGAAAAAAAACAGAAAGCCTGTCTTCACTGGCTAGCAAAATAGGACTTGAAATTAACAAGGACAAAAACAAAAATAATGAAAATTCTCCTCAATCAAAATGGAAAAATACACACAGAAGGGACAGATATTGAAGAAGTCAATCAATTTGCATAGCTTGGCAGCTACATAGACCAGAATGGTGACACCAGAAAGGAAGTTAGAATTAGAATTGCAAAAACAGCATCGATCTTCAAGAATTTCAAGAACATATGGCATTAAAAAGTTATAAGCACAAAAACCAAGTTGAGACTATTCAATTCAAATGTAATATCCACCCTCATTTATGCATGCGAAAGTTGGAAAACAACTAAAGAAACAGAAAAGAAATTAGACTCTTTTGAAAACAAATGCCTAAGGAAAATACTTGGCATCAAGTGGAACAAATTCAAGAACAATGCAGAGACAAGACAGATGACTGAACAACAACCAGTCTCATAGGTAATCAGGAAAAGGAGATGGACATATGTTGGTCACGTGATGAGAAGAAATGATCAGAGAATCCCAAAACAAGCTATCAAGTGGAACACAATAGGCCGAAGAAAAAGAGGCAGACCGCGTGAAACTCTGAAGAGGACACTGTTAAGAGAGGCCAAATTAACAGGCATAAAATCCCTTGATGAGGCTGAATCACTGAAGACAGGAAAAATTGGCGAACTACCTTGTGAGTCCTATGTGACGTTTAATGGCACAGGAAGGATACAAGATAAGAATCCTGTCATGCCTTAGAGGCACATAGGGATATGGTGTTAGTGCCTATATTTTCCTAGTGTCCATATTCGTAGGATTAGACCTCAAAAAAATCTTAGACAAAGCACTTTAGTGAGACGTGGGAGAAAGAAAAATCACAAGAGAATACCTGGGATTCGAACACAGACTCCGGTAGGACGAGCAGAAGGCTACCCACGAGAGAACAACATACTAATGAACTGAGCAAACTCTCACCCCCCAAAAAAAGGTGTTTATTGGCCCAGTCATTATTAACCATTCTGTAGATACGAGGTGTATAAACTAGGAAAAAATTAGGAACAGCTTTATTATTTAACAAATACAAAGTCGTAACGTTTAGGCATAAGTCTTAATCATACAGGACGAAGAATTAGAGCGAGGAGACATCTCTAATTCTTCATCCTGTAGGTGTTTGTATGATTAAGGCTCATGCCTAAACGTCACGACTTTTTATTCATTAAATAATAAAGCTGTTCCTGCTTTTTTTCCTAGTTTATACATTTTGATATCACAGCTTTACTGCAGTGCTTTGTGTACAGTTGTATACTTATACACTATTTATTGTAAGTAGACACAAGGGATCGTGACACCCAGAAAGAAACGAGGCCGTGATACAGAAAATTCCATAGCTTAGATTCAGTCTCTCTGGCTGGTACCAACTTTCAGACAAACATACACATGGTCTCCTGCCATGTCTGGTGCATACTTGAACAACAATAACAAACGAATGAATACTTATTACATAAGTTAGTTTCAGGAACAATTTTTTTAAATAAATAGGAAACAACGAGGCTTTTGTACGGTAAAGTAAGAGAACATAGTTTTGTAGGACTAGACCTAAAAAAAATCTTAGACTTTAGTTCAAATTGTATCCTCATACAATATATAGTGATATAGTACATGTACTATGATTATGCATTTAGGACAATGTGAAGTTTTAAGAAGTGGATATCTTGTATATTGACGTATTTATTTTAATTTTCGTTTTCGTATCCTAAAGCATTTTTTTTTTTTAAGCAGTAAAACCTCAGGATGTTTACATTTTAAAAAAAATTTACAATATATACATTTTAAATACAGCATACTAGTGTAATCTTGTAGTTGTCAACAAAAATACATCAGTAGTTACTCCAGAAGTCAGAAGCATTCATTTAATTGAGAGAGAGTGAGACAATGTCTGAAGTAAATGAATCTCGAGCATTAGGAGTTATCACAGGATTATTGCCTGAGTGGCAAACTGGTTAGTGTACTAGTCTCTCTTGAAGTAGATCAGTGGTTCAAATCCAGCCGGAGGCAACAGCCACCGCCCACTCCCAGTTATCCAACTGTAGAAATGGGCACCTGGTTTCTTATGAACAGTGACCACACCACCCCCTAATGTGCTGACAGGTCAAGGAAAATATAGACAATAGCATCATATCCTTTTGGTGCTTCCATGGCATGACATGGCTATCTTTACCTTATCTTTTATATGAGGATCATCAACATCATCATATACATTTCTAATGCATGTGGTGCACAACCTTTAATCCACTGCTTCCTAGAAACATTCTTCTTCAGTTTTAGAGCCATTAAGGCTCATTGCTGCAGATAAAGTTCGCCTGCACTCTCTATTCCTAATCCTCTCTCTCCAGTTGGTGACACCAATTTCTTTTATATCCTCTTCTATGTTGTTTTTCCATCTCTGTCTTGGTCTACCCGTTGGTCTTGTTTCCCTCATCTCTTGTCAGAAAAAGTCTTAGCATATGTTAATTGTTCAACCTCTCACCACATTTTAACATTTGTTGCCATTGTTGGAGACTGATTTTGCTTTCAAATATAAATTATTTTTGCATGTAAAAATTAAATCAGTAGTCCTCGGCAGTTACCATACTTGGTCTGAACACTCTCTTTATCAGGTGTTGACCTGTAATAAAAACTGCCTGATGCTACTATCTTAAAATGAATTCACAACACATTGTTGTTGACTTGTTGATCTGTAAGCAGCTAACAGGTCTTGATTTCATTCTGTGTATATCATATCTTGCGGTGTCTTACATTTCCTGCCAAAGATGCAAAGAATATGTTGATGCTTTGACAATATATACCTTTAGACACAAAGGTACATCACTAAAAATATGGCATAAAGTCATACAGGTTGACAGCAAAGAAGAGGCCCTCATCCATTTGGATGGAGACAGTGGGAGGACAAGACTGAGAAAATAAAAGGCCCTAAAGAAAATCTGAAGACTGTAAGCAGATCTACAGATGTTCCAAATGTTTGATCTGAATTCATATTTGGCTGAATAATGAAGAAATTTGAATTTTTTTTTAATAATGAAGAAATTTGAATTTTTTTTTTAAAACTGAAATAGCAAAATGACAAAAATGTAAACCAATATTTCTCTTGAAAGGTTCTGTAATCAGAGACTGGCATCCCTGCACTCCGGGAACTCCTGTATGTGCTCTGCCTTCCGTTCCAAAACTCAGTGAACCATGTGTTTACTGCTAGAGCCAGTCACTCACTGGTTGCGGATAATGTGCTAAACCACTTTGTTCAGGAAAAAAAATCCACTTTCCCCTCTCCACCCTCAATTCATTCATCCTCACATGATTGTTGTCATTCGATCCATTCTCATCCTCAATATGCAGGCTATCCAAAGTGGCTCATGCAATCTCCTCCTTAGACTGCCCTGAATTGATGCTGTAACTTCCAGCTTGTCCACTTTCTCATTGCCTTTGACTCCCTCATGACCTGGGCAGTAGATCTACATCAAACTGGATAACTGAGAGCCCTCTAGAAGCTGGACCAGCTTCTGAAAGGTTATCACTGGCAGCAATTTAATATTTTATTTAAATTAGATTTAACCACACACTGAATTGCTATATCAGTAATTTGTAATTAGAGCTTCAACAACAGTGTAGGATTATTTTTTTTAAATAATAAATGTAAATTTACTTTCAAATTTCTAATATTAATTACATTATCACTTTCATTTTAATATGTTTAATGATTATTTATGTTGCTATGAATCTGTTTAGATTTGCACTGAACATCTCTAAGCAGAGCCAAGATAGAATACAGCAGAAGAGAATGATAAATGCACAAAGGCAAACATTCATATGTTATATTTGTATTTGTTAATTTACATTTCTGAAAAGTTGTCACTGAAATACAAATTAACTGATTCACACATTGATAAATGGTGCATATATTTTAAAACATGAAAATGTGGTATCTTCTTCTCACATCCACAAATGTAGTCTCTAAGTATCACTCAAACACACGCAGGAAATCATAATACATAATATAACCAACCCCTGTTAACACTAAAGTTGTATTTATTTAACATTCATTAGACTTATATCCTCCTGCTTGAAGTAACTGTGCTTTCACCTCAGCCAATGACGCCAGGGTATCCCAGGCTGAGTGCCCAGCTTTTGCTTGCATGTCTGTAAAGTTCATTGATGGAAGTGGTGATAAAGACACATTCAACTTGAATGAGACAGTTGTCAGCAAGCAACCTACAATTGACTGCTTGTGTCAGTGTTGGTGAACCATAGCCGATCAAGACCCTCTTCTATTCCCTAGCAATGCACCTTAAAACAGACAGCAGTCAAGCCAAGTGAACAGGGATTTTCAGTGGGAAGATCAACTTGGTCCTAAAAATGCATCAAGCCAAAGTCAGATGTGTAAAGCCAATAGATGCATAACTGTGACACAACACAGTCAACACTCTTTCAAGGGCAAACAAAGAAGAAGAAGACTGATGTGAATTTATAGCAAGCTGATAGTTCCAATATTTTGTTGTAATAAAACTTAGTCTTAGAACTTAATGTTAAAAAAGGTTGCAGCACTAGATGATAAAATGAAAACCTCTTGCACACAGCCAGCCACAAAAGTGTAAGATCTTGCACTATGGATATATTTTCTGTTTACTTCAGCTTTTTCATTTACTGTTGTTTCCAATACAGAATCTATTTCTCTTAGGAGACCACTTGGTAGGAGAATCTATCAATTTTTTAAAAACAAAACTAAACTACATCAATAATCACAACTAAAACAGCAAATCATCCAGAAACATTTGCATCTTCAGGTGTGGCTTGCCAAGACATTAAAGAAATGGTACACTTCATCATGGTCAATTACACCAACTACAGTGTTACATTCTGCACAACTGACTGGATTAAATAAGTCTGTTTCACTGCTGGGAACTTCCGCTGCCTGAGAGGTCTTCTTTTTATGCTTCTTTTTCTTTGGGGCTTGCTCTGGATATTGAAGCGTCTCTGATCTATCAACAATGCAGTTCATGACAAACATGGCTCTGTACTGATGTTTGTATGTTTCGTGTCTGAAAGCAACAAAAATATTATTTTTGTTTTTATTTAACAAGATCAAGAATTAAACTTTTCAAAGAAATGATATCAACATTTAAATATTGTGTATTAATGTACACTGGGAACTATGAGGTCTTAGCACTTGCTGTGGTGAAGATTTTATAATAGCCATTAATATAAACATAGCTGTATGGCACACTTATGGAATATAGTGCTAGTGCATATATATTCCTTGACCTGTCAACACAGTACAGTCAGGTAGTCAACATATCTTTTCCTTGACTTGTCAACACACTAGTCAAGTAGTCAACATATCTTTTCCTTGACTTGTCAACACACTACAGTCAAGTAGTTAACATATCTTTTCCTTGACTTGTCAACACACTACAGTCAAGTAATCAACATATCTTTTCCTTGATTTGTCAACACACTACAGTCAGGTAATCAACATATCTTTTCCTTGACCTGTCAACACACTACAGTCAGGTAATCAACATATCTTTTCCTTGACTTGTCAACACATGACAGTCAGATAATCAACTTCACAGCTAGCTATCTTTCCTTCCTCAGCTTCATGAGAAGCCAGGCACCAATTTCTACAGCTGGGAACTGGGACATCTACAGCTGGGAACTGGGATTCAAACCACTGACCTATGCCATTTGGGACAAATACACTAACCACTTTGCAACTCATCTACAGGAAGCAAGCTATAATTAATTCCTCGAGTCAGTTTCTCAACCTGGGGTTCCTCAAGAGGTTGTGATTAAAAAATTAAACATTGTTTATAAAATTATCCACAGAAATATCATTTCAAAAGAACACTGCCAATTATTAACAGATTCACAATATTGATCTTACTGATCACACAACATACTGCAAGCTAGACTTAGTAAGATATGAAAATTCATTTTAAGGATGCCACCATGGTAGAAGTATTGAGAAAAGGCTGTCCCAGAATAGCTTAAGAATCAAGACTATCACCTGGCTCCACCACCATGGGAAATGCATCATCTTGCACAATGTCATACATGGTCCTACATCAAATACAAATGATTAAATTCTGTAACCAGTTCTTGAGCAAAAATGAAGTTGCTTTTTTTTCCTCATAGCAGTTAAAAATAAAACCAGTTCTGTTACCTCTGACAGTCCAAGCAGAGCGTTGTCATACAGGCGGGGCAATCCAACATTGCATCGCTGTTTGGCACCTTCATTTTCTTACTTTTCCCAGAAACACTCACTTCAGAGCTACGATGACTCTGACGCTGTCTGTCCACCCACTTCTGATCTTCATCATCCATATTGGGATCATACAGGAGATCATCATCCGATATCACAGCATGCTTCTTTTTTCCTGTGTATAGTTGTAAATCTTATAAAGTTGTAAAATAACACAGGGGGGAAAAAATGAAGAGTACACTGAGAACAATGGAATGATTACATAACAGCCATGTCTGAGAACAGCAAGTTCTGAGAAACCAAAATGTGAGATAAAGAGACTAAATCTCTGCTGAGGCAATGGTAAATGAGCACAAGGATAAACTTACCAGGAAAACAGCAGTCACAGGAAGGAGCAGCAAAGTCTTTTTTTACAGAATGAGTTAGGGTACACTTTTTTAAGTTACACCTGTCTGACCCAACTACATGCTTTGGGCTAGAAACTAAAAATATGATCCTTATATAATTACACGCAATCCTTATTTCATACATTTCACAAATGAGTGAAGAATGAAAGATCAACAATATTTATTTACTCCATTACACATGAAACTATGTGCATCCCTCCTCTTCCTCCAAAGTTTCAAATGTGATATTACTTTAACAACTTCATTTGTCAGACGTGCCTTAATCTTTTGCTTCTTTGTCACCGGTTGCTCTGTGTTGGTAAGGGCTGTTCAGGTCAACACATCTGACTTCATCTTGAGACATTTTTAAGACTGAGTCCATCTCTTCACTGCGATCCCTATTCACTTGGCCAGACTACCATCTGTTTCCAGGAACAGCACTGGGATGTAGAATAGATTCTTTGCTTGCTGTAGTCCACAAACTCTGATGTAAGATGTCAACTACGGGTTTCTGAATGCTATCTCATTCAGGTTGAGTAGTGTTCCTTCACCCCCTCCCCCAACTCGATTCTTGGTCAGCTGGTTGTTCATTTTGCTGCTGCCACTTATTCAAACAATAAGTCATTTCTTTGAGACTTAAAGAACTCTGAATAAAAGAGTGAAAACTTTCAGAGTTCAAGAAATGATCATATCTTCGAATATAATCTTCTTATATCTTATCTTATCTTATATCCTTCCCGTGCTGTTAAACGTCACATAGGGCTCGCAAAGTAGTTTGCCAATTTTCTTCGGCGAGTCTTTCAACCTCATCAAGGGGTTTTATGCCTGTTAATTTGGCCTCTCTTAACAATGTCCTTTTCAGAGTTTCATGCGGTCTGCCTATTTTTCTTTGGCCTGTTGTGTTCCACTTGATAGCTTGTTTTGGGATTCTCTGATTATTTCTTCTCATCAAGTGACCAACACATGTCCATCTCCTTTTCCTGATCACACATGAGACTGGTTGTTGTTCAGTCATCTATCTTATCTCTGCATTGTTCTTGAATTCATTGCACTTGATGCCGAGTATTTTCCTTAGGCATTTGTTAATAACTTTCAGAGTTAAAGAAATGATCATATCTTCGAATATAATCACATGCATATTTTTTAAATAAAAATATATCAAGATAGGCCATGCAACAAAAAAATAAATAAAACATGAAATAAGCCAAGCGCCCCCCCCCCCCTCAAAAAAAAAATTACTTACGAGATGTGGCATTAACTGCATCTTCCTCTTCTTCATCTGAATCAAAATAAACTTCATCATAAAACTTATTTTCAGAAGTGCCTGCTTGTGCTTCTTTCTTGTTTTCGTCTGTGTTCTGTCTTAATCCTGATGACTGAGACACTTTGTTCCCTGTCAGTGAAAGTTTTCCTACATTAAAACAATGAAGCAAAAGTTATTCAATGCTCGTTCAAACACCAATACATGGTCATGTATTTCCTCCTGGGTTTTTTTTTCTTTTTACCCAGTGCACTACATTGTGGCTTGGCAGCTGCCAGTGTAATGTAACAAATGGTAAGTAAGAACAAATTATCTTTCATAATGTTGTCGGTAGTATTTAAGGTATTTAATCACTTTTTTCATATGCTGTATCCAAATAACTCTCTATGCCACTTTTGTTGTGCATCTTCCTTCCATTACTTGATCTTTCACTCTGCCCAGTTTTTAAAAAATTTAAACATTGCCATATTTACTCTCTTCCAAACTGGTGCAACGAAAACCATGGTGTCAGGCAATCCCGCTTCTGAGACCCACCAAGTACACAGGTTCAAGCCCTGCGATACTCTGAACCTCTTGTGGTCTTCTTGGGGATCTCGTGTGGTCCCTTTGAGGGACCACGGGACCTATAGAGGACCATAGGAGTAAATTCAGTAGGATCGATCACAGGGCGGTCTTGGTGGTAGAAGTGAACGAAGAAGAAGAAGACTCTCTTCCACACAGTGAATGTTTGCCATATTTCCCTAACCTTTCATTCAGTTTTCCTTTCCTATTGCTCTGGGCACTGTCATGACTTTCTGTCCATAATACTGTTCTAG
Organism: Achatina immaculata; assembly: GCA_009760885.1. Taxonomy (NCBI): domain Eukaryota; kingdom Metazoa; phylum Mollusca; class Gastropoda; order Stylommatophora; family Achatinidae; genus Lissachatina; species Lissachatina immaculata. Next base: position 30,356,493 of record CM019702.1, read on the forward strand.
TTAGATCTTTGTTTTTTTTTCTTTTTTTTCCATCATTCTGAATACTCAGGAGTCATTGCTTTGAAGAGACTAACAAAACTAGAACAAATATATGTGACAGAAGTACAGATAACAACAGACTCCATATGGTCTCTTTGAAGCTTAAAACATTTCACAAAAAGTTCAGTATTTTTCAAGAAATAATAAATTTTAAAAAAACTGGAGTACCACTGAAAGTTTTTATGACTTATGATTGTTCATGAAATGTATAACAGCTACTTTGATAGACTATACAATGCCTTTTTTCAGATCTGATCTATTTCTTGAGGGTTTAGAAATTCTCATGATTTAGATCACTTCTTAATGTAACCATATGTAACAATAGATGTCAGTTATGCAATATTAATGCACAGTGAAACATACTTCAGCTACCAACTACAACCTGACAAACTGCATCTAGCATATATTCTGTCAATTTACACAGGCACTGTGACTGACAAACATGGAAGACAAAGCTTATCCTTTGTAAGAAACTGACATGAAACAAGTATCCAAAATATTTTGCATAGAAGAGATGATCAAACATTGCATTTAACATACAATTCTTCTTCTTCTTCAGCTTTCCAAGCCATTAAGGCTCACTGCTGCAGATAACATTCGCCTCCATTCTTCTTTATTCCTAATCTTCTCTCTCCAGTTGGTGACACCAATGTCTTTTATATCCTCTTCTACGTTGTCTTTCCATCTCTGCCTTGGTCTATCCCTTGGTCTTGTTTCCCTCATCTCTTCTTATGTTATATCTTATATCCTTCCCGTGCCGTTAAATGTCACATAGGGCTCGCAAAGTAGTTCGCCAATTTTTCCTGTCTTTGGCGAGTCTTCCAACCTCATCAAAGGATCTTATGCCTGTTAATTTGGCCTCTCTTAATAATGTCCTCTTCAGAGTTTCACGTGGTCTGCCTCTTTTTCTTCGGCCTGTTGTGTTCCACTTGATAGCTTGTTTTGGGATTCTCTGATCATTTCTTCTCATCAAGTGACCAACATATGTCCATCTCCTTTTCCTGATCACACATGAGACTGGTTGTTGTTCAGTCATCTGTCTTATCTCTGCACTGTTCTTGAATTCATTCCACTTGATGCTGAGTATTTTCCTTAGGCATTTGTTTTCAAAAGAGTCTAATTTCTTTTCTATTTCTTTAGTTGTTTTCCAGCTTTCGCATGCATAAATGAGGGTGCATATTACATTTGAATTGAATAGTCTTAACTTGGTTTTTGTGCTTATAACTTTTGAATTCCATATGTTCTCAAGATTCTTGAAGACTGATGCTGCTTTTGCAATTCTGATCCTAACTTCCTTTCTAGTGTCACCATCCTGGTCTATGTAGCTGCCAAGGTATGCAAATTGATTGACTTCTTCAATATCTGTCCCTTCTATGTGTATTTTTCCGTTTTGATTGAGAGGAATTTTCATGATTTTTGTTTTTGTCCTTGTTAATTTCAAGTCCTATTTTGCTAGCCAGTGAAGACAGGCTTTCTGTTTTTTCTTGCATGAAATTCACATTATTACTGATAAGAGTTATGTCATCAGCAAAATCAAGATCTTCTAGTTGGGTCCCATGTACCCAGTCAATACCTGTGTAGCATTTTTTCATTATGAAGTCTATTGTAATCCCAAAAAGTAAAGGACACAGTATACATCCTTGTTTCACACTTGTTTCAATCTGGAACCATTCACCCATCCCTTCCTCTGTCTTGACTGCACAAACATATCCATTGTATAAGTCCTTAATGATGTTGACAATTTTAGATGGTATTCCATATAGACATAAAATTCTCCATAATGAATCTCTGTGTATGCTATCAAATGCCTTTTTAAAATCTATGAAGTTCAGTATTAATGGTTTCTGCTTTTCAATATGTTCTTCAAGTATTATTCTGAGAGTAAAGATCTGGTCGAGACAACTTCTCCCTTTTCGAAATCCTGCTTGTTCTTCTCTCATTGTAGTATCCACTATATCTTTGAGTCTATTCAAAATGACTTTGCAAAATACTTTTGACATAATTGATATTAAGGTTACTCCTCTCCAGTTGTTACAGTCACTAAGGTTGCCCTTTTTTGGTATTTTAACAATGATTCCTTTCTTCCAATTAGAAGGGACCTTTTCTTCTTTCCAAATCTTGTTAAACATTCTCTGTAGTTGTCTCATGTTGTCACTATTGAAAGCTTTTAGCATTTCGGGTGTTATTTCATCTTCACCTGCAGCTTTGTTGTTAGCCATTAAATTCACTGCTGTTTCAATTTCATGCAATTTAATTTCATCTAGGTTGACATTTAGTTGTGGGGCTGGTAAGTCAGTTTCAAATTTTAACAATTCTTTTGGGTGTGGTCGACTGAGTATTTCTTGGAAGTGTTCAGCCCATCTTTGCTTTTGGTCTTTATTTGATGTTAATAGTGTACCAGTTTTGCTAAGGATAGGTCTTTCTTTAGATGTAATAGTACCTGTTAGCCTCTTTTGTATGTTATATAAAGTTTTGCTGTCTCCTGGTTTTGCTGCTTTTTCTGCCTCTTTCGCCATATTGTCTATGTATTCTCTTTTATCCCTTCTAGCTACGTACATAATTTTATTTAACATTTTTTTCTTACAAAATCACCAGGCACTTCTTCAGACCACTATTTACTATTCTCCAACACAGATTTTTAAGCATTTGAAAGAAAAGAAAAAAAAAAAAAGTCAACTCTCAACTATTGCATTAATGGTTAGACAACTCTTACCTCTTGAATCTTCCAAAACTTTGACTTGCTGACTGAGTTCAGCATTCATTTCCTTCTCAAACTCATCCTCACTGGAAGAGTAAGTATCAAACCTTCCAGACTGCTGTTCTTGCCCTTTTTCTCTTCCCTGCTGCTGCCTTCTTTGGAGATGCTGAAGTTTTCTCCGTTGTTCAGGTGTACCATGGAGAATTATATCAATTTCATCTTCTGAACTGGAAGCACAATACAACAAGTTGTTAAACACATTTTTTTAAATATTTGTTTCAAAATGTTTTATTTTAAAATATCATGTTTGATTTTTTAAATATATTTAATTTTAAAATATGTTTTAATTAGTTAAAACAATAAATAAGTGAATGTAGAATTTTCATAAAACATGAATTTTCCTCCATCCACAGATGGATTATTAATTTTACTACATTAAATGGGAATAGGCAATAATAATGGCAAAATCAGACTGCAAAAGATTTCAAACACTTATTAATTAAACAAAACTCATTCATATAGGTAAGACAGAATTTACATTAATATTAGCTTGTATAAAGAACTGAAACTGTTAGCAATAAATGGAATGTTAACAGCAACAAAAAAAACCAAAAACTGCCACACTTTTATCAAAACTAATCTTGTGACAGTTATGACAAGACATGAAAGCTGGCTGCATCATTTTAGCATGACAGTATCAGCAGAGTTGTGTCAAAAGCAAACTGTCAGCACCAAAATAATGAAAGTCTGCATCATCTAGAAGACAAAACCATTCTTGCAGTCTTCTGGGATATGAGCCATACTATGCCTGACAGATGAAAATGTCAACAGGTCTAAATTCTGTTTTCTATGAGTATGAAAACTAGCATCTTTTCTCTCTGCTCCAATTTACCAAATTAAACCATTCACCTGTGTGGTGTGGTGATGCTACTTCCATTTTGTGAAACTTTAACAGTAATTGCTCATAACTTCATTTTGGTGCACTCGCCTGTCCGACATGGAACGCTTCATATTATCAAGGGTGTGATAGTTTGGGAATTTATGACTGTAAAATCTGAAAGCTGTTGTGAAACATTGAAATAACTTAGATCAAGACTTCAAATAAGCTGACTAAATATGGAAGAAAGTTTCAATATTATGATGTCCAACCGGACGAGAACAACTTAGAGATTCCAACAGTTTTTCACTGTACTGAAACATTCACCATCTAACCTTGACTTGGCTCCGTCTTACTTCCATCTGCTTCCTACGCTCAAGAAACACCTCAGAGGCCATCACTTTGTTTCTGACGTTAGTTTCACCACCACCTCAGCCATTACACAGTAAGAATATCACTATTACACAGTGAGCCTACCAAAAAACTACAAAAATATTTGCAGGAGTCTGGACTCCCAAAAAGATTATATCAAGAAATGATTTTTATAAAAGTGAAGAATAAAGTTTTAAAAAGCTGCCTGTCTTGGGTTTTATCTCTATACATGCGCCCGTTTCTAAATCTAAAAACAGAATAAAGTGTGTGATAACTTTCAGAATATCCTCGTATAATAAAATTCAGTTGCACACATGCGTCTCACCTTGTAACATCGTTTTCGTCTGAAAAACTGTCGTCTTCATATACATCGTAGCTGTGAGTTCCTAAATGGAACGCCATTATTATTAAAACGTTTCTGTAATGCTTGAGATTGCGCTAACACTAGAACCCAACGTTGTAGAATACATATAAACATTCAGCCATATTGTTTATTTAAATTTTACACTGGTTAATAAACGACTAAATTCTAAGCGACACGTTCAAAATTTAAGAAAATTCAAGAACTGAGACAAGTAGAGTCAGAAATGACTAAACAGTTCTCCAGCAAGCGTAAACTAAAATATCACGATCCGTAGCGGGAGACTTACGTTAGCTTCTTCCCTAAAAATTATTATTGGTATTCCACTGAAACTAGTTATTCGTTATGTATAAATAGCGTGCTCGTTTTTTTGTAAATGAAATTTCATTGGTTTATTTTAGAAGAGACTATAGTTTAATAATAATAAATAATAATATTAATAATGCATTTGTTTGGGAGTACAAATTAAGGTTAATAAAAATGTTATTGCATATTTGTTAAATCACAATATTACTTTTTCAGAATATTTTTAATATATGGAAATGTTTTGTTTTGTTTGTTTGATTTTGTTTTTTAATAGTTAGTATACTAACATTTGAATGACGAGTTATGCAGTAAAATTTAACATTTTAAGGAATCAAATGAGAAAATCTCTCAGTTAAAAAAAATTGTTTGATAAATCAGAAAAGCAGATTCAAGAATTAAAATGCACTAGCTACTTTCATTCACATATATGATGTCTTATTGATTAAATTCTTAGAGAAAAAAAAAACGTTTTCTCATAAGTAACACGTGCAAGTTAGTGAAAGGTTTCCGTATTCCTTTCTCGAAGAGTAATTTTGCTAATTTCTAAACTTTGTTTTGAGGCTGGGAAAGGGGAGTGTTCAAATTGCTGTACAAATAATAACTAGTCTTCGTGTTTGTTTTTTTAATTCGAATGAATTAATGAAAGTAAATCCTGTGTGCTTGGTCATGCGTGTGTCATTCTTTTGTTGATATAACATTAAGAAGAAAATATTCCAACATCACTTTTTGTAAAAAAATGTCACTATATGTTTGATGAGGTTGAAAGACTCGCCGAAGACAGGAAAAATTGGCGAACTACTTTGCGAGCCCTATGTGACGTCTAACGGCACGGGAAGGATATAAGATATAAGATATAAGATATTTAGAATGTACTGCATAAATGGAAGAGAACAGAAGTTTAAATAAGGAACCTACTTAAAAGGAGGGGGGAAAAGTAAAATGTAGTTCTCAAACAATGGTTATTTTGCGTTATTTTCTGTCACTTAGGCTAACCTGGCACACGGAGACTCCAGGTTAAATATAGGCTTATATTAACCAATGGACGCGCGGTTTACACTGGGCGTTTCGGAAATGCAACTTTGACTGAGAACATTTCAAAGCTCAAAATTTCGTGTGTTGGCGTGGAGAAAGGAGGGGTTCTATACAAAATGGGATAGGAGCTGCTACAGAAGTACAGTCTCAAACGATGGATAAAGCTAGACCGCACCGCAGAATTCTTCGTTCACCATCAGTTAAGAGGAAAAGCAAAGTTTTACCGGTAAACCAGCGGGTAAGTTAAGTAATTTTAGGTCAATCAAGAGTGTTAATTCAGCGATGAGTGACTTTCGTTCATTTCGTAATGCCCTATGACAGGAGCAGACGATAACAGGTGTCGTAATCATGAACGTCTGACAGCATTTACTGTCTTATGTAGGGTTCATGACAGCGTGTCTGTCCTAAAGTGTTATCTATCCTTTGTTAAAATATTTAGAAAGACGGTATCAAAATGTTGAGTACACGGGAAATATTTTCACGCAAAGAAAGGGAAAAACCCTTATCGATCTTCTGATTTGTCAGAATGAACTGCGCATTCATTAATGTGGCAGTTTTGCCGTTTTTATGTTAAATTAAATAGAAGACAATGTCTGTTAATACAAAATCTTAGCATGTTAGGAAGTTACTTAAAACACTCACTGTTTTTAAAAGATATAAACAATTTGTGTCATATTATTGGTGTCTTCATCATTATTTGTACTGCAGTGAGAAATGTATTATAAGCTGTGTATATACCCTTTTCATTATTGCTATAGACTTGGTGATGAGCAAAATAATAGAAGTATCCGTGTGTGGGGATTTTTATATAGTACTCCTAACATATGCTCACCACCACATACAAGAGACAACAAGCACTCTAAATAAATCAGCAGACAAGTGAGGCTGAACATGAATATAAAGAAGTTAGAAATAATGAGAGTAACAATAAAAACCAAACAGCAATTAAAATTAGTGACTAACACTTAACAGAAATAGATACCTTAACATACCATGGCAGCATACTAATACCTGATGAAAGAAAAAATAAAGAGTGGAATAAATAAAGCAAGAATAGCTTTCATTAATCTTAGAAACATCAGAAATTCCAACCAGCACAGTCATTCATTCATTAGCATGTCCCTTGCAGAACTTTGCTTCCCAAACAGTTCTCATGAAGGCCTCTTGGTTTTAAGCAAGATGTCCTGCTACCGATGTATCCATTTGCAAATCATTAATATTTTATTACCATCTTCACCTTGGTCTTCCCCTCTTTCTTTTTTCCATTATATGTCCTTCCCAGACTGTCTTCTCCAAACTTTCATGATGTTTAATGTGCCCAGAATGCTTATGTTTTCTTTGTTTAATCTTCTTTACTAACCAATCTTCAATATTAAACTCTTGTAGTATGAATGTATTTGTTCTTTTTTTTTTTTTTGTATCCATGATATTTGAAGGACTCTTCTATAACATTTATATTAAGAGGCACTTCTGTGTTTTTCAGCTGTTCTTTTAAGTGTTCAGGCCTCACAAGCATATGTTGCAATAGGGAAAATGCGTGTCCTTAAAAATCTGATTCTTGCAGTTCTGTCTGTCCCTCTCCACAGCTTCTTTAGTTGGTTTAACCTCTGAGGAGAGATAGATGTCACTTAGCACAATACTAGAACCAAAATAAAACTCTGCCAAAGCTGTATGCTGCTCATACTCCTCTATAGAGCAGAATGCTGGTGAACAACTGAAAAAGAAATGGACTGATTATCTTCATTCCACATGACTTGCTTCAGAAAGATTTTGAATAATTACTTGCCACAGACAGTAAATAATAGGAAACTTATTTGCCCAGTGTGAACAAAAAGATATGCATGTCATAGTAGCAAAGAAATGCTGGAAATGGACTGATCATGTGCTCCAAAGGTACCCCAGCAATATTTGCTAAAACAGCAGTGCAGTGGACACCTGATGGAAAGAGAAAGTGAGGCCAGCCAAAGACTGTCTGGCAGAGAACTGTAGAAGTCAGTGATTGTGCTAGAATGTTGAAAAGGAAACAATTGTACTTGTCTTTCACTTTGCATGAAGTACTTTCCAAATCTTTCACTTTGCATGAAGTACTTTCCAGAATACTAATGTAGCATTTAGTACTTTATACTTTTTAAAAATGTAAAATTAAACACACTTTAATTAGTTGACAGTAAATGTACATGCAGTTTTTTTCCTTCTCTATGATGAGATTTAATCTTTACAAAATACTCATATAATGAAGCAAAGTCAAAACTGACTGATTCTCCTCCATAGAAGTTGAGCATCATCAAATTACTGGCCCAGTTATTCTCCATCTGATTTTGGTGGTTGCTTTTTTACTAGGTTTTTTATATGATAAACTGGTTATGGTGACAAATGGCCTCCAAAAGTTTCAAGTTTTTCTCTCTTGTTTTAAAATTTAGTACTTTACAATTAACTGTTAGTAAACATGATCACTGAGAAGTGAAAATAAGCAGCATGTAACACAGCTGGGACACCATACAGAGGCTGGCTGCAGACCATGAAAAATGGAGAGAATTTGTTGCTGCCCTGCAAGACACCACAAGGCATACTGGACAGTGATTGCTTTTTACTGATCACAGACAAAGGTCATGGGTGATGGGTCAGATTTAATATTAAGAAACACAGTACATGAACAATTATATTTTTCCCCCCAGCATTAGGATATATCCACATTTATCAAATGTTTCAATATAGGCAAATTGGAATTGGATAGTATAGTGATTGAGTTTCCCATCTACCTTGCACAAGCCGTAGGTTCAGATTGGGAGTTTTTAAGCCTGTGGTTATCTGTATGAAAAGCAAGTTGCACCGAAGTGTGCAGTATTCATGGTTGTCTGTGTACAATGGGAAATTAAGTGACGCTTCAGCTGTCAGAAGACAGGCCATGTCCAATTTGTTAATGTTTCAGTTCTCATTCTAACTCTGACTTCATATGTCATAAACCGTTATGGTTTTTATTAGGTTTCATGCATATAAAGCAGAACATAGCAAAAGTGGAACAGAAATTAGTCCCATGAGTTATAAAAGTAGTTCTTCCATTCGCTCAGAGAAGAAAATAATGAAATGAGGATTGTAAAAAAATTTTAAAATGCAAAGACGAGCAAAAAAAATGACAGCAGTAAAACTATACCTTCTGTCTTTATGAACATCATGACTGAATATGAATTTTTAGCCAAAATTATCCATATTCTGAAGTATATATATATATATATGGAAAGTCAAGACTGGTATCCACCAAGGGCAATACAGTAATTTCGTTTTACATGAAATAATATTTCCACAGCTTATCTGGTTGGCTGCAAGTTAGACAATGAGGACAACTGAGAATGAGAGCAGGGGTAATATCCGGGACCTGAGAAAATGATTGAGAGACTTGAGCATGATTTTGTATAAGTGGCACGGGTGGGGGAGAGGGAAGAGGATAACATCCAGTAGAAGGCAAACAGACTGAACCAAATAGGCAGAGGTGTACAAACAGTGGATGAACAAATTAATGTATAGAATGAAAAATTAATTTGAACAGAAGAGGCATGACTGGGTGGAGTTGGATTTAAAAGTGGTAATATAATCATGAAAGAAATCAAAACAACAACATTTTGATCACTAGAGAAAAGTGATGGAGTTTAATAATATTTAAAATGCAGACAAAACTCAGCATTAACAAACCAGCAACCCTATACAGCAAGGACGCTGAATGTTAAAAGTGAAATTGCTTCCAAGGCTTTGGTGATTGATGCATTAGAAGAAACAATCTGATGAGAACAAAGGCTGGTATTCACTGTGGAAACTTAAATTTACAACAGTAGAGTCACACTTAGACTGGAGAATTTTAAGTGACAGAGAAGGCATTTTAAGTTTCAGAGAAGAACCAAATATGCAGATGAGAGACATTCAAATCCTACATAGGAAGGTAGGGGAAAAAAAAAGAATACCCTGACAGATTTGAAGAATAAAGCACAAAATAAGAAATAATGAATTTGATGAACATCTTAATGTATTAAAATGTGTTGCCTAAATCTGAGTAGAGACATGTACCTAATGAGGCAGGGTAGTTGAAAAATAAAAGAGAAATTAGCTGTTGGGCATTCCTCATTGTCCTCATAGCTGGGAGATCAGATAGCAAAGTGGTGATGTCTGAACCTTTTTTTTTTTTTTTTAATCACTGAAGGTCCAGCTACAGCGAGTTCTTGGAGTAACAGTGTCATCAAATGCTGGTATTTCTTGTGATTCTAACTATGGGACTGTCGCATATCCTGCTGGGTGAGTACTCCGTTCAGAAATTACCATTACATGACTTTACATCATAACACTTTCTTTCCTTTTTCTGTATTGTCTCTACAAATTTATGCTGATTTTTAAAATTTATTTGGTAAAATTTTTTTTTAAGTTTACTCCCTGCTGCGGTTGTATTTTTTGGTAGGTCTTGTTCCATTTCTGTAAAATATATATATGTATTTTTAAATAGCTGTTTCTCTAGCTTCTATTGTGGGATTCCTGGTCTTGAAGTCCTTTGTTTTTCACATATTAATTGTACTTTCAGTGTTGATTGTTAGTTTTCACTCGTTTGACTGCCAGTGTATTCTTAATTTAGAAAATCTTCACAAGGAGTTCAGTAAGTGTGACCGATGGTAAATCTCTGTGAGCGGCCTTCTCATTCTTTATAAATGAGTGACATGTTTTGTTTTATATATATATATATATATATATATATATATAAAAATAACAAACAACATTGAGGCTGAAATAGTCAACCAGGAAACTTTTTTTGAAAAGTTAATAACTGGCACATATAGGGTGCAAAATAAACATCTTTGACACTGGGGCAAAAGAGGCAGGTGGAAAATATTGCAATAATTGAACAACTTTGTTTATCACCCAGAAAATCTTGTTTTAAAGCTATGTAACTAGATCTGGATTGTACCTGGCTTACAGCTGCAAATTTTTTTTTTTCCTTGTTTGGGGTACATCTTTTCCCTTGTGCCATTTCTCAGCCTGATCACCTCAACAGCTGAATCAGAGGAGAGCATTCAGTGTTATTTTTCTTACTTTAGAGGCTTGCTTTTGCGGGCACTCAGTATGTCATGATGTAGACATGTTGTCTGGCTTTTATATGCTTTTGTTCTATGTACATGTGCCCAGGTGCCCCAAACTGTGGAACATATCCTCCAGAACTGCATCAACTACGAGACACTGAGAAATAATTACTGGGCCAGTGAAACCACTAAAGAAGATAAGCTCTACGGTTCCATACATGAGTTACAAAAAACAGTGAAATTTATCCAAGAGACAGGACTGCAGATATAGACAGACAATGCGAACGAAGAAGAAGAAGAAGATATGCTTTTGAAAGTGGAAAAAAAAAAGCATCAGACTATATTTCTGCATATATTCCACTTTTCCAAACTTGCTTTTTTGGTGGGGTTGTTTAGCCTATTGTGCACTAGCAGAGCCCTAGTGTTTTTGTTGTTTTGTTTTATTTTTATCTATCAAGGCACCAGGGTGGAATAACAATTGCCTGGTGTATCAGAAAAATCGGACCAATCTGCATAACATGACAGGATTCATAAAACAGAGACTTGGCCCTCCATCTTAAAGTGGTTATGGGCATATGTTGCTTTATTTTTATCATGTTTTTTTTTTTCCTGCATATTGCACTTCTCCATGCACCCTTGCAATGTTAGCTTGCCTGATGGCTTTGACAAATATGGTTAGTAAATATATGTTCTTGGTTGTACATAAAGCTCATTTGGGTGTAGTCAGTTTATGTGTATGTAATTTATTTTAGATTAATAACTCATTTTTTGTGAGTTTATTCATTCTCTGTGTGTCATACCAGATTTCATTGGTGAACATGCTTCTTCATCTTTGGTGTTTCCAATCAGTTGAAATGCTTTTATTTTTTCATGCCATTTGTTCATTGTGCTAGATACTTTTCTCTTGCCTGCCCTGTTCCTTTTTTTCCTTTGAACTTTCCAGTCATTACCAAGTTCTCTCTAACTTCTGTCTTCTCATGTGTCCAAGAAACGTTAAGTCTGTTTCCCTAAGTTTAATTAGTTTCTTGTTTTGAAACTTCTTTGAGCATCTCTTCATGTGCTTTTCAGACAGGGTATTTCTTGCATCTTCCTCCAAAATCACATCTCTTTTGCTTCCATTTCTTTTATCATCTGTTTATTAATTGTTTTCAAGTTTCACAACCATGCAGTAAAAAAGATTGTGTATGGCACTGTAATACTCTTATGTATGGCACTTTCTCTTGTGTAATTTAAGATGCCTGCATTCAGGTATGACCTTGGGTACACAATCCCACGGGTAAGAGTTATTTTAAAGAGAGAAAAGAATTATTTTCTGGATTGGGTTTCATTCAGCAGAGGAAAACATTAGGAACATTTTTTTGTTTTTTAAGTGCAGAAACGAGTCAAAATTGTAGAAATCCAGTGCATCAGTGTTGCGGGGAATAGAAAAAAAAAAAGCATGGAGCTGTGGTCTGTAAAATGTAAAGTCTTTGCTGATCTGAAAAAGTAAAGTCTGTTTACACTGTAGACGTAACCGCCACTCTTCAGCCCCAAGATTTGATTTGTAACTTGTAAAGTAAAACGTACACCGCGCACGTAAAGTCGTGTTTGATCTGTTAAGTGCCACCCTTCATTACAGCAGAACGAAGAGACAGGTCAAGGAAAATATGAACAATGACACTATGTTATTCCCCCCCCCCCCCAGGTGCCTCTGGGGCATGAAAGGGCTACCTTTACCTTTACTTTTAAGAAAGAGCACGAAGGTCGACTGGTTAAGAGAGAGAGAGAGAGATTCTCGCGCAAGCCAATGTTATTTTATCCTACTTTCTCTTCCGCCGTTATAGGTTTACAAACAGCGTGCACAAGTTTACAAATCTCGTAGTAATGCGTAGTGCGTGTGTTTATCTCAGCATCTCTACGTGTTGTGTGTGTGCGCGCGCACGCGCGCAGTATGTGTGTATGTCTATGTTATTTTCCCACAGTATCATCCAATAATCCATCACATACCACGCTTTTCTTTTAGGGGGTGGGGTAGGTGAGAACACGAGGGAGGAAACGAGGCCTCTTAACCTGTCGTTGTATGGACGGATTTACAAGCTTTTCAGAACTTCTCGCTCTCGTCCTGTATGAACCTCAGCAACTTCTCTCGTGCTGTTTCATAGCAAAATTCTCTTCGGCCTCCTTCGGTCACTTTTTTTTTTTTTGGGGGGGGGGGGGTCCCTGTAAAAAAGCAGTTTTAGGAGAAGCTGAATGTTTGTCGATTTCCTAAACTGGACAAGCTGTGTACAATTCTCCATCTTTTTTTTTCCCCTCATCTTTCCGCGGTCATAATGTAACTCGCCACCGAAGTACTATTTGCTTCTGTCATTAGCAAGTCAACTTTGCTTCTAAAGACTTTCGCGATAATGATCCGTGCAGGATAATCCGTTAGATAAAACGTGGAGAAAAGAGTCAGTGTGCTAGAGAACATAAATCTCTCGAGATAAGGTATAATTGCATAGAAATCACTGATATTCAAACATCTTATCTGGCACTCAGGGCAGGAGAAGCCAGCCTCTGAGAGTCAGGGCAGGATATATCTTATCGTTAACCAGAGAGGTCTACGCTTCCTGGTTAGCACAATCACGGATCGCATTAGCAGTACGTTCTCCATTGTTGTGATAAAGGGTAGGTGAAAGATTAGCACGGATCAGGGTGCCAAGTTAACAAAGAAATACAGCATCTCGGCTTCTTTTGTTCACCATCGTAATTTAGTATTGCTTTTATTCTCGGTTGCAAGCTTGGAGAATGTCCAGCAATACTATGCGATGCCAACCGGAACAGCAAATTGATTTCAGTTGTGGGGAAACCTCAGTTTTATGAACTGTCGTGTAATTTGAGTTGCCACTATTTATGGAATGGCATCCGCGTTAACAAACAACAGCCATTCGTCTCTCGGGAAAAATAGTTTCTTTCCATCTCTCTCTCTCTCTCCTTCACCGACTCTCAGACATATACATACATGCGAAAGTAATTTATGTAACTCCGTCTTCTGTTGCGTGTGACCATAGCTATTAATAGAAAAAAACACTACTTGCTTATGTATTTAAAAGTTTGTATGTGGACATTTTGATAAATTTGTCTGTGGAAGGAAACATGCTTTAATTTTAATGATCTAAAATGTGTGTGGTTGTTTCACTTTCGTGTATAGCTTATTACTTGTGTTATTTTTTTGCCCGCAAAAGTTTTAAATAATTGATTGTTGTAATTTTTTATGGAAAAAGGGGGGGGGGGGGGGTTGAACTGGCCAGATCAAGATTTCGTGAATAATTTTCGAGCGGTATCCTTGCCATTAATGATTGATTGATTGAACTTCATTTGCAGTGGGTGAAGATTTGGGCACGCAGGCCCGGCTGATATTCTGCCATTTATCATTCAGCTCTCTTCCAAGCATTTAAGCCTGAGTACACGTGTGCTGTGCATGTAAACAAACAGTTAAAATTGAAATATCAAAAACTGAAGGAAAAAAAAAAGTAGAACATTTACGTTTTACTCTTCTCCACGCGCTCAGTACAGAGTGCCAACACACATGTTTGGGGGAAAAAAATTATTCTTGCAGTCTCACACTAACCAGTATCTACCAAAGTAATATTTAGAATGTAGCTTGCAACAGTAGTGATAGCAATAGAGTAAGGAGAAGAAACGTCCTCCAGGAAAGCAGTTTGTATATACTTTCATTAACGAAGAATGAACAAAGAATAAAACTTTGAATCACACGACATGAACGGTTTTGCTGAAAGCACCAGAATGACGGCCAGTCAACACGGGACGGTGTCATCAGTGTACGCTGGTGAATGTTCAAGACAAGGTCGGAGTTTTGTGAAAATGATGGTTCTTTGTTAACTTCATATTCGTTTTTAACGTGAACTTCGCCTGCTGTTGTCCGGTTTTAACCACAGTGACTTCGTCTTATGATTTCAATTTACTTTTATAAGATTTACTATAGGAAATATAATCTAAATGGAAAGTTCTGTAATTTATTGTTCGTTTTCTGTGCTTGTAAACTCTCCCGTCTTAAGTTGTAATCATAAAACAGTGGATTATAAAAGTCTTCGCGCCAGCAGGATTGCAGACTAGCTATTTGCTAACGCAGTATAAACATACATCCCGGGGTACTTGCATACACAGCACGTGTCTACACATCCTACAGTACACACAGGCAGACTTCAGTATCAAGTTTACTATAAAGGTACGTCAGCGAAGAACAGAGTCACTCAGTGTCGGACACCTAACGTAATCCGCTATCTAGAGAGAGAGAGGCAAGCAACACCTACGTTACAGTATGAAAGTTATTGTAAGCCTGTACTGTTATATTTCAAGCCCGTCATAAGCACGTACGGTTATATATCAGACTGAGTGTGGCCCATAACTGCCTAATACACTACATCTACTGCCTCTCTCACACTCCCTCCCGCGTGCCTCTCTACATATTTTATGATTTGAAGGATATGTAGACATGTTAATTTAAGCAGTCACGACATTGCATGTAAATGCAATGACCTCACTTCCGTACTCCTCTTCCAGTGAAGCGTCCGTTGTGCTTTACGGACCACAGATTATAAGAAGAGTGTGGCTTATTTTAACTTAGGTTTAGCAACCCCCAGTCAAGTAAAGCATACTACGAAGCGACGATTCCTAATATTTTCTTTTGTCTTTGTTCCCATAACCACTTCTTCTTCTTCTCTGAAAATGCGAGCTGGTGCAGCCAACGCTATGAAGATGTTGAGGCTAATTGGGAACGGGTTATGGGGATTATTATTTCAGTCCATGAATGGAATTAAAAAGTAGTAGGTGTACAGTTCTTATTTAGTAAACTTCACCGCCATGGGAACTTTGGCGATCCCTACCTTGTTAGTCAGACTAGGTCTGTTAATGTGAGTACCAACGAAGATGTGAGGAAAAGGGGGAGGGGGTTGGTCGGTTATGGTTCGCCAACCCTGAAGTCAGCATGTAAGCTACGGGTCGTTGACTGCCAAGTCCGGACAGCGTCTTCGTGACTGCGTTTGTTAATGAAGATATGTACAGACTGGTATACTGCGTTCGTTAATGAAGATGTGTACAGACTAATATACTTTGTTCGTTAATGAAGATTTATACAGACAGATATACTATGTTTGTTAATGAAGATGTGTACAGACTAATATACTTTGTTCGTTAATGAAGATTTATACAGACAGATATACTATGTTTGTTAATGAAGATGTGTACAGACTAATATACTTTGTTCGTTAATGAAGATTTATAAATACAGATATACTATGTTTGTTAATGAAGATATGTACAGACTGATATCGCAATGTATCTATCTCTGTCTGATATTGTTGCTGCTACACAGAGTCGTGAAAAAAATAGCTTATCACTTCTACAGCTGTTGCCAGCTAAATTCTTAAAGGATGCGAGAGAGAGAGAGAGAGAGAGAGAGGAGAGAGAGAGAGAGAGAGTATAAGTTAAATACACAGAAAGATCAGCAAGAAAAAAAAATCGACCCAACTTGAGAAACAATTTACAGAAAGCGAATACTTTTTAATCGGTTTCAGAATAGTGTCTGCGTTGAGTCATTTTCCATGGTGCAAAATTACGATCCAGCATTTTGGCAAAATAGAATTCATATGGACGTGTTTGTTCACACTGGGTCTGCAAGGAAACGTCTGTCGTGCAGATTTGGGCCACATTCATATCCAAACCACTAATATAAAACTTTCAAGTATATTCTCTGTTCTTGTCTTCATGAGTACAATTTTGCTGTAAAAGGCTAGAAACACTGAGGCTTGTGCATAGACAAGTGTGAGAAAAATAAAAAGCTAGGATTAACATCGAAACATTCTAAACAGAAGCGAGAGAAAGAACATTTGCACCGAACAACAATGTAAGATCAGGGATGGCAACTTGCTGCCTGTTTTTTTTTTTTCAGCGCGAAGCATCGTACAGTTCTCTCCTTATATTATTTCTTTCGTATACATCGGTTATATAGTTTCGTGTAGAATTTAAAAGTTGTTCTACGTATTTAACACTGCTCATAGAAATGATCTAGAACTTCTTCCCGCAGTTTTTAACAGGATAATAATTGCTGCTCATAGCCTAGCCGTTCTCGGGGATTAGTGTTAGTTTTCTTTAACATTAAGGTTAATAATAAAGAAGTAAGCTCTGTTATTAAGAGGATGTTAATAGAAATAGTGACTGTGGTTTTTACATTGTTCCAGTTTGTTTTTTTTTTTTGCTCATAATATTGAACTACTTTCCTCTTCAACATTACATGGATTAGGAATTACAAAGTTACTGCGTCCAGACATTGATACAACTCTTGTTCAATTCCCCCAGTAGTTTTTAGTTTAAATGACAACACGGGTCACAACTGGAACTAAAATGTAATGGTTGACATATGCAGATGTACTTGATAGAAATGTGAATGTGAAAACCACGTTATAAACATAATTCTTCGTTTGCTTTAGATAGCCTTTTGAATGCGCCATTTGGGTCAGTGTATTCTTCAAAGCTCCTGCTAATAAATAATATTTATTTTTCTTCTAAAGGGAACTGTCAGATTAGTTGAAGAAACTGGGTCAACGTTTTAACTTTTTTTTTTTTCAAATTAAGAATGCCTCGTGTTTGTTAAGACAGTCTGGCCAGACTTGAAAGCGAAAACAGATACATTTATCTTACGTTACGTCCGTGTTGAATTCACTTAAAAATATGTGTTTTGTGTGTGATATTATGATTTCAGCTTTGAAAAATGGGTTAAGAAACAAGGGCTTGCAATAAATATATCGACCAACATCGATGAAGCTTTTTTTTTCAGGCTGGAGTTGGTGGCGGGGTACCAAGCTAACCAAAAACATAAACCTATCTTCTTCTTCTTCTTCGTTCGCATTGTCTGTCTATACCTGCAGTCTGTCTCTTGGATAAATTTCACTGTATTTTGTAATTCATGTATGGAACTGTAGAGCTTATCTTCTTTAGTGGTTTCACTGGGCCAGTAATTATTTCTCAGTGTTTCATAGTTGGTGCAGTTCTGGAGGATATGTTCCACAGTTTGGGGCACCTGAGCACATGTACATAGATTAGTAGTACCAACCTTAAACTTTGTATACATATGACTTCGGAGTCGGCTGTGTCCTGTTCGGAGACGGAAGATGGTGACTTGTTCCTTTCTGTTTAGCATGTGATAGTCATCATGTGGTGGTGTTTGTGGCTTCCTGTAGGTTTTTATCATGCATTTCTTCTGATTATAGGTGATTGGTATGTCTGGTTGCTCCATTTCAGTGCCCTCTTTGGCCAGATGGTCAGCTTTTTCATTGCCTGGTATCCCACAGTGGGAGGGAATCCATTGCAAAGTGACTCCATGTTGTAAGCCAGTTTTTGACAAGGCATCCTTAAGGTCTGGTAGTTTGTTGCACTGAAGAGCTTCCAGTATTGATCTTGCATCTGTGAGAATTACTACAGGACATGTATCAATTCTGGAGTCTGATAGTTTTTCAACTGCAGCAATAATTGCCCTAACTTCTGCATCAAATTTGTTGCAGTATTTTCCAGTGGGTATGGAAATCTTGTCAGTGGTGTTGTTTGGATATTCAATATATGCTCCTGCCCCTCCATTCTTTATGGCATTGTGTGCAGATCCGTCTGTATACACGTATCCAGGTGTCACATGGATATTTGTCATCTAGCACACTAAGTGTGGCTGTTGATCTTACAAGGCTGCTTTGCATCTCACCATTCTGCACACCTTTCACTTCAGTCTGAGTAGTTATTTGTGTATAATCTGCTTCTTTCCATGGTGTATGCTCTGGTACAGATGATAATGGAGCGACTGCAGTTGGAAGGTCAGGTATCAGCTTACGCATACGCTTGGCCTGGTGAATGAAGCTGCTTCTTTTAAGCTGTCCTAATGCCAAGTTATTGAATCTCTCCTTCAGGGGATGGCTTACAGAGCTAAGGAATTTCTCTCCCATGGTCATGACCTTTGTGTCTTTACGTTCCTTTAGCGCTTGAACACCATTTTCTGCATTTCTAAAAACCTATCGAGTTATGGCCGTTCATATTTATGGCCGAGGTCCCATGTGTGTTTTATTAATAAAAATAGTAAAATACAGTTTACGGTAAATATGCAGTAAAACAGTTCTGGCACCGCCTTGATTGTCCGCTTCATGTTTTACATTGTCTTGCAGCCGCAGAGCTTCTGACTTGTGAAGTGATATTTCATTTTTCATTAGAATCATCGTGGCCCATAAATGTGCTCATTTAATGAGTATAGGAGGTGTGTATTAAGTATGTATGTGTGTACGTTTTTTTTGTGTGTTCATTGAAAAGTTATTACAGTATCACTCTGTATTTAATGTGTTGTGTTTCATACTTTGTGATTAATTTCCACACAGTCACTGTGCCAGTGTGCATTCTCTTTGTATTTTAAAGTGATGGTAAACATGTCTGTTCATCTTGTTGTATGTTACAGTTGTGAACTGTACTTAGTTTCTTAGTATGTAGCGATCGACGTACGGCCAGGTAGCCGGTCCAGAATGCGCCATTAAGTCGACGCCTGGCTACTTATATACGAAAGGCGTCCTAAAAATAGTTTACAAGGCATGAAACGTCCATAAAAGTGATGTCTGACTAAGGAGCATAGTTGCCGAATTGTCCATATTCACCAAACTGGCAAAACCATTCGAGACGGCAGCACTGTGCAGCACCATCTAGGTGGCATCCGTCAGTTATAGATGGAGGGTCGACTGGAGCAGTGGTCCAAACAGGAGGTTCGTGCTGTGATACGACTTCTAAATGCGAAGCAAATGTCAGGTGCGGAAATTCATCACCAGTAGGTGGAAGGCTAAGGAGACAGTGTGGTGAGTCGACAGCGTGAGGCAAAATGTGTAGAATTTCGAACCTGGCGAGTAACAACCAGTAGCTTACCCCGCAGAGTGGCAGATCCACGACAGCAGGTACGGCACCGGTGGGTATTGAAAAAATAGACGAGTGACTGTAAACGAACTGACTTATAACTTGAATCTGTCACATGGAGCAGTGTCCAGAGTGGTTGTGCAGTTGGTATTTCTTAAGTTGTGTGCACTATATGTTCCCCTAACCATTTCCGATGACCACAATGCAAAGAGAATAGCATGGACCCTGTATTCCTGCAACAGTATGCCATCCACGACTAAGATTTCCTGGAGGCCATTGTCACCGGTAACAAGACGCAGGTTTCGAAACGTGCGAGCATGGAATGAATGGAAGCATCCTGGCTCTCCACGAACCGGGAAATTCAAGGTCGTGCCGTCTGTTAACAGAGTGATGGCTGCTGTATTCTGGAGGTAGGAAAGCCATTTTGGTTGTTCGATTTTCTGGAAATGTTCTTTTTTAATCGCAATAATTAACGCAGTTGTGTATGGTACAACACTGGGGAACTTTTACGAGCTGCCATCAGACGTCGACGTCCAGGGCTGTTGACAAAAAGTGAGTTGCTTATGCATGATACCGCTCGCCCACACATGGATGCTTCGCTTCGGGAACTCTTGCAGCAATTTCGGTGGGAGAATTTGGACCATCCGCCGTACAGTTCCAATCTGGCGCCAAGTGATTGTCACTTCTTTCCAATTCTGAAGGAGCATCTTGGTGGTCACAGATTTCAGAGTGACGATGATGACGAAATAGCGGTGACATGACATTGTACGAGATGGCCATCGAAAATCTTGTCTTTCGATTAGACAAATATCTCAGTCATCATGGCGACTACGTGGAGAAATAAAGTGTCAATCATGGAACATATTGTACAATGTGTTATGTCCAGATAAATTTTACTCTTGAAGTTCCTTGTAAACTGGGACCCTTAAAACTTAGATACAAGCGTGCATAACGTGATTTTAATATAATTATCTTTGATATCTCTGTTCTTATAATTAAAAACGCCATAAAATATTTTTCTAAAGATATGGTTTCATCACTTCTTATAACATGATGACATGGACTGTAGATTCTGAACATTTTGTCGAAATTCTAGTAATACATGTCTGTGTTCAGGTGAGCGTCGTGTAACTAGCTGCGTGTGTGTATGCAAACTTCTCCTTGGCTTGTCAAGAGATCTATGCCAAGTTTGCGTTACCCCTTGAAAAATTTAGGCCATCACGGTGAAAAGTGATTGGGACATTTGCCAGGAGTAGTTTGACATGCATGACATATGTATGTATGCCTTTAATGTGGAGCTTTGCCGTGGGTTGGGGGGGAAGAGCTCACATCTGTTCTGAACAAATCGTCCTAGACCTCGACACATAGTTTTTTTTCCCCTAACATCCTGTTGTATAATCGATTAGTTTTGTTGTCAGGTTAAATGAATTGCCTCTGCGTCTTTTACAGACGTGTCTGACTTATTTCTCATGCTTGACAATAAAATCCTACTTTATTCTTTGTTTTACCGTCGTGGAGTATAACAGAGAAAGATGAATAACAATGACAGATCTTTGAGAACAAGATCCTAAGAGCAATCTTTGGACCGATAAAGGATACCAGCGGTGGAGAATGAAGAGCTGGAAAGAACACGGTACTGAACAGCTTATTTAAATCCTGTGCACAAGAGATGAGGGAAACGACCAACGGGTAGACCAAGACAGAGATGGAAAGATAGCATAGAAGAGGATATAAAAGAAATTGGTGTCACCAACTGGAGAGAGAAGATTAGGAATAGAGAGGAATGGAGGCAAACTTTATCTGCAGCAGTGAGCCTTAATGGCTCGGATAGTTGAAGAAGAAGAAGAACATTCTACATAATTCCTCTGATACACCCGACCGTCGCTTTATGAATCTGTCACAGATCTTCTGTTCCTAGCGCGCATACGAATCAGCCTAATCACCGACGTCAAAGGATATAAAATTGTGCATACTTCTGGGACTATGAGAAAGGGAGTCGCACCAGCCATTCGACATTCCAGTTAAGTCAAAGCCAGTGTCGAGTACCTTCAGCATATCATGATTCGATCTGCACGAAACCAGTTGTATCGATTGTTGACGAAGTTAAATGTAGCCAGCACATACAGTTTGAGTGATAGATTACGACGTAGTGAGGGAGCTCATGAATGCCTGTACTTAGGAGTACGCATGAGTTTTAGAAATTTTGGCCGGTATTGTTTCAAGAAGATGAGCAATCGACATTTTAGAGTTTTGTTGATGGCTGTAAGAATGAATAACTACCATATCCTCAAATGTTACACGATAGGAAGATTTCTGGAAGAGAAGGTCCTCCAGAAGTGTATTAAAGCCAGGATGAGTGTGATAGTAACTGCTGTAAAACTGGTACTAGTAGATTTTTGGTGCAGTTTACGGAAACAGGTAAGAGATAGAATGTAAGAAAATTTAGCAGTGAGTAGGAACAATGAAAAACGGTAGCAGCGCAATATTTCGGCAGAATTGCCTCGAAGAAAGACAATAGAAAAATGCGAAAATAAAGCTGGGGTCGGGTGATATTTTATAAGGTAGTTATTACAAATGATTTCCCATAATGACTGTGAAGAACATTGGAAAGATCATGGCACGAGGAAGCCATTCTATCTTGAGGCGAGGCGCAGCGTCCTCTGAGGAAGAATCGAGAAGCCAGAAGTTGATGAAGACACGTACAGAGAGGCAGAGACATGGCAGCATGATATGCTTTGTTGTTGCTGTATCAGATTTGCCATTCAGATACGCCCACGAGAGAAGCTGTACAACAGAATAGTGTTAGACGGAAATCAACGTGTGTGTGTGTGTGTATATATATATATAATGTATGTGCGTAAAATAACTCTTCACCGAAGTACACTGTACACTCGGGCTTTCAATGCATCAAGATAAGAACACATCACATAAACTCAGTCTCACGCGCTGGGAATACATTGAAACTGAAACTAGGCGAATGCAAAAAAAAAAAAAAAGGATGGTCTGGAAAAAAAATAGCAGTTAAGTAATTTTTCTGTGCCGTGCTCCATAATCACAAGTTATTGAGTCCAGTTACTGTAGAGTAGACATAGTTGTGATGTAGTTCTCCGTAATTTTCTTAATGGACCTGTCAAAGTAAAGACCCATTGTGGTATGAAAGAAGTTGTAAATACTCCCATCTGTCTCATTAGAATGGCATGTTATGTATTTGTATTGTATGATTGTATCGATCTGTTATTTTTTTTCTATCGCCACACAGTGGAACTTCCAACTCGTGGTAGCGGATCAATATGTCTGAGATGGTGGACAGATTGCAGAGTCCAAGAAGGGGGGGGGAGGGGGGGGGAGAGAGTCTGACGCAGTACGTGTAAGATGGTGTAATGGTATATATAATCTGTGTTTGCACGCCTGTCATTTTCTTGGCGTGGAGCTGTGATGTAAGTTTTAACAACCGCTGTAATATGTTTTATGTAATAGCTAAGAAAACCAACGAAGAAGTCTTAAGAGAGGCTGGAGTTAAAAGGCAAATTACAGCAAAGATCAGAGGCAGACAAGCAAGATTTGTAGGACATTTTCTGAGAAGAGGAAAATTGGAACACATTGTGGAAACTTAAAAAATTGAGGGATGAGGAGACAGAGGAAGACAGAGAGAGAAGTTACTGGATGGACTGTCAGTGTGGCTAGGATGAAAGTCACCGGCGGATCTCATAATCAAGTCTCAAGACAGGGAATTGTAGAGAGAAATTATCGTCTACGCCAAGCGGCATGGCACTTGATTGATTGATTGTATTATGTTTTATACATCATAGGAAGAAACATAAGCCCCTCACCCTGTGTGTGTGTGTATGTATGTATGTAAGTCTCTCAAAATACGTTAACTGGAATTATTACTGTATGACATGCCCTTTATTTTCGGCTTTTTAAACGGTTTTCGATTTTTTTCCCTCTTCTTTTTCTCCCCTTGCTATATCTGCCAGTCATTTGATCTGCCCTCGTTGTGTGCTGTTACTTTCTCCGTACGTAGATATTTTTCTTATAGTTGAGGGTGTACGATATTTGACCTTGGGTGTTTCTGTATATGTGTGTACGTATTTGTGGCGTGAGTGTGTGTATGTGTATGTTGTGTGTGTGGGTTATCGTTATCTTATTTATAAATTGTACCGATAGACGTAGGCGATTATGTCTCTCCTATCTGTGCTGTCACTGTCTCTAATGAGATTTGTCTTCAGTTTCCCATATCATGTGGTCAATATGTGTTTAGGTATGTCTTTTTTTCTCAGTCAGTGGTGTTACAAATATATCCATACTACAAGAACTTAATATTGAAGAAGACTGGCTAGTAAAGAGGATTAAACAGAGAAGACTTAAATATTTTGGACACATTAAACGTCATGAGAATTTAGAGAAGACCGTCTTGGAAGGGTACATAATGGGAAAAAGAAAGATGAAGACCAAGGCAAAGATGGCTGCAAGATATCGTTGACGATCTGCAAATAGATGCATCAGCAGCAGGGCATCTTGCTTACAACCGATAGGCCTACAGGAGTGCTGTTGGGGAGGCAAATTTCCGCAAGGGACATGCAAATGAATGACTGGTTCTTCATGTGTCCAAATAAGGTTCGTTGTTTTTTTTTTTGGGGGGGGGGTTTCAAATCTTGTTGCTGAATTGGTTGTATGGTAATTGGATGTTTTCGTTCGATTTCTTGCAGATGCTTGATGCCAGCGTTGTACGGGGTAACGCACATAAAACCTACCGCAGCCAGGAAAAAAAAAAGTTTTCATTTTATATTTTCGTATTTCCACGCTGAACTCTATTCGTCGCTATCGCGCATGCGCACACGAGTTAGTGAATCTTTTCAGCTCAGTGCAGTGTGAGGCTGCATGCATGTGCAGTACGTTTAATAGCAAATAAAACTGTTAAACTTTTCTTTTGCTGACCTGGCTGGTTTCATGTACCCCGGCCAGTAGTTTCTTTCTCCCCGCGCAGATGCTCAGTACATGTATCGTTGCTGTGTCAGCAGATACGTGTGCGCCTCAGCGGCGCTTATGGCGAATTCGCCTTGAAACATCTGCGCGATATCGGAGCAGAAATAACGTATTTTGTGGATGATTTCTGAATCCTCATTATTTCTACCCGTTTATATATTGCGTCTCTGTAGGGAGTAGATAATAAAGCCCGGTTCACCTTCCAACCATACCAATAAAATTGACGATACAACGTCAATATAAAATGTAGGAATAACATTCTCCCTATCAATTTCATATAATATTTTCCTACATCTTATATAACATATATATGCGAAACTCATTACTCGGCCAGCCTCATATATGTTCTTCTGTTCTGTCACTGTAGTTAATAATATGTTCTTTTATCTGTTAATGTTGCTACGGGAGCTCTTAAAACATTTTGCTCTTACCCAGCAAAAGACATGATTACCCGCCATGGTTTTTTTTTTTTGGGAACATCTGGGCCCCATCAGTAATGCTTTGATTCTGCGCAGGTCAAATAATGCACACACGTTCCTGTACTGCGACTGTCTAAATAAGAAGAAGAAGAAGAAGAAGAAAGGGCTGTTGTGAAATTTGTGAGGTGAGCCAGGAGGAACATAACCTTGTATTGTTAACGTAATAAACGCGGATGCATCTGCGGTTCGCCAGGGGGAGAGTAATTACGAGATTTCCTCCCTCCCTTTGCGGTCTGAAGTAATATAACGGACGGGAGGGGTCAGCAGTAGAGGGAAGGAAAGTTTGTTTCACAGGTATGTAAGCGGGTAGGGTGGGGTGGAGGTGGACTCGGCACGCTCACAGCGATTCTGTTAGATTTTTAGCGAAGTAAACAGAATGCCCCCGGAGGCTCACCTGGAAAGTGTATACATGATGTAAACCTCAAGTCGCATTCCAGAGAACCCTCTTCGGAATGCAGTGAGAACATCTCTGTGGGTTTCTCTACCTGTCTGTTCCCATATTTCTTCTTCTTCTTTCAGTTACGTATGCTCAGCTATGTAAAAAAAAAAAAAATGGTTAGCACCATGAATCCCATCGCCAGCGGGAGTTCTTCATGCGTGCCTTTCAGTTTCTTTTTGTTTTCCAAACATGCTTCTTTCCTAGAAGCCAAGTTTGGGCACAGTACTTCAACGAATTAAGCGGTCTTAGTATCTCACGTACGGCCATGTGCGACCAGTGTGTTTGTGTGCGCCTATACAATATTTCCTCGCCATTTAAGACGCACCCATAGCTTGAAATTAATATTTTGAAAAAAAAAAGACTAAAAACACATTTTCCATGAAATATTTACATTTCTGTTATTAGGGTTTTGGTCCAAGATTGTATGTTACCGGAAGTTCATAAGCACAACATGCAACTAATCTTATATATACTGGTATATCCCCACTCATGACTACCTTGCGTGAACTAACTTTAACAGTTATGATTACTTGCTTTCGGCTCTTTCCTGTGTTCAAAACATGCATTGTTGGTCTAATAAGTTGCCTAACCCGAGCAGCTATGGGCTTGAAATGGTAAAGAAGACTGCTTATTGTTGGGCTTCACTCCTTTTCATAGTTCAGATTTCATGTGCTTAGTTGTGTTTCATGGTAGAGAAAGAGAGAGAGCTTATACATGAACATCTTTAGTTGTCCATGTTTCTAAACTAGATATTTTATATATTACTCTATAACACTCTTGTAAAAGCCTCGATCTTGGACCGAAATCTCTGTGCGTTGCACGTAAATTCATATGGGCTAGCCTCTTATAAACCACAATCAAGTGCTCCATTTATTTTATTTATTCAAGTTTGTTTTTCCATTTCTACTTTTTACATAGCATTCATGTGAATTTACATTTTGTCTTCTTTCTATATTTCTTCGTCTTGCGTGCGTTTGTATGATTAATGTTCATACTGAAATGCCACAATTGTGTGGTCGTTAATTAATAAAACTGTTCCTACTTTTTTCATAGTTTATACATAAGTCCGTCCTGTATCTCAGAGTTCATGAATTGTAATAACGCGACACCTAAACCCATCTTGTGTCTCAAAGTTTATGAACTATAATAGCACGACACCTAAATCCTTACTGTGTCTCAAAGTTTATGAACTGTAATAGCACGACACCTAAATCCCTACTGTGTTTCAAAGTTTATGAACTATAATAGCACGACACCTGTCGACAACATGAGACGAAAAACATATGTCGCAGTAAATGGTAGTCAATCCCATATTTCAGAATTATGTTGTGACGTCATAATAACAATTCAGGTGTTACTGTGGCGTATATATCTCGCAGATGGTTACTGATATGAAAACCACGGTGTCACGCAATCCCGCTTCCGAGACCCACCAAGAATACAGGCTAAAGCACTGTGATACTCTGAACCCCTTGTGGTCCTTCGTGGAACTCATGTGGTCTATTTTGGACCACACAGGGGACCACCGGACCTAACGAGGACCACATGTGTGAATTCAGTAGGTTCACAGTGCGGTTTTTGGTGGTAGAAGTGAACGAAGAAGAAGAAGAAGGTTACTGATATTACAGTGACAAAATTCATTTGTGAACACCTGTATAGTAACACTAAACCCGAATTTCAAAATAAATAATACATTAAAAAAAACTCCTCCTTTCAGTAATCTTCAAGATCAGGTACGTGAAGTAAAATCCAAACCATAATTTTCACGCTCCCTTCTGTTCTCAGAACTATCGACAGTATATAAGAGTTGTGTGTCATCAAATAGACAAAAATATGACTCCACTTTTCAGATAATTGGTTCTTTATCTTTAATCTCTCACGTCTTACATCCTTCCCGTGCTGTTAAACGTCACACAGGGCTCCGCGTGGTAGTTAACCAAGATTTCCTGTTTTCGGCGAGCTTTTCAACCTCATAAAGAGATGTTATTCTCACTAAACTAGCCTCTCTTAACAATGTCCTCTTTAGAGTTTCACGTGGTCGACCTCTTTTTCTTCGGCCTTTTGCATTCCACTTGATAGCTTGTTTTGGGATTCTCTGGTTGTTTCTTCTCACAGCATATGATCGACATATGTCCATCTTCTTTTTCTGATCACCCATGAAACAGGTTGTTGTTGTTTGGTCATCTGTTTTATCTCTGCGTTGTTTTTGAATTCGTTCCACTTTATACCATTTTCCTGAGGCATTTGTTTTCAAAAGAGTCTAATTTGTTTTCTATTTCTTTAGTTGTTTTACAACTTTCACATGCATAATCTCTCACATTTCTCGCTTTATTATTTTGTCTACATCTCTTTTCTGTATTTTGGTTGGGATTGCTTAACCGCACAGTACTAGAGACATTAGAGCCACTGCGCGTGTCGTCTGCGCAGAAGTCAAATCGATTGCTCTAAAATATATTTATTATCTGCAGTTCGCAGGCTCCATGGCAATGGGAACCCGGGAGGGTAATTTTAAAAAAAAACGGCACCGTAGACGACCTAGTACGTTCCATAACGCGGACAGCTAAGCTGGACAGGTAATTAGTGTGAAGCCGGCTGATGTGACGTCACTAGTGCAGTGTCAATGTAGGGCACACAAAGTGCAAATAGCCTGTGTGAATAAGCTCAGCCATTTTGGTTGGCTGAGTCTATTGCTACATGCTATTCGAGCTTTGTGTGACCCACATTGACGGGTGACGGAACGTCAGCCAACTTTATTTGATACCTGTCCAGCTTCGCTGTCTACGTCATGGAACATCCTACGGCGCCGATTTTTTAAAATTTTTAAAATATTATTAATAATTAAGAATTATGCCCATCGAGCCTATGAACTGCACATAATAAATATATTTTAGTTCAGCCGATTTGACTTAAGCAAATCGACATGCGCAGATGATATGCACAGTGGCTCTAATGACTCTGGTGCTGTGCCAGTAGACACACCGTTTGGCGTTTAGATTTGTCCCTTTCCGTAAAACTATTGGAAAGAGTTAATCTTACTTTTCCGCCTTTCCTTCAGTTTAATGGTTTTTTCTTTAAAGTGCCTAGTCGTCATATCTCGCAAGATTTTTCCAAGAGCGAATTAAGAAACTGATCGTGTGTGGTCAGAAACAAAAATCACTCTCCGTAAAAACGCTTTTCCTTTTCCAAAAAAATTTACCGTCAGCTGACTAGTCTGACCTTTGGGTCGTCTCAGCACTAATTTTACATAACCTTAACCTAAAAAGACATTTAAGCCTGCTCAAGAATAAAATCGTGACCTGCTTGCTTTCAACCACCACCCCCACCCCCCACACACACCTCGTTATCATAAAGCAAACTCCTGACATAACTTTCACAATTGCCCAAGCGCAGACAGTAAATCCAAAGTGCAACATCATCATCATCATCATCATGTGCTGTGCCGACACCAGAATACCCGATCCTTCATGCAGGCCATCAGTTCAGTTGGTGATCTCCTCTCACACCATCCCGTCAGACTGTCCAGTATCATTTCTCTCAGTCTTCTTCTTGATCTTCTTCCTTTTATTTTTCCTGTTATAATATTTTCATTGCCCCCTCTTCTCATTGCATGTCCTATGAAAGTATATTGTCTCTCTCTTATTTTTTTTTTTTAGAAGATTTGTTTGTCTCCTCAGCTCTTCTCATACATTCTTCATTAGTTATTTTTGCTGTCCATGGAATTCGCAACAGTCTTCTAATAAACCACATTCCTGCTGCTTCCAATGATTTTTGTGCAGACTTGCCTATTGTCCATGATTCACTTCCATATATCAAGATAGGTTCAATATAGCATTTTAGGACTCGTTTTCTAACATTCATTGATAAGGATGTGTTGGTTAATATGTTTCTCATTCTCTGAAATGTAGTCTTTGCTTGGCCTATTCTGTTCCTAATTTCTGTTCTGCATTTCCCATCTGAAGTTATTACTGCTCCAGGGTATTTGAATTTCTTCACCTGCTTTAGAATAGTTGCGTTTAATTTAGTACTGCATGCTGGTGGATTCTGTTTCTTAGATATAACCATAGTCTCTGTCTTTTTGATGTTCAAAGTAAGGCCTTTCTGTTCACTTTCTTTGGCGACTTTATCCAAGAGATTTTGCAGGTCTTGTTGGTTCTCAGCTATCAGTACTGTGTCGTCAGCATACCGAAGGTTGTTAATAAAGTACAACGCCGCCCTTATTCGCCTCTTTTGTGGCTTAACTCTCCTCTGTCAGGATGGCTGCCATTGCTCTATTTTGTAACACTCTTTGGTGCTTTGTAATATTGCCCCTAGCAGCCAACGCCGTGGTGGCAGTGTTGAAGAAGTTTACTTGGCCTATTTGAAACCTCGGTGTGGAGTCTAGAAACGAGCTACTCGTACTTGCCAGACGCCACAGTCATTAACAACTCACGACGAGCCCTACATTTGGTGGCCAAGAGGAAAGACCACATCAGACTGTTACTGGGACCACCGCTGAGATGTGGGATAGTGTTTTGGGCAGCTCTGCTTCACTGTCACCTTAGGTGTACCATCGCTGTAGCTCAGAGCATCCAAGGCGGAGTATTTTCTAGTGACTGGCCTGCCAAACTCCCGATATCAGAGCCAGCATCTTTGCCGTCTTCCTTATGAAAATGGTGACGGAATATTGAACCACAGCGACATAGGGGGCTTTTGCTACTGCTGTTTCTGTTGCTAATACATCTTTTACTACTGTTTCCTTTTTACTACTAGTGTTACTTCTTTAACTATTACATCTTTTTTTACTACTACCACCACTACTTCTTCATTTACTACTACTTCTTTTACTGTTAATTACTACTACTACTTGTCTGCGCCTTTCGACACATCACAACCGACTTCAGCAAGGCATATTTTTAGGATCTAGTTTGCTTTTTTTTTTTTTCTGCCACTGATTTTTATTTGCATTTTTAGTCATTGCACCAACTGTTTAAATCGCGTGGCGTTACGTTCTGTCATCATTAGAGCATTTAATGCGCAACAGACACAAAGCCATTGAAGTGTTCTCACGAGTGACATCAGATGCTTGAAGATAATTTAAATCGCGGAATCTAAATTGAGTTAGAAGGCCTACAGCTGACGTTTGAGGTGCTCTCACTTAAAATTTCAGGTCATGTTGCCAGGGTACGCCCGCCCCCCCCCCCAACTCTAACCGCCCCCCCCAACTCTAACCGCCCCCTTCAGAGGCAGTCCAGACACTAGGTTTATCGCTTGGGTTTGGATCACGTTTCCAAATATAAGTCCTATCAAAACCAACCGAAGCCAATGATTAGAAGTCAGGATATAGATGTTAACGAGATCGTATCCAGATAAACCAGCACATGGTGTGATGGCGTCACTTCGCGATATCTTCTACCGTGGTAGACATCTTCCAGTTTCCTGATATCTTATTCTCACTGCTCTACTCCTTTCCTCATTATTTTTTAGTTGTGCGGAATTCTGAAAGAGAACTTGCGAAAGCCGGGTATAATTAAGGTCGACTGCCCGGCTGTTTTAGATATTTGAAGATTCCGTAGCCAGAAGATTTGTTGTTCGTGGGGAGCAAAAGGGGCAGGGCGCTGAACGTGGCTTAACTAGGGTATATAAATGTGGCTTAATGGAAGTTCTCCGCATGTTTTTACAGGGTGCTGAACATCTTCACCAGGTGCTTTGTAGAGTGGAGTGGGGGGAATGTGTGCCTCTCTCCTCATATCGTGATCTTTGATGTTCTCCATCACAGTGTTTAGTGATTTTTGTTTTAATCATGTTGTAGTCTGGAGATTAGGCAGTGTTTCTCTCAGTGTGGCTCAGGCTCTCTCTCTGTCTCTCTCTCCCCTTTATCTTGTCCCTCTTCTGTCTCTTTACTCTCTTTCTTCACTCTCTCACTGTACGCTTTTCTTCTCTGTCTTCTTTCTCAGTATACTCTCCTCTCTTGCCCTCCTCTATATCTCCATAATTTCTCCTCTCTCTATCTGTGTTAATTTTTAATGTCGTTTTGATGTTTTCATAAAGAGCCAGAAAGAATCTATCTATCTATCTATCTATGTCCGTCTGTCAAATCTAATTGACGCTCTCTCTTATTTCTTCCCTCTCTCCATCCCCCCCCCCACTCTCTCTCTCTCTCTCTCCCTCTTCATATGTTTGTTTAAAAAAAACATGTGCAGATTTCCCCCCGACTGGTAAAAGCCGCGTCCCAGAAGTTCAGCAAATAACGGCGGGGTACGGGACTGGTAATAAAGTAAGCAGACATTACAGGCCGGGGTAAAACCTGGGAAACTAGGTTTAAGGCATGACAAATTATGATGGAGCAATATATGTGTGCGTCTTGTGTTGACGTGTGTGTGTGCGCGCGCGCTTTAATTCTTGGAACCTTGTGGTGTGACAGATTTATTGATCCTGCTACGAGGTGTAGCGTCAGCGCCTTTTTTGTCTTGCGGGGAAAATGGGGGGGGGGGGGGGGGGGGTTGGTTCGTGCATGGAAGAAAAATGGGGGCTACTTATAATAAAATTTCTCAACACAACAGATATGTCTCCCGTGTGTGAAACTTCACCGGTAAGGTACAGGTATTGGGTTATTTCCTTTCACTTTCGTGACTGGGGTTAGGGATTTCTGTGAAGAAGGTGAAGACAAGAGATCCCAGTGCTTTCCATACCTACAGGGCCCGCTACTTTTTCTTTTTGTTTTGTACGTGTAGGCTATTTCGTTGTATTATGTAGGCTGTTATTTTGCCTTCTCTCCCTGCGCTAAAATGATTGCGCTAGAGTTTCTGCAGTAGGACAGCTAAGCACAGCTGAAGGCTCTATCCTAACTCTCACGTGGTGCTCCATGTAACGGGACCAACGGACAGGGAATGGTCTGATCTTCATGTGCGGTTTAGATCACGATGTAAGGAAGAGAGAGAGAGAGAGAGAGAGAGAGTCTGAGCCACTCTGAAACACTGCCTAATCTCCAGACTACAACACTACTAAAAACAAAAATCACTAAACACTGTGATGGAGAACATCAGAGATCACGATATGAGGAGAGAGGCACACATTCCCCCACTCCACTCTACAAAGCACCTGGTGAAGATATTCAGCTCACTGTAAAAACATGCGGAGAACTTTCTTTACGCCACATTTATATACCTTAGTTAAGCCACGTTCAGCGCCCTGCCCCTTTTTGCGGTTGAGGCTGTCAAGAAGCATTTCACCATTACCTCC
This sequence comes from Achatina immaculata, assembly GCA_009760885.1. NCBI lineage: Eukaryota > Metazoa > Mollusca > Gastropoda > Stylommatophora > Achatinidae > Lissachatina > Lissachatina immaculata. The sequence goes on from CM019702.1 coordinate 30,389,264, forward strand.
AGTTTTTTGGGTTCTTTTGTTTTTACTTTGAGTCTGCAAGCCGATCCAACCTATCCCTTCCCCCCCCTCCAAATTAAGCAGAACGCTACTGCTTAAACACTTTCATCACGTCGGCGGCAGAGAGAGCATTCTTTTTTTCGGAGTTTCAGGAAACAGATAAGAGAAAGAACAAGAACCTTCTCACGGTCAGCTAAAACCATGAAAACATCGGAGGTGCTCACCGGCACTTCTACCCGAGACTGTAGCAGTTGGTACTGAAATGAATGTGTCATGTGCTGTTTTATGTACAGCATGCCCCACGCGGCAAGAGTCCCCGTGTACAGTAGTGCTGCTGGCGTACTTAGCAAAGTTTATTTTGTGACATGTTTTTGCGACACTTACTCTAAAGTAAACATTTGATACAACAATTGATACAAGTTCGCGCGCATTGCATTGCGCTGAAAATAAATAGATTTCCATTCATTTCTTTTTAATTGAATCCCCGTTTCACAGATCCTTCTCACCATCATCGTCACCGTCATCATCTTCAGGTGCCAGGTGTGTGGCGTGGAGAATTGGTGTTCTTCTCACAGATCACAACTAAAGACGCCATCCAAGCTTCTCAGCAGGCTCTCTTCTTTCATGGGAAGTGGGGAGCTCTCATGGCATGCAAGAAATATGGTAGCTGAGAATAGCAATGCCAGCTTTAAAACATTTCAGATACGGAAAGTTTACTTTAACAGACCTCATTTAACTGTTACCACCACTACAACTAGTTGTTACCTTTGGCTCCCTCATACGCGATACTTACTCGGCATCATGGTTCTGGTTTCTGTAATAAGGCTAGTCTGAAGAGCTACTTCTTGTGTTTGATTATGGCAGATTATATCAGTGGTTCACTGTTCGGATAGGTCCCGTCCCCCACCGGTGTTTTTCCTCTCTGTTTGCGGTGGATTTTTTAAATTTTCTTTTTATGACAAAGTTTAATGTGTTATGCCTTAGACCTTTTTAATCTTTGAATTCAAATGCAGATAAATCTCCATGTATGCTTTTAATTCCCACAACGAAGATACCGCGTATATGGAAGTTTACCTGTATACAGTTTGTTTTTTTTTTTTACGTTTGCCGGGTTTTGAACCTACTAGCTGTTGTACGTGCAGTCACTTACTCGTTTACCGGATGTGGTTCCCCCATTGAGTATCTGATTTCCTTAGTTTTTGCTAATTGGTCTTTATATAATAATCCTATTTGTTCTTGATTTATTGTTCTGAATCAGCAGCCAGTGTATAAGGGTTTATGGTTTATCGTAATGCTGGAGTAGCAGCGGGACCAGGGTTTGAAAGTCACTGGCATGGAAGGTTGTGTTGCTGACTCTTCCGCTTATGGTTACCTTGATGGTAGGTAACCGTGTAAATACGCGGCTCACTCTGCTTCTCTTGTGGACGTTTAATTTGCTTGCTTTTTCGTGAGCATTTTTTTCTTTCAGTTTTTTTTTTCCGCTTCTGTGTAATTCACATTGGCTGGGAAAGATATGAGGCATGCCATTTGTATATCCCCCTGGCTAACCTGGCCTTGTGTCTGTTCTACCTTCCCCACGAGGTACAGCCGTCGTAATGTTGTGCCGTGTTGTGGAGCGAGGTTTGATCTCTGTGCCGAAAGTCGCATCTTCGCTGGCGCTGGCCACCACTTGAAAGCAGGTCATAAATAAAGGAAGCGCGTCGTAATGATTACCACATGTCAGTATTCCTTGACTTGAGCAGTAGTGACGTGTTAGTCAGGTTTGGTTTGGTTTCAGTTCTTTGGTCATTTATATCCCTTCATTCAGAAGCGACGAAAATGAGATGGGGGGGGGGGGGGGGGGGAGAGAATATCTGAATGGACTCCAGGTGGCACTTGGGGGGAAAGGACGGCAGTCGATTTGTTCATTAAAAACGTCTTCTTATATGTCCCTGAAACTATGAGCATGATGTTCTTTGCAGCCATTGCTGCGAGGCTGCTGAAGCACAGCATCGTGTCGGATTGTGGATCGAGTTAGGGCGGCTTTTCTCCCCCCCCTCCCCAGTCCCAGCGAGGAATTAAAGAGCAAGGGACGTGCGGTACTTCTTTAGCAGACTCTACTGCTAGGAACATTATGACGATCCCGGCTCCGTTAGCCAAGCTAGGCCAGTTACTGAGGGTACAGACGGAAAAATGGGACAGGGTCTTGGCCAGCAATGGTTGCCAGCACTGGCCACGACGCTGGCATGTCGATTGTGCCTCGCCAACCCTGGCGCTAGCATATTTATCTATGGGTCGCTAATCCTGACGCTAAAATGTCCTAGATCAGACAGCACCTACACCGCGTACCAGCGCCTACCAGAACGGCATATACTGAATGAATACCGAAATATAATCATATATATCGTTATCACTGTTTCCTGTTATCTCCTCTTTCCATCCACGTCCTACCTGTCCTTAAAAAAAAATGATACCCAAGCACTGAGTCCGTCGTTTCTGTGTAGTTGGAGACGAAGGCGTCAGTGGTTACGGCTGGGATTGGAATCAGTAGAAACGTACTAGTTATGAAGAAGTTGGAGGGGTTAGTCGGAGTATGAGAGAAAACAAGAGCTGGATTAGGCACCCTGAATTCGCTGTCGTGTTGTCAAAAGATTTCTCTGGACAAGGCAGATTCGGCGCATCAGTCCTACATCAGATTTTTATTAGACAAGTAATTCCGTTGAATAGCACAGTTTATTTTATCATGTAGCAAAAAAATAGTTCAATTAGTAGATTTTTTAAAAAGATAAATTTCCATGGCCAATAAAATATATTAAAAGTGCGAAATAACTTCTAGACGAAACAGATAGTAATTTAGGATCCAGATAAATTGGATGTAATTCTTTATTATATTCGAATTGTTTGTTGTTGATTTAAAATTTGTTCCTGTGCTGTTCCCGTGTTCGTTGTTTTAAATTTACAGTAGGGTACCTTAGTCTCATTGGAAACAGTGTGATCGATGCGAGCACTGTCCTGTTCTGATATACATTCGCGCTAGCAATAGCACATGAAAGCTAGAAACTGTCAGCATCAGGCAGAAAGTGATTGTTTATTTACTAGCTGCGGCATGATTTCTTCATCTCTCTCTCTCTCTCTCTCTCTCTCTCTCTCTCCCTCTCTCTCCCCAGGTATCACTTCGGGACTTAAAGAAAAGCCAGTTCAGACATAATATTGGTATTCAGATATACCCGTGGATTTAACTGTCAGGAACTGTCAGTGTTTTTGCAACTACATGGATATCCTACATTAACAAGAATGGCACTCTTCAAGAGTTTCTTTAAGATAACGGATTTCCTATTGGTAGATACGCACAAACAGCATTCCACTTTAGAAGCCAGCCTATGGTCTGCTAACGACATATACATACAACATTACGTATATTACTCACACACCCACGTTCAGAATAATCGGTGTTTTAAATGGCCTCGTGCATGACATGTTTGTGTTTTAAATGGCCTCATAGATCATCACGTGTCTGTACTTTGGATAGTCTTATTCAGCCAGTGCTAGAATAATCTCATTCATTGATAGGGTGGTCTCATGTTCTGAATTAATGTTAGAATTATCTCTGCACCTGTGCAATAGAAGATTCCACCCCCTCCCCCCCTTTTAAAAAAAACCCATTCATAACTAGAATTGTGTTAGAGACCCATGCAGAAATCTATCTCATTTATCGACGCAAGTTGTTTCATATACAGTATTTGTGTATAGTAGGAATGGCCTTTTCATCCACGTAGTGTTGGGATTGCCTCAAGCTTATGCTTAAAAGTTGTTCCAGGTGCATTTCTGCAAAATATCACCGCATTCAGTAAGCGTCAGTCTTTTATCTTGTTATACAGTGAGGTTTTTTTTTCCAAAGATATATATCACTTCTATATCACCCGCCATATGGAGTTTCCTCTGTGTGGTTTAACTAGAGCGTGCATGCTGCCTGTCTCCGCGAATAGTTACATTCAGCTCTAGTCTTGCTTGGTACAAAGCTTTCAGTTAACCCAGTCATCTACAGCTTGTGCACACGCACACCCCCCATCATGATCTTTAAATTAGAAAAAAAAATTACTGAGCTACCACAATCATTTGATTTCTCAACTGATTAGTGTTTCAGTACCTTTTAAATTGTTTTTTTGGGATGGGGGCATACTCACAGAATCTGTTCATGCTATGTGACAGCACAAATGTAGTAGTTTGATAAGCCGCCGGGCCAGTCCATCGATGCAGGTCGTGTTTTAATTTGCGAGTTGCCAGTCTGGCGCGTTGGAAAGCCTATTGTAACGTGTAAATAATGGGAAGAAAGAAGGGTTTTTATATGGGGGAGGGGGGTGTCTTTTAAGGGAAATTTCTGCTTAATCAGCAAATAAAATGGTAGCACGTTTGAAAATCCATCAGGTGGATGTGTTACTTCCGATGGGTTTCTCATGTAACTAGCGATTGATTATCAGTGATTTAGGATGTTTTACTGGTTGGTTCAGTTATGAAAGGAAATATAATGTGTTGTTTGGTTTCTTTGGTTCTTCGTTGCTGACATTGACGATGCTAAGGCATCGACGAGTCGCATTAGACCTGTACGCTTAAATTAAGTATGAAGTTCCAAAACCCAGCTCCTAGTTGAATCTAGGTCTGTGTTTTTACGTACATAAATTTGGCGGATTTTCGTCAAAGCATTTACCTCAGATCTAGTCATTTTTGTTAAGCATACTACCGCTTTTCATCGCTTTCTTTGTTTTTACCATATGCAGTGTATTTTGTGACTCGTGCCTCCATTTTCTTGTCAACTTTGTTCGCAGATGTGTCGTGGTACTCTTCAATCCAAGAAGGAACAAGCAGTCCCACATCTTCAACACAACGAAGAAAACCGTGACTTGCCTGGCCTTTTCGCGTGATGGCAAGCATCTTGTTACAGGCGAGGTAAGGCTGGCGTAAGGAATGTGTCACTATGTCAGAGGACGATGTTCTGTGTTGTCAAAGAAGGGGGGTCAGAGCAAATGTGATTACATCAGTGTTTTCCTAGCGATTCCCAGTCACAAAGCCAGCTCTGTTTAAAGAAAAGTTGTATGAGATCAAGAGGGAACTATTTGAAGAACTGCTTTTAAAATGTATTTCTGCAGGCCACTGCTTGTTGACGTATGCTCACGTGGTAATGTGATTTTGTTTTTGTTTCCGGTGCTTAGTCGTCGGAGTTTGTTAGTTTCATTCAAATAAGAGATTTCTTATCAACAAGGCCAAGTTAATTCATAAAATTCTATCGCACAATGCTCCACCCTATCTGTGGTTCATTGTTCAAATCCAACCCAAAACACAGTCAACGCTTAAGCAGTTGTATTCTCCAAAAACCAAGGCTTGACTTGTTTAAAAAAAAAAAAACTTCTCTTACTCAGCTGCCAACCTTCGGAATGCCCTACCAATTCATGTAAAACTTATATTCGTTCTTATAACTTTAAACTTTGTCAGCATCTGTTTGATATAGACTATATGCCTCCCTAAGCATAGTCTAAAGTAGTTTAAAGTGTGGCTTGATTGCTGTAATTTTTTATGCTGCTTTTCTATGAATTTGTTAGTGTTGAAAGAATGTAAGAATATAGGTTTATTTCATGCTGTTGCAGAAATCAGAGTGTAGAGTGTATGGACGTGAGATACGTTTATTATTTATTATGTAATCATTTAATTATGTCCTCGTGATTATAATGCTCATTAACAAATGCTGAATGACTGTAACTGAGTGAAAGCTGTATGATGAACGGCAGAATGTTAGACGGGCCTGCGTGCCCAATTCTTAACCCTTTGAAAATAAAGTATGTTCGTTCTTTTCTTTCTTCCTCATACCCTCCCCCCACAGCATTATCCCTTCCTTCCGCACCCCTCTCACAGCATTATCCTTTCCTTCCTCACACCTCACAGCATTATCCCTTCCTTCCTCACACCTCACGGCATTATCCCTTCCTTCCGCACCCCTCTCACAGCATTATCCTTTCCATCCTCACACCTCACAGCATTATCCCTTCCTTCCTCACACCTCTCACAGCATTATCCCTTCCTTCCTCACACCTCTCACAGCATTATCCCTTCCTTCCTCACACCTCTCACAGCATTATCCCTTCCTTCGTCACCCCCTCTCACAGCATTATCCCTTCCTCCTCACACCTCTCACAGCATTATCCCTTCCTTCCTCACACCTCTCACAGCATTATCCCTTCCTTCCTCACACCTCTCACAGCATTATCCCTTCCTTCCTCACCCCTCTCACAGCATTATCCCTTCCATCCTCACCCCTCTCACAGCATTATCCTTTCCTTCCTCACACCTCTCACAGCATTATCCCTTCCTTCCTCACCCCTCTCACAGCATTATCCTTTCCTTCCTCACACCTCTCACAGCATTATCCTTTCCTTCCTCACACCTCTCACAGCATTATCCCTTTCTTCCTCACCCCCTCACAGCATTATCCTTCCCTTCCTTCACCCCTCTCACAGCATTATCCCTTCCTTCATCATCCCATCACAACATTATCCCTTCTTTCATCATCCCATCACAACATTATCCCTTCCTTCCTCACCACATCACAGCATTATTATATCATTTCTCACCCATCTCACAACTTTATCCCTTCCTTCCACATCCCATCCCATCCTTCCTCACCACCTCATAGCATTATCGATCCGATCCTATCTTTGTGGTGGCATTACATTGTCAATAACTCTCGTGACATTGATGACTGGCGTTAACACTCGTAGGGATAGTTAGTGAAAATTAGAACACAGCAATACGTTACAATGTTCTTGTTCACTAAATGTGAACTAGATTCATGAAGCTAATGCTTTTTTTTATCAAAGTGACTGTGTGGCAGAGAGAGAGAGAGAGAGAGAGAGAGAGAGAGAGAGATATTGGGCAGTGTAGAGATGTGGACTGCATTTTCACAATTTTTGTTTATAAATAGGAAACAACGAGGCTTTCGCACGGTAAAGTAAGAGAACACAATTTTCTAGGATTAGACCTGGAAAAAATCGTAGACAAAGCACTTTAGTGAGGCGTGAGAGAAAGAAAAATCACAAGAGAATTACCTGGGATTCGAACACGGACTCAGGTAGGACGAGCAGCCGTCTAGCCACTCACTAATCAACTTGGCCAACTAGCACCCCCCCCCCAAAAAAAAGGTGATTATTGGCATAGTCATTAGTAACTGTTCAGTAGACACGAGATCGTGACTCAGAAATTCCGTAACTTAGGTTCCAGGTAATTCTCTCGTGATTTTTCTTTCTCTCACATCTCACTACAGTGCTTTGTTTACGATGTTTTTCGAACTCTAATCCTACAAAACTCTGTTCTCTTTCATGCATTTTCACAAGTGCTAAGGACTATATCGACGGTCATGATTTTTGCAAATGCCTGGCCACAGCGCTGATCCTGTCCCGTTTTACAGTGGAGTTTATGTCTTGTATGTGATAATCACCCAGTGCAACTGCCATGACTTTGTATATTTATATATCAGGTTTTATATGCCTGTGCCCCCCCTCCCCAAAGTGTTAATATGATCTTGTGAATACGTTTCCAATGTTTTACTCGTGTTTTTCTTGTAGTATAACAAATGCGACATAGTTGCTCGTTGTTTCCTGTTTATAAAAAAAAAATTGTGAAAATGCAGTCCTCTCTCTCTCTCTCTCTCTGCCACACAGTAATTCATTCATTCATTCTTTTGCATGTCCCTTGCGGAACTTTGCCTCCCAAACAGCACTCCTGTAGGCCTCTCGGTTGTGAGCAAGATGGCCTGCTGCTGCGGCATCCATTTGCAGATCATCAACGATGTCTTGCAGCCATCTTCGTTTTGGTCGTCCTCTTTTTCTTTTTCCCATTATGTATCCTTCCAATACGGTCTTCTCTAGATTCTCTGCCACACAGTCACTTTGATAAAATAATGATTCATGAATCTAGTTCACGTGCGTCTCATAGTTGCGACATGTAAGAACAAAACATTAGAAGAAGAAATAGAGTGAGAAATAAGGAAATAGAAATAAGTCTCTGCACATCCACAGATCATTACAAATGTTGGAAGCATCTAGTTAGACCAAAATTACTGCCGTTTATTGATATTCAAGGCTTGGTGTTCGCGCGGTACGGACGATGCACCAATCTTTTATTTGTCTTCCGGGGCAAAATGTTTACCTTTCGTCTAGGTGACCTCAGTGAACTTTACTTCCTAGATATGGACGCAACAGGAGTAGCTGTTTCCCCTTCACAGAACCACAGATTACTGTACGCTGAGTCTGGTGGTTGTAATATAATTAGCGTGGAAATAGTTTCAGTGATCACTGAACGAAATGACCGTATTAACGTCAGTATGGCATGAACATATGTTAGCTTCCCTCCAGTCAGTATTGACTGCGGATTATAGCACTTTAAATAATTCTTTTTTCAAGCTGTGGTCCCCTGACTTTTTTCGGGCTGTCGCCCCAGGGGCTCTCCAACTACATCCCTGGCGCACATGTAAGCGTTTTTCGTTCATTTTCATATGCTGCTACTTTTCCCCTGGACTCATCTCTGGACTTTCCCAGCGCAGTCTAGGGAAGGTGCCCCCACTTTCCTTCACCACGACTCTTGACTTTTCCAGCGCCCTCTGGGGAAGGTGCTGCACTCTCGCCAGCTTTGGGAACCTCTCTTGTAAAGGTCACCGTCGTACACAGTGAGAGAGGATTATGGGAAGGAGATGCGTAAAGAACCTGAGACTTCATTCACTTATGCAAGTGACATGTCCATTATTGAGCATTGCTCAATCAGAGGATGTTTTGTTGTCGAGCCACGATGCCTGTTTTCCTGGCGTGGAGTGTTTAGTGTGCGAGTAATGTCCTGGGCCCATGACTTCCTCCTAATAGAGAGGCTCATCATCATCAGGTGCCATGCCGACTGTCGTTGGCTATTATGCTTCTCCAGAGTACACGATCCTTCATGCAGGCCATCAGCACAGTTGGTGATCTCCTCTCACACCATCCTGTCAGACTGTCCAGTATCATTTCTCTTGGTCTTCCACTTGATCTTCTCTCTTCTGTTTTTCCTGTTGTTATAATATTTTCAATGCCCTCTTTTCTCATTGCATGTCCTATAAAAGTACATTGTCTCTCTCTTATCATTTTGACAAGATTTTTTTGTCTCTCCAGCTCTTCTCATACATTCTTCATTAGTTATTTTTGCTGTCCAGGAGATTCGCAACATTCTTCTAATAAACCACATTTCTGCTGCTTCCAATGACTTTTGTGCAGACCTGCCTATTGTCCATGATTCACTTCCATATAGCAAGATAGGTTCAATATAGCATTTTAGGACTCGTTTTCTAACATTCATTGATAAGGATGTGTTGGATAATATGTTTCTCATTCTCTGAAATGCAGTCTTTGCTTGGCCTATTCTGTTCCTAATTTCTGTTCAGCCTTTCTATTCATTTTGTTTGGCGACTTTATCCAAGATAGGCTGCATGTAATAAATTTCCTCATTACAGCAGAGTTCTTGGGGTTGGGGGGGGGGGGGGGGGGAGGGGGGAGAGATTTGCGGGGTACTGTCTACATAATTCTAAATTTAGTTACAGAAACAAGCAGACAGCTTTCACAGTGGGCAACCTGAGGTGTAGAGAAAAAAATCGGCACCATGTGGTATAACAAATATAAAGACTGTTTTTTTTAAACAAAAGTGTTGGGAAAACCTGGGGGAAATAAAATCAAGTTTGTGTGAGAGCAGAGTAGACAGACTTCGTCTGGATAAACTGAACGCACAGCCCTCTACTAGTGAGAGAAATAACAGCAAAGGACAGAGCCCCTGGCTACAGTTCTCCTAGAACCTGCCCGGTCACGAGAGGCCGGCAAACTAACCACTTGGCCGTGCACTTTTTGTAACTAATCCTACATAATTCTCTCCCGTATTTTGAAGTACGAAAATGTTTGGAACTTTACTGGAAGTCGGCAGAAACTGCGCTTATGAAATGTATGGATATAACAGGATTTAGAAAAGCACGAGTTTCCATTTGATTATTATCAGACTGAAGACAAGCTAGGAACTGGCGCTGCGGGAAGTTGGATGATAGACGAAATGGGACAAAGATGGCCGTGCTGCTGATGTTGGTTGTAGCTGTCAGGGTCAGCGAATCAGAACTAACAAAGTCTGCGATTTCCTCCCTGTGGTGCTTCATAGATACAGGCTACAGCATGGGCTGTTTCGGAGAAGTAGGGCTCTACTTGCTGCTGATGCAGGCGCGGTTTGTGGAGGAGCGTACTTCTTGGGTCTGGTCCGGGGCTTTCAGGAGCCACTGTAAACCCCCTACTCGTACGATCCCTGTGGTTTAAGAGCCTCACAGCGTCCCCCTGCAAAGACCACGAGTTTGGATGTTAAATAGAAATCCTACAGCAACAATATAAGAAATGTTGCTACCACAAATGTTACTAAATAACTACACCAGTACACAGGAACTGAGTGCCACAAGCATCCTTTAGAACAGCGATCTATTGTGTGTCCTAAGCCCTCCCCCCTCCAAAAAAAAGTGTTTATATTTCTCTAATATTTTAGACAAACAGTCTTCAGCCTCACAGGAACTGAGTGCCACAATCATCCTTTAGAACAGCGATCTATTGTGTGTCCTAAGCCCCCCCCCCCAAAAAAAAGTGTTTATATTCCTCTAATATTTTAGACAAACAGTCTTCAGCCTTCAATCACAGCGGAACGCCTACAGTAATTTTGTTGTTCAAATCTCACTGGTTCTATGACAGTATGACAGAGAAACACTGAGAGGCTGACGAGCTGTGAGGAGATGAATCCCTGGATTCCTGCTTGTTACAATCGTTTGCTGTCCTGTTGGCCCTTGAACTGAACGTACACAGTAAAAGCAAACAGCTTGCAACATGGTGGCCGGCTGGCTGTCCTGTGCTGTGCTGTACAGAAACATTGAATAGTAAAACACAGTTTTGTAGGATTAGACCTCGAAAATTTCGAGGTCTGATCCTACAAAACTGTTTTCTCTTACTTTCGAGGTCTAATCCTACAAAACTGTGTTCTCTTACTTTACCGTAGAAAAGCCTCGTAGTTTCCTATTTATAAAAATTGTTTCTTAAAGAAACACTGGATGTTCAGCAGATGCACGCCCTGTACAGCCAGTGGGTTCGAGGTTTATCGTCCACTCTCTTCAGATCCAGCTATTCTCGTTGTGGACTATTGGGTTCTCTTTCACCCCTGGTTTAATTTCCCAGCTCTGCCAGAATAAATTTCGAGGGGAACTTCTTGAAGAAAATTAACTGGGGTTACTCTTTAATGTAAAGATATGGGCTGCGGTTAGAAATCTGCAAGCTTTCATTTTATTTACACTTTATCAAAATAGCGCCCTGAGCGTTGATTCGAATAGGCGCACAGAATCTATTAACTCTAGTGTTGTTTTCGAGTAAAAGAGTTAATTAACTTAGCACTTAGCAAAATAGTTCACAATCAACTCAGTTTGTAATGTTTTGCTAGCAGTAATCACTGTATAGGCGGAGGAAACAGTCAGTTGATAAACAGTGGCCGCCATGTGACATTGGTTGTTCCTACACGTGGCACAACAGTTCTTCTACGTGTAAATACAGTCGAGTGTTTACCTGAAGGGTCGTGTTATAAATAGTAGCAGTTGTTTTTGGACTGTTTAACAAAGAGCATGGATATGAGGGTGATAACATTATTTCTTTGAAGGCATCATCATCATCATCAGTTCGCTGTACTCCCAATGGAACATAAGGCATCAACAGAGGTTCCCCAGCCAACGGTTCTCAGTATTGAGCAAGTCGAGATACCTTAAAACCATGTTTTTCTCGCTTCCTTTAGTTCTGTTGTTTGAAGAAACTGCAGTTTTAGACTTTCTTTCTTATGCCCAGTCATATACAGCTGTAGATGTTTGCAGAGGTAGTAAATAATGACAAATTAATAGTTTAGCATTCCTGTTTCTGTTTTAATCAAATCTGACTGAAATGCTAACTCTTTGCCACAGTTTGGCGCTTCGAGAGCAATGTTTGTTTAAGATTGGAAATTTTACCATTCGCATTTTCTTTCGAATACGAATATCCTAGTTTCGTAATTACTATTCAGATCGAGTATTCGGTACAGTATTTCTAGGCAGGCAGCACGGCACTATAGAGATCACCTTTGCCCTGTTAGCCAGGGTAATGAATGCAAGGCTGTAGCAAGGATCACCACGTAGAGATATTAGTTTGGACGTGACATGCACAGATTCACCGCCCCAACGTAGATCTCTTTGCTGCCATAACTTCTGGTCATCATCGAGGAAAATTTAAATGGTCGAATGATTCTAAGGGTGATGACCTGAAAAATAATGAACTGCTCGACTACGTTTCTGAAAACTATTGGTAACTTTACCATAGATCCTCAGAGACATTTCAGAACAACGAAAACTAGTTAAAATTATAAGGAGGAAAAAAACAGTGGAAGTTTCTTGGACATAACGAAGAAGACATGAGTTGGAGAACTTAGCAACTACTAGAAAATTCTTTTATTTGGAGGAGGGGGTGGGGAGAGAAGAGAGGCCAAGACAAATATATCTCAGCCAGCATCTAAAGGGGAAAGCATTTGAACCAACCGGAAATGTCAAGGATGGCGCAGGAAGAAAAGCATGACTATCAACGCTATCCGGCCCTGTAAGGAAGGATTCTTCTTCTTAATTCTCCTTATCCCCCTAAAGAACGATTTTTGCGTTATATCGCAGTTATGCGCCTTTAGACAACATACCCGCCTTCGGCTCGACATATTTCTGAGACCGGGTTTGTCACCCCATTGCTGTCCCTATTCACTTGGTCAGACTGTTATCTGTTTCCAGGGACGCCACTGGGATACGGAAAGGGGTTTTGGCCAGCGATGGTTCGCAGATCCTGGTGCAAGCGGCTATGATTCGCCGACTCTCATCACCTTCGCACCCTGATGAATGAATGAATGAATGAATAGCCAGACCCCGTTAGGAACTCGCCCCAGACATGTTCTCGTGACCTTATTAATAAAAACATCAACTGACTGAAGTAGGGTAAGCTTATCTAAGCCGAGATCCTGGACACAGGCGAGGCCCAGCCGACCTCCAAATATCGGACAGCGGTATCACGACCTTCTGATTGCGTTCAAGATTGCACATGTCCTCGCCGTGACCTTATTCCTGGTAGCTTTTGTCAGGTTGCGATAACCTAGAAGGTGTTTGACCTAACGATCTTTTACGAGTGCTAGAAGCCGCACTTCTGTAATCAGGATCTGTTTTTCCAGTGCTGGTTATGCGTACTTAATTTTGTTTACAGAAATGCATAAATGTCTGTTTCGGTCTTTGATTATTTCTGTGTAAAGAAATAGTTTGGATGTGGAGAAAGTTTTCCCAACACTTTTTTTTTAATGTGAACAGTTCTGTCTGCTAAAGGTACACGTATTGAGAGGGTTAATTTTGTTTTTATTTTTGGAAGGAATGGTCAGATACTTTAATCAGTCGTTTTTGTCATTATTTCCTCTCTCTCTCTCTCTCTCTCTCCATTTTTATTTTAATGTGTAAGTGAATGGCATTGATTCTGAGTTTGAATTTTTCTTTTTCTGTTTATAACTAATGTAGTTATTGCATTTCTGTATATCGTTTCAGACGGTGCAGATTAATTTACGAAAGGAAGCATCAAGTAACAACATGAAAAGATTGTTATTGAGTAGGGAGGGGGAGCTTTCCAAGCAGAATTTGTTTGACAAATTAATAGTTTAGCGTTCTCGTTTCTGTTTTAATCAAATCTGACTGAAATGCTAACTCTTTGCCACACTTTGTAAACTTGGGAAGGTTCCCCGTCTGTTACCATCATTCATGCGTTGATGACTCACTTGATCTCTGATTAACATTTTGTTTTCTCTCCATCAGACTGGTCACCAGCCTGCGGTCAGAGTATGGGATGTGCAAGAAAAGACACAAGTGGCTGAGTTTCGTGGCCACAAGTTTGGAATCAACTGCGTGGTAAGTGTTGGGCTCAGTGAAGCCGAAGACCAGAGTTCATTTCCGGAAAATTGTTTGTTTGTTTGTTTGTGGGCGGGTGGTGTGTATGTGTCTCTGTCTGTCTGTATGTCTGTTTCATAAGTCGTACTAGATTTAAAATATAGATAAACACAGATTTCACATTTTTCTTCCATTTACTGACATAAGTTTGCTGTATTCTTAAACATGGCACAGTTCAGACGCAGTTGTCTACCCTTGGTGTAAAACAAAATTCACACTCACTGTCATGAAGTCACAGCATCGGCGTCTCATGTTGTCGGAGAATGCCAGGTGTGTGTGCTGCTGTCTTGGTTGCTGTTTGGAAACGGTTGCGCAGATGTATGAATGGTGATCGTCAGCTCGTGCTGTTACACGAGATTGACCAGGCCTGGGACGATCATTCGTGGTACCTTCTGCCTGAAATCGCTGGTTCAGCCACAGTCGAATATTTACAGTGAAAATGTCGGGCAACATCTCTGATCGTCGTACCACTGCTGACCATACCAACAGCTTGCAGTCGTTCTTGTGACAACAAAAGGGGCATGACAAAAACATTAACAGACTTCCTTTCTATGGAAACAGATGATGGCCTTTTGCTTGCTTAAATTTGCCTAATATGTGTGCTAGATTTCAAAGTCATATGATTTTTAATAAGGCCATAAATTAAGAAAAACTTGATTTGCACTTGCTTCACGCCAAATTTACGGTAAACACCACATTGCCCGGAAAGTGCCATCATATTAACTGCCTCACTTGCATGCATTCGGAGCTTGAAAATCGCGTACCTACCGTATTTCACATTTAATAATAGGTTTGATCACGCATTGCGTTTTTAATGGCGTGTAATATATATAGTACTAATAAATGTTTGCAAGGAAGTCAGAGTTCATTGCCGCGTAACTTTTTTTTCCAAATAATTGTAGTTTGGGGGGTTCTAATCGCGGGTTTTATTGCAGCAGTGATTCTCTCTTCTTTCATATCTGAACTCTCGTTCTTGCCATAATGTGCCAGGAGCAGAGATGGCTGTACTGGAGTGATGGGCCATGGTTGTCAGGGTTAGCAAACCAGAACTGGCGTAGACTCCTATCCCACCTCTCATTTGTTGTTATCTGATAATATTCTGCGTGGCTTTGCGGTACAGGGTTCATCGTGGGCCCCATGGTTTTGGGAGGTCTGTCAGGAACTCCGTGGTTGGGTCCATTCGGGTCCAGCAGATCTAGCCACCTCCAGCTTGCTCCAAGTCCGACCATGTGTTCCAGCATCTCCACGGCGGTGACTGTTCAGAAGATCCTTCTCGTGGCTCCGGGGAGAGGAAGTGACTGATTTGCCACCAGAATTGTGTATGTGTGCTTCTCAGCTCTTGTGTGGTGGAGCCTTTTAAACAAATGGATTCTCATGAACTGAAGATGTGGAAATGGCTAGCAAATAACAGTAATAGGTGATAGGAGCACAGCCCAGGACACATGTGCACACATGGTGTCTGTTGTCAGCTAACAGATCGCCACAGTAATAGCCGGGTTGTACAAACAGCGAGGAGCAGTTGGTGAAGTAGCGAGATCAGCGTTGGGGTAATGTACCAGGCCTCCGGGCGTGTTTCAGGCCGGCTATTCAGGGACCTCTGGGATGTATGATACGCTCTTTAGGGCGTCAGAAGTTTAACGTGTAATTCAAAATGCAGGGGATGAATGGTTGATGAGAAATGAAAGCTTTGATTTTCTATGGAGTTGTGTGGTTGTTTCGCTCTATACAACAGAGCTACATAACATAAAGAGTGGGGAGTTGTCAGCCACCCCCGCGCCCCCCCCCCCACATACACACACTTCTTTTTCCTCAGCTTTCCGAGCCATTAAGGCTCATTGCCTTAAGTTCACCTCCATTTCTCCCTGTTCCTAATCTTCTCTCTCCAGTTGATGACAGCAGTTTCCTGTATATCCTCTTCTATGTTGTCTCCCCATCTCTGTCTTGGTCTACCTCTCTGTCTTGTTTCCTTCCTCTCTTGTACGTACATACACAGAAGAAGATCATTACTGTATTCGAAACTGCATCCCCTTACTTCTTACTACCATGCTTCCAGTTTCCATGTATTTGAACCAGGAGCAGGATACATGAAGATTGCAAGAGGAAATCAAACTGTTGGTTTATGCTTGAGTGGAGATGAAAAGCATTCTGAATCTGAAGAGGCGGAGAAATTACTGTAGAGTCGCAGAATGCGCTTTCATACTTTAGTGAAAGAATGGAGACGAGTGGGCGAATTATAAGTGAATTGGTTCAGTGTGGTTACCAGCAAGGTCGTCTTCCCTGCATTTTGAGTGTCTGTATACTTGGCACGCGTCCTCCATTCGTGTCCACGTGGCTGCGTGTGGTCCGTTCCTTTATGAAAATCAGTGTATCAATAAACAAACACTAATTATTTATTTTCATCTTAAATATTTCTTGCCGGTAATGACCCGAATTCTCTGTTTTGCTGAAGTGTGTAAATGTTGTATAAATTATGAGTGACTCATTGCCCATTCACATCCGTTTACGTTTAGACACGGCGGTGCTGTATAAACGAGATATGTAGCTTTTAATTTACAGCACATTTCCCGCTTCATACTACGGTTGGCTTGTCTGGCCAAGTTCTATATTTTTTTTTTTTGTTGCCGTGCTGCAGGAATTGAAATCAGAGTGATTGAGTAATGAAAAGCTGTTTGAGTGAACGCTGTTTTCTCCTCTGTGTACCAATACCTCTGTGGCATGTGTTATATTATCTGCTCTGCCGCGAGATTGTTTTTGGTCATCATACCATAGAAAGGGTGCTACTTAGTAGAGAAGAGAGAAAACTGACGTAATTTTCTGTGCTTCTTTTGTTTGTCTCTGTTTATACCGGGGATTCTTAACCTTTTTACAATTATAAACCCCTTATGAATTGCCCAGTATGTCCCCGTATCCCCTCTTGATTGTCTGCATTAATCAGACTGTTGAAATCATTACTAGTTCTATTAGGTACCAGTACGACTTTTTAAAATTGTCAGTAGTTCTTTTTTTTTAACTTTACATATGGACAGCTAGGAACAAAACAGCGGAAAGAACAATATTTCTATCAAACAATCCTGTCTAATCGAACTCCATAATCTCAGGTGACATGCATACCCTGATTAAGAACCGCTGGTTGATACAGTTCTGCTCACAGTTGAAGTAGTATGTGTGTGCCTGTGTCTTTGCTATGTTACTTTTCATTCGTTAAGCCGGTGTTGTGCCTTGATGCGCACGGTGATTCTGATTTGTACATTATCTTGAAGCCGTGTTTTCTGAGCGTTACTGGATTAGTTATTTACTGATTCCAACCATCAGCTTCACGTTTCTAGATTAGTTAATCACTGACTCCAGCCATCAGCTTCACGTTTCTAGATTAGTTAATCACTGTCTCCAGCCATCAGCTTCACGTTTCTAGATTAGTTATCACTGTCTCCAGCCATTCTTCACTTCCAGGCTCTTTCAAACCTATGGTTAGCAACACACTGATACGAGAGTCAAGCAAGTCCTGCGTAACACTTGATATGAGGACTTATTGATGAAAATGCAGATGGTGATAACGACAATCTGACGGCCGGCAGGTTTGCCCTGCCACATGGAGAGTCCATTCATACTTTCAGAACTCCTGAACAGATATAAACGTCCATTTTCTCAACAGAGACATCAAGAAAACAATCCACACATCCAAACGAAGACTAACTCACTCAGACTGTCCCCAGTCACGGGATTCACAAACCACGTGACCTTCTGAAAGCATCTCGACTCTTACCTGGACGTTCAAAATAAAAACTCATGAGGCGAGAAATGCCCTTTCTGTGGAGAGGAAAAAAAACCCAGTTATCTCCCTTACTGCTACACAGTCTGTGAGTCGGGTCTCACATTTATCAGACTGTGTTGTGTTGTGCTAGTCTGTTGTCCGGCCCCTGACAGTTGTGTGTACAGGGTGCTTCGCTGTGGGTGTGAGGCAGTCTTATCTTTGAAAGCAGGCGTCTCCTTGGCATAGCGTGTCGAGTACCCATTCTTACAGTTGGGTTAACAGGAAGGGGTAGATTTCAGGCCTTCTGTAGGAGGCTGACGTAGCGTCGCAATCGCCTTAGTCAGTCAGCCCTACTACAGTTTTCTGTCTTCCTGACTGATTATAACCTTGACTCCCATTACAGTTTAAAGAAGTTCAGTTATGCGTTTAGACATGGATTTGCCTGTTTTAGTGGGGTGTTTCCCACCAATCTACCCTTAACCGAAATTTACTATATTCATTGAACCTCTACGCCTCCAGACATCATGTTAGATAATACCTTCTGCGTATCTTTTCCTGTATTCCCTTATAGTTCTCATTATTCTTATTCGTCGCAGAATGCCCAGACCATATTAAAAGTTCCTTTTTTCAAATGGAGATGTGCCAGTGCGCAAGACAACCATGATGCTCCACTTTATGTTGTATGCACTACCACCATTATATCTACACCCTACCCGTTCCTATACATAATGGGAGACAAACGAGGCTTTTTAAAACAACAAAGTAAGGGGACATAAGCTAATCAAGGCTAAACTTACATATTCTATTCCCTTCTCTCCCCGTACCTCGTTATCAAGGTTCCTAGTCTTCGTTGTTGGTTCCTTTGAAATGTCCAGTGATACCAGTGGTTATCTTCTCTTGAAATACTTAGAAAATTTTTTATTTCTATATGATATAAACTAATTCGCCGCGGTTATGTGAAGAGGAATCTTTGTTTTCATTCTTCTTGTACAAGGATCCATATTTTTACATCCCCTAGTTCGCAGGTTTTTAAAATTGTTCCGTTGAAAACTGCCGAGGAAGGTGACATGTGATACATCTGCGACCCATCTCATAATATACATGTCAAGCTTATTCTGTGGAATATGGCATGCGTCAGTTCGTCCTTAATGAGAGAGATACGGCAATAAAGACTGCTTTTATAGGAGGATTGGGGGGGGCAGGGGTATATAATGATGATGAAGCGTGAGGAGATGAAAAAAGTAACAGAAAGAGAAAAAGGCTGAGAAGAATAGTTTTAAGAAGGGTAGATATTATTATTATTCCAAGAAAGCTGACTGCAGAGATAATGTTACATACGCTCATAGGTTACATACAGAGATAATGTTACATACGCTCATAGGTTACATACAGAGATAATGTTACATACGCTCATAGGTTACATACAGAGATAATGTTACATACGCTCATAGGTTACATACAGAGATAAGATTATATACGCTCATAGGTTACATACAGAGATAAGATTATATACGCTCATAGGTTACATACAGAGATAAGATTATATACGCTCATAGGTTACATACAGAGATAAGATTATATACGCTCATAGGTTACATACAGAGATAAGATTATATACGCTCATAGGTTACATATAGAGATAAGATTACATACGCTCATAGGTTACATACAGAGATAAGATTATATACGCTCATAGGTTACATACAGAGATAAGATTATATACGCTCATAGGTTACATACAGAGATAAGATTATATACGCTCATAGGTTACATACAGAGATAAGATTATATACGCTCATAGGTTACATACAGAGATAAGATTATATACGCTCATAGGTTACATATAGAGATAAGATTACATACGCTCCTATAAGGAAACATTGTTATGAAGGTCAGGGCCGCAACCTTTGACTCCAGTTTGTGTGCTCTGTTACTCTCCAGGTTTGACCCGGTTATTTTTGTCCTGTTCAACGCCGATTTTACTGTGTTTCTGTTGAACAGCAGCTCTGTCTTTCCTTGTCCGACGCCTAGGGTTTTCTACTCCGTTTCTTGTTTTTCTTTATACTGTTCTCTCCGATTCTACAGTTTTGTTTTGTTTTTAACTGTTTGACTCCTCTGTTTTATGCTGTCCCAGTCCAGCTTTCACTCTTTCAGCCTAAAATTTCACTCAAATCTGATTTCCAGTTGTTCCTCTGCCCAACTCCTTCATATGTAAAATATTTTTTTACAGACTTTGATAATCTCCACAGCTCAGCAGAAATCATGCGTGCACGACTTGTCCTTATATCTTTACATACTCTAGTGATTATTATGTGTTGATATAAGACATATTATTTTCATCTTAAATATTTCTTGCCGGTAATGACCCGAATTCCCTGTTTGCTGAAGGAATTATTCACCACTGTCTCTATTAGGTAGAGAAAACCATCCAAGTCGTGTTTATCCTGGCAGTAATGCCTTGCATGTTTTAAGATTTCTGTACTGTTGGTGTTGCTGTCCACCATTTATTTAGTCCACAGTCTCGTGGAGGTGGAATTTACGGTGTAGCTTAGCACCCCAGCTAGCAGGCTTCTTGCTTATAATATACAGCTCGTGGTATGAAGAAAGCCACGTCTACTTAACTGTCACCGTCGCCATTACCAAGAACATAGCGTTCATCATCGTTAGATAAAGAGCAGACCACTTGGCTGCTCACGAATGGAGAGATTTTTTTGCGGTCGGTTCTCTAATCTAATGCGACTGCTGCATGATAGAAAGGCGCTGCATATGAGCTGATGGAAAATAGCAAAGATGGAGATCTGTGTGGAAGCGTTGACTGCCAGCATCTTTCGGCAAATCATTTGATGATGACAGCGATTTTAATCTCCACCCCTTTTCAGCTTATTTTCTGATGTTGCATGAGACGGGAGTATAAATCAACAAAACCACAGTAGGTTTGTTTTTTTTTTGTTTTGCTAGTCTCATGTGAAGTACATTTCATATTCTGTCTAGGGCATGTTTTGTGCTTTTCCTCACTCTAATTTCAAAGCTACGAGTACAGTGTGGATGTATAATGCATGTTTCCAGCATTCTCTTGAGCCTGACTTGTAGAACGTATCTAGATCAGGTCAGTGTGTGTATTTCAGGTTTCAGTTTAGTGATACTAAGATTGGGAGCCAAAGGTAAACACATTTGTAGTTTTTTTTTAACATTTAAACATAATTTTTACAGTGTTATCAAGGAAGATTTTGAGTAGTATTTGCAGCGTTATGAAAGAAGATTTTTAATACTTTTATAGTGTTATCAAAGATTTTTAATAGTTGTCCACATCTAGTTTCTGATGTACTAACATGGTTTGTAGTCTCCACTTTTCAGAAATTTAATCATCATAAAAAGCTGATTCCCCCAAGTATAGTGCAGTCTGTAACACTTACTTCACGTGTGTGTTTATTGATTATACATTTAATGTGTGATTTTACGCTTTATGAGCTTGGGCAGTTTCATGAGATACATGCATTGATTTTTTATGAATGCCTGTTTTCCCTTAATGTACTGGCAGCTCTATGTGTTGATTTGTCATAGGCGAAAGTTGTATAATTTTAGAGGTGGTTTCTTCTTAAGTTCTCCAGTTTTAGAGGTGGTTTCTTCTTAGGTTCTCCAGTTTTAGAGGTGGTTTATTCTTAGATTCATCGATTTTAGAGGTGGTTTTTCTTAGGTTCTCCAATTTTAGAGGCAGTTTCTTTCTGGATTCTCCAACTTCAGAGGCAGTTTCTACCAGCATTGTTCACTTTTGTAGACTGTTTCTACCAATATTTTCCAATTTTAGACACAGTTTCTCCCTAGAATCTCCAGTTTCACAAGCAAATTCTACCTAAATTCATGAGTTTTATTACATTTTCTTCCTAATACAAGCTTGTCTGGTACTAATTATTATTAGGTTGACAAGAACATGGACTTGAACATGGCTGTAGGTCTCCACAGCATTGTCTTCACTTGTTGGCCATGCACCTGCACACACATGTCTTCCTAATCTTTAATTAAACTTTATCCTGTTGTTTAAGATGTTGAGAGGAGAATGTTTTGTTTATCTTTCATAGGCCTTTTCTCCCAACATGAAGGAGGTGGTGTCAGTTGGTACTCAACATGATATGATGATCAATGTCTGGAACTGGAAGACTGGCAACAAGGTGGCTTCTAATAAAGTCTCCAGCAAGGTCAGGCATGAAGGGGCTGCAGTGTGCATAGATAAGTGTGGTAGATGGGCTGTTTGGTATGAGGAAATGTAAGGGGCAGAGTGTTACTGGGCAGAAAATAATGAATGATGTGAAAAAAACAGTTCATATTTTTGAAGGTGTGAATGTGATGTTAAAATTTCTTTTATTCAGATTGTTGGATTAAATGCTTATCTGTTCATAAAAGTTGTGTGAAAATTATTTTTGGCTGTAGTTTTCATTTGTTTTTCTTTTATTTTTTTCATTAAAAAAAAGACTGTAAATAGTGGATGAATAAAACTTCTTTTTTTGTTTATAAATCAGAAATTGAATACCCTGTGCTGTCATTTTGACAGTTGCTAGATAGTGTGTAACATTAACGGCACTGAGATTGAAGGTTTGAAGCCAGATTGTTCTCATGTTGTTAAAAAGGCTGCATTGTTATACTTGTTTGTGAAGAGAGAAAACATAAGGTTTCTTTCCTCCTTAAGGTGAGCGCCCTGGCTTTCTCAGAGGATGGCAAATGTTTCGTCACTGTAGGAAACAGACATGTCCGGTTCTGGTATTTAGAGGACAAAAGGTCAAAGGTAGGTGATGTAGTAGTTGTCTTCATTGCAGATTCTTTCTGAATCACAGACCCTATGTCAGTGTTGTGCCTTCAGTGCTCTAGTGTGCTTCATCTCTGCTTTTACTTCATTTTCCCCACTGCATCTAAGAGTCTTTTCTCATTTATTCATAATCCTTCTTTTGAGTATTCCAACATGTTCTAGGACAAAGTTTTCATTGTAATTCAGGTGGAGCATTTCTTCCATATTCCACCCGTCCATCTGTTGTAAATTATTTTCATACTTTTTCCATCAGTATTTGACAGATTTTTACCAGAAGTTGGACATTTGGTTTATCGTGTGATTTCTAGCAAAATCACGTGAAGGCAGATTTGTGGCAGGAGTATTAAAATAATAAACTTAGCTTCAGGATCAAGAAACAAACCATTTAATTGTTTTATAATTGCCAAGAGAGTAAATTAAGCAGGAGAAGCTGCTAGCAGAAGCTTTTGTTGTAGGCATTAACATACCATGAGCTTACTGTATCAACATACTGTGAACTGTGAGCTTACTTGAAGTGTTGGCCTACAGGGAGCTTTGTTTATTTTGAGCTTATCATTAGCTTGGAGAACATTTAACTGTTGCCAAACCCAAGAAATACCAGCAGTTTATGCATGAAGTTTGAAAGATGTTTTCATTTTTTAAGTCTTAAACTCTGATTGTGTGTGTGACACATTTCCTTCGTGATATGAGTTTCTTGTGAAGTGAAGTCATTATTTCCCAAGAAATGAACATGTCTGATATCTAACTCCTCACAGACTTTTGTAGCTTTTTGTTTTGTAACAACAGATTTATGTTTTATTTTGACAAAACCCTTCATCCAGTATTTTACAATCTGCTGTATGTGAATGCCTTCTCTCCACACCACTATAGTAGCAATTCATGCTTTTTTTCAGTTTTCATTAAAACAGTTTGTCAGCCATGGAGAAAAAGAAAATAAAAGGAAATAGTGTAGCATATAATAGAGGTAGCGTTTTCAGATAGTATGGTATATAGTAGTCCAGCTGTCTAAAATAGTGTATTATATAGTAGTGGCGGCTGTTTTGGAAACCATCCTCTCCTGCAAGAACATGGTGACTAAACATTTGATTCAGGATGCAGTAAGAAACAATATGTGATTCCATCTTGTCCATATGCTTTACGAGTGTATCATTCATTAGGTTCCATGCCACCAGATGTTGGCATTCAGCCTTCTCCATTTTGAACAGTCCTGTTTATTTCAAGACAGTTGGTTGCATTATTTTTCTTGTGTCATTCAGGGCCAAAGAAAAAGAGGTTGACCACATGAAACTCTAAAGAGGACATTGTTAAGAGAGCCCAGTTTAGTAGGCATAAAATCCCTTGATGAAGTTGAAAAGCTCACCAAAAACAGGAAAACTTGGCGAACTGCCTTGTGACCCCATGTGTGATGTTTAACGGCGCGGGAAGGATATATAACATAAGATTCAGGGCCTTAGAGAGCCACATTGGGTTCTGGGGTAAGTTGCTATCAGGTTCCCTATCCAAACGTAGAAAGCAGTTCTCATACAGGGTCCGGCATAAAGCATAGCTGTATTTTAAAAATGGAAAATAAATAAGCGCTATACATGTTTTTGGTAAAAAAAAAAGTGAAATGAAACTCAGAAAAGTTGGTATTTTTATTATTACTGACAGTCATATTTAGCTTTTGAAAATTACACCGGTTAGATGACTGCCATTATATTTGATACATTCCACCAGGCGGCTGGAAAATTCCTGCATAACACCATTTAACATGTTCAAAGGGATATTTTGAATGCAGTATTGGATTCGATCTTTTAGGTCTGCAATTGACTGTGGTCGACAAGCACACGCCGTGTTCTTGAGATACCCCCACAAAAAGAAGTATGCGGCCGATAAATCCGGTAACCTTGTCGGCCAATGAATATTCCCAAAATCTGGAAATAGGATAATTGGGAAATGGCCATGGTCTGACGGGCTATGTGGGCAATTGCTCCATCTTGTTGAAACCGTATTAGTCTCTTATTTCTATTGGCCAAGTCTGGAATTAGCATCTGCAGATAAAGGTCAATATTAACAGTAAGAGGATGCCAGGTGCCAAAACATTCCTAACATCTGATCACTGAGGGCTACTCAGAAATGCATTATGGACTTCTTGAATTCGTTCAGGTGCTTGTTGAGTTCTTGGACAACCATTAGACTTGTTATTAAGGCTATTAGCGGTTGCCTTAAATTTTTTTAACCACCTCAAAATTGTTTTGCCCTCCGATCGGGAACATTATCACGGGGATGCAACTCAAAACGTATAGTAATAGATGATTCTCCACTTTAAAAATAAGTTTCAACAGTTAATGCGCGATGTTGTGTTTGCCAAGAAGCCATTGTTTCTGCGCACTATGTCAGTTAAATCCAGCTATGCTTTATGCCAAACCCTGTATAATTTTGTCTCTGATACGACAAGAGAGAAAAATGAGGCTGCCAGGCCATCTCAACAGCCTGGGCTCCAGAGGTACAACCCTAGCTCTTCCTCCTTTTGCTATACATAGTACAGCTTAATCAGTCCATTCAGATATTTTTTATCAGTTTCCGTGTGTTTTTGGTGGTTGTTTTTTTTTACCTTGAGTTTTCCAGCCATTTTTAAGTTCTTTAACTTGTACTTCATTTGTTTTTATGACTGTCCAAAGTACCGTATATGCTAGGACTGTAAGAATCGTTCTTGTAGAATTTTACATAAAAAGATATCACCTGATGAAGTTGTACATTTTGTTTTTTTGCATTTCTGAAGATCATTTATTTGTCTGTATTTCATGTCCTGTATTCTGCAGATCAACCAAACTATGCCCTTGATGGGTCGATCTGGAATATTGGGAGACCAGAAGGACAACTTCTTTTGTGATGTAGTGGCAGGACAAGGTCACATGTGTGGGAGATTTTTTGTCATCACACAGGCAGGCTTGCTGTGTGAGTTCAATGAGAAGAGGCAGTTGGACAAGTGGGTTGAGCTTAGGGTGAGTTCTCTGTTAGGGTGTGTAGTTTTCTATGGAGCATTCATTGAGATTTTTTAAAAAATTATCATTAGACTTACTTGTTATTGCAGTTTGAAAAAATAAGCTTCAGTGTATTTGTTTTCTTCTTTGTAATTTTTCAGTTTCAGTTAAAAAATTCTTAAGTCTTCCTGCAGCCTTCACTCAACTGGGGATTCCAAGACTGAGAGCTCTGCCCTTTGGAATGGTGCAGTCATGCAGAATATATTAATTTGATATTTCCAGTCATTAACAGATACATTGTACTAATTAACTGCAGTTTTTTTTGTTTTGTTTGTTTGTTTAGTTCTATTTTTTTACATGTGTTCTGAGCACATTGTTATATAAAATAAAATAACAGGAAATTCTGAATTCCAGACAAAGTCAGCCACTTGTATAACTGCTGGACAAGAACATATCTTTGTTGGCTGTGCTGAAGGAGTAGTCCGGGTGTTCAGTGCAACCTCCCTTCATTACCTCTGCTCCTTGCCCAAGCCACATCATCTGGGGGTGGAGGTGACCACAGCAACCAATCCTAGGTAACATGGCAATATTGTGAATAAAGTATACACTTAAAATATATTTATATGTGTTCCTCTTCAAGAGCAGATGGAAAACAAAGTATTCAATATCAGAAACTCTAAATCTTTAATGCAGTATGTCTGATTAAAGTTTTACATCACATCTTCTCATATCCCATTACCTTGTAGAGGCATCTAACCTGCATTGGGTGAATGCCATTCTTAAACTATGTAAAACATTCTTGAAAGATTCATTAGCTAATTTATACATAAATTCATACCATTGTACTGTATAGGTAATGAATTTGTACATATAAATTCATGTCATTATATAGATAATGTTAATGAAATACATATGTGTAGTTAAATTTCAAGTAATATTGATTGTTGTTTTCTTTCTGTTATGAATCTTAGTCACATGGTGAGCAACAGGCAAGATGCAAAGTTTCCAGACACCAAAGCAATAGCTATTGATGATGACCACAAAAAGGTAAGTCATTGTGGTGTTAAGCCAGTTTGCCAGACAGCATACATGGGATGTATGTTACAGTCTTATCTAAAGTAATCAGCTGAAGTGGCTCGGAAAGCTGAATAAATGAATATTACAGAAAATCTTTTATGTTAGAAAGCTTCATTTTCTTCAGATGTCTTGGTTCTTGATGATGATGATGATGACGATGGTTGTGGCTGTGGTTGTTTGTGGTGCTGTTCGGTTATAAGAATAAAAATCATTTAACCTATGAATCTTGTGTTACAACAAACAAGTCAGACAGACCAAGATGTTGCAGAGGAATATACAAATAACTAGTGCTTTAGAATCTTAGAAAATATATATCTTTCTGACTCTTTATAACCCTTAGGTAACATGCATCTATAATGATCGGAGTGTATACATTTGGGATGTCCACGACATTAAGAGAGTGGGGAAGGCCTGGTCATTTCTTTATCACAGTAACTGTATTTGGGCTCTAGAGGTATGTATGACAATCAAGTGTAAAAAGAGTCTTATTTTAGTCTTCCAATTTTGTTAATAAAACTCGTATACAACACACACAATTATAAAATTACCATTGTCTTCATTTTGTGAAGATTTAGAGCTTTTTTTATATCTTCCACACTCTGTTAAATTTATATCCTTACGCTGGTCCCTCCATGTTGAAACAAAATTGTTCATGGCATCAGAAAATTAGGTTACGCAGTGACCACTCACAATCCCATACATGAAGAATTGTGCCACAGGTTGATGCCCCGCCATGTACAGAAGGCATTCTGGTGATCAGTTGCTGTGAAGACCAACTTGTTATTGAAACTTCACAAAACTCCAATGCCAGGATAGCTGGAAAAAGCATGGGAAGTCTTTTCAGGTCATGGCACTCAGCAGAGTGATCGGTGAGGGCGTGATCAATGTTCCCAGCAATCTCACAATCAGCATGTGACAGAGACAGTATATGCACCTTATGTTGAATGCAGGGTCGGCCTGCAGAACAGATAGAGAAATGTTTTGACTGCAGTGACACAACATCTTGAAATCAAAGAGTATTTTTAAATATGGGTTGCCGAGTTTCCATTTATAATCATTCTGAAAGATGAATTTATTTTCATCAAGATTTAAATTTAAGTAGTGGGAAGCACTCCATTAATTTGTTATTGTTTTAATGTTTAAAAATAAGCACGAAAAGCAGTACTTTTTTTTTTTATTAACTAAACCTATTTCTTGGTTTGTTCTCTGCAGATGTATCCATTGCTGGAAGATGAATCGAAAGCCTTGCTACCCCCAGGGTCTTTCCTGACGGCATCCGGTGATGATACTGTGCGAGTGTGGAACTTAAACACTCACATGCCAGAAAATACAGCCTTTAAGAGAAACATCTATAGCAATGTAAGTTCATATGTAGGGAGTTACTGAATCTTAGAGAGGAACATCCGTAATAGAATGATACATGTTACTTTTCACTTAAACTAATGACATTGAAGAGATGTTAGTTCCTCTTCTTTAATACTTAAAATAGCATGACCCTCAGGAATAATATTTACCCTAATGTTAATTCATATGAATTTGTGCATGTGAATTAACCAGGATGAAAAAATCTACACCAGTTTTAGTTTATTTGTGTGTGTACTTAAAAAAAAAAAACTACTCAACTTTGAAGAGAAGCGGACAAAGTACTGTGTACCCATTTTTTTTTTTTAAATGCTAATCATTTAAAATTAAAAGCAGTAAAAAATAACTTTAGTTTTTATTTTACAGAGATATCTTGCACTCAAAGTAAGTCCAAAAACATTGTTCATGGAGATTGAAGCATGCTCCACAGTGGAAAAATGGCAGCTGCCAAAATGGCAGCAGCAGATATTTAACACATCCCGTGCCACAGAAAAAAACACAGACATTCCGTTTTGTGGCAAATTAAAAGCGCAGGTCTTGATCTTTATATGGGGTATAGTTGTAAAAGTGAATGTAACAAAGTATTCCACATTAGAAGTATACGCTTTATATATAGAAATAGCTGTAAACCTATGAAGATTTCATAAATGCAGAAATTTTTTAGGAAAAAAGAAGTAATGTGATGTTTTTAGACAATAATTGTGTCCTTCTTACCATCAGCTAGGCCTAGATCCACAACGCTTACCATCTGAGATTTCTAGATCGACTTGTTGATGTCGTCTTGTACTAGTCTCACTAAAATAATGTCTGAAATAACCTTCTAACTACTTCTTCAGTCTGTTTTATAGGTCAAGATCTACTTGGGCACATTCAAGAACAGCGGTCTGGTTGTAGGGCTTGTCCGTATGCCTCTGAAATCACACAAAATATTGAAATTTCTCAACAAACAAAAAAAAACGCTCATTTTCACTTGGTTATTAGGCATGCTTTGGACATGCGCAAATAAAACGTGTACAATTAAAAAATTACACTGTTTTTTTTAGAGATGAAACAAGTGGTAAAATTTTACCAAATGGCACATAATGGACAAACTGGAAGTGGTACAATTTTTTCCAGTAGGCATGGAATGAGTTAAGACCCACGGACACAGGTGCCTACAGCTTAAATTGAAAACTGCATTTTTTATGATTTTTTTGTTTAAGAGGATCAGCTGCAGTAACTAACCCTCTTGATGATACTTGAGAATAAAAATAATGGCTCTTTCTGTGTTCAAAAGTGTTTTTGAAGTAGGTTGTTTGCCGACTGCTGTACTGAACAGCTTCTTACTACAGTTATTGTACCAGTATTTTGATTGGCAGATTTAAAAAGAAAAGGATCCTGTTCTGCTGGAGAGCATAAGAATATGATGTTACTGTGCTCATATTTTCCTTGACTTGTTGGCACACTAGAGAGGTCTTGCTGCCTTTCCTTCACCAGCTCTAGAAGGAGCCTGTTAACTTATTTCTACAATTTGATAATTGGAGCACCTCCAGGTGGACTTGAACCACAAAACTTGCCATGAGAGACAAGCATGGAGACCACAACACACAAGTGCCCAGTCGTAGTAACAAAATAGCATATCTGTGGCAAGAGTTCTTAAGAAGATAACATATAATAATAAAAAGGGAGGGAGGAGCTCTTGATTCAGGCAGAGCAAGTAAAGAGAAGGAAGAATCACAAGGCAGTAATTGAGAGCCAGATGAGCAGTAAGATTAGCAAGTGCCTAGCCATGAGAGAAAGTAAAGTAATCACTCAGTTACCAAGTACAGCTTTCTTAATACTTTGGACTGTTAGCTATCAGATTGGACACAACAGGACAAATTAAAAGAGGCCAACCAAGTGAAACTCTAAAGAGAACATTGTTGAGAAAGGATAAATTAAGGGGCATAAGATCCCTTGATGAGGTTGAAAAACTCACCGAAAACAGGGAAACATGGTGAATTACAATGCAAGCCCTGTGTAATATTTGATGGCATGGGAAGGATGTAAAATGTAAGAGTACTTTGGACATTTTTCTTTACACAGGCAACAGTCTTAGTTTCTGTATCTTACATTATCAAGATAAATTCCACAAGCAAATTTTATTTGTTAAACATGACCACACAACAGAAATTCATTCAACAAGTAACTTTTTTTCTGTCTTCAGATGTCAGTTGCTAGACATTTCCTTTGTAATTTCAGTGCCAGCATTGAGCATTGTATATAACTTTTAGTTCTGACCACAGCTCCTTTTTTTTCTTTCTAGGAACTGTTGAAAATAGTTTACGTTGACCCAACCTTGGCCTCCCTCTGTGATGTAGACTATAACCCTGGTAAGTAGAAAACATGGGCCTTTTTTTTGGAATAATGTTGCAGAGCAGGAAGGCATTTACTGTGATGGGCCCACTGATTAAAATACATTTATTACAATAACAAAGGGGAAATCTGGATGGAGGAAGACAAAGAAACAAGATACTTGACGAACTATAAGTTTCTGGAATGGAAACCTAATAAGGGGTTCGCAATATTGGAAACACTTAGAGAAGTGAGTCATAACATTTAAGTATGATAAGTTAGGGAGCATTCATTATAAAGAATTTTTTAAAATAGAAATTTTGATGAGATAAAGAGCAGGCCATAACAGTTGAGGGTTATGAAATACCAGAGATTAGATATGCTGATGACACAGTATTATTGTCTACAACACAAAAAGGAGTGGAAAAAACTAATTATGTCAGTCCGTAAGAACAGTGAAGAGCAAAACGTCTATCTTAATGCGAAGGAAACTAAATTGATGACAACTGACAAAACAAACAAGGCAGCTGAATATGTATCAATGAAAAAAACTGGAAGAAGTGGAGAGTTTTGAATATCTTGGATCACTACTAACTAATGATGGAGATACAATGAGGGAAATTAAAAGGAGGACATCTATCGCTCATCAGAAAGTAAAACAGATAAAGAATCTGTGGAGATGAACAGACAGAACTACAAAAATAAGATTTTTAAGGGCATGCATCTTTCCCATCACAACGTATGCCTGTGAGACCTGGACACTTAACAGCTGAGAAACACATAAATGCCTTTGAATGTAAATGCTACAGAAGAGTTCTTCAAATATCAAGGACGCAAAAAATAACAAATATATCCATACTACAAGAACTTAATATTGAAGAAGGCTGGCTAGTAAAGAGGATTAAAGAGAGAAAACTTAAATATTTTTGACACATTAAATGTCATGATAATCTAGAGAAGACCATCTTGGAAGGGTATATAATGGGAAAAAGAAAGAGAGGAAGACCAAGGCAAAGATGGCTGCAAGACATCATTGATGATCTGTAAATGGATGCATCAGCAGCAGGCCATCTTGCTCACAACTGAGAGGCCTGTAGGAGTGCTGTTAGGGAGGCAAAGTTCCGCAAGGGACATGCAAATGAATGAAGAGAGCAAGGCATATATAACAATAAATGAGAACTTATTGAAAGTTTTACCATTTTAATAGAAGAGATTAATGTAAGCAGAGAAATAAGGTCTGATATTTTAAACATGACTGTAAGCATCTAGCAGGGATGACTTTCATTGTAAACAAATTCCATTCTTGACAACCTAGGGAAGCATATTTTAATGAGAAATGTTTGTATCTTGGAGAAGAAATTCAAAATAAAATCTTAGAAGTAAAAATGTTTGTTACTTGGAGAGCATAAACAATACAGAAGTATATATTTTCAGACTTGACATATGGTAAGGCTTAAGATTCATGTTTAATTAATGTTAAAATAGCTGAAACAAATATTTTCATTTTCTTCTCATTGGTTTAAAATGCTGAGGATTTTTGACAATCTGACTTTCATAGTTTATGAAAATAAATATCAGTATCCTACCATACCAAGTAAGAGTCATTATTTGTTCCTTATTGTTAAAAATGCCATAAATTTTTACTTGTCTTCAGTGTCAGTGTCTCCTATTTAAATGCCTTTCATTGCTAGGGGGGACAAATAGACATCTCGATAACGTGCTTCATGTAACAGAATATTTCAGGTTTCTGTCATTTACTCCCTCCATATCTTCAGTTTTTTACATTGTTTTTATTTCCTTCCAAGCTGGTGCCACAGACAAGACAGACACCAATTATGGTGGGAAGAATGGAGTGCGGTCTATTCGAGTGAGCCCAGATGGTGCTGACCTTGCTTCTGGAGATAGGCAGGGGAACATTAGGTAAGCATAAGTAACACACAGTAATTAAGCCATCCTGAGGACAAACTGATAAATATTTGGTGCAGTATCCAGCGTTATATGTTTTTTCATATGTTTATTACTTAGCAAGTGTGGTAGCACAAATTGTTGTATTGGCATGTTCAGGGGCAGATATGTAGATTAAGATTTTGAGCACAAGGTGACAAGATGTTTTTGGATTGTAGCACTGTGGTGTATTTTTTCAAGTAGACTTAATATAAATGGATATTGGCCATGTGTTTATAGTATTGTATGGAGCTACAGCTTTCTTAATCCATGTAATGTATGTATTGTATGTGAGAGTTTTCTGCACTGTATGAGTTCTCTTAGAAAGAGTTTTGTATGAAAGATTTTCAATACCGATAGTCATTCTGTAGCAAATTTTAGACTACCAGATAAGTGGTGAAAAATTGACATAATTATGAAAGTGGTTCTTGAAGTAACAATGAAATGCTGAGTGTGTTAAATAAGACTTTCCTCTTTGTATTTTGTTTTCAGTGTTCTTTATCAAGCTAGGATAGTCATTAAGTGCCACTGTGGTGTAGTAGTCAGTCCGCTTGCCTGTTGATACAAAGGTCCATGGCTCAATTTCACACTTGGGTGGAATTATTTCAGTTGGCCAGCACCAAGTCAACCAAACCTGACATCTATCTGGGGTTTCTGTGGGAAAACAAGGACAGCAAGAACAGCTGCTGGCATCTCTTCTTCAAATGCCATATTGTACTAGAAATGTGAAGGGATTAACACTTCACACATATGATGATGCCTACAGAGTGCAAATGCCGCAGGCCATAGATTTAATATCACAAGATCATCATTGATCATAGGCATTTTTGTGAGCAATGTAGATTACATTCTGTGACTGGGTTACCCTGTGAAATAAGTTGTTTCATCTGCGCTTTACAGACACTTATTGTGCTCGACTCCAGTATTAATACACCTTGTAGAATATCATTCAGCAGTAAACATCATGTCAAGCCCGTTTCCTGTATTTCAGATTTGGAAGTCAGTAATGTGGTTATACAGCTGCAAGAAGAAGAAGATCTGGATACATATATAACTATTCAAGAATACAAGCTATAAAAGAACAAGATGAATAATGTTTTTATATTTGAGTATTAATGTAGATATGTGCTTCAGAGTTTTGCCAAGAGGAATAGAGAACAGCTGTTTCTGCAGCAAATCTGAAGCTCAGAGTATTAAGCTTTTGTTTTGTTTTTCTACAGAATCTATGACATGCAGTACTTAAATGAGAAGAAATGTGTGGAAGCTCATGAGTCTGATGTGATGTGCCTTGAGTACACATACACAAGTTATGGTGAGTGCCTTATGTGTGTTTTCATTTTATGCAGCCTGAATTCCATGAAGATAATATGTCAGATAAGAACAAAGAAAACATTGTTATTCTCAGATTTTAAACAGTCTTACAGGAGTGTATTCAATAAACAGTCAAATTCTTGTGATGTTAGTTGTTAATTGTCTACTTTGGGAGCTTCGTTTTAGTGAGCAAATTTAGAACATCTTTTTTATGAAGAAGTTTGCCTCTTACGGCATACATTCGGAACTGTGGGCTTTATGAACTCTTTGAGCAAAGTGGCATGACTTTTTGAAACATGGTCTTCAGGGTTAATAAATGGATGTTTTAGTCTTAAAATTTATTACTGGGTAGAATAAAAAATCCATTTTCATTTGCAGTAATCAGAAGCAAAAGCCAGAAGAAAACTAGGCATATTAAGAAAATTGAGTGGAACCACATGGGGAGCTAGTGAAAGAATCCTCAAGAATGTATATCAGCAAAGTATTCTACCACATTTAGAATATGGCTCAACATCTTGGTGCACAGCATCAAACACTACTCTGCATAATCTAGACAAGGTTCAAAATCAGTCACTACGGATTATCACAGGTGCCATGAGGTCCACACCAATAGTAGAAATGCAGAAAATAGTTGGTGTTCAACCGCTAAAGGAATGTAGAGACACAAAGGTCATGACCATGGGAGAAAAATTCCTTAGCTCTGTAAGCCATCCCCTGAAGGAGAGATTCAATAACTTGGCATTAGGATGGCTTAAAATCATCAGGCAAAGTGTATGCGTAAGCTGATACCTGACCTTCCAACTGTAGTCACTCCATTATCATCTGTACCAGAGCATACACCATGGAAAGAAGCAGATTATACACAAATAACTATTCAGACTGAAGTGAAAGGTGTGCAGAATGGTGAGATACAGAGCAGTCTTGTAAGATCAACAGCCACACTTAGTGTTCTAGATGACAAATATCCATGTGACACCTGGATACGTGTGTATACAGATGGATCTGCACATAATGCCGTGAAGAATGGAGGGGCAGGAGCATATATTGAATATCCAAACAACACTGTTGACAAGATTTCCATACCCACTGGTAAATACTGCAACAACTTTGATGCAGAAGTTAGGGCAATTATTGCTGCAGTTGAAAAACTATCAGACTCCAGAATTGATACATGTCCTGTAGTAATTCTCACGGATGCAAGATCAGTACTGGAAGCTCTTCAGAGCAACAAACTACCAGACCTTAAGGATGCCTTGTCAAAAATTGGCTTACAACATGGAGTCACTTTGCAGTGGATTTCCTCCCACTGTGGGATACCAGGCAATGAGAAAGCTGACCATCTGGCCAAATAGGGCACTGAAATGGAGCAACCAGACATACCAATCACCTATAATCAGAAGAAAAGCATGATAAAAACCTACAGGAAGCCACAAACACCACCACATAATGACTATCACATGCTAAACAGAAAGGAACAAGTCACCATCTTCCGTCTCCGAACAGGACACAGCCGACTCCGAAGTCATATGTATACAAAGTTTAAGGTTGGTACTACTAATCTATGTACATGTGCCCAGGTGACCCAAACTGTGGAACATATCCTCCAGAACTGCATCAACTACGAGACACTGAGAAATAATTACTGGCCCAGTGAAACCACTAAAGAAGATAAGCTCTACGGTTCCATACATGAGTTATAAAAAACAGTGAAATTTATCCAAGAGACAGGACTGCAGATATAGACAGACAATGCGAACGAAGAAGAAGAAGAAGATTTGCAGTAATGGAGGGATTAAAAGATAATCTAACAGTTACAGAAATAGATTATTTTATTGTCTATAGCATAATAGAAAGTTTTATGTATTTTTTTTTCCTCTCATCACAAAAGGTCTTTATGGTTAAATGGTAATAGATATTTGAAATTTTGTACTAAATTTCAGAACAAACCCAAAAAAATTCACAAGATGTATTTTTATCATGTCCAAAGATTAACCAATTAACACTTCTGCCATATGACGGGATATGAAACATTAAATGTGTGTTGCATGTTAGATACTCAAAACTGTGAAGATGATGATGATGATGATGACAATGATGTAGTATGAGATAAACTGTGCAAGTGGCCACCATTACTGTCAGAGTGATTTTAATTTCTCTCGATGTTTTCTTCTCAGGTCGCTTTCTTGCTACGTCCAGTCGCGATAGGCTCATCCATGTTTTCGATGTGGATGAAAATTATGGATTGGTGCAGACACTTGGTGATCATTCTTCATCTATCACAGCAGTTAGATTTACAGATGTGGATAACAAGCTTCGGATGATCAGTTGTGGCGCAGACAAGTCTATTCTGCTGAGAAATGCTGTCACTGTAAGCCCACTTTTACACTAGCTTTTCATGAATCTTTTGTGGTTTGCTTGTTTAGTGACTAAATGTGTGATGTAAAATATTTAAATTATTTATTTCATAAATTATTATGATTCTGAAAAAAAAAAAACAGGGTAGAACATTGTATATTGTTCCAGGTGTAGCCTGTCTACCTTCTATCATTTCTAATTAGTGGTGAAGGTGTTCTAGTGCCAGGATTTGCAAACCATAGCTGAGCAAGACCATGCTCCACTTGTCCCTTTATGCGCCGCCCCCCCCCCCCCCCCCCAGTACCAAGTCTATCCTGACTAACAGGACAGGGATTGCTGTAGTCACCATTTTGGTGGAGTCTACTGAAAAAACATTACGTACCCCTTGCTTTTTATCTTCTTTCATGAACTGAAGAAATAGTCACATAGCTTGCACCCCAAACCAATCAAATGCTGTGCCTCAACACTTTCACCTCATCAGCAAAGAATACCAGCTCGAAATTCAAGGAAGTTAGAACCCTTGGAATAGGACAGCCACTTGTGTCCGCATTCCTTTTCTCTCGCACTTCTCTTCTCTGAATCTAATATCCAGGCTGTCCCTCATTCAGATGCTAAAATCTAGTATAGCATGATGGTGTTGTACATATGTTGTAGGTAAATTAATAAAATAAAGCTTCAGAGTCACATATTGATGAAGTTTCGTCAGAATTGTCAGTATATTCAAGTAATGCTAACAAAGAAAGTAATATTTGTGGGGGGGGGGGGGGGGGGAGAGAAGCTAAGAGCTGTCTACCATAAGCAGAAGCTATGTTTAAATAAATGATCCATGACCTTAAAGAACTATGTCCTAATCTGATTATCCAGGTGTTGACATATCCTAGAAAGTGATTGACTGTGTCCATGAATTAGAGGGAATATTGTGAAAACACTGTCAAATATTGTTTTATTTTATATTATTTAGACCCCAGAATTCCAGTTCTTGCTGGAGCATCATCTTGCCACCAAGATAACTCTCTATGACATGGTGATTGACCCCACACAGAAGCTCCTAGCAACAGCTTGTCAGGACAGAAATGTCAGGTTAGTATATGATGATCTCTGACCAGATATTTACCGGATAGTGAAAGCTGATGTGTCTGTGTCATTAGGCTGGTGTCATGATAGGCAAGCTCTTGCTAGACAGTATTTTCCAACAGTGGGGATACTGTCAGTATCAGATATGACATTTTCACCTAGTCCAGCTGACTTAAGTTTATGGGAGATACTCCAGGTTTTATCTTGTAGTACTGCAAAGTTTGAATGAATTGGCAAGAATCTCATGGTCAGGAAGTTGGGTGAATGTTTTGCTTCTGATGTCCACTCCATAAGAGTGAAGATGCATGATTAGATGCTAATATTGGTGCTCTGCAGCTGACATGCTTGTGTCAGGGATGGCAAACCATAACTGACAAAGATCCTGCCCCATCTCTCCATAGATAGTCCCAGTAACAGATCAAACCTGGCTGATGGGGCAAAGAGATGAGAGTCCCTATGGCGATCGGGTCTGCTGAAGAAGTATTGCCACCCCCCCCCCTGCTTTTTACCTCCATTCTTGGGCTGTAAAAATAGCTACTGTAAATCAGTCCAAATTCAGTACAGTTTTGTGCCTGAATGTCTTCAGTGTATTAGCTGCAAAGAACATCATGCTTGCAGTTTCCTGGAGATAGAACAATAAAACAGCAGTGCTTGTATTCCAAGAGTATCATCAGGCAAAAAACAAAACAAAAAAAAAATCAGATTTACAACTCATACAGAAATCAAATTTTCAAAGAAATCAGATTTACACATCTGTGGATACAACACTAGACACTGTACTTTAGACAGAATGTGAAAACTGAGTGCTGCAAAAGCTGTTATGATATCCCATATAACATCATAAGGTAAAACACCAAAAAGTAGCACAAATTACTGACAACCTAACAAGAAAGGTTTTATTTTAAAACATCCAGGAAAGGGCAGAATTCAAACAAGCAACCCTCTTCTTCTTCTTCGTTCACTTCTGCCACCAAGACCACCCTGTGATCCTACTGGATTTACGCCTGTGGTCCTCGTTAAGTCCTGTGGTCCCCCGTGTGGTCCCCAAAAGGACTACACGAGATCCCCGAGAGGACCACAGGAGGTTCAGAGTATCACAGGGCTTGAGCCTGAAATTCTTGGTGGGTCTCAGAAGTGGGATTGCGTGACACCATGGTTTTCGTTGCACCAGTTTAGTCTAGAGTTAGACTTTCTCACCGGAAGACCTCAACGTGTTTAGAATATCAGCATATCCCCGCTGGGTGAGAGGTGGTAGCCCACCCAGGCCAGAGTTGGACTTTCTCACTGGAAAATGTGACCGACCTCTAGAGCAGAGGTACCGCGACATGTGTAGCCTTCAAGTTTCACCCCTGGTATGAGCCGGTTTAGGCATATTTCATCAGTATGGGTGTATATTGGGCATGACCAACCTCTAGAGCAGAGGAGGTGTGGCATGCCTGGCCATCAAGTTTCACCCCTGGTGTGTGCCGGTTTAGGCATATTTCACCAGTGTAGGTGTATTTGGGACGTGGCCGGCCTCAAGAGCAGAGGCGCCGTGGTATGTGTAGCTCTCGCAGTGATACTACAGGACATACCGATTAAATTTCACTTTATCTTTTCCTTCACTTTTCCACGTCAGCGCCACACAGCAACCTTTATTTCTTTTCCACATTTTCTTCCTTGACCGGGAGGAGCTTCACTCCACGCGCAGCATTCGAAGAGTCCCGTCAGCAATGAAACAAGCAACCAAAAACAAGTGGAGAAAGTGATTAGGAAACATACAAGAACATTGAGAAAAAGAGAAAAAAAAAAAAAATCAAAGAATTTCACAGTTGATGAACATAATACATTTGTGAAAATAGCTGAAAAATCCCTAGTTCTACAGAGACCTGAAGAAACAAAGGTATAATAAGATGTTAACTCTTTCTGTGCGTTGGGTCGAATTTTCGATACTTCCGGTGGTCCCAAGCGTGCGTATGGTCGAAAATTCGACATTGTTTGTTTCATTAAAACAAGCGGTGTAACATTTAGATTGTACATATTTTGTTCGCGATTCCGGTGACACTTTCAAAATGGAGAATGCGTGCCTAGTTACGAGCGATGCCGAGCGAGAACAAGGACATGAAGCATGGAAATTTTTCAATTTTTGATGATGTAGATAGGGGTATGGACATAGCCTATGGCCACCCCGCTGCGCTTGAATGTTTTCTAAGTAGATTTAGACATTTAGACGACTGGAGAAGTAGTTAGGAGTATTTAGGAGGTTATTTCAGACATTCATGCAGCGGAAATGCAATACGGAGTTACAATACGAGATCGACAAGTAGATCTACACATCTTAGATGGTAAGTAGGGGTAAGTAGCGCGAATCTAGACTAGCCAATGGTGAGCTGGCCACAATCAGTGTCTAAAAACATCACATTACTTCTTTTTTCCTAAAAAACTCTGCATTTATGAAATTTTCATTCATTTAGCTACACTTTGACACATATTACGTATACGGAAGTACATGGAAATACTGTTTTCCATTCCATTTTACAACTATACCCCCTTACTAACAAAGACCCGCGTTTTACTCCTGCACGCCATGACACGTCCATGTTTCTTCTGCCGCACGGAAAGAGTTAATAATTGACGGATTGTCTTTGAAAAAAACACTAACTTTATTAATGTTTTACTTCTTTAACAAAGGTAGTATTAAGTTTCTGCTGTTTCTTATCACAACAGATTATATAACATTCAGACCACAAAAGAAAAGAAATGCTACAAGGGGTCAGCAGGAGACGAAGGAGTTTTGCTTCGGATTCACCTGGATCCATCTGGCACTTTCGCAGCCACAACTTGCACAGATAAGAATGTGTGTATTATCGATTTCCATACTGGAGAGCTGGTTGCCACCATGTCCGGACACTCAGAAGTGATAACTGGTGTCAAGTTTGCTAATGATCTCAAGCATGTGATCACTGTTTCAGCTGATGGGTAAGAAAGCAAAGTCATTAATATCACCATCTTCCTGATCATTAAATATTTAACTTTACTTTCACCAATCATCTGTATGATCTAACTTGCACTTTTTTTTTTTGTTCATTATGAGATGGTTATCTTAAAAGCATTTTATTTTATATGAAATCTATGTTATGTGCCATATTAGACATGGTATGGTGTTTTTAGCTACATCACATATTTCTGTTTGGTTTCAACTCAGGTGCTTTCTTTTTGTTTTAGAATTTCTTAGAATGTGATGTTTCAAAGTTCTGTTTTTTAAATGGGCCTCACATTTTTGTAGTAAACATGGTTTATTACTATGTCATGTTTTCAGCTTCAATAGTACCCTACTTTCTTGTATGTTAGATTTGATTTACAAAGAAACATAACAGTGCTGGCAGTTTTAATATGGCAGACATTTGCCAGATGTTTTTTTGAGCATAAATTCTTGTCTTCTTTCAAGCTGCATATTTGTGTGGCGACTTCCAGCGGATATGACCAACCAGATTAAAGGGAGATTGCAAGAGCTTGGAAAAACACTGAAGGACGCAGATTATTTCAGGCAAGTGACTGCTAGTAAAGTTATCCTCAGAATATTTAAAGCTTTATTATATACAGAACATATTACAGTATGTTTCATTACATGCGGCATGTACTCGGCCACCTTAAACTGTAGGAAAGATCCTCCTGAAATGCATTTTCTCCTTCGTGTGATATGTCCTTTCCAGAACATTGTCCCTCTCACTGCCTCTGTGAATGCAGTGTGGCCTTGCACAAGTTGACCATCGTCTCGCAATGGCATATTCCAACTTTCAATGATGTCCTGAGTCAAATTGCGGCAAGGTCGCCCCTTTTCTCTTTTGCTGGACACTATACCTTCTGCTATCAACCTCTCCAGACCATGGTGTCTCTTGATATATGTATCTCAACTTTCTAATTTTAATGGTGTTTACAAGCCAGTTTTCTACAACACTTAGTCCCATTAGTATCTCTTTGGACTTCTGGTCAAGATGACGACCGGCGTACAAAACTCTGTGAACTAGTGAAACAATTATTTATATTTCGGACTTAATTCACACACGGACTATAATCTAGTGACATTATCTAGATGCGATTGGCAGGACCTCACTAAAATATGCTCTTGTGGTGAAATTCTAATCAGGTTTAATGGATAATAAAGCTGTACCGCTATTAAACAGAGTGTATCCTAATGTCGACCACCAGGAGCGTGAGCACATGTACAATGTAGCCCTCTTGTTCTGGGGAGGGACAGGAGAGAGACGGACAGACATGCACGCACGCACGCACGCACACACAGAGGCCTGGTGAAGATGGAGTGTTGGCTGCGGCGTGGTACCCGGGTAAAACAGGACACACACGCACCTACGAGGTTGAGAATGGTTTTAATACAATCTGACCTCGCAAAATGGCTTCGTCCCAGCCCTACTCTAGCGGGAGAGAAAAGGAATCCCACACCTCAATATCTCTTTATTTGATTTTCTTTCAATCCATTATATTCTAAATATCCTTCTGTAACATTTCATTTCAGATGCTGTTATTCTCTTTTCTAGTGATTTGTTAAGTATCCATATTTCACATCTGAACATTGCCACTGGGAATATGTAAGCTGTTAGTAAACATAACTTTATTTTTTTGTTGATACTTTGCCACATGCTCTTCATTTATGTTAGCTTCTGTGATGTTTCTTTCAGTGAAATTACTCTTATTTCTAAGGAACTACAAAAACAGTCCAGTTTATCTGAAAATCGCACATTTATACTGTAAATGAATATGAGGAAGAAGAAAAGGACATTAAATGTGTTATCATTTCCTGCAGACAATGTTTCACACTGGACAGTGATCATGTACATTTTCATTTACTTCATATCATTGTTAACCAGCATTAAGAACTGTTTACACTTTATGGAAAAAGGCCCATTTATTTATTTTGTATGAGATTTGATATGGAATTGTTTAGAAGTTTGGAAAGTTAATGTTTCATTTACCTACATTGCAACATGAATATCAGCATCATTTATGTTAATATCCACAAGATGAAAGGAATGATGATAACCAGTGAATTGTTAAGTGATTCTAGAGCAGGTATACAGTATCCATAGCATATCATTTGATTATGTTCCATTTTCTTTCATTTTACTGACTAGTTACAGTCACTGGTAGCTGAGAGTCTATCTGTTGACTGAAGCATTCATTTATTTATACGGTAATGTGCTAACAGGCACTGGCAGTATGCTTTTCTATTCTTCGTGGTCCTTATTTATAATTTTATCAGTTGCCTTTCTATTCCTGTGCCAGTTGATGAGATTGTCAGTGTTTTTCCTCATGTCTTCCACTTTTTCTTTTATCCCTTAAGTTTTCAAGTGACTGTGGGGCTCCCCAGCATCTGTCTTTGACCAAAACAAATGAAAAACTTCTTCCCTTTCTTCTTTTTCTTCTTCTTCATTCTCCCTGTAGCTGCTGGCTGGTTTTCTTTGCAGCTGATACTGTGATGGTACTGAGGCACAACATCAATTTGGCATGGGAGCAGGTTATGGCAGCTGTTTTTTCAATCCCAAAGTGCAGCTAAAAAGTAGGCATGCAGTGCTTCTTTAGCAGACTCCAACACTTTTGTAACAGTGGCAATCCCTGCCCTGTTAGCCAGGTTAGGCCTGTTACTGGGGCAATGGACAGGTTGGACAGGGTCTTGGTTAGCTATGGTTCGCTAACCTAGCGCTGGCATATCAGCTATGGGTCGTTGATTGCATAATCAGACAGCGTCATCACCTCCACAAATGAAAAACAAAAGAAGCTTATCATTTTGAGTGAATCAAGTTTTTGCACTTTCCACATGCAGCTTTGCTGTGTAGAGTGTCATCTCATTGTGCACAATCTTATATCCTTCCCGTGCCGTTAAACATCACATAAGGCTCACATGGTAGATTGCCAAGATTTCCAGTTTTCATCGAGCTTTTCAACCTCATCAAGGGATGTTATTCCAACTAAGCAGGCCTCTCTTAACAATGTCCTCTTTAGAGTTTCACATGGTCAATCTCTTTTTCTTCAGCCTTGTGTGATCCTCTTGATAGCTTGTTTTGGGATACTCTGGTTGTTTCTTCTCAGCACATGACTGACATATGTCCATCTTCTTTTTCTCATCACCTATGAGACAGGTTGTTGTTTGCTCATCTGTGTGATCTCTACGTTGTTCTTGAATTCATTCCACTTTATACAGAGTATTTTCCTGAGGCATTTGTTTTCAAAAGAGTCTAATTTCTTTAGTTGTTTTCCAGCTTTCACATGCATAAATGAAGGTGGATATTACATTTGAATTAAATAATCTTAACTTGGTTTTTGTGCTTATAACTTTTGAATGCCATATGTTCTCAAGATTCTCAAAGGTCAGTGCTGCTTTTGCAATTCGAATTCTAACTTCCTTTCTGGTTTCACCATCCTGGTCTACCGAGATATGCAAATTGATTTACTTCTTCAACAGCAATTCCTTCTATGTACATTTTTCTTTCATGGTTAATGAGAAGTTTCAGTATTTTTGTGCACAGTAAGTAAGGTAAAATCAAAGTAAGCCATGAAATCATGCCAATTTAAGGTTTTAAAGATGATGTCAGTTACTGGTTTTGAAGATTATATCTTTTAAGTTTAACTGTTTTCCCCTGTTTGTGCAGGTCAGACCAGTCTATGATGCCAAACCCAGTAATGTTGGACAGCCCAGCAATGGATGGGAGCTTTCCTGTGGTTAAGTCAGCTTCTACTGGTCATATTCCTCTGCTTGATGATGACTTCACTGATGGTAAAGATGACAGAGATG
Organism: Achatina immaculata; assembly: GCA_009760885.1. Classification (NCBI taxonomy): domain Eukaryota; kingdom Metazoa; phylum Mollusca; class Gastropoda; order Stylommatophora; family Achatinidae; genus Lissachatina; species Lissachatina immaculata. The sequence continues at coordinate 30,433,028 of CM019702.1, forward strand.
GTGATCCTGAGGGTGTGTCTGCTTTGGACACTTTTGATGATAGTGAGAGCCATTCGAGCTTGGACTACAGGTTCAGCATTGGACAGCTTCCAAACTGGGCTAAGGCTAAAGTATGTTCAAAAAATAATGTCTAATTAAAAAAAAAAAGTATTGAATCTTATGTTTATCTTGAAATGACTTATTTTTACTTTGAGCTAGGAACTACTGGAATGGATAGATCTTTTATAGTTTGTTCAGTATCCTTTCAGTTTGCTAGTAAATAAAAGGTTTGGTGGTAATAGATGTTTCCAGAGATATTCCAATACAGGACATTCCAGTAGATGGTGCTGCATGGCTCATCTTGATTTAAAGAATGCAAACTTAAATATTTTTGACACATTAAACGTCATGATAATCTAGAGAAAACTGTCTCAGAAGGGTACGTAATGGGGAAAAGAAAGAGAGGAAGACAAAGGCGAAGATGGCTGCAAGACATCGTTGATGATCTGCAAATGGATGCATCAGCAGCAGGCCATCTTGCTCACAACCGAGAGACCTACAGGAGTGCTGTTAGGGAGGCAAAGTTCTGCAAGGGACATGCAAATGAATGAATGAAACTTTAGATGAAGGGTTTCCCAATTATGCACTGCTACTGTCACATAAGGATTTTTCATTTTGTTATGTCTAAAAAAAATGCATTTAGGCAGGTCTTTTTGTTATTCTGTATACAAACATTTTTTTAAAAATGACAAAGTGGCTGTTACAATAACTCTTTAACTCTGTATTTGGTTTCCTTATTCTGGACCAATTGATTTGTAATAAGAACAGTTATAAGAGGGATTTTTGTTGTTAAAAGTACATTATTGCAAAGTGATAGGAATTTGATATCAGTTTAAAGCGAGCTAAACCCAAAAGTTAACTGTTGTAGTGGGGAATGAAAAAAAACGTCTGGGAGGAAATATCTAGTGAGTACAGATTTTTACAAAAATTGTAAATTACAGCAAAAAGAAATAAAATCCGGCTTTCCTGTTTCTAATACCATTACAGAGCAACATTGAAACATAAAATCACCACAGTTTTGTAGATAATCTATTTATGAAGCAGTAGGGGGTGAAGACACTCTGTGACCCATAGCTGATATGCCAGCATCAGGGTTAGTGACTCATAGCTGCCCAAGACCCTGTCCCACCCCTCATGGTACCCCCAGAAACAGGCCTAGCCTGGCTAACAGGGCAGGGATCACCATAGTCCCCATGGTAGTGGAGTCTGCTAAAGAAGCATTGCATACCCCCTGCTTTTTAGCTGTACTCCGGGACAGAAAAAGTAGCCGCCATAACCTGCTCCCATGCCGATATGATGCTGTGCCTCAACATCTCTACAACATGTCGCAGTTACAGGGAGTTTGTACAAGTTATGAAGCATAGTACAAAGTTTTGTGACGATTGAATAATTAATAATTGTCACAGATTTTTTACTGTTTGAGCCGACATCATGTCATACAAAATGGCCGATGATAATAAAGAATAATCATATAATTTATTTTCACTTAAATTTGCAAGAACGCAAGCAAAGTCGAAATTAACCATGACTAGTTCAGGCCTGAAGCAAGCATAAGCATTTAAAATCCTACCAGAAATGCTGGATTGGATAAAAATGTTGAATTTTTGTTGACATTGACACAACTGATCATTTCAATAGGGAAAATTGCCACTGTGCATACCATCTGGTCATACATAAATGTGTTATTGTTTTTTCTTTCTTCTTCTTTCAAATTTTAGTTTGGTGATACCCATTCAGAAGGCTCAGAAAGCGGTCAAGAGATGGTCCAGCCCAAGGGTCGGTGGGCACAGAGAGTCGATCATAATCTGGAGTTCAAATCCCAGTTAGACCTGACTTCAGAGGAAGACACCCTCATAGGTAAGAACTCTGAGATTGTAGAAGTTGTGGCTGTGAGTGTATTATGTTGATAAATATGACCTTCCTTGCTAGCTTGCAGCTTTTGTGCCACTTTCACTTTCAAGCTGCTAGAATAGATGTGTTCTTCTGAGTTTCACTTAACTGCCTGTATAAGAGGCTGCCCTACCTAACAGGTGACAGTTGCTTGTCATGTCAGGGAGATTTGCCTGAAGAAATGTTGGTAATTTGTGTGTAATTGTATATTCTTTTGAGTGTTGGGGCAACCTGTTTTTCAGTACTTTGGGGCAACATTATATGCTTGATAGTACAGGCAGTTATTTCATGGTGCTGGTAACATCACATATCAGATGTGTAGAACAAACATACATCATTCCCTACATCTTACATCATTCCCGTTCCATTAAAATGTCATATAAGGCCCTTGTTTGCCATGTTATAGAACAAACTAGGTACTAACAGTTCCTTGTCATAAATTCAGAAACATGTGATCTTCTCACTTATACAGTTGGGGATTCAAACTGCTACCACAGTGGTTCTCAATCTTTTTTTTACCCCATGCACCCTTTACTCTATACTAAATCAGAATGCCGTTTCCCACCCCATATCCAGGATGATCTGACATGCATTCCAGATAATATACATATAATAAATATTATTCTCTGAGTGGCGAAGTGGTTAGTGCACTGGTCTCTCATGGTGAAGGTTGTTGGTTTGAATCCAGCCGGAGGCACCTAAGTCACCCAGCTTAGAAATGGGTACCCAACTTCTTCTGGAGTTGGGGAAGAAGAGGTGGCCAGGCATGATAATGACCATATCACTCTCTAGTGTGCCGACAAGTCAAGGAAAATATGGGCACTAACACTATATCCCTATGTTCCTCTAAGGCATGGCAGGATTACCTTTTTTTTTTTTTTTTTAATATTCTGACATTCTGTCAATCTGTGGTCTCAGTTGCCTGTGTCTCTTCTCCTTCACCCCTGCACCACCACCACTGAACCATAAAATTCCTTGGGAATAACTCACTGGTTGGGAAGAGAACCCCAATGTTACTTTTTTTCCACTGTTTGAGATGCCCAGGAATATGTACATAGGCAGAGTTAGCAGCCTTAAGCTTCATAAACATAACAGTGAGTTAGTGATCATCATCAGTCCTCTGTACTCCCAGTGGAGCATAAGACATCAACAAAGGTTCTCCAGCCAATCTTGTCTTGAGCAAGTCAGGATGCCTCAGACCATATCTTTCCTGCTTCCTTTAGTTCTTCCTGTATTGTGCGTCTCCGTGTCCCCAATGGCCTGCCCCTTTTTCTTTTCCATTGAGGTGTCCAGGTCATGGTGGTTTAGGGATGTCATGTTTTTTTCCCCAAAAAGCACTAAGATGGACACCACAGTGGAACAGAAGTAAGGGTAGACCAAGAGAGACATGGAGAAGAACAACAAAAAGGATGTTGAACAATAGAAGGCTCACCTGGACAAGAGCAGGAAAAAAGGCAAAGGACGGGCATTTGTTGAAAACCCTTGCAGAAGCCCCATGTGCCTTTGGCAGTTAAGGTTTTTTCCATTCCTAGCCATTTCCATCTTTGTCTTTTGATCTCTTTAGTAATGATATTTTCAATGCCCATTAGTGATATTTCCGCCTAAAAATTGTCTCCCCCAAATGATCACCTTTCTTCAGTCCACACCATGGTGACCTGAGGTATGGTTGAAAACTCTTCACTAGCTTCAAGTCTTGACTAGTCTTTGTTTTTTTTTTTTTTAACTTTTTGTCTGGAAGATCCATCAGCTTATTAAATGATTGCACATACTTGTTTTGGCTTAACACTGGAGTATCAGAAACAGTGGGATATGGGAGCCAGTCACAAGTTGTATGTACAAAAGTTTTGCCAGCTTTGTGGCAGTGAATTTTTGTGTCATTAAGTAAAGGTAGACTTATCTTGCCTTAGAGGCACATAGAGGACATGGTGTTAGTGTCCATATTGATTAGACTGTGATGAAGTCAGCATCACATTTGGCCTCCTTTTCTTCTCCTGCAACAAGTGTTAGGTACCCCATTTCCACACCCTGGGTGACTTGGGGCTCCTCTGGCTGGAATCAAACCACCTACTTTCACAGTGAGAGATAGTGCACTAACCAACTCACTAAGCAGACACAGTATTAGACTAAATGCTCCTAATTAAGGCTAACAATACTTAAAATGCTCCTGATTAAGGCTAACATTATTTAACTGCTCTTAATTAAGGCTAACAATACTTAAATGCTCCTAATTAAGGCTAACAATACTATCATGTTCATCTTGATGAATTTTACCCTACCCTACCATTTAAAATCCATTAGTAATACTTTATCCTTTAACTCAAACCTGTTTCATTATTTACTTGCTTGTAATTATATGACTCCATAGAATAACCAGCACTCTCTCAACCCATGATTCGCCAGCCATCAAGTACTAAAATGACATAGTTCAAAAAGTAACTTGTTAGATTTTGTTAGAAATTATTTTAATGTTTGTTAAAAAACATATGTTAGAAGATCTGTACTGAAAATATATTTTTGTTTATGTATGTCTGTGTGTATGCATGTGTGAGAGCTATTTTATTAGGTTAATTACTTCTTCTCCTTTACTTTGAATGTAATAGTTTAATCTTACACTCTTTTGATATGTTTTTCCTAATGTATTTTGTATACTTATATTAAATCGAATGTGTAGGAAGAATGAAAGATGGAGTGATGAAAGGCAGAATGTAAAATGCTTGCATTCCCAATTCTTTTACCCTTTAAAAATAAAGATCATTCATTATCACATTCATTCTTTCATTGTTAAGTATACGTTATTTTTTCTCTCATGGTGAGATGAAAATGTTGTATTTTGTCACCTTCATTTATAACGCCAGTTTGGCATTGTTATCTCAGCCCAACCTGGACTCTCATTCTGGGTAGAGGTGACAGCCTATTAACAAGATGTCTCCTGCTTTCAGCAGAACTTTGAACAACTATATTTGTTGCCTTGTAAACTATGTACTAAGTGCAGTATTGAGGCTTGCCTCGCGGGCGGTCCATGGTATCTAATTCTGAACCAGTGGTTCTCAAACTGTTTCAGACTGTGGCACACTTAGTACAGTGTCAATTTCTGTCATAGCTCTCCTATGTTAATAATACTGGATTCTCTGTAATTACCTGTAAATCTGTATTATTTTAACAGTTTACAGATCTTCATTGTTCATTTAGCATTATTGGAAACTATTAGTAAATTATGTTACATATATGTAGTAGGGGTGTCTGAGTGGCAAACTGGATAGTGAACTAGTCTCTCATGGTGAAGGTCGAACGTTTGAATACGGTCAGTTACCCTGCTGTAGAAATGGGTATCTAGCTTCTTCTGGAGTTGGGGAAGGGAAGGCGCCCAGGCCTGATACAGACCATATCGCCCTCTAGTGTGCTGGCGGATCAAGGAAAATATGGCAGAAACACTATATCCCCCTACGGCATAACATAGTTCTCTTTACTTTACATTTACCCATATACGGTAGACTGGCGAAAGTTTATTTATAGTTATAAAAATAAGCACATATGTGCTATAATTTTATCGAAAATATTTTCGACTCACGGTGCGTGGAACACGGTATACTGAACTAGCCATAAATATGTGAGATGGGGGAAGAGAGGGTTGCCCGCCATTATCTTAGACTCTGTCAGGGGAGGTAATATTTTATGCGACTGAACGTTTGATTATTTCCTCCTGCTAAGACTTACAAACATGAACTGTAACGCGGTGTTCAGCGGTCATGGTTTCCTGGATACGTAAGGTAAAAAGATTAATGCTTATCCTTCTGATCAGTAATAATTTATCAGTACTTCGTTGTGCCATTCTTGTTTATCAGCTTTTCAGAATAAGTGGAAGCCAGACAAGTGTATACTCGCCTACATGAGAACAGAGTAAAATATGTGGACAAATGAAGTGCTCTTTCTTTCTTTCTTTCTTTCTTTTTTCTTTCTTTCAGAATTAATGTCTGGCTCTCAGTTCTGCTAGAGGAAAGGTTTCTGTTATTCTTTGGCAGGAAATATTTACACCTGCTGTCTCCCGAAAGTTGTCCTTCAGTATTTGCGTCACAAGTTTGTAACCGTAGAAGTTGTATTTAGTAATGTTCAGAAAACCCGACGTATAATGTAGTTTCTGTTGTCTCAGAAATTTACTTAGTTTATTATTGCTGGAACCAAATGTTACGTAGCGTCACAGACATGACCGTTCATTCGAGGCAAACCAAACTGGGGAAAGGAAACAAAGTTTAATTTTTTTTTAATTTAATTTGTCCCCTGCCTGCTTGTATATTTATTATATACCCCCCCCCCCCATATATGCAGTGGGATACACTAAAGTATAGTGTGTGTATGTGTTTTTATCAGAAAATGTAAAGTACAGTGTGTGTATGTGTTTTTATCAGAAAATGTAAAGTATAGTGTGTGTGTTTTTTTTTTCATCTGAAAATGAAATAAAAGACAAGCAGGAAAACGAAATATGCGATGATGGAAAGAAATGATCATGTCAATTATTTTATCCCAGTCTGTGAACCTGGCGTTTAGCAGTAACCGGAGAGGTCATACTTTGTATTATATAGCTTTGTTTTTTTTTTCTTTAAAACATCCGAAACTCTAATAAGCACTGGCTAGTACGGCGATTATTAATCTTTTTTAGCCCACGGCCGCTAAACATGAACAAAAATGGCCAAGACGTGTCATCAGTTTTCAAAAGGAGATTGTATCATTCGAACGCGGGTAAAACTGCTCCTTTTTCAGTTTTTTTTTTTTTCTAAACTTCCACGGTAAACTTGCGGACCCTTCGTGTGTCACCAGTGTGCCAAGGAGTACCGCTGGACAGTCTTTTAGCTAGCTGATTGAGATTAAGATACTCTCTCTCTCTCTCTCTCTCTCTCTCTCTCTCTTTCTCTTTCTCTTTCTTTCACCTCCCTCTCCCCCTCTTTCTCTTGTAGGTCTTGTAAAAAAAAAGAATAAAGACAATTCGAGACACTCAAAACTTCTCAGATTGATCGTTCCTCGCTGACACTGTCGCTTCATTTTTATCCCAGAGTTCTCACCGGTGCTACGCAGTACACGCACCGCAGTGCGATCCTTCAGTAGAGGTTAGAGTTGACAGGGACTAACAGTGAACAGGGTCTGTGAGAGAAGCTGCAAGTCGGTGCAGAGCTCCTACCTCCCTCCCCCTACTCCCGCGAGTTGCGCCCGGCCCCCGAAGCTCTCCGGGCCCACACTTAAAACAGGAAAAACCCTCAGGGCCTCTGCTTGATGCACCAGCTGGACCCCACCCCACCTCCCCCTCTAGAGGATCTGGTCACGAGTGCAGTGGTGATGTCCCTCGAACATTTTTTTTGAAGGATATCTGGCAGATCCAGATAACTTGTGAGAAATAGCAGTTTGGTGATAACCGCCACGAAATATGCGTACATTTCTTCTGAAGCTGTTGTTGGGATAAGTGATTGCGACATACGGTGAGTTCACGGGACAGAGGTGCTAAAAGCTGCAGAATACGCCAGATACGACCCGGAATATTGACATAGTCCGGCAGTAGCCCCACGATTGAAGCACGCACTCTCTTTTTTTTTGTTTAGATTTGGTACTGCTTACTTTAAATTTATATTCAGCTGTCAGTTTTAAAGTGGATTAATCTTTATTCGTACCACCTTGTTTTTGCCAGAATATTATTTATCATTTTTATGTTTACGTAAATATGAATGGGCCATGTCTGTTTAGGGGCGGCCATGGGTTGGGATGTCATCTTATTTGTAGTTCGCCGAAAATTTGACTATTTTGTTTCATTGAACGCCCTAGAGACCAAATGCTGTCGTTGAGTTTTAAGTGGTGTTGGAGCTGGGGTTTATACTTATGTACGCGCGTGCGCAGTGATTTGAAAACTGCATAGACACACAAGAGAGCACGGAAGTTTGTAACTGCAGTGAAGTAAAGAGTTGCGATACGGTGAACGGGTCTTTACTTTACCTGCAAACTATTCAGCAGCCGTTTGAGATGACGCACTGTTTTGTGTGACTGCCGTATTGGACTGCTCGATTGTTTGAGAAATAGTCTGCGCGATTGCTCATGCGATTAGCATGGCATGATTGGTCACATAGCCAGGATCTAGCAAATCCGCTGTGGATCATGAATGTGTTATTTCGTCGTGTGAAGTATTTGTGGTCATAAGCAGGCGGAGCTAAGCCACAGCCCATTAGTGTTTTTTAATGGCTCAGTGAACATATTTAAGCGGTATATGAGATATTTAACGTGTGAGAGTGGTAAATATTTTCAGAAGCCGCGGTATATATTATAGCTATATTAAAATCCGGTGAACCAATAATCCATTGTGTTCCCATTGTATACTCCCCAGTTTGTCCGTTGTTACAACAGGCATTTGTGTGATGAAAACTCTTCATGTTACTTCAGTTGAGTATAAGACCAACAACCTGAAAAGTTTTGAGACTATCGTTTTGATTAATGCGTGTCTAAATTGATTCTGTCCAGATATTAGACGCTCGCCACACCGTCCCTGGACATTGTTGTTTTCGTTGTTCACTGAGGCCTGACAGGGGGGCAACTAGTTCCTTTTTTTTTCTTTGAAACAGTGAAGCATTTTGTCCGTTATAGTCGGATTTTGCTGCAGTGGTGAGACACAAAGTTGGGAAGTATGATAGTTTGGTACTGTGCAGTTTTCTTTCCGTAACTGGTAGTAATATTTCACTGGATATGATTTTTTAAGCCGGGTGGGGGGGGGGGGTGTTGGGTTCTGAAGCTGAAGATAACGTGTAGGCGAACATGAACATAAAGTAGATCAGTTGTTAGATTGTAGAAAGGCACATTTGCAAAGTAGATCAGTTGTTAGGTTGTAGAAAGGCACATGTGTAAATTAGATCAGTTGTTAGGTTGTAGAAAGGCACATTTGTAAAGTAGATCATTTGTTAGGTTGTAGAAAGGTACATTTGTAAATTAGATCATTTGTTAGGTTGTAGAAAGGCACATTTGCAAAGTAGATCAGTTGTTAGGTTGTAGAAAGGCACATTTGTAAATTAGATCAGTTGTTAGGTTGTAGAAAGGCACATTTGTAAAGTAGATCATTTGTTAGGTTGTAGAAAGGTACATTTGTAAATTAGATCATTTGTTAGGTTGTAGAAAGGCACATTTGCAAAGTAGATCAGTTGTTAGGTTGTAGAAAGGCACATTTGTAAATTAGATCAGTTGTTAGGTTGTAGAAAGGCACATTTGCAAAGTAGATCAGTTGTTAGGTTGTAGAAAGGCACATTTGTAAATTAGATCAGTTGTTAGGTTGTAGAAAGGCACATTTGTAAAGTAGATCATTTGTTAGGTTGTAGAAAGGTACATTTGTAAAGTAGATCATTTGTTAGGTTGTAGAAAGGCACATTTGCAAATTAGATCAGTTGTTAGGTTATAGAAAGGCACATTTATAAAGTAGATAAGTTGTTAGGTTGTAGAAAGGTACATTTGTAAATTAGATCAGTTGTTAGGTTGTAGAAAGGCACATTTGTAAAGAAGATCAGTTGTTAGATTGTAGAAAGCCACATTCATAAAATAGATCACTTGTTAGATTGGACTTTGAGTACCGGAATTAAGCAAATGCGACAGACAACAGGTACGCATGTGTTTTGTTTGTTTGTTTGTTTTTTTACATCATGCGCAGTGGGAACAAAAGCAATGCAGAAAGAAAGGAAGCGAGAATGTGTATAAATAGAATAAAAATAGAGAGCGTTGCTGCACTAGCTTCCTTGGCGAATTTTTCACTTTTTGAGAAAATATCTTTAATACAAAAAAATACGCGTAAAACATGTTCGCAACATCGTATCAGTGTATTTCATGATGTGAATGTATGTAAATATTCAGCATGTATTTTTGTAAAGAATGGTTGGAACTGCAGTTAAAATAATTTCCTTTGAGAGGGAAGTACGATCAGGACCATAAACTACGAAGTCTTATACCCATATATGTACGTTTGATTGTGAAACCTGGCCCACTTGATTGCAGTACATATACCTCGGATTGACTTTTCAGTATAGAGACAATATACAGACAATGAGACACTGTATCTCAGCATGGCTTTTAAGTTGCTAAAACTTACGTTATTGGAGTATTCTGGCTCATAGTTTACTGATAGTAAACATTCAGCTACACGAAGCTAGATATGGACGGGAGTGCTTTCGTGGTGTATATTTATAGTTACGGATTTTAGTATGGCCATCGACAGACGAGGTGTGCATGTTATTGCTATTAGGTTCATGGCTACTGTTAAGCCAGCTAGACGATCATTAGGGCACAGTATTGACCTTTGAGGCACAGTTTTATACGGACTGGTTAGCCTTGCCGAGGACACAAAATAGTCCCCACTCCGGCACTGATTGCCGCCCTATTAGCAGTACCATGAACGGTGGTCAGGGCATGCAGAGTAAGTAATGTATGGGTGACTTTGGAGAAAGCTATCCGGCTTCAGTTTTGGACAGAGTAAGCCGAGGGCTCCCGTCTCACATGCTTGGCTAGCGTGTTCATGGCTTAAACCTCTCCACTCAGGCCACAGTAAGCTAGAACATGTGTGCATGGCCAGCTACCTGGTGTTCGGGAGCACCAACTTCAGACTTAGCTATTCTATTTTTCTTTTAGATCGGCGCCGGACGGCGGAGGCAAGTTCCGGCAAACTCTCTGAGCTGCGGCGGGAGACTGTTGTTCTAGGCAAACATCAAGGAAATAAGGTAACCTTGTCTCATGTAGCACGCTAGTATGCAGAAGGTGTACGTGTGTGTAGGAGAGTCATACATAATACAAGGAGCTGTGATCGCTTTCATCAGTAATTAATGGTAACGTACCAGTTTAAAAAGAAGAAAAAAAAATGGAAAAAAAACCCGAAATTTTTGGAGGTCATCGGTTACTGTACCCGGTTTATATGATAAAAAAAAACATAATAAAAAGCAAACTAGCAAAATAATCGGGGGGCAGTAGGCTGATGTTGCTCAGTGTGCATAAAGGAGAATCAGTCAGTTGTGACTTTGGTTCCGCATGTGAGCATTTTGTAAAGATCGCTGCAGATAAAATCAGAACGACAAAAAAAAAATTACACAAATATTTCATTGCCTCGAATGTTCATAAAGTGTTTTTTCTTTTCATTTTAAATTAGAAAAAAAAAAGTATAAGACACGGAATGCTGTATTGACAGAACCGGTGTTTCGGAAAGTACTTGTTGCGAAGTGTCAAAATGTCCTAGCGCGATCGCCATATGGAGAGTGCGAAGCGTTATGTGGGTTTAAAACGCGGTTGGTTTTAGATGACCTTCGTCGTTGCTCAGAAGGAAAGCAGCAAGAAGGAAACAAACAAAAACACACACACAACAACAAAAAAACACAATTGAGGATGAACCAAATAAATGACCAACCGCGAAGTCACGGAAAGCTTGCCAGTCCAACCACAGCATTATCACTGTCCTTAATGCTTTTCTTTGATTGGTCACCTTCTAGGAGGTAAATGTTACACATAGTGACACTTTCGCTAGACCCACAGAGTTTGCTAGGTATTATAAAATACGAATGTAGCCTTAACGTTAAAATAATTTCCTTTGAGAGGGAAGTACGATCAGGACCATAAACTACGAAGTCTTATACCCATATATGTACGTTTGATTGTGAAACCTGGCCCACTTGATTGCAGTACATATACCTCGGATTGACTTTTCAGTATAGAGACAATATACAGACAATGAGACACTGTATCTCAGCATGGCTTTTAAGTTGCTAAAACTTACGTTATTGGAGTATTCTGGCTCATAGTTTACTGATAGTAAACATTCAGCTACACGAAGCTAGATATGGACGGGAGTGCTTTCGTGGTGTATATTTATAGTTACGGATTTTAGTATGGCCATCGACAGACGAGGTGTGCATGTTATTGCTATTAGGTTCATGGCTACTGTTAAGCCAGCTAGACGATCATTAGGGCACAGTATTGACCTTTGAGGCACAGTTTTATACGGACTGGTTAGCCTTGCCGAGGACACAAAATAGTCCCCACTCCGGCACTGATTGCCGCCCTATTAGCAGTACCATGAACGGTGGTCAGGGCATGCAGAGTAAGTAATGTATGGGTGACTTTGGAGAAAGCTATCCGGCTTCAGTTTTGGACAGAGTAAGCCGAGGGCTCCCGTCTCACATGCTTGGCTAGCGTGTTCATGGCTTAAACCTCTCCACTCAGGCCACAGTAAGCTAGAACATGTGTGCATGGCCAGCTACCTGGTGTTCGGGAGCACCAACTTCAGACTTAGCTATTCTGTTTTTCTTTTAGATCGGCGCCGGACGGCGGAGGCAAGTTCCGGCAAACTCTCTGAGCTGCGGCGGGAGACTGTTGTTCTAGGCAAACATCAAGGAAATAAGGTAACCTTGTCTCATGTAGCACGCTAGTATGCAGAAGGTGTACGTGTGTGTAGGAGAGTCATACATAATACAAGGAGCTGTGATCGCTTTCATCAGTAATTAATGGTAACGTACCAGTTTAAAAAGAAGAAAAAAAATGGAAAAAAAACCCGAAATTTTTGGAGGTCATCGGTTACTGTACCCGGTTTATATGATAAAAAAAAAACATAATAAAAAGCAAACTAGCAAAATAATCGGGGGGCAGTAGGCTGATGTTGCTCAGTGTGCATAAAGGAGAATCAGTCAGTTGTGACTTTGGTTCCGCATGTGAGCATTTTGTAAAGATCGCTGCAGATAAAATCAGAACGACAAAAAAAAAATTACACAAATATTTCATTGCCTCGAATGTTCATAAAGTGTTTTTTCTTTTCATTTTAAATTAGAAAAAAAAAAGTATAAGACACGGAATGCTGTATTGACAGAACCGGTGTTTCGGAAAGTACTTGTTGCGAAGTGTCAAAATGTCCTAGCGCGATCGCCATATGGAGAGTGCGAAGCGTTATGTGGGTTTAAAACGCGGTTGGTTTTAGATGACCTTCGTCGTTGCTCAGAAGGAAAGCAGCAAGAAGGAAACAAACAAAAACAAACACACACAACAACAACAAAAAAACACAATTGAGGATGAACCAAATAAATGACCAACCGCGAAGTCACGGAAAGCTTGCCAGTCCAACCACAGCATTATCACTGTCCTTAATGCTTTTCTTTTGATTGGTCACCTTCTAGGAGGTAAATGTTACACATAGTGACACTTTCGCTAGACCCACAGAGTTTGCTAGGTATTATAAAATACGAATGTAGCCTTAACGTTAAAGAATCGCGGCTTTCGTGGGAAACTAATATTAACCCTCCATGTACTGTATACACAGTATTCTCGAAAATCGCAATTTGTTCCAGATAAAATTATCCTTTCATAACTGCAGTGACAGGCCTTCATTTAATTATTTATGTTGGTGCGCCCTGCATGTAGAAGTGTCATGAAAATTATGGAAGAAGGAAATACAATGTAAAATAAAATTTCTGGATTACTGTTATTTCTAGTTTGAGCAGATAAAATCCACTTCCAAAACTTAGAATTCAATTTGCCCATACTCTCTACAAATGTAAACGTATAAATGTCATAGGAATCTACCAGATGTTATCATTTAGTTGTTAGTTCTGTCCAGACTGTGTAAGTTTTCACTGTACTAGACCTTCAGACAACAAAATTCATCCGGTCAGCCATTTCTCTTGAATTTCCAAAACCAAGCCAGGCCCAAATTATTTTCCTGGGTTGCAGCATAACATTATACCTGTTTCAGTATTACAATCTGTTTCAGTATTACAATATCTGTTTCAGTATTACAATATCTGTTTCAGTATTACAATACCTGTTTCAGTATTACAATATATGTTTCAGTATTACAATATCTGTTTCAGTATTACAATATCTGTTTCAGTATTACAATACCTGTTTCAGTATTACAATATATGTTTCAGTATTACAATATCTGTTTCAGTATTACAATACCTGTTTCAGTATTACAATATCTGTTTCAGTATTACAATACCTGTTTCAGTATTACAATACTACAATATCTGTTTCAGTATTACAATACTACAATATCTGTTTCAGTATTACAATACTACAATACCTGTTTCAGTATTACAATATCTGTTTCAGTATTACAATACCTGTTTCAGTATTACAATACTACAATACCTGTTTCAGTATTACAATACTACAATATCTGTTTCAGTATTACAATACTACAATATCTGTTTCAGTATTACAATACTACAATATCTGTTTCAGTATTACAATACTACAATATCTGTTTCAGTATTACAATACTACAATATCTGTTTCAGTATTACAATACTACAATATCTGTTTCAGTATTACAATACTACAATATCTGTTTCAGTATTACAATACCTGTTTCAGTATTACAATACTACAATATCTGTTTCAGTATTACAATACTACAATATCTGTTTCAGTATTACAATACCTGTTTCAGTATTACAATATCCATTTCAGTATTACAATATCTGTTTCAGTATTGCAATATCTATTTCAGTATTACAATAAAAAATTTAATATCATAAATTGTATCATATTTATTGCGTATCATGTTTTGTTCACATTGCTCAGAACTTGCCTCATATTGGGTCCACTGGTGACTTGCACACACTGAACACCACACTCAAGGTAAGCCTGGGTTGCGCATGTGATGTTTAGAGTTCTTGATTTTGTTAGATGTGTTGGAAACTGCCAAGTTAGGTTAGAATCTTGGAACAAGAGCAGTGCTCATTTCAAGAGCATTCATTTGAGGTGCATCTCAGACTCTGGCTGAAACATGTGATGGTTTTTGATGGGCTCTGAAATTTATGTGGAATGGCCTTTGAAAGAAGCTGTCATTATAAAGTATAGATGGGACTTCAGGTAAGCAGGTTTTGCTCGCATGTTTGCACAAGACTGTAACATTGATATCCATTCAGAGAAGCAGTGTACAGTGCACATTGACCCACAGAAAGAAGAGGAGCAAGGCAGAAAAGTGGAGGTCATGGATGCACCAATCACACGCAGGGAGTTAGACTTAACAGTCAGTAAACTGAAACCAAGAAAATCACCAGGACCAGATGGAGTGTCCAATGAAATGATCAAGAACCTTGGAGTGGCAACAGTGGGAAAGTTGTTGGATATTTTCAGTATGTATTGGAGCGCAGGTAAGTTACCTCAAATCTGGAAGAAAGCAAGCATGGTACCACTGCTAAAGCCAGGGAAAAACAGTGATACAGCCTCCAGCTACAGGCAAATCAATATCAACAGCTGCCTCTGCAAAATGATGGAATGCATCATTGACCTGAGGTTAAAATGGTACATAGAAATCAAAAACCTTCTCGCTCCACAAGCAGCAGGTTTTAGGCAGTACTACAGTATAGAAAATCAACTGACCTATCTCTCTCAAGAGATTGAGGATTTATTCCAAAACAAAAACCTTGTAGTAGCAACATGAATAGACCTGAGGAAAGCCTTTGATAAAGTATGAAACTTGTAATTGTACTTGTATGAACTCCCTGTAACTGTGAGCTCTTCTTTGCAGCTGATGCTGTAGAAGTGTTGAGGCACAGCATCGTATCAGCATGGGAGCAGGCTATGGCGGCTACTTTTTCAGTCCCGGAGTACAGCTAAAAAAGCAGGAAGTGTGCAGTGCATCTTTAGCAGACTCCACCACCATGGGGACTATGGCAATCCTTGCCTCATTACCCAGGCTAGGCCTGTTACTGAGGGTACTACAGAGAGGTGGTACAGGGTGTTGGTCAGCTAACCCTGATGCTGGCATATCAGCTATGGGTCGCTGATTGCCTCAACAGGCATCTTCACCCCTATAAAGTATGGAAAAAAAAAAAAGATCTGCTGTGGAAACTGAGAAACTACAATGTGAGTGGAAGATTGTACAACTGGATAAAGTCCTATTTACACAATAGAAGAGCAAGAGTAGTAATGGATGGACACAAAAGCCAGAAAGTACTGCTGCAACATAGTGTACAACAAGGAGGAGTCCTTTCATCTACACTGTTCCCTGTATTCATTAATGACCTGGTCAAGGAGCTTCCATATGGAATTAAAGCAGCACTGTATGCAGATGATCTGGTCATATGGTGTACAAACAAACATGCAGCATTTACTACAGATAAAGAATAAATGAACAAACTTACTTTATTGGGCATGCAAGTCCATCTGATATTCTGCCCTCTATCTTTCAAATTTTCATTCTTGTCCAGTCTTTCATTATAAAAACATATGAAGCAGTACTAATTTTGAAATGAAAGCATACTTAAACTATAATGCAAATAAAACATATGATGAAGCTATTTCAGAATTTCATACATTAACTGCAGCCATATTTAACAGAGGACGTTTAGCGATTGCTACTTTTGAACTAGTATGCATTTGCACGTTCATTTTCACAGTAAAATCTAAGACTGATCTAAGCAAACCTGAAAAAACTTTCTTAAAGAAATAAAACAAAGTTAATGATGGGTTATAAGCTGCATTGTTTGACTTAACTGTCTGAATACTAACATGGCAGCTTCATTGGTATAAAAATAAAAGTTATATGTATTACAACTTCTACTTATCTTATCATGATAATCATAATTTAGTTACCAACAAACCCAACAGAATTATCTTTACTCTTTACAGCATCAGCTTGTAATCTGAGTTTGCTCTCTGTCTTGCTCATTACATTGATGGTATATACCTCAAATGAACATAATTCCTACTTTATTTTTAAATTTTCTTTTTCAGCATTTTCAAGACTTTGATACGGTAAGGAAGCCTGAAATTCTTGATCAGTACAAATCAGACACCACCCTTAACAAATCCTCAGCCACTGCTAAACGCTGGTCTGACAGATTTGATGTTGTGAAAAGCAGCAGCTTTGAATTTGACGACACAGATGACCTTGACACTGGGTCAGATACCACAGAGATCATATACCCACCTACAGATTCGGACTCTGATCAGTTTGCCAGGTATAAATTTGTTTTGTTACATTTCAAGGTTTATACATTTCACAAACTCTGATCACAGTAATATAACACTTAACAAAAGTTAGTGATTTTTGAACACTCTTGTAAAGGCCTAAAAATAGTGAGCCTTTTATAGCACTTGAACATTTCTAACACTTCATAACATATAGACTGTGATGGACAGCTAAAGGAAAGAAAGAAAGAGGTCAACCAAAGACAACCTGGTGAAGAAATGTAGTTAGAAGTGAAAAGCATGCAGTTTAGCTGGAAAACCATATAAAGGCTAACTGCAGACCATAAGAAGTGGAGAGAATGTTACCGCTTTTGCAAGATGCCAAGAGGCATGATGGGAAGCGATTGCTTAGTCAGTCACATGACTAAGGTCATGGATGTTTGGATGGCATCTTGACATATTTGAGCATTTTACAGTATGTATACTTCAGAAAATTTTTTAAACTCATAGATTTTCTTGACACTCAGAAAATTTGAAGTGTAGCAAGTTTTTAAACACTTTTGACATTTCATGCCCTGAAATACATCATGAAACATTTCATTAGATACCAAAACAGTGACAACCACTAGTAATATTTTTATTAATTATGATAATATGTAAGAGATTTATAAAAAATTTAGCAATGGATGTGATGATTTTTCTCTACAGTTCATACAAGGTAATTGCAGTGGATGATGTAAAACAGGACAAAGCTAATACAAGCCAAGGAAATGTCTCCAATCAAGATGATAGTAAGGGTTTTGGATGTTGACATTTTCTGAATTGTTTCTTAGAAGTATAGTTCACTGTCAGTGATTATCAGAAAATTTAAAGGAAATAATCTAGGACCTGATCTAGTTGTCATTCTAAAAATGAGCTTTATGTGGTTAAGGCCATGAGCAGGAATAATTTTAAATTTGTACTTAACTTGGAGTATACTGTGCATCTGAAGACCCACATTACGTTTTGTTTTAATTTATGCTTATTTAAAGCACTCAGTAACCCAGAATGACACAATCATATTCTATCCCTACTAAGTTCTTGTTTATTCTTTCATCACCTGCAACTCATATTCCATCCCTACCAAGTTCTTGTTTACTCTTTCGTCACCTGCAACTCATATTCTTTCTCTACTAAGTTCTTGTTTACTCTTTCGTCACCTGCAACTCATATTCTTTCTCTACTAAGTTCTTGTTTACTCTTTCGTCACCTGCAACTCATATTCTTTCTCTACTAAGTTCTTGTTTATTCTTTCATCACCTGCAACTCATATTCTATCCGTACTAAGTTCTTGTTTACTCTTTTGTCACCTGTAACTCATATTCTTTCTCTACTAAGATCTTGTTTATTCTTTCGTCACCTGCAACTCATATTCTTTCTCTACTAAGTTCTTGTTTACTCTTTCGTCACCTGCAACTCATATTCTTTCTCTACTAAGTTCTTGTTTACTCTTTCGTCACCTGCAACTCATATACTATCTCTACTAAGTTCTTGTTTACTCTTTTGTCACCTGCAACTCATATTCTATCCCTACTAAGCTCTTGTTTAATCTTTCATCACCTACAACTCATATTCTATCCCTACTAAGTTCTTGTCTACTCTTTCGTCACCTGCAACTCATATTCCAGAACTTCAGCTGCAGTATATTACATACCCTCTACCCCAGCTACAGTCATCTATCCCACCCATCCTTTTCTTTGTTTGGCGACCATTGTATCTCTCCCTCTCTCTTCCTCCCTCTCTCTCTCTTCCTCCCACTCTCTCTCTCTTCCTCCCTCTCTCTCTCTTCCTCCCTCTCTCTCTCTTCCTCCCTCTCTCTCTCTTCTTCCCTCTCTCTCACTTCCTATCTTCCTCCCTCTCTCTCTCTTCCTCCCTCTCTCTCTCTCTTCCTCCCTCTCTCTCACTTCCTATCTTCCTCCCTCTCTCTCACTTCCTATCTTCCTCCCTCTCTCTCACTTCCTATCTTCCTCCCTCCCTCCCTCTCACTTCTTATCTTCCTCCCTCGCTCCCTCCCTCTCTCTCTCTTCCTCCTTCCCTCTCTTCCTCCCTCCCTCTCTTCTCTCTCTCTTCCTCCTTCCCCTTTCTCTCTCTCTTCCTCCCTCTCTCCCTCTCTCTCCCCCCTCTCTCTCCTTTCTGCTGTCCCCATCCCATTTTTACCACCAACCTATCACACCTCACAAGTCCATATTTAAACATTCACAATACTTCACCATGTACATTCTCTGGCACAGCTTCTTGCAAGTCACAGCTAAGTGCTCCCCTTTTTTTTCCCTTATGTTTTTTCCATTATTATTTGTTATATATCATTCATGTGAATTTATATTGTCTTCTTTCTCCTTTTCTTTGTCCTGTATGTTTGTGTCTGATTAAAGTGTAAATCAAACGTTATGTCTGTGTGCTTGTTAATTAAAGCTGTTCCTACTTCTGTTTTAAATAGTCATAACATTCTGTTATCACGGTTTTACAGCAGTGACTTTGTGTATATTTATATGTTTAATTTTGTATATACTTAGATCTCAAAACTATTCACATTAGAGTATATACTTAGATCCCAAAACTAGTCACATTAGAGTATATACTTAGATCCCAAAACTAGTCACATTAGAGTATATACTTAGATCCCAAAACTATTCACATTAGAGTGATGGCTCAGTTGCCAGTGCTGGTGAAGCAGAAATACCATGACCCCTTCCCTCCTCTTCATTGATGCTCCTGCTAGCAGGCTAAACCAGACTAATAGGGGTAGTGCTTACCATGGTATGAAGTCCACCCCCTGGTATTCAAGCAAGCCACTGCAGCCAGCCCCAACATGACTAGCCCCAACATGATGCCTGTGTTCCAACATCCTACTCACAGATCTAGAGAGACAGAAAGCAACAGTCAAGAGTTTGTGTATGAAAGAATGGGCCATGTTCTTGAAAGAAATGAGTTCAGGAAATAAGTATTGGGATGGTTCAAGCAGCGTAGATTAATCAAATGTGATGGGCTGTGTTACTGAAGTATTTGAAATAGTCTTCAAGTTAAAACAATTTGCAGGACCCATTTTTTTTGTAATTGATGAGTCCAAGCAGGCCTTAGATGAGTTTAAGTGATCTTGGTCCCCACATACTTTCTGTGACTTTTGATGCATTTATAGAAGAGTTCTTTACTCATATGATCATATGACAAGAGGGTACAGAAGCATTGTGATATATAGTTCACTTACCCCATATTCATCAGCCCATTGTAACTGATGGAGTTATAAAGACACACACTTATTAAGATATTACTTTTGAATGTGGTGTTACATTTCAGTAGGTCTTTTCTGCTTTATAAAATTAATCTCCACATCTTTAATCTTCTCACTGAAAAGTAGGCTTACTGTTTTATTGATTAGTGTGTTTCATCCATTTCAGTCTCACGTTCCTGATTTCATTTATGGTGGGATTGATTATTGTTTTACTATTCAGTATTTGACAGAATGAGGTTTATTCTGTCTACATTTGCAAGTTTAGTATTGAAACATGTGATTAATTTTATAAAACAGATGCAGTTTTACATCATTGTAACAGGTAGTCAGGAATTATTTTTCAAATAGTTGACCAGAAAATTAATTGTACTCTTTCTAGGATTATAGATGTCAAGACCTCAGTGTGCTGTATATAAGACCATTGTGCTTCATAGTGAGGTTGTAACTTATTGTGTAGCATTACCATCTTCAACATTTGATTGGCAGATTCAGTCACCACTGACCCAGTGTCACTAGAGGATGAAGATGATCCAAATGATGAGACCCTGGCCAGCTCTAACCCCACAACTCCAGTAGACCCAGACAAGGAGTTTCTGTCAACAACACCAGAGAAGGTTGGTTTTCTAGTGTGAGACATCAGCAGTGTCAGATCAGATGAATAGTCTGTTGTATTTGAGTTGCCAAGTTTGTTTCCCATAAGTACCGTAGTTACATTTTCTTTTGTCTTCCTGGAGGTGTGAGCTGATGCTGTTTTGCAGCCTGTGCAGGGAAGATATTGAGGCACAGCATTGTGTCAGATTGGGAATGAATTACAACTTCTATTTTTTTTCAGTTCCTTAGTGGGGCTGAAAACCCATGGGGACTATGACAATTCCTGTCCTGTTAGCCAGGCTAGGCCTGTTACTCAGGGCACCAACAGAGAGGTTGGACAAGGTTTTGGTTGGCTATAGTTCTTGTACCCTGGCATAGCAAGTCAGCTGTGGGCCACTGATTGCCAGATTGGACATCATCTTCATTCCCATTTAGTTAAATAATATGCTGTTAAGTAGGAGAAGATAATTATGCCATGAAACCATCCTCATTCAAGGAGAATTCTACTTAATTTTCCTTAACAGAACAAATAGAATTTTTTAATATAATTTTTTATAATAGAAACTTTACCACAGTTTCATGAAACCGTGAGTTGCAATAACATTTAATTTGATAACTCGTTTGTTTTTTATCCTTAAACAGGAGGACTTTGTACGTGAAAACTTTGAAGAGGATTCCTTTACTCCAGTCCCATTAGAAAAATTCACTAGATCTTTAGAGACTCTGGAGCAACAGGCCACAAGTGGTGTTGCAGGCTCTGTGTTTGAGTCCACACCCTTCAGCCCAAGGTTGAGTCTTTCTGCCCGGTTCATGTCTCGTGCTCAGACTTCTACCTTTCGGTGAGTCACATTTTTATCATATAATCTTTTTTAATATTCGGAGAATACTTCAGATTTGATGGAGACTGAAGGTAGCAACTTAAAGAGTGCTTTAATGCAAAGAATTAATGACATCATTAAAGAAGCCAAAAGATGATGCAGATTAGGTGGAACCACATTCAAAAGATGACCAAATATAATACACCAGCACAACATTAATGTGAATACACAAAGTTTGAGGAAAGACTAAGGCAGGCTTGAAGAAACTCGGGAAAAGAACTATAGAAATGGAGAAGATGAGGATGAAGAAAGCTAAGGTGGCCCTGGCTGAGTGTGAAGGGAACTTGTTTGTTTCTTATACTCCTGATGGAGCTGGGAAAGAGAGAATGCTTGAACTAGTTTAATATTGTTATCCTGACATTATCAGATCATATAGCCTGCAATGTAGCAGCGGAACTTGACACAGAGTGAACCCAGCTTGGCATTAGCAAGCAGCTCTGTATGACTATCATTATACAAAGACTGTCCTAAATGTCAGTTGAAACTTTGAGGTGACGTGGGAGTATAAGATATAAATAAAAATTTCCTGGAACACCACAGTTATTATTTTCACTGTTATCATTTCAGGAACTTTTCGGCGTCTCAGATTACATATCGGCAGGACAATTGGTACACTGTAAGTATATGACTTTGCTCATACTTCTTGCATGTAAAAGATCAGTATTTCCTAGCTGTGTAGTGAGGACTGCTTAAATGAAGTGAAAGATCTAACAGTAAATCATGCCAGTCAGGCCAGATGCAGTTTTTTTAAAATGTTTGTTAATATTTTTATAGGTCAAGATATTTGTCAGATTCAAAGTAATATGCCATTGAGGCATTGTGTAGTGGTCATATTTTCCAATATCTTCTTCTTCTTGCTATTCTTCTTCTTCTTCTCTCTTTCTGGAACTGTGATCGTGATGCTCTTTGCAGCTGATTCGTTGAAGATGTTGAGGTGCAGCGTTGTTTCAGACTGGGAGTGAGTGATGGTGGCTTTTTTTGTGTTCTGTTCCTGAGTGGCTCTAACGGTGCAGCGCTTCTTTAGCAGACTCCACCAGCCTGGGGACTGTGGGAATCCCTGCCCTGTTATCCAGGCTAGGCCTGTTACTCGGATTGCCAACAGAGAAGAGGGACAGGGTCTTGGTCAACTATGGCTCGCTGACTGTCAAACAGCATGTTCACTCCCACTTTCCCATTATACAGATAAGTTCCTTTTTTTTTAAACCTTATAATTATTAATAAGATTTCTATTAATTAGGACACAACTGTATTAACTAGCTGAGACCCAACTGGAAGATCTTGATTTTGCAGATGACATAACTCTTATCAGTGACAATGCGAAGTCAGTGCAAGAAAAAACCGAAACCCTGTCTTCAATGGCTAAAAAAATAGGACTTCAAATTAACAAGGAAAAAAAATTAATGAAACTTCTCATTAACCATGAAGGAAAAATATGCGTAGAAGGAACATCTGTTGAAGAAGTAAACCAATTTGCATATCTTGGCAGCTACATAGACCAGGATGGTGACACCAGAAAGGAAGTTAGAATTCCAATTGCAAAAACAGCATTGACCTTCAAGAATCTTGAGAACATGTGGCATTCAAAAGTTATAAGCGCAAAAACCAATTTAAGATTATTCAATTCAAATGTAATATCTACCCTCATTTATGCACGTGAAAGCTGGAAAACAACTAAAGAAATAGACAAGAAATTAGGCTCTTTTGAAAACAAATGCCTCAGGAAAATACTAGGTATAAAGTGGAACGAGTTCAAGAACAACGCAGAGATAAGACAGATGCACAAACAACAACCTGTCTCAATTTGATGATCAGAAAAAGAAGATGGACATATGTCAATCATGTGATGAGAAGAAACAACTAGAGAATCCCAAAACAAACTATCAAGTGGAACACAAAAGGGCCAAAGAAAAAGAGGTCAACCACATGAGACTCTAAAGAGGACATGTTATTCCTGCTTAATTGGAATAACATCCCTTGATGAGGTTGAAAAGCTCGCCGAAAACAGGAAATGTTGGCAAGGTACCATGCGAGCCCTATGTGACGTTTAGCAGCACTGAAAGGATTTAAGATGTATTCACTAGATATACAACAGTAATTACTGCATTATTTGCGTTTACTTTGAGGCTGTCATGGAAAGTGTGACTTATATGCCAGTTGGGCATAGTGCATTAGTTTTACTGCAAACATCGCATTCATGCTACTTAAGTAAGAAATGAGAGGAAGTGAAGAAATCAGTTTGAAAGTGTAGTGGATTGTTAAAAGTAGGCTGTGGCCAGACAGTGCAAATGTAGAAATGGAAGCAACGCAGGCAAGAGGAGGAAGAGACAAATAAGTAAAAGAGATAAGTTGAAGTGATACAGACAAGAGAATAGGAGGCAGATAAGTAAAAAAATATATGTGGAAGCAATGCAGGTATGAGAAGAGGAAACAAAAAAAGGTATGTGGAAGCAATGCTAGGTATGAGGAAAGAAGACAGACAGAATTCCAGTTTTGTTCTTGAAATTTCTCATGGAAACTTTTTTAAAATCAAAATCACATTTATGTCTCACAGTCATTGTTGATTAGTTTATGAATGCATTTAACGCAAATTTAGTGAACTTATGGGGATTTGTTTTTTCAAAAGTACGTTTTTATTTCAAATTTTTATTTTGCTTTCTCTGTAGAGAAACAAGATGGAAATGGCCAAAGCTATGGATGAAACTCGCAAAAGTCTTTTGACTGTAAGTAAAAATAACAGAACTGTTCTTACTGAAGCTGTCTTTTTTTTATGTTTGATTGTGTCGTTAAGATGGGTGTGATTTTCTCAGAATGTACAGATGAGAAAAGAACAGCAATTCGTGTGCATTTTGCAGACCATTTAGGCAAGTACAGTGGATAACTTGGTGATTATGAGAACAGAAAATGATGACTTTAGGTTTGTCAGACACAAGAACAAAGAATAACATATCAATGATTTTATTAAAAACAGTTCAGACAAGGAAGGGTCTGCGAAGGTGCAGTAATCAGGCTGACTCGAAAGCTGATTCCTTGCTCCAGGGTTGGCAAACCACAGCAGACCAAGACCTTGTTAAACCTCCCAGTGCTGCCTCCAGCAAGCAGACAATAGCCTGACAGACTAAACAGGGACTATAATGGAAAGCCAAACCTGGTCCTAAAAATACTCTGAGCTGAAGTCTGACATGATGGGCCATAAGGCGCATAATGGCAACAACACAACCAATTCTTTTTTTTTTTTTTGAGGATGAGTGCCAAAGAAGAAGACAAAGACTGGAAAAAAGAATGATAGCTTAGTCCAATTATTAAAGTGTCACAAATAAAATCAGAGAATAACAACTCACAAATAATAGGGAAAGAATAATTTTAAAGTCATTTTACGTGCAGTAGCCCATTAAAACTGAGCTTTTCTGCAAATGGGAGCTGTGCAGTCAGAATGTTATTAGGTCAGCAGTATAAACTGTCTTTGGATTTATATAATTTTGTAGTATTGCTCTTTATTGGCTGTTATTGAAATTTAAGTAGTGATGACTGAATTACTAAACTTCATATAAAACTTTTTTTTTCAAATTTGCCATACCTCTTGCTCTT
Organism: Achatina immaculata; assembly: GCA_009760885.1. Classification (NCBI taxonomy): domain Eukaryota; kingdom Metazoa; phylum Mollusca; class Gastropoda; order Stylommatophora; family Achatinidae; genus Lissachatina; species Lissachatina immaculata. Next base: position 30,458,183 of record CM019702.1, read on the forward strand.
TTGCTTTTGAGCTGAAAAACAATGAACATATCAGAGCTATAAACAATAAATATAGAAATTTTGGCTCAAATGATCTCAGATGTGATGTCAAATCATTTCACGACTTTTTATTTCAAGTTGTATGTCCATAAAGAAGGTGTCTGCATCCAAAAGTTATTACATCATTATGTTGCCTCTACATAATGCTCCTGATAACAGGCTATCTAGTTTGTGCACAAAACCTACCTAAGACTGCTCTCTTTTTCTGTTCAAACACTCACATAAACTGTCATCTTTTTACAGACTCCAACTCAACCCTGATTTGCTTTAAATAGTGAGTCTCCTGTTTTTTTTTTTTTTTCCAAATCTATGGCATTGATTACTACCCTAGCCAGGGGAGTAGAGGGTGCTATGTTTATATCTGTTGTTGACCTTACATGTAAGGAATCAGAAATGTCACTTCAGCCTGCTGTATTCTTAATGAGAAAAGAATTAAATGGTTGTGAGATGGGGCAGTGTCAGCCGCGCAGAGCTGACAGTGCAGGCTGCTGCTGTTGCGCAGGCCAACCGTTCTTTTGTGGAAAAAGCACTATCGAGTTCCATGCATGGGGAGAAAGGCTTTCACTCCCTTCCTGGATGGTGAAAGTTAAGGTGTTTCAATGCAGAAGCGAGTGTTTTGTTTGTTGAGCGAAGCATATAAATGGCTAGCCAACCAGGTTCGTGCTAACAATGTGCTACGGTTTTGTTGACCAGTGGTCTCGAAATTGGCCCATCTCTCGCAAAGAGTATCAGGTCTGCAGTATGTAATGTGTGTTGGTTGTGGGTGGCTGGGCTTTCTTCTCATTTGTTAGAGCAGAGAGAGCCGCTGGTTAAAGGAAATGAAACACCGCTGGGGTCGAAAGGGATCCGCTCTGAGCAGAGCGCTGTCTCCCTTGCCCCGCGTCGGTCTGTCGGCAGATATCCAACCAAGGTTCAGTGAAGAAAGCTATCTGGTTGACCCTGCCAGTAGTCATATGTTTGTCTCAAAGATTAAGCCATGCATGTCTAAGTTCACACTGTCTCACGGTGAAACCGCAAATGACTCATTAAATCAGTCGAGGCTCCTTAGATGGCATGATCCTACTTGGATAATTGTGGCAATTCTAGAGCTAATACATGCTTACCAAGGTCCGACCCTCATGGAAAGAGCACTTTTATTATTTCAATCTGCTCTAGAGGTCTGTCATGTCTTAAACACTCCCATACTGGAATAATATGCCTAAACCGGCTCAACCCAGGGGTGGAAATCACCTAGTGGCGAGGATTCGTTCTCCTAGACAAAAGCTCCGTCCTGGTCACAACTAGGAAGGGTAGCGGCCACGACCACAAAATGCTGAAGTCGGAGACACTGGACCAGGGCAGTCTAGATAGGCAACCACCTCTCACCTGGCAGGGATGTATACATATCCTAATCACGCTGAGGTTTTCCAGTGATAAAGTCCAATGCCGGAATGGAGGGGCAACCACCTCTCACCAGGCGGTGATACACAGGTATCTCCAAACACGTCGAGGTTTTCCAGTGAGAAAGTCTAACTCAAGCCTGGATGGGCTACCTCTCACCTAGCGGGGATATACTCATATCCAAAACATGCCGAGGTTTTCAGGTGAGAAAGTCCAACTCTAGATCAAACTGGTGCAACAAAAACCACGTTTTCACGCAATCCCGCTTCTGAGACCCACCAAGAATACAGCCTCAAGCTGTGCGATACCCTGAACCTCTTGTGGTCCTCTCGGGGACCTCGTTTGGTCCTTTGGGGGGCCACAGGACCTATAGAGGACCACAGGGGTAAATTCAGTAGGATCACAGGGCGGTCAGGGTGGTAGAAGCAAGCGAAGAAGAAAAGAAGAAGAAGATGGGGCAGTGGAGCTTATGAAGACTTTTTTCAGATCTGTTCTAGGAAGTCCAGTTTGATGCCTTTATTCCATCACTGATTGATGTCTTTACTGTGTCCATTCTCTGCTGTGTTTGATATCTTTATTCCAAGTTTTATGCCCTTATTCAGAGATCTTCACCAGAAACATCAGGTTCACAAATACTAGGAGGTCTTACAAAACAAAATATAAACAGCTAATTAATTGTTCAGACAAATGTTCAGTTCTCTTGCATTTTACTGTACCAGCATTGCTATGCAAAAAAATTAATGCCAGTAACAGAGAGTAGGCTTGGCTAGCAATGTCTGTTATACATATTAATTGAAGATTGATTATAGTTCAGTAATGATCTTTGGGCTCCTTGTTTCAGGCAAGAGCTTCCATAATTGTGAGCTTTTTATTATTAATTTAGAGTAGTTTTCATTTGTCTTGAGAAGAATTTATTGATTTGGATCTTTTTCAGAAAATTAATTCCCGATGTTCTGTTTTAAATTTTGTTGTTTTTTTTTTTTGTAGAGTTTTAAATGACCTTTGAGATATTTCTCTGTATCTTTTTTCTCCTCAGTTTTTAATTGAATTTATTTTAAAAGGTACAAGCAACAGACAACTGAAATATGAATCATGTCAGCTCCAGATTAACTTCTTAGACAGCAGTCTTAGCAGTTAAAAAAAAGCTGTTTATATGAATGTTTGTTCTCATGCATGATTTCTTCCTAAGTAAACTAATTACCAGTGTTTATAAACAAAAACAAAAAAAAACTGCTGCATGTATGAGGGTCATACCGAAAGTTGTGAGCAAACATTTTTTTAAAATCAGAATTTATAGATAGAGAAAATATAAATGTATCACCTTAACTTGCATCCTTTGCACTTCATGTAGAGGTCACATGACTTCACCATCATGTTTCACATGACCACACAGAGCATAAACAAAATGGCGAGTGCCCAAGTTATGTTTCATCAACGTGCTGTTAATGAGTTCCTTGTTAAAGAGTAGATCCCCGCTGCTGAAATTCACCAAAGACTTCAACTTGCTTATGGAGATGTGTGTTACTGGGTGCTAGCAGTGTTAGGAGGTGGGTGAAACATTTCAAGGATGGAAACAGAGCATCCAAGATATGCTTTGCTGCGGTGGCCCTCGAACTGCCTCCACTAAACGCAATGTGGAAAGGGTTGACGACATCATTAAAGAAGACAGCCGTGTCACAGTATCTGAAATCACTGTAAATCTTAGAATAGGACACAATGCAGTACAGGAAATGATTGAAACCCTAGGCTATAGAAAAGTTTGTGCCAGGTGGGTCCCACAGGAGAGAATGTCCAAAAAGCAGTGCATCTGTGCCGTCAGTCAGCTGGAACAGAATTCTACTGGGAGGGTATTTTCAAACTTGCAGAGCAATGGGGAAAATGTGTACAGAGAAATGGAGATTGTGTTGAAAAGTGAAGAAAAGGATGCAGATAAGGTGATACAGTTATATTTTCTGTATCTATAAATTCTGATTTTTAAAAAATTTTTGCTCACGACTTTCGATATGACCCTTGTATGTTAATTTTTTTCTAATGCTTTTAACATACTGCCATGAGTTTAAATATATCTAGAATTTGAGCATGGAGGGAGTGTTTATCATTCGTTCTTGGAAACTCTCACTAGTTACTTCTTTCTGTTTTGCTCATGTTTGTCAGCTGCTTGAATAATGTATTTTCTTCAGTTTATTTGACTGCCAGCGTTCCTTGAGTTTTCTTTGAATGTGCTTTTTAACTCGGCATGATATTTTTGTTTACATAATGCTGCTAAACTTTATTCCCGTCTCCTTATCTGTGATGAGTATTCAGACACTGCAGTTCTCTTGCTATCATTTTGAGACCAAAAGGCAGAGTAGGCATTTTAAAAAATAGAGTATTCAGAGTATATTTGTGGTTAGGAGCAAAACCAGGAGAACCAAGGAATGACCAGAAGAGGAAAAGTATATGATAGTTGGTTTGCTTGTGGAGGAGAGAGTCAGCAAAGTCTCTTAGTGGATAATCAGCACCACCATCTTCACCATTACTCCTCTTTATTCTGAGAGGTACTCAAGTCAGAAACAAACAAACAAAAACTCCATCTAGTACAGTACAGTACTGTGCTTCTCTTTAAACTCTTTAAATTTCCTGACTTTCCTATGTGAAATAATATGCCTTGTAAACTGTAGACCCTTTAGACAAAATTATTTTAGACTGGGTTGTTTTTTTTATTGTTTGCTGTTATAAGCTTTCAATCTTATGAATGTTTCTGATACATAAGTGATAAAAGATGGTCTATGTGACATGGTTCAAATTGTTAGTGTGTTCTTGTTACAGATGAATCTGCGCAGAAGCTCATCTGAATCTGAGTCTCCTGAGAAAGAGGACCCACAATCCCCCCCAACAAAATTGGAAGAGGTTTGATGTTTTATTGTGTCAGTGAAGTTTGTAGTTAGTGATCAGTTCACCCTTAGTCTTACTGGTAACTTAGAAAAGAACTGATTATTATGGTGGGTTGGACCAGTATGTTTTTTTTTTCAGAATGATGTGATAGCTTTCGCTTTTTAACACCTCAGTCGCATTAGATTCACAGTTAAATTCTTATGCATATTTTGAAATCATTCGTATTAGAAGTGTTTTAAGAAAACTCATTATTTTACTAGATGAAACTTATATTGACATGTCAGACATTATGTTGTAGTGTTCCGTCAGTTTTATATTTATGTGTCCAACTTTCTTTTATAGGGTTCCAACTTCCCTGATGTTAACCATCCGAGAGCATCATATGCATCCTCTCCCCCAACGGGTAAGCCAAAATGTTGCACATTGTGTTTTTAGTAATTATATTTTCAGTGGGGTTTTTTTGTGTGTGTGTTATAATATCTCACTTTACTTCTGAGAAGAATATGATTTAATTTCAGTTTTTCAGTGTAAGAACCAGCCAGGAGTGCATTATAAGAAACATTTTGTGGTAATTTAAAACATTCTTTAAAAGACAAGTCTGTTATATACAAGTTTTCTTTCATTTCTGAAGCAAGTATAGATTGTTAATTTCTTTGAAAAAGTGAGTGTGGTATATTTTGCAGGAAATATGAACATTTTATTTAAGCATAAAGAGAAAAAAAAAATTTGTGTAGAGTTTCAGCAGATAATTTAGATCAAGCTGTTTAAACAGTTCATTTAGGGCTAGCTATTTTTTCAGATCATATAGAATTAGCCATGTCAGTAGATCATTTAGAGCTAGCTATTTTAACAGATCATTTAGAGCTAGCTATTGCAACAGATAATTTGGAGCTAGCTATTTCAACAGATCATATAGAGCTAGCAAAGTCAACAGATCATTTAGAGCTAGCTATTGCAACAGATCATTTAGAGCTAGCTATTTCAGCAGATCATTTAGAGCTGGCCATATCAGCAGATCATTTAGAGCTAGCTATTTCAGCAGATCATTTAGTGCTAGCTATTTCAGCAGATCATTTAGAGCTGGCTATTTCAGATCATTAGAGCTAGCTGGGAAAGAGCGCAATAAAGCAGCGGTTGGTATAGGGTTACGATGTTAGTTGTTTTCCCATGTCATGGTTACTGGTGTCATTTTCTTGAAAGAATTTATCACATCCTGCCTGCACATGCTATATTTACTGAAAATCTTTCCCTTTTGTTTTTTTCTTATAATCTGATCATATAAAAGTGATTGGTATTCTTATTTTGGTAAGAATCAAAATAGGGACAAAGCCTGAAATTTAACATTCTTAAATGCTATAGTGCAAAGTGATAGTAGTTTAGAAGTTTCATTTTTGTTGTAGTGTGATTTCACTTTTTTTTTTTTTAAATCAAGAGAAATTATTTTCAATTCATGGCCACATTCCCTGCACAGTTTTTGTCTCTCCGCCATGGAGCTACTGCTCCAAAAATCTGCGGCAGCTTTGGGCAACGTTCACCTTGTCCCAGGAATCAATCACGGAGGAGACGACTTTTGCTCATGCCTCAAGGTCCACATCCGGTCAGAGATGCCCTCTTACTCCAAATCCAAAATTAATCAGACTTCCGATACCACCTCGTCCACCAAATCAATCAAACCTTAGCCGTATCCCCACTCCAATGTCATCCCCAAGACCTGGCCGGTCCAGACGTGTTGTACAGGGCATCAATGGAACTAGACTGACTCCATCTGACAAACCATATTCCTCCGACAGTAGTGGTAGCAGAAATGGCACTTTAAACTGTCAGAACGTGAAAACGGGGGCCACAAACCACAGCAAATCTAGTAAAACTAGCAGAGACAGACAGAGCATAAGCAGAAGTCGTACATCTGGTCCACGCCTGCCATCCAGAGAAAGAGGCATTGGTAAATCTTTACAGTTTTTTAGCACAAGAATGAGCGCTCTCTATGGTCTATGGTTGTCTGCCTCTGCTCCCAGTTTAGCTAATATAATAATCCTTCAGGCATGATTAGGCTTGCGGTGTCTGCTAAAAAAAAAAAAAAAGAAATTGCTGACCAGATCTTTGTTTCAGTCGGCAGTGTTGATTGTAATGTGCGGTGTGAATTTTTTTAATGTTGGTTGTTTTTTTTTTTTGTTTTGTTTTTTTTTTCTTCTAAAACTTGTAACATTTATCTGTGAGAAATTTCGTTTTATTTTTTTATTTTGGAAGGTGTGCAGAAAAGTTTCTGTGTTGCTGTTAGACATTGTTCCCAGTTGCATGTCATTACCAGGCTCGGTAACATTACAGATAAAATGCGACTGAATATTTTTTAATCTTGTAATATTTTGACCTCTGGTACATGAGTAGTATAGATCCATAAAACAGTATAAAGTGGTTTATGAACAGTAACAATCTTCAGAAATAGTTATTCTCGATAATTATAAAATGGAATATATCAGAATACTGGGTTTAAATCAGACCAATTCCACAAATGCAATGTTCCTCAAACTGTAGCAGTTTAGAGTGGTATTCCACACATTTTTTTTTATAGTGAAGATTATTTTCATTTAAATTGCAGCTCATTTTTATCTATTATATTTATATAAAAAGTTCAGGCAAACTAATATTTATGTAACATTGATTTATGTTGCTTCACAACCATCATTAGTTGACCCACCAGTAATAGGACATTGATAGTATTACATGCAGTTTGGGTTAATGTGATTGACATGCGCACAGATGTGATATGACAGAAACTTGCATTGCAAAATGTGCCAGTGTCAGAAAGTATGAGAACTGCTGCACTAGCAGGGTTATTCTATCTAGTCTAAATAGTAAACATAAACTGCAGTTTTCTTCTTCATCTGTCTGAGCTAATAAGGCTCATTACTGCAGATAAAGTTCGCCTCCTTTCCTCTCTATTCCTTTTCTTCTCTCTTCAGTTGGTGACACCAGTTTCTTTTATATAAACTGCCATTCTATGAAACTAAAATATTTGACACAAATATAAATATGAAATGAATGCAAAGTACACATTACAAACTGCATGAGCCCGCCATATTTATGATATTAGATCTGACCATAAAGGGATTGGAATTAATCAGTTGAGTAGCTCCTTATTCTGCATGAATAGAAATGACAGCTAACTTTCACCTGGATAGAGGGTTCTTCTTAAATTTGAGAGGGGTGGGGGGAGGGGTTGGAGGAAAATGAAAACAGCATCAATCCACACATTATACAAGCAGAGCGATCACAGAAAGCATACAGGCTAAGAGTAATACACTGATATGAGACTGACATCAACAATGATTGGCAATCATGTTAATCGTGCAGCAAAGTCATATAGAAATCCAGTGGATGATAATAACATGTTTCACGTATGCAATATAATTCCAGTGGTTTAAACGTGATACAGGCGCTGAATCAACTGAGTCATCACAAAATTCCTCAGGAAACAGTGTGGATGTGAAATTCTGTTAGGCTTCCCATCTCAGCCATTCAGATAAGATGAATAATCCCGTTGAATCCAGTATTATTACCTTCAGCTTATGTTGTTAGTGTAGCCTGCAGAAAATGTTACAAACTGAATGAGTATTCTTCTGTTAACCATAAAAAAAGGGTGTTGGGTTATGTTGTGTCATTGTTTTCGGGTAGGTAGCAGATGTGTGCCTTAAGACCTGACACATTCAATTTCAGCATGGATTAGTTTTAGAACTTTTGCCTTCCCATTGCAATCTCTGTTTACCTGGACTGGACTGATGTCTGCTATCAAGGACACATCATGGACATAGATTAAGGTCTTAGTCAGTTTTGATTTCACCAGCCCTAACACAAGCAGTCAGCTGCCTCATTCATCTTGATTATGGCATTTGAGCCTCAATCAAAAATTTTTGCCTTTATAATAACCAACTATAGCAGATAATATTACTCTGCATGCTTGACCCAGTGCCCACCCCACCCAAAAACAGTTTTCTTTCACAACCCAGTTTTGTTGCTGGTCAGGCCACAGCAGTCGGAGTGCAACCACATGTGTCTGGCAGTCGTTCAACCCAGTCTAGCAGTTTCTTAACATGTGTGACCGCTGACTTGATGCGTGCTCGTCGTTGCTTTAATGATGTCTTATTTCTTTAATTTCACCGTGGTGGTGCACAGTTTAACAGTGTCACTTTCTTGTGGTGTCTAGTGCTTGAATAGTTTCGTTGTTGGGTTTCTGCTTCTTTTGTCTTCTAGTGTGGTTTTAATGTTTATTTGCTTTGGTAGTGTTTGTGTGTGTGTGTGCGTGTGTTAATGTGTGGCTCTTTTCCCTAGTCTGGAAATGCATTAATATGATTTTTTATCTTCTCCCCTGTGGTAATAATCATTTCAATCGTTTTTTTGTGCATGCTGTAGTACATCATCTTAGAATTTTAAGATGTGTGAAAGCTTTATCTGGTATCTTGGAGTTGAATACTGCAGAATCTTCTGGCGTTCTTAGATGTATTTAAATGGCATGCTAGATTTTTCTAAAAGTAATCAATATTCCTTTTTAGTATATTTTTTTGATAAGCAGTTATCAGTTAACTCACAGTGAAAATCCAAGCTGAAAAATTCATGTTTCTCTAAATTCAAGAGGCAGTAAGCCAGTTTAGAAACATGTGACCAATACAAAATGACTGTTCATAAGTTGCTGTGTTCATTATATAGAGCATATCAACAAAAGAGGTTAAAATCTTAAGTTCCTCTTTATTCCTTATTTAACTCTTTTGCTCCAAAATGACACTGGCAGTGTTATTGGATCTTGCACTCCTATGTAAGAGCGATTTCTGGACAAAGTCTAAATAAAATGAAAAGCAACATTTTTTTCAGCCAGGCAATACTGTTAAATTACAGCTTCTTTGTACTGAATTTTTTTTTTCATCAGAACATGTTCTGAGAGAACATGAAATTAACTCTGAAATGAAAGAGTTAAATATCAGAATACCACCAATGATTTTAACACTCTTGGGGGAGGGGATGAGGATGTAATGCTTAGAATGATTTGAACTAATTAGTATTTAGTGTTTTACCTAAACTGCATGATGTTATTTTCACCGTTATTGTGAAGACAGTGAAATTCCTCTGCCAGTGCGTGCTTTGTAGATTAAAGGCATGGTGGTTGAAGTAATGAAAAAGTATAAATAGGCACTCACCTCTGACAGCAATAAAAATAGATCCAAGTGCACCATCACTATTAGGTGTGCTGTGGCAGACCACATCGTGTCACAAAAGATAAGGGAATGGTTAGAAGGAAGCAGTTTTTCTTGCTTTTAAGATATCACATTTCCCCTGACAAGTGACAATGTGTTTCTTGGCAGTATTTTTTTTCCCTGGCCATGTTCACTGTGTCACAAGTTGAAAAATGTTGACAGTTTCTGCCCTAGATTGTTCAGATCTATTCTTTTGACACAGAATACTGTTTCAAATGTGTACGAGAACCACTATTTGAGAAGGAAGTTTCTTGTGTGGAAAGTTTCGTAATCTTGAGTTCTAGAGTTAATTACATTATGTAACTAAAATTCAGTGCAAAATTAATTGTGTGTGCAAATATTTTAATGTCACCACGCACACGTACGTATTTAACTGTAACGGCACTATTTTCATTTTATTTTAGCCTGGTCTTTTTTTTTCCCATAGAGGCAGAAAATGGTCTCAGAAGTGCTCCTAAGGATGCCCTGAGGTCCCAGTCTCAACCCCACAGCCAGGCAACCCTAAGAACAAACCATGTCACTGTCAACAGCTCCTTCTCACAGAAAATCAACGAGGAGAGAGAAAGGAGAAATAGTGACAAGCCTGGAGAACAGTCGGAACCATCACGTAGCATAGGTATGGAGAGTTCTGCCCCGAAGTACATAAATAGAAGTAGACCTACATTCTTCAGGCAGACGCAGAGCTCAAAGAACAGGACCAGCAGAAACAGTGATGTAAACACTGCTGTTAGTGACAAGTCTCAGGACTTGTCCAGTAAAAAAATGAATGTTCAGGACCGATTGCTTGGATCTAAGCTGGCGATTTATGCTTCCACACCAAATTTAATATCAGGGCTTGATGACGATGATGGTGATGATGGTGACGATGATGACGAGACCGAGGCAAAACCACAAACCGCAGAGAAAGCTTCTGCCTCCAATCTTCGGCTGTTGTCTGACTTGTCCCAGAGTGTTCCAGATGTCAAAGATGCTGACTCATGCATAGACAGTTCAGGAACTTCCAGATCTAACAAGCAGTCACGTAGGTCAGTGCCAGGTGCACAGAAGAGGGTGACCACAAGATGTTCAGTTACAGTCAACAACAAGCAGATAATGGGTCCACCACAGACCATTCCAAGTTCATCATCTCGAATTTCATCAGCACAGGCTACAAATTCAGTGGTCACATTTTCCCACAGTAAGCAAGATGCAAGAGAATTTCAGACTTTACCTTCCCGCAGGAAGTCCTCATCATCAGAGCTAACGCTGAACCAAGCAAAAAACATTCTTTTAGGAAAATCAGGTGTTCTGACAGGTTCCAGTAAACCAGTTGAAACAGCTTCTGTTTCAGCAACAGGCGCAACTGGTAGATCAGTAAGATACACTAGAATTTCATCATCATCATCAGCATCTTCAGGACAGTCCTCTTTGTCAACTTTAACATCAGGAAATCCTCCCCCAGCGTTTGACCCCAAACAGCTGGCAGTAGCAGAGGAAATTGAGCACACAGCAAATATGCTTCGTCACCAAAAACAAGCCAACATCGGTAACACTTTTCCACCTGAACATCTCCATGCCAATTCTTTAAATCTGGAAGCCAGCCCGCTGGACCTCCCTGAAAGAGACCAGCCTAACAGGCGCAGTTTTTCACCAAAACAGTCATCACATCTGTCTACATCTTTGTCATCTCAGCAACAGAATGTGGGCACAGCAGCTTCACAACCATTCCAGTCCAGTGTGTCATCTCGAATGTCTCCCGACTCTGCAGATCTGGTCACAGCGGTAGAGGACAGCCAGGGTCCAGATTCTGTGTTTGATGATCATGCGGATGTTGACAGAAACGTCAGGTCTGTGAGAGACCGCATCGCTCAGTATCAGTCACAGAGCCAAGTTAGAGGAGCCTCCATGCGCAACCCAAGTCCGTATCGTCGCATACTTCCAGCTTCGCCAAACATGGCAGCAACACTACATGAGAACAACCAGTCAGACACTGGACTGAGTTCAGTGTCTTCAGATACAGACTCATCAGGACATTCACTCACACACACAGATGGGACCAAGCCTGTGTGAGTATTATGATCCAAGTCTGTGTTGTTATTATTATGATCTAGGCCTGTGTGAGTATTATGATCTAAGCCTGTGTGAGTATTACTGTCTAAGCCTGTGTATTAAATAAGCCAATGTATTATTAACTCATCATCATCAGGTGCCGTGCCGACTGACGTTGGCTATTATGCTTCTCCAGAGTACCTGATCCTTCCTGCAGGCCATCAGTTCAGTTGGTGATCTCCTCTCACACCATCCTGTCAGACTGTCCAGTATCATTTCTCTTGGTCTTCCTCTTGATCTTCTTCCTTCTATTTTTCCTGTTATAATATTTTCAATGCCCCCTCTTCTCATTGCATGTCCTATGAAAGTACATTGTCTCTCTCTGATCTTTTTGACAAGGTTTTTTTGTCTCTCCAGCTCTTCTCATACATTCCTCATTAGTTATTTTTGCTGTCCAGGGGATTCGCAACATTCTTATTATTATTAACTAAGCCTGTATATTAAATAAGCCTGTGTATTATTAACTAAGCCTGTGTATTATTAACTAAGCCTGTGTATTAAATAAGCCTGTGTACTATTAACTAAGCATGTATATTAAATAAGCCTGTGTATTATTAACTAAGCCTGTATATTAAATAAGCCTGTGTTTTATTGTCTAAGCCTGTGTATTATTAACTAAGCCTGTGCATTATTAAATAGGCCTGTGTATTATTAACTAAGCCTGTGCATTATTAAATAGGCCTGTGTATTATTAACTAAGCCTGTGCATTATTAAATAAGCCTGTGTATTATTAACTAAGCCTGTGCATTATTAAATAGGCCTGTGTATTATTAACTAAGCCTGTGCATTATTAAATAGGCCTGTGTATTATTAACTAAGCCTGTGCATTATTAAATAAGCCTGTGTATTATTAACTAAGCCTGTGCATTATTAAATAGGCCTGTGTATTATTAACTAAGCCTGTGCAGTATTACGGCTGTGTATTAACTAACCCTGTGTATTAACTAAGCCGGTGTATTATTAACTAAGCCTGTGTTTTATTGTCTAAGCCTGTGTATTAGTAAATAAGCCTGTATATTATTGTCTAAGCCTGTGCAGTATTAAGCCTGTGTATTAACTAACCCTGTGTATTATTAACTAAGCCTGCATGTGAGTATTATAGTCCAAGTTTACATCAGGCAGGCATTTCAGTCACTTTATAATTCAAGGTTCGTTAACAGATCTCAATTTCCGTTGACTTGTGTTTGTTCTCATCGGAACTGTGAGCAGAATGTTATCAGCTGCGAGCATCACAAAGCAGCTGAAGCACAGGCATCATACCGAATTGAGAGTTGAGATGTGGCCGGTTGTGCTTCTGGACAGATTCTGCCACCATGGAGCCACAGTGAGCATTTTTTCTTTAGGAATAGGTTGTGCTGGAAGAATCAACAGCATAAGGACTGAGTCTTGATCTGCTCTGGTTTGCCAGCCATGAGAACTGTGCTATCACTCTAGCATAGTTGTCTTTGCTCTCTTCCATTGCCTTGTTTAATATCTTAGCAGATTGCTACTAATATCATCATGACAAAAAGTTGGTTATTCCTTAGTTTATAGTTAGTCCTTCATTATCCTTTGCTTCTCAGTCATCCACAGTTGTTTAGGCTAAATTATTGACCATTTTAATTACTTTTCAGAGCTGGAGTTGGTGCTCAGCAAAATGACAAGTCAAGGTTGGCATTACAGCTGTCATCTGCTTCCTTAACTTCACCAGGTAAAGATACAGGCATTTCTCCAAGCTCAGATCTAAAATAATGACACTAAAAATGTAGATTTCAACATCTGATGATTTGACTATGTTGGAAGTTATCATGGACAGAATGCGTAGGCTGAGAACTTTAAAACAAACAGAAAAAATTATCACACAGGAAGACATAGAAAGTACATATATCTGAGAACTGTTATAAATGTTTGTTGATTAAGCCAGTCCTGTATTGGTGAAATGGACATCTGAGAGGCAAAGTGGTTTGTTCAGTAGTTTCTCATGGTGAAGGTCAGAGGTTCAAATCCAGTCTGAACCATCCAAGTCATCCAGCTGTAGAAATCGATACCAGACTGAAAGGCAATGTGCTGACAGGTAAAGGAAAATATGGGCACTAACACCATATCCTATGCCTCTAAGGCACAACAGGATTACCTTTTTACCTTTTACCTTTTTTATCAGTGAAATGAATCATGAGAGAAGCTGCACAACATAATGATACTCTACAGCTTCCTATATTGACATCTACCTGCCAACATAATGAAACTCTACAGCTTCCTATGTTAACATCTACCTGCCAACATAATGATACTCTACAGCTTCCTATATTGACATCTACCTGCCAACATAATGAAACTCTACAGCTTCCTATATTGACATCTACCTGCTTCAAAACCATCTTCCATTATTATTGGAGTCTGTTTTTTTTTTTTTTGGGGGGGGGGGGTGGGAAGCAACTGTGGTAAGAAATTACCTTCACCAGAGAAAGAATATTCAGATTTGCAGACAGTATGAAAAGGCTGATAGAGGAGTTAAGAACTAATTCATCTGTTTGGTTGATTTTAATCAGTCTGAGAGCTGGAGTCAGTATTGGTGCAGGATAGATCAAAATCATGAATGCTTTTTAAAATACATTTTGCTCCAGTAGATTTTATGTTTCATAATTTTATTGTTTCTCTCAGAGCCTGGCAGAGCTTGCTCTGCACATTTCTTGCTTAGTGTGACATTAGTTAAGAGATGAACATCATCCTTCATGTCTTTCCTTCCAGTGTCTGTAAGTCACTGTCAGTCTGTGGTGACAGAGTTTAGGTCACAGCTCTATTTACTGAAGGACCTGTTTGCACAGGTAAGCACATTGTTCTTGCTCAGCCACAGCTTCTGGCTTTACTACCTCTCCCCCTCCCCCCCCCCCCAGGTAATGCCAAACTAAAAAAAATGTGAATATATTTTGTATTAATTTTGAGGTTACTCTAGAGTGTGGATTTATTGTTTTATGACATTTGAACACTTTTTAATGATAATGAGCTTCAGATTTCTTGTATTATCTGTAAGTGACAATTCTTCCCATGCCGCAGAAGAAAAAATGCAGATGTTCTCGTCTGTGCCACACAAAAAGTGCGGATCTTGATATGTATGGGGATAATTGTAAAAGTGAATGTAGCCAATTATTTCCACATTAAAAGTATACGTATTATGCATCAAAATAGCTGTAAATGTAAGATTTCATAAATGAAGAGTTTTTTTAGGAAAAAATATGCAGTGTGATGATTTTAGCTGATATTTGTGTACTACTGCCCAGCGATATCTTGACCTACACTTTTTTACACTACTTACCATCGGTGATGGCTAGATCGACTTTGTCAGTGTATCTGAACTCATCGTGTGGTGATATGTGGCATACATGTCTGAAATAACCTAACTGCTTCTCCAGTCCATCCAGTAGTCTAGATCCACTTTGGGTCTAGTCATTGGGGGACATGTTTCCTTCCGAAGTCACACAAAAGTTGAATATTTTCAATCAAGACATCACTTTTGACTGCCATTTGATCCCCGTTGTTAATAACACTTTCAAAATGGCGACAAGGGTCACCAGACATGCGCAGATAAAATGTGTACAATCATAAGTTACACCAGTTTTTACACTGAAACAAACCAAAGGCCACTATAAGAACCTCTGCATCAATATGGCAAACCAGATGCTGACCTTTAATTGGCCATGGCACAGGAAGAGTTAAAATTTATGAACAGCAGATTCTTTGGTTCCTTCATTATCAAGCCTTTAAGACACGTCCCATTTTCCATGGACATTAAAAAAAAAATTATTATTTCAGTACATCTCATCATGGGTGTCTGAGTGGCGAAGTGGTTAGTGCACTAGTCTCTCATGGCGACGGTCGGGGGTTCGAATCCAGCCGGCGGCACCCCAGTCAGCTGTAGAAATGGGTACCCGACTTCTTCTGGAGTTGGGGAAGGAAAAGGCAGCCAGGCGCGATACTGACCATATCACCCTCTAGTGTGGTGCTGACAGGTCAAGGAAAATATGGGCACTAACACCATATTCCTATGTGCCTCTAAGGCATGACAGGATTACCTTTACTTTTACTTTTTACTACATCTCATCATATATTGAAAACTGAAATAATTATCAGTGATTTGGAGATGTTTTTTTTTGGTTGAAGTACTGCTTTGTCACCTTATAACCATGCTACTTTGTGCACTTAGTGTCATTGAACATGAGTGCAGAGTTGTAGCAATGTCTGTGTCGACTTTGAGCCAAGGCTTAGTTATAAAAATAGTTTTAAATACAGGAATATCAGTAACTCTACTGCCTGTCGTTTACAAAAGAAAATTTCTTAACATAGTTGCCTCTGCTGAAAATGTGCAACTGGAACTGTCTCTGCTTTGCAGTAGCCAAGCAAGATGGCATACACCGAGTACTAAATGGAACACTCGCTTTTTGACAGTGGCTAATACATTACTTTTTTCTTATCTTTTTCTTTGTTGTGATAACAGCTGTAAATGGTCTTAAATTTGTAATATTGTTTGAGAAAAATAAAGATTAAATCTTTGTGAACAGGTGGATGGCAGGACAGATGAAAATGCACAACAGATTTTGTCTATGTTGGGAGAAGTGTTACAAGAAGCAAAGATCACAGTTACTGACCTGGCTAACAGGACACCCAGTCCACCTCAGCGGAGCACTGATGTGTTATCAGACTTACCTTCATCATCATCATCACCACCACCGCTTCCCCAGGGCTCCCATATTAAAACATTCCACAATGCAGCATCAAAGCCCCCATTTCATGAAACCGCAGATGACAACTGTAAAATCTCATCATCATCATCATCATCCGTAAAAGGCAACAGCAGTGAGGAAACAACAGTCCAAGAACACAAAGGTGCAATTCTTACAGCAACAAAGGACTTGTTGCAGCCGTTAGTGTCACAGTTATCTCAAGATTTAAGTGAGGGTATCTTGAAGCTGATTAGGGAGAGAGTTGATGAGACATTCTAGACCTGCCACAAGTGTAGTGGAGATGAGAACTGAGTCCATATTTCCTTTCAATTTCTGGTTTGCATAACTTTGGATGACAAGGTTCCATCAATTTATTCTTCAAAAAGTATATTTTGGTTATGCAAAATACAGAGCTCATGTAGCCAGTGTGAAGTTTGCTACGTTCTCCTGGTCTCTTTGGCTGCCCTCATAACTTCTGCTTTGGGTCCAGTCACTTTCCCATGTTTGGTGAGTATGATCTGCATGGGTCAGGCTCCCTGTCCATGTTCCTTCTTGTCGAAACTTTGGGATCCAACAGCAGCTAAGTAGACCTCAGAGTTGTATTTACCTCAGGTTAGTGATAGCTTCCCTCTCTGAACCTTATGTGCCCAGGGCACATGGGGCTTCCGCAAGGGTTTTCCACAAATGCCTGTCCTTTGCCTTTTTTTCTGCTCTTGCCCAGGTGAGCCCTCTATTGCTCAACATCCTTTCTGTTGTTCTTCTCCATGTCTCTTTTGGTCTACCTTTACTTCTGTTCCCCTGTGGTGTCCATCTTAGTGCTATTTTTGGTAGTGAGTTATCAGTCATTCGGAACACATGTCCCAACCATCGCCAGCGTCTTTCCTCAATAATTGAGTGATAGCTTAGCTCAGCTTAAAATCTGTACTGGCTGTGCACTTAGTAATTGTTCATTAAGTTTGAATTCCTTTCTTGCAGGGACGTGAAGTTCTGCCAGTGATTTACTAAATCATTGATTTGAACTAGCTTCAGGGCATAGGTATCATACCATGATAGCAGTTAGAACAATTGTTTTGTGCATATAATGTAACACAAATCTGAGGACTATTATAAGAGATATTGTTTGTTGTCCAGTTATCAGGTAAACATCAGAGGTAATGTTTTCCTTTTGCAGAAATGTATCTTCAAATTAAAGACTATTAGTAAATAAAAGTCAGAACTTTTGCATGAACTGTACATTGATGTAAATTGTGCTGTGATCGGCAAAAACACTTAATATTAATTTTTCTTGAAAACATGTGAATTTTTTTTTTTAAAAATTAAGACAAAAACAACTATTTAAACTTTGGAATATCATGTAAGGTATAGAAGTTGTTTTCTGACAACTACAGATAAAAATGTGATATATGAGAGTGGTTGTGACAATGTCATGTGATCTATACAGTGTAACACACATTTAACCCTGTTCTTTCTTGGCAAACAGCAGCTGGAGGATCACATCTTGCCTCAGCCTAAATGGAAAAAAAATTCATTTGTGGTAGCCACATTGGGTGTCTGGATGGCGAAGTGGTTAGTGCACTGGTCTCTCATGGTGAAGGTCAGGGGGTTCAAATCCAGCCAGAGGAGAGAGTTGAGGAGAGTGTCCCCAGACACCCAGCCATAGAAATGGGTACCCGACTTCTGGAGCCAGGAAAGGAAAGGCGGCCAGGAATGACGCTGGCCACATCACCCTCTGGTGTGCCAACAGGTCAAAGAAAATATGGGCACTGACACCATATCCTTATGGGCCTAAGAGACATGACAGGGTTACCTTAACATTTAAGTAGCTGCATCTCAGACTTTAAAAAAAAAAATAAAAGCACTTTCCTTTTTGTTGATGAATATTTTTTATGATAACCTGAACATTATTACATTAGTTAGCAATAAGCAATACCTGGCATCTTGTGATGATGAAATAAGCCTACAGATTTTTACAAAAGTACTTGGACAGTAAAGGGAAAAAAAAAAATTACCATCAGAATTTTTTTTTAAACCGGTGAAATAATGTTGTATGTGAAGTTTATTCATCACTACTGCCTGATCTGGAAACATGTTAACAAAAATTTCAAGGAACGTGACAGATCTGACTGAAGCCAAGGGGAGCAAACCTGAATGCAGATAGCAGAAATACAGTAGCAGTGATAAAATCAGAACGGTGGGAAGAGGTTTTCTCCCTTTGCTGCTTATGCCATGGCAACCCCTGCATGGGGGGGGGGGGGGGGGGTGTGTGTGTGTGGAGGAAATAGATTTGAGCTTAGAGAGCATGAAGGAGAACTCAGGTTCTGGGCAAGTTGCACTGATGAAAATTTCACTGCACTTTTGTCCCACACAAATATTGAGAAAGAAGAAAGCAGTGTCTATATTCTGCCTTAGTATTGAAATAACTTTTTTTTGGGGCGTTCCCAGTGTTTTTCTGAACTTTGCACCCAGCAAAATGGCTACTGTACAAGTACATATTGGTTTATGCAGCACATCACTAGGTATTGTATTTTAAACAGTCCAGCAATATATTTGTCACACTTTTTTCTAAAGGCTACTACCAGACATATGCCAGAGTCATTTCTACTGTGTATCTCGAAGGATTCTCCATATAAAAAAAAAAAAAAACACTTGACAAAGCTGAAATCAAAAGCAAAATGGAACATAAGAGCACAAGAGAAGCAGCAGCAGACATTAATAGGCAAATTGTGGAAATGTTTTGTATAGCACATTCTGAAATTTATTGCTGATGAATACATCTTTGGCTCATGCAGCCTGTATTACCTCCCAAAAACCAGACTTGACTTCCACACTTTTTATGCACAAGATTCTCACCAAATTCAGTGTTTGTTGTTTATTCTCCATCATCTTTCAGGATGTTCTGTGCCTGCCAAGTTCATTTACATCATATTTGTAATGTAAATATATTTTTAATATTTAAGAATATAATAAAGAATATTTATTTCTTGATCTTGAATTATTCCAACATTTATTATATATTACATAAATCACGTCACCTGTGAGGAAGTCATTCACAAGATCATTTATTCAGACATGGTTCTCTTTTAAGAAGCTGATTCTTTTTTCTTAATTATCATGACCTGTGTAATTTTTGGGGATACAGATTTTATGCTTTTAGTGAACTTGTGTGTGTGTATGGTATGTGTGTTTATATGCAGGCCATGATTTGTTTCATCCAATAAGACAAACCAGGTCTTATCAAATAAACAGGCTTAACAACTGTGGTCATGTTTCTGTTTTATCTTGGCAGTTACTGGATTATCATCTTAGACTTGTGTCCATTGCTAGAAATCTCTCCATCATCACACTCTCCCAGTTGTCTTTTCTAATTTCATTCTTACCTACTTGCAATAAGGCTAAATGTAATAGATACACTAAGATTGGTGGTGAAATTTTTTTACAGAATACAAATCTCCTGTCCCGTCAGTCTATCCACCAGTCAGTTTGAGTTAGTTCTATATCCTACCCAGTCTATTGAAGTGAGATTGAGTTAGTTCCATCTCCTGCCCAGTCTGTTCAACAGTCAGTTTGAGTTTCTTCCATCATATGTAATTCTGATGGTTTTCAGGAGAAAGAAGTGTGTGTGTGTGCATGCATGTATATGTGTAAAAAGTGAAAGTGCTTCAAACATAATTTGACATATCTGTCATATTTTTCATGCCATCTTTTGTCTCCGTTTTGCCTGAAATAGTTCAGTCAAGTCTTCTGGACCAAACAACTGATTCTTGATGCAGTCTTCATGCACACTATGGCAACAACTGATTAGCTTTCCATAGCAGAAAAAAAAAATGAACAAACATGCTGAAACATCTATAACATGATCTGACTGGATCCAGCCCCTTTATGCTCTATAAGGGATGAAGAAAACATCTGTACAATTGGTACAGTGTTTCCAAAAGTCTGGTTTTTTGTTTTTTTTTAATGCAGTGCACCATTCAAAACTAATTTTGAAAATTAAATGTTCACCAATGAGTGTGGTGGGGCTGTGAGAAATGATAACATTTTTCCATCATGGATTGAACAGATTATGTTTTACCAACCACATATTATTCCTCCTCTCTCACATACACACAGACACGAGGCACATCTGCTAAAAGCTATGCATCATTAAGTTTCTTCACAATAATAGGGCTGTGAGCACAGAATGGCTTTACTTGAAATAAAATGGTTGTGTTTGACAAATAATGGACAAAAACTTGGTCCAGAGATGGCAAGTTATTTTTTTTTTGCTGTGCCTAATCTTGTGAACATTTTAACATGTCATTTTTTTTTTTTCTAACCTTGTGAACGTTTTAACATTACTTGTGATTATTCTATTTGAAATGTTTGAGCTACTGTAGCCAGTAGTTCACTGCAGTTGATTTGCTTACTTTATGACAATAAAAACCACATTTCTTGGTCATGTACCTCAAATCTGCCAACTAATGAATGCCCCTTTTTTTTTTTTTTTAATGTACATGTACTAAAACTGAATTGGCGTTGGGGGAGGGGGAGAAGAGAGAAAGAGAAATAATCATTGATTGTGCTGTGTTTTAAAATTCTTTACCTCTGAAATCACAAATGGCATTTCTAGTTCAGCTTTAAGTCATTTTCTCTTCGTTTGCTTCCCTCTTGGACAAATGCATTTTCTGGCCTATAGTTTTTTTTAAATTTCATTTCCTTCTGAGGAATTTAACCAAATAATAATAAACCTTGCATATATAAATTTGTGAGCAATGTCCATCTGATACAGTTTGTGGTCCATTCAGTACTATTCAAGAAAACTCATCACCGATACTGCAGTGCTGGATGTTTCTCCATTCATGACCAATATAGATAACAGCAACAAAGGTATATCTGCTTACATTCCCAGTCTATCATGATTATTAAGCACCAAAGCTCATCATCAAGTTATTTCTTAAACATTTTGTACATTCATTTCTGCACATATTCAAAATGTTTTATATCTATAGGAAATTCCATGAGTTTAGTGTTTGCATTAGTTATTATATAAACTGCCATGTCACAATGATGCCATAGCTAGAACAATAAGCAAACCAAAATATGTTCAACATGTCTACATTTAGCTATATTTTCCCTCCACTTAATGTGCAGATATTGATTCTTAAGTTGTCAGCTTTCCAGTTTGTTTTTTTTTTAAAGCATTTTAGCTTATACATTTCATATGGTATAAATAATTTTTTTTTAAATGCATAGATGGTGCTTGAAGCCAGCGTGTGTGTATATACAAATTGCAAATAATCTATGCATTAAGTTTGTCATGTTGCCTTTTTTTTTTCTGTTTGAAAAATGCAGTGGCACATGTTATAATGTTGACCATTTAAACTTTTTTTTTTTCCTAATAAAATATTTTTGACATGTAAACAAATTTGTCATTGCTTTTTCTTTTTTTAAATCCCCATGCTGATGATGTCTGCACCATCTTACATCCTTCCCATGCCGCTAAACATCACATAGTATTTACATGGTATTTTGCCAAGATTTCCTGTCTTCGGCGAGTTTTTTCAATCTTATCAAGGGATGTTATGCCCACTGAACTGGCCTCTCCTAACAATGTCCTCTTTAGAGTTTCATGTGGTCGACCTTTTTTTCTTTGGCCTGTTGTGTTCCACTTGGTAGCTTGTTTGGGGATCCTCCAATTGTTTCTTCTCATGTGACCAATGTGTCCATCTTCTTTTTCTGATCACCCACTGTTTGCTCATCTGTCTTGTCTCTGCATTGTTCTGCACTATCACAATTATTATTATCTGACTCTCAACAAAATTAATGTGGTGAGTTTTCATTCAGTTTCACATAAAACAAATGAAATGATACACATCATCTAAATACTAAAACATTTTTATTTTGAATGAATGTTTTATGATGTATCAACGGTAACTACATGACACACAATTTTAAATCTTAAGTCGTTTTTTTTTTTCCTCCTCAAGATGGTTTTCTCCCTACATCTGGTAGGATCGTATCATGGAGTAATTTCTCAAGTGAAATACTCATACAAGTGTCCTTAAGCTAAGAGGGAAATATTGGTTTTAGGCATGTAAATGACATGAATATTTTAAACAAAGGTTCATTATGGTGCTATCATTTATTGGGATAAATGTCTTTAGCGTCTCATAGAAAATGTATTAATCCTCCTTTCACATTACAGAAGTGTTCATGTCCTTGACTTGATTCTGCATGTCATTCTTTGAGTTACTGTTTCACATCGCCTGACTCACAGTCCATAATAAAGCACTCAAACACCAAAAGCTTAAGGACCTGGACAATATGACAGAAGCCATATCACAAAGAGCACAATATTTAATAAAGCAGTCATACAATGGATACCACCCACAAGGAAGGAAGAAGCAAACAGACTGACAGAAGTTTAACATGAAGAAACAAAAAAAACAAACCAAAAACCATATATAGACAAATGGACAAAACAGCATCCCCACAGCAAAAACAGATGACAGATAATATACGAGGGTCATACTGAAAGCTGTGAGCAAAAATTTTTTTAAAAATCAGAATTTACAGACTGAGAAAATATACATGTATCTACTTAATCTGCATCCTTTGCACTTCATGTGGAGTTCACATGACGCCACCATCATGTGTCACGTGATCACGTGGAGCAGAAACAAAATGGCAGATGCCTGGAGTTTCGTTTTGTCAACGTGTTGTTATTAAGTTCCTCGTTAAAGAGGAAATCCTCGCTGCTGAAATTCACCAACTCGCTTAAGGAGATGTGTGTACGGGCTAGCAGTGTTAGGAGGTGGGTGAAACATTTCAAAGATGGAAACACAAGCATCCAAGATATGCCTCGCAGTGGTCACCTTCGAACTGGCTCCACTGAACCCAACATGGAAAGGGTTGACGATATCTTTAAACAAGACAGACGTGTCACAGTATCTGAAATCGCTGTAAATCTTGGAATAGGACACAATTCAGTACAGAAAATGACTGAAACACTAGGCTATAGAAAAGTTTGTGCCCGCTGGGTCTCATGTTTGTTGACTGAGGATCACAAACCCGGAAAACTGAGGAAAGTCAGAAAATAGGTTTGGAAATTCTTCCACACCCTGCCCATAGCCCCGAGCTGGCACCCAGTGATTACCATCTTTTCGGTTTTGTGAAAGAACAAATGTGAGGCCATCACGACACAGGAGAGAACATCCAGAAAGCATTACATCTGTGCCTTCAATCAGCTGGAATGAAATTCTACCAGGAGGGTATTTTCAAACATGCAGAACAATAGGAAAAATGTGTGCAGTGAAATGGAGATTATGCTGAAAAGTGAAGAAGGTGATACATTTATATTTTCTCTATAAATTCTGATTTTTAAAAAATTTTTGCTCAAGACTTTCGGTATGACCCTCGTAGACTTCCAAGAAATGACCAAGCCATAATCTTAAGATTGAAAACAGCTTTGTAGGCTGAGTCAATGTCTATACCAGAAGCAGAAAAAAAGGGCCCCAACAGACATATGTGCCTGAGGCAAAAGAGCAACAGATGTCACATCACATCCTCCAGAGTTGCCCGCTACACAACCCACTCAGGCAAAGGACCTGGCCAGACCCAATAAGAGAAACTCTATGGTGACGCTGAAAACCTAAGTGAACTGCGAAAGACTAGTGTCGATGTCTGAGCAAACAACAAAGAAGTTTCATACTGCCTTCACAATGTGCTCTGAAACTATACTCTCTCTGGCCTCCTGAGCTTGATGTGGCCGACAGCATTTGGCCATTCTGTAGATGAGCCAAAGTGATCAATGGGTGCTGTCAACTTGAGTTGTAATGGCTGGGTTTCTGAAACAAAATGTTCTTGTTCTCTCTAGTCTTGCAAACGATCTTCATTAAAAATGTCATTTCTGAAGTCTCGTGATGAATTCTTTTTTTTTTTTTTTGTTCAAAATGCTTTTGTGGGACAGGTCAGTATTAGCCTGTCTATTTTTGCCTGCAACAGGTGCCACATAATAAGAGAGAGAGAGAGAGAGAGAAAAAAAAAAAAATGGAAGCAACTCTGGTTTAAAAAAAAAAAAAATCATATTTTACAAATACTAGTAGCAACTAATCCTGACCAATCAAATCTTGAAGCAAGTTCTTGTTTAAATAGTGAACATTCCTTTTTTTTTAAATCCCACTCATCCATACAGCAAAACCTTCACAGTTCCTGGGGTAAAAGTTCACTGAACAATATGTTCCAGAACACCTTGCCTGATGAGATGTTCACATTCAGATCGTAATAAATAGTGCTGTGGACATAGGAATAAACAGTCAATCAAATGATGAAACATCTTGAGATATTTTGCCAAATATAGTGAAGAAAAAAAAATTTCACCAAAATGAGGTATCCTTTGTTGTATAAGAACATAATTCATTCTTCTTCTTCAGCTTTCCAAGCCATTATGGCTCATTGCTGCAGATAAAGTTCACCTCCATTCCTCTCTGTTCCTAATCTTCTCTCCACATGGTGACACCAATTTCTTCCTCTTCTGTTGTCTTTCCATCTGTCTTGGTTTACCCCCTTGGTCTTGTTTCCTTCATTTCTTGTACATAAATCATTTTCATTTGTCTGCTCTCTTCCACTCTTTCTACATGGCCCAACCAGCATAATCTGTTCAGTTTCAAGACATCTATAATCCACTGGAATTTAAATAAACTGTTCAGTTCAGTGTTCTTTCTAGCTCTCCATTCTCCATTGTTGGCATCCTTTACGTGCAGAGAATCTTTTTAGGATCATGTTCTCAAAGACCTGCAATTGTTGTTAATCTTTATTATACTCCACGTTTCTGATCCATACATGACAGCTGGTCTTATTATAGTTTTGTAGACTGTTATTTTGGTGTTCTGGGACAGGATTTTGGATTTTAACAGGTGATCTAAGGCACAGTATATTTTATTCCCTATTTATACTCTGCTTTTTAATTTCCTTGCTTACTATGTTGCTTCTGTTCAAGGTTGTACCTAGATATTTGTATGTTTCTCGCTTTCCTAATGACCATATCTCCAACATTTACAAGTATACAATTTGGATTATTCTGCCTCTGGTCTCTTCACAGGCTCTATCTTATCTTGGTTAATGGTCAGACCCACTTTTAGTGCCACAACTCTCAGGTGTATGCAGGTATTGGTGACTTCTTGCAGTTTCCCCCACTAGGTCGATGTCAGCTGCATGTTCTTCTGTGCTTTCCTTCATTTTTCTTACTAAATTTTCTAGTACTAGGTTGAATAGTAATGGAGATAATGTATCACCCTGTTTTACGCCAGTTCTTATATAGAAGGGTTCCGACTTTCTTCCTTAATATATTACTATATTTTGTGCATATTCTGGTCAAATTGATTAATATATTAGGTATCTCAAATTCTTTCATAATTTTCCATAAACTGTTCCTATGTATGATGTCACAAGCTTTTTTCAAATCAATGAAGATTTGTACTTCTTTTCCATATTTCCAGTACTTTTCTGTTCTTTGACATGGATAAAATATTTGGTCTATGGCTGATCCCTGAAACTTGCTTGACAGTCTCCCAGTATGTTCTCACTGTATGGTTCTAATCTATTTAAAAGTACAATAGATAGTATTTTGTTCCTCTGCAGTTTTCATACTTAACTCTTATCATCTTTTTCAAATACTGGGATCAGTATTGATTCTCTCCATTTACTTAGAGAGTTTTTATTCTCTCCATATTTGTTGTATCAGTGTGCATATCTGTTCAGTTGGACTCAAGCCTCCTTCCTTAATCAGTTCTGAAGCAATTCCATCTGAACCTGTTGCTTTGTTGTTTCGTAGAAGCATGATACTGTAGATGACTTCTTCTAAGTCTGGTTCTTCTATTTCAGATTCACAAATCTGTATCGTAATGTTCTTATAGGCTCTTCACAGTTTAAGTTTTTCAGATTATTCTTTCCGTCTGATACAGATTTTCTCTTTATTATTTATCATGTTTCCATAACTATCCTTCATAATTCATAGTACAGGTTTCGGCATAAAGCGCAGCTGGATTTAACTGACGTAGTGCGCAGAAACTGAATACATGTAAAAAAAAAACCATGACGTCAGAGATGCAGCAGACGAACAGTAACTTTTAACAATGGCTTCTTGGCAAACACAACATCATGCATTCACCGCTGAAACATTTTATAAGTGGAGAATTGTCTATTACTGTACAATGAAAGTTTCGTTGCCATTTTGAGTTACATCCCCATGATAACATTCCCAATCGGAGAACAATTTTGAGGTGGGTCAAAAAAGTTAGGGAAACAGCTAATTGCCTTAATAACAAGTCTACTGGTTGTCTAAGAACTCTACACCTGAACGAATTCAAGAAGTCCGCAACGCATTGTTTCGTAGCCCTCAGCTGTTAGGCATGCTTTGGCACTTGGTATGTCAGATTGCTCGCTACGCTGCATCATTCATAATCATCTGCATTTCCACAAGTTGCAAGTTGTGCAATGATTTGGATAAAATTAACAGACGACTTTGCTACCGATTTTCTAGCACGCAATGAAGAAAATCCGAATTTGCTCAGTAACCTCATAATGTCTGATGAAGTACATTTTGAGTCGTCAGGAAGTGTGAACAAGCAGAATTTCAGATACTGGTCAGCTGAAAATCCACAATTACTGCATGAGAAACCGCTCCATAGTGAACGAGTAACAGTGTGGTGTGGTGTTGCATCATTCAGCATCAGTGGTCCATATTTTTTTTAAGATAAAGACAGGCATCTTCTTATTGTTAACAGTGATCACCATGTGGAGATGCTAGCTGAATACTTCATTCCAGAGCTGGCCAACAGAAATAAGAGACTAATATGGTTTCAACAAGATGGAGCAACTCCCCACACTGCCCATCAGTCCATGGCGCGACAAGCACTTCCCAATCGTCTTATTTCCAGATCTGGAGATAATCAGTGCCCGGCAAGGTCACCAGATTTATCGGCCGCAGACTTTTTTTCGTGGGGGCATCTCAAGAACAAGGCGTATGCTAGTCGACCACAGTCAATTGCAGCCCTAAAAGATCGAATCCGACACTGCATTCAAAATATCCATTTGAACATGTTAAATGGTGTTATGCAGGAATTTTCCAGACACCTGGCTGAATGTATCAAATGTACTGGCAGACATCTCACCAGCGTAATTTTCAAAATCGAAATGATTGTCAGTAATAATAAAATTACCCACTTTTCTGAGCTTCATTTCACTTTTTTTTTTGTAGTAAAAACATGTATGCCACTTAATTTATTTTCCATTTTTAAAATCGAGCTATGCTTTATGCCGGACCCTGTATTTAATTATCTTCCTACAAACTTTGGGGATTGCAGAAACTTGACTCCAGGAGAGTACCCAAGGAAAAAAAAAGTCCACCACTGTAGACAATAAACCCCTAACATGTTGACTAGTCTGTAGTAATGCAACATGTTGACTAGTCTGCAGTAATGCAACATGTTGACTAGTCTGTAGTAATGCAACATGTTGACTAGTCTGTAGTAATGCAACATGTTGACTAGTCTGCAGTAATGCAACATGTTGACTAGTCTGCAGTAATGCAACATGTTGACTAGTCTGCAGTAATGCAACATGTTGACTAGTCTGTAGTAATGCAACATGTTGACTAGTCTGTAGTAATGCAACATGTTGACTAGTCTGTAGTAATGCAACATGTTGACTAGTCTGCAGTAATGCAACATGTTGACTAGTCTGTAGTAATGCAACATGTTGACTAGTCTGCAGTAATGCAACATGTTGACTAGTCTGCAGTAATGCAACATGTTGACTAGTCTGTAGTAATGCAACATGTTGACTAGTCTGCAGTAATGCAACATGTTGACTAGTCTGCAGTAATGCAACATGTTGACTAGTCTGTAGTAATGCAACATGTTGACTAGTCTGTAGTAATGCAACATGTTGACTAGTCTGTAGTAATGCAACATGTTGACTAGTCTGTAGTAATGCAACATGTTGACTTTCAGGCTAAGACATGGCCATGGCCTATTTCTCCAATGGTTATCAGGTTCACCTGCTATTAATTAACAGTAAGTAGAACTACCAGTAGCCATAAAAAAAAAAAAAAAAAATCTAGAGAGGAACTCAAAGACAGAGGTTCTTTAGCCTACCCATCTTCTAACATCCTGCTAGAATTTCTCACCTTCCTCCAAGGCTGATTGGCAGAGCCAAGAGGGAGAATGTATAACATGGGCAACTGCCCAAGTGAAACAGGAGTAATAATGGCCATGGGACGTTCAGCAAAATGATGCTCAACGAACTCACAAGTAAAATCTGCCTGCTTCAAAACTGCCCTCTGGGATGAAAATGCCATGTCCTATGAACTTCAATTGTTTCTGAAATGTTTTTTTTTTTTAATTTTTAAATATTTGTAACATCTGGATTTTACTGAGGGCTTTTTGATTCTTCTGGTTCCATGATCTTTTCTTTGGTTAAAAAAAAATAAAAATTTTGTGACATTATTTTATAAACTGTCACAAATGGAACATATTTATAAATCATTTCAGCTGAAACTTATGAGAACAGTTTAATGGAATGAACAATACAAACCTGGCTGTTTTTCTTCAGCAAAACTGTATTTCCATCTTGGGTTTCAAATTCTCCATGGTCCACTATGCAACGTACCTGGAGACAAGAGACTGTTTGTTTTAAATCTGCTTCTACCCTGTTAATCATGACCTCATTTTAAGGACACATGACCCTGGTTTACTATCGTCTCATATTTAGGTACACTTAGTCTTTACTAACTATGATCTTACTCAAATTACAAAACTAACCATACAGCATCAATCATGAGAATCACAAACAGAAGACCCATCACTGCAAAGGTGAGGTTAGATATAAGGTGTCTTATGTGAGTGTTGCTAATCTGATGGGATTGGACAGGCAGTCAGCGTGTGTGCGTGTGTGCACGCTGGTGGAGGAAGGGGGGGTTTGGGGTAGGGCACAATGGTGATAGGGAAGAAGTTGCTTCAATGTAAAATGTTTTCACTTCTGTAACTATCCCCACCCCCAACTGCGGTCACTGTAACAATCTGCTCTTAACTCTTTCCGTGCCTCAGGAAGAAACACGGACATTCAGATGGATGCCGGATTAAAAACGCAGACCTTGATATGTATAGGGGGTATAGTTGCAAAAGTGAATGAAAAACAGTATTTCCATGTACCTATAATGTTTCAAAATATAACTAAATGTATGAAGATTTCATAAATGCAGAGTTTTTTTTTAGGAAAAAAAAGAAGTAATGTGATGTTTTTAAACAATGACTGTGTCTAACTTACCATCAGATAGGTCTTAGGGCACAGCACTTACCATGTGAGATGCCTAGACCTACCTGTCAGTCTCTTGTGATAGTATGTTAAATTATAGGTAAAATAATGCCTGAAATAACCTTCTAACTACTTCTCCAGTCATCTAATATGTCTAGATCCACTTGGGATACATTCAAGAACAGTGGTCTGGTCACAGGGCATGTCCATACCCCTATCTACTCCTATTTACATCACCAAAAATTGAAATTTCTCGCAGTAAACTTCAATTTTCTCCCTCGTAACTAAGCACTCTTCGGCCATTTTGAAAAAGGTCACGGGGCATGCGCACTAAATGTGTACAATCTGAACGTTACACCAGGTTTTTAATGAAACAAACCAAATGTCACCTAAGCGACGAAAAGCACCATGTCAGAAACTGGAAGCGTCACCTCTATGACAATAAGTGCGGAAAGAGTTAAAGACTTCAGCAGCTACAAAAAAAGCACCACTGGATCTTTCATTGGTGGAGAGTGTGATATAACTGGTTCAAGTATTCTTCTCTGGACTTCTCCATGGTCCACTATGCAACGTACCTGGAGACAAGAGACTGTTTGTTTTAAATCTGCTTCTACCCTGTTAATCATGACCTCATTTTAAGGACACATGACCCTGGTTTACTATCGTCTCATATTTAGGTACACTTAGTCTTTACTAACTATGATCTTACTCAAATTACAAAACTAACCATACAGCATCAATCATGAGAATCACAAACAGAAGACCCATCACTGCAAAGGTGAGGTTAGATATAAGGTGTCTTATGTGAGTGTTGCTAATCTGATGGGATTGGACAGGCAGTCAGCATGCGTGTGTGTGCGTGTGTACACGCTGGTGGAGGAAGGGGGGGTTTGGGGTAGGGCACAATGGTGATAGGGAAGAAGTTGCTTCGATATAAAATGTTTTCACTTCTGTAACTATCCCCACCCCCAACTACGGTCACTGTAACAATCTGCTCTTAACTCTTTCCGTGCCTCAGGAAGAAACACGGACATTCAGATGGATGCCGGATTAAAAACGCAGACCTTGATATGTATAGGGGGTATAGTTGCAAAAGTGAATGAAAAACAGTATTTCCATGTACCTATAATGTTTCAAAATATAACTAAATGTATGAAGATTTCATAAATGCAGAGTTTTTTTTTAGGAAAAAAAAGAAGTAATGTGATGTTTTTAAACAATGACTGTGTCTAACTTACCATCAGATAGGTCTTAGGGCACAGCACTTACCATGTGAGATGCCTAGACCTACCTGTCAGTCTCTTGTGATAGTATGTTAAATTATAGGTAAAATAATGCCTGAAATAACCTTCTAACTACTTCTCCAGTCATCTAATATGTCTAGATCCACTTGGGATACATTCAAGAACAGTGGTCTGGTCACAGGGCATGTCCATACCCCTATCTACTCCTATTTACATCACCAAAAATTGAAATTTCTCGCAGTAAACTTCAATTTTCTCCCTCGTAACTAAACACTCTTCGGCCATTTTGAAAAAGGTCACGGGGCATGCGCACTAAATGTGTACAATCTGAACGTTACACCAGGTTTTTAATGAAACAAACCAAATGTCACCTAAGCGACGAAAAGCACCATGTCAGAAACTGGAAGCGTCACCTCTATGACAATAAGTGCGGAAAGAGTTAAAGACTTCAGCAGCTACAAAAAAAGCACCACTGGATCTTTCATTGGTGGAGAGTGTGATATAACTGGTTCAAGTATTCTTCTCTGGACTTCTCCATGGCTCCCTGGATGCTACAGGAACCAAGCATTACATGTAACAGCATCATAACCCCCCCCCCCCCAACTCTGCAAAAGTTAACATTTATAATCAATGTACAGTGAAAGGAAAAACATACCAGCACATAGAGAGTTTTTGGTGGCTTCATATCTTGTGTGAGGTCAAGGCCTCCACTCTCTCCAACGGATCTCATATAGTTAGCTAGCAACCTGTTATACTGATTAAACCACTGGACCTACAACAGAGAAAAAATATAATCAATATGAACCACTTGGTAAACAAACAGTAATTTCAGTATTATGAGACCTCTGGCACACAAGCTTTAACTCTTTCACTCTAAAACAAAACACTGGCAGTGTTGGTAGATCATGCACTTTTGCAAATCAATGCTCAGAGTGATATTTTGGAAAAGTCTAAATAAAATGAAGAGTGGCATGTTTCTAATTCA
This sequence comes from Achatina immaculata, assembly GCA_009760885.1. NCBI lineage: Eukaryota > Metazoa > Mollusca > Gastropoda > Stylommatophora > Achatinidae > Lissachatina > Lissachatina immaculata. The sequence goes on from CM019702.1 coordinate 30,490,027, forward strand.
CTCCATATTTTTAAAGTACACAGTATCTTCTTTCCAGTTTCTTTCTACCAAAATATTCTGGCTTAGCATGGAAACTAATTCAGGGATGAAAGAGTTAAACAGAGAAAGACTATATATGGATTCTGAAATAAAAATCTGATCATTTTATTAGTATTTTTTCCCTCCTCTGCCATCAGCCTGTTTGCTTTCAACAAAAGTAGTGCTCTCTAGAATATTTACATCTCAACAGATGAAATGGACATACCTATCTGCCCTTTTTTTTTTTAATACCAAGTTCCCAGTGCATTTTTATTTTACCATATCTGTCACATCCAATAAAACTAAACACAAAATAACAAAAATAAATTATCTTTTCTCTGTTACCAACAATAAAGAACAATTTACCTCTTGTTCACACATGTTATATTTAACATCTGCGGGCAAAACGCTCCCAAATTCCCATCTCATCTTTCTTATCTGCTCAAGTCTGGTGTACCTAAAAAGTATATCATGCATTTTGTGTTGAATAAAGTCAACAAGCACTGATTTACTGGCTCATAAAGACATACAAAAGATCTAATGACTCTTTCATGTCCTAGACTGATGTATTTAAAAAAGAAAAACATTTCTATCTGCCTTGATTACTAAAAAAAAAAAAAATGTGGTATGAAATTATAATTAATTCTTATTGATTAATTTCACACACTTTTTTTAATACGCCTATTTACATGCAAAAGATTAAGTTCAGCAATTCATATTTTTTTCATTCATCTACTTTCAATCAGCATGCAGTCCTAGATACAAGACTAATTTTAATATAACTAATCTTTATTTATTGTTGATGATCTGCAAATGGATGCATCAGCAGCTGGGCATCTTGCTTACAACTAAGAGGCCTACGGGAGACCTGTTAGGGAGGCAAAGTTCCACAAGGGACATGCAAATGACTGACTGACTGAACCCTTATTTTCCTGACATAGGTGTGCTCTGATTGTTCTGATGTTCCTTGCCTTGCAAGAATAAATAATCTATTATTGGAGGCAATTAACTATTTTCACAGCTGCTTTGACCTGTGTACCAACAATCTTCACCTTACCAAGCTGAAGTACTCACCAAATGTATTATTTTATAATGAGTCCTTACTGAAATTACAAATGATTTGTTTGTTTGTACGTGTGTGTGTGTGGTGTGGAGGTGTGCATGCTCTCTGGTTCCAATGAGGTTTCTTTTTTCCACTCCCAAAAAAAAAAAAGGTGAAAGAGCTAAGCATAGTCCTAGCATCCCACAAAAGGCACTTAAGAGATCTGGTGTTAGTGCTTGTACTTTCCTTGTCCTGACAGCACACTTGACGGTGATGTGGTCAGCACTATGTCTGGCCGCCTCACCTTCTCCAGCTCCAACTCCAGGAGACTGGGATGACCATGGCTAGATCCAAACCATCAATCTTCACGTGAGAGACAAGTGCACTAATCACAACGTAACTCCAGCATATGGGGGTGTGTGTGTGTGTGTGTGTGTGGGGGGGGGGGGTGGGAGAGAAGAGAAAGAGAGGGAGAGATGAGGGGTAAAACTGAGCATAAAAAAGACTTTTTTTCCTCTTCTCTGAAAAAAACTTTTTTTTTTAAAAATTCTTCAGTATACCTACGAGATTAGATTACAATAAAATTATATAGATTAAAAAAAAAAAATTAACTCTTCCCGTGCCTAATGACTAAAAATGGTCACTTCCAGTTTGTGTCTATAGTGCTGTTTGGCTATATTTCACTACATGCTTCATTTCATTAAAAAAACCGGTGTAACGTTTAGATTGTAAACATTTAGAACGCATGCCCCGTAACCTTGTTCATCATGGCCAAGAGTGCCTAGTAACGAGGGAGAAAATCAAAGTGATTGTCATGAATTTTAAATTTCTGGTGATGTAGATAGGGATATGGACATACACTGTGACCGGACCACTGTTCTTGAATGTATCCCAAGTAGATCTAGACATATTAGAAGACTGGATAAGTAGTTAGAAGGTTATTTCAGATATTATTTTAGGGAGAAAGGCACATACAATCACAAGACGAGGTTGGCAGGTAAGTCGACAGGTAGTTCTAGGCATCTCAGATGGCACATATTGTATCCTAATCCTAGTAGATGGTAAATAGGACACAATTATTGTCTAAAAACTTCACATTACATCTCTTTTCCTAAAAAAACCTCTGCATTCATGAAATCTTCATACATTTTTAGTTATTTTGAAACATAATAAGTACACTTTTCACATGGAAAAACTGTGTTTTCATCCACTTTTACTAATATGCCCCTATACATATCAAGACCCTTTTAATCTGGCACATAACTGAACGTCCGAGTTTCTTCCTGTGGCACGGGAACAGTTAAATCATCAGATTATTTAAAAAATTGCTCTTACAAATATGCCAGTAAACATCGTTTGTTTCTCTGAATTCCAGCATGTCTGACCTGTATTGCAGAAATTAGGTCTGTCTGTCCTTCTGCAGCAAACTGTCTGTGAAGGACATTTTTTATAAACATCAAAAAGTCACTTGTGATTAAGGTATAATCATGACTGAATATGCAAGAAAGGTTAAACATGGATTAATACAAACAGTTCAATAATTCTCACTATTATGTTCTGCCATTACTGCTGTTTAAAAAAAAAAAAAAAAAGTATAACAGTAAAATTTCAAGTAAATACCTTCTCTGCTAAAATCCTACTGACATTTATAAACTTAACATACAGTATATGTATTCCGTTCATATTAAAAACATAATAAGCATTATATTAATATCAATTTGTTTTTCTCAACATCAAAGATGGACTGTTGTTACTCACGCTTTATCTTTGTTGTGATCAAAAAGTGTCTGCATCTCTTCCAAAACTTGACGAATTTTGTCCTCCTAAAAAAAAAAAAATTAACAAAGATGAAGACAACTGTCGACTTGGTAATCAGCAACCCATAGCTGACATGGTTGACAAACCATAGCTAAACAAGACCTTGTACCACCTTTCCCATCGAATATATGATGTAGCTGATGTATCCCATCATTCTATGGAATACCCTCTCATCTTGTATAAAAAATATAAACTATACTCCTTCCTAGTCGACTACATGCCTCCATGAATCGTAAAACTTAAAAAGTTATTTCAGACTGCTCTTATAGACACCGAACTCATTATTCTGAATAGTAATTACATTTTTGCATGGTAGATAATCATTTATGTATATGTAGTTAGTCATTTATGTGTATGTAGTTAATCATTTTTATGTGTATGTAGTTACTTTATTGTTAATTATGTTTTGTTATATAAGCAGCATATTTGTAGAATGTCTGGAACAGAGTGAAAGTTGTATGATAAAGGGCAGAATGTCAGATGGGCCTGCGTGCCCAATTCTTAACCCTACTGAAATAAAGATCAATCAATCTCCAATGGTACGCCCAGTAACAGGTCTAGTTCCACTAACAGGGCGCAGGGATTGCCATAGTTCCCATGGTGGTGGAGTCTGCTAAAGAAGTATCACACCCCCCCCCCACCCCGTGCTTTTTAACTCCACTCAGAAAATGAAAAACACAGCCACAACTGCTCCCACTCCAACAAGATGATGTGCCTCAACATCAGATCAGCTGCAAAGAACACCAGCTTTGAGTATCAGGAAACTAGAAGAAGTTAACAATCTGACAGTTTCCTGCACAAACACATATTCAGTGTGGTGAATGTGAGCACTTACGGAGAGTGTAAAGTAAATTCACTTGCATTAAATATAATCAAAATTAAAACAAGCTGAAATGATCTCCTATTATTATATAACGAAAGCACTGAAAGTCATAATCTATTTTAATTCTAAAACAAATCTAAACTTTTTATGCTTCGGTTTACAAATTCTGACACTTTCTGTTCACGTTTCCTTTACTTCAGCGTAAACCTTTCCAATACCATTGCTCAGTAACAGCACTGTATGTTAATAAGAATTAATCTCATGTGTTCATCCCATACTACTGATGTGATAGAATTACTCCAGCATGACGGTACGTTGTTGTGAAAGTCAGCTCTGTACCATCTACTGTAAGGATGCTTGTATACGTGAAAGAATCACATGAAATAATTCTTATATGTACACATTGCTTGTGACTAACCACTGACCTATGTATGTATAAATATCGCAGCACACACACCCTCCCCCTTCTTTGGATGCTTCAGATTTTGCCACCAAGGATTTTTATATTACACATCCTCTTAATTAAGTTAAGATCATCATCTTGGCACCCAGATATGTCCATAGGTGCTATGACTGTATTTTCAGTCTCTACATCAACATACAATGACCAATAACATTCATCTTCCATAGTAAGTTCTTGTAGTATGGATATACTCGTTTTTTTTATCCATGATATTTTAATGACTCTTGTATAGCACTTACATTCAAAGGCATGTATGTGTTCCTTGGCTGTTTTGTTACGTGTCCAGGTGTCGCAAGCATATGTTGCGATGGGAATTGTATCTTATCAAGACAATTTTAAAGAAAGTATGTCGCTTACATTGTATGGTGGTAACGTTCCACTCATTGATCTATGCAATTCGCGAACCAAGTCCAAAGCTTTTTCAGCCAGCATTTTTAATGCTACTTTAATCCGACGAACTGGAATACTCGTTCTTTGATATATAACTCCCGCTTCTCTAGCTTGGTTAAAGTTCAACATCCGGTTCAACGTCCAATGGAATGTAATCGCAACGCAAGTTTTGATTGGTCAGTTTGTGGGCGGCGTCCCGGCTTAGAGTGAACAAAAACCCAAATTTAGAACAAGAAGCAGACCAGAAGCAGACGTGACAGTATGGAGGAGAATAACAACCACCAAGAAGAGCCGAAAGTTCGGTATAAGAAAGGTTTAAAGACGGCATCAGCTCTTGTCAGAGATAGTTCGAGGTAAGAACATAATCAGATTTTATCAAGTGCGAAGATAATGCAAAAAAGTCTACAGAAGAATAAGTTATTGGGAATGATTATGAAGGCGAGTGTAAACACACAATGAATCACAACATGGACTTTGCTCTATGATTATCTAATTTCACCGAACCAGACGTATCACCGCACCTATTTTTTTTTTCGTTCGAAAACTTTTAAAAAGTTGCTTTTAGTTTAGTCTTGTCCATTCTCCTTTGCCTCTAAAGTCGATATTACCTTACCCCATTTTTGGCTTCTCTTCTGCATACCTTAGGACCTCCATTAGCTGAAGATCTATCATTTGTGTGGTGGCAACAATTTTTTAAAGTGTGTGCTGCTCATTATTCCCAATAGTTGTTTTCAGCTCGTGTTTATTATTCCCAAAAATTGCTTTCATGTTCATTTTTCCCTAAAATCTTCCTCAGGTCAAATTCATTACTCTTTAAATGTTGTTTTCTGTTCATGTTCATTATTCCAAACAATTGTTTTAATTCAGTGTTCTTTATTCCCTAATGATGTTTTCAGTTCATGCTCATTATAGTTGTTTTCAGTTCATGTTTATTATTCCCTATGGTTTTCACAGTTAGAATGTTGTATACATCTACTCAGGAGCCTCATTTAGTTGGCATGGTTCTAGAGTGAAGATGCCATAGTGGGAACTGAACTTATCAGATTATTTCAGTTTTTTTTCATACCCTGTGATCATTCTTCACAGTTTAGATTTTGTAAGCAGGTAACTACACTGATGTGGTCTTTAAATATTACTCTTTTTCTGTTCATCATTAATACTTTTGCACTTATTTGCTTTTTTTTAAATCTCTTTTGAGAAGAACCACTCACAACCAAGACACATTAAAAAAGTAAAGTCTGGTAGTGAAGACAAGTCTCTCAATAAAAATGTAAACAGATACATTCCTTATAGAATACTTCTTACAGTCTTTAATAAATTGGCTTGAATAGTTCTTGCTGCTTCCTTATTAGCCAAAGTTTATATCTATTTTGTGTAAACTAATCTGATGTATCAGACTTATTGATCTATATTTATATTAATAACTTTCGTAAGACTACAGTCATATAAGTTTGATAAGGTCATTAAATTAGAATGATTAGATTAAAATCTAATGTTTTTGTGATTGACTTTGCCTGATAAGAATGTTGTTTTAGTAAATTCCATGTCATTAAAAAAGAATAGTAGGAAATGTAAATAAGACAGATAACCAGTGAAGAGAATTATGTGGGAATATTTCATTATATTAGCCCATTGGCATTCATTGTCTTTTATAAAGCTACATAATAGTCAAAATAAATGTGAAACATTTGAGATATTGTTTTTAAATTATGGTGAAGCTTTTTTCAGATAGGATGTCTGAGGTCAACCTTGTTGCTATTTCTTCCTAACATGTGTATCAGGTTCCTCTTTGTTATCATATTATCAGAATTCAGATTTGAATGCCAGGTTTTTGGCACAAGAAAGGAGCTCTGTTAAAAAAAAAAAATTCAAGTGCTGTTATTGAAGCTATAAACTTTTTATTTAAAGTACTGATTTTTTTTTCATTTATATCACCTTGAGCTAAGTAACTCTGTCACAAACTTTTAACACTCTTTTAGCAAGCTGAATTTGTCAAGAAACTTGTAAGGAATACTGGATTATTGCAGAAAATCACACAAGCACACCAGTGCACTAATTTTTGTATTCCCCTTCTTTATGTTTTGTACTCACTTTCTGGTTAAGTTTTGTATAAATTTTGTCCTTGTACATTAAGAGTCATATTGATTTATTTCATACATAAAAAAAATAATCACAAACTCAAATAATTATAAAGGACCACATATTTTGCCTACAGTGAACATTCATGTTAGATGGAATATAAAGAAAAAAATTTGCAGTGTTCATTTATAAAGTGTGTTTTAAAAAAGTGCTAATGTCACGTGGAAGACATTGAATTGTCAAGAATATAAACAAGACATTCCACTAAGGTAAGATAACACACAGAATGTTTCCACATACAAATATATTTCCAATCACATGTGGAAGCCATTCATTTCTACAATCTCCTTTTAAAATGCAAGCTAATGTGAAAGATAATTCAGCTCCTGAAAATATCTATGCTTGCAGTACTTGAAATCTAACAATGTATAACTTAACTATTCTTCACTGTCTTATTATAATTTTTACTTGTTTTTTTTTCCACACCTCCAAAGTTTATCAATAACACCATTATTTTATTGTGTGGTATTTTCTTGTCTTAACTAGGTATTTCAAGCAGTATAGGTCAGCGGCCTCAGTTTGTGTAAAGATAGCTTCACTTTCCTTGTTTATGATCTACGTTGCTGTGCCAGTTGTTATCAAAGCCAACCAGTCAATTTTGCCAAAATTTGTCTTTTTCAACTTGGGTATGTTGAATTCAAATGATGTATTTGTTCATTTTATAAGTTAATCTGTATTTTTTATCTCACATTTCAACCTGTAATATGGTTTTGAGCCATACACTCATTCTGTGCAGACTGCATACATTTATGTTAACATCATCATCAGGTGTGGTGCAACTGGCATTGGCTGTTATGCTTCTCCAGAGTACCCGATCCTTCATGCAGGCCGTTAGATCAGTTGGTGATCTCCTCTCACACCATCTCGTCAGTCTTTCCAGTATCATTTCTCATAGTCTTCCTATGGATTGTCATCTTATATGCCTCTGTGAATCATAAAACTTAAAAAGTTATCTTAAACTGCTCTTACAGACACCGAGTACAGTTAACTGTTTATTCTGAATAGTCCCAAAATTTTTGTTTAGTAGATAGTCAATTATATATGTATGTAGTTACTTCTGTACTGAGTGAATGGATAAGAGCAAAACGTAAATGTTATATTTTATTTTATGTCTCTCAGCTTCAATGTTAATTTTGTTTGTTACATGAACAGCATATTTGTAGAATGTCTGGAATAGAGTGAAAGATGTATGATAAAGGGCAGAATGTCAGATGGGCCTGCGTGCCCAATTCTTAACCCTTTTGAAATAAAGATCAATCAATCAATCAGTCACCTTGTCACATGCCTTGGTGTAATCAGTGAAGTGTAAGTAAAGATCTTTCTGTACTTCTGAAACTCTTTCAGTTAGTGTTCGAAAAGCATAAATAGCATTGTGTGTTCCCTTTCCTTCAACAAATCTGCTATTTCCATTTTTATCTTTTTCCTTGTTCTTCTCATAATAATTCTCAGAAGTAGCTTTGTTATGTGACATGAGAGGCTGATAGTCTTGTGGTCCTCACGTTTCTTTACACCTGGTTTCTGTGGTAGTGTTATAAACGTCGATTTAAGCAGGTCATTGGGCATATAACCATTGTTGTAAATGTCATTCAGTAACTTAATTATTATTTTTATTCCTATCCCCTCTAGTGCCTCGTTTTCTTCTATTGTTATATTATCAGGCCCAGTCGCTTTTCTTTTCTTCATGTGATTGGTGGCATCTGTGATTTCATCTTCAAGTATTGGTGGTCCATCACAGTTTTCAGTATCTGGTGTTAATTCTGGTCTTTCTCCTCCATATAGCTCACCTATGTTTTCTGTTCACCTGTCCACAATGTCTTATTTTCCCATTAACATTTTACCTTCTTTTGATTTCAGGCATCCTGTAGTATATTTTGTCTTCCTGCCTGTGTGTTCACTAATTCACTTGTGTATATTTTTGCTGTCTTTATTATGGGAGTCCTCTATTTATCTGCACTGTTCATTTAACCACGCTTCCTTTGTTTCTCTGCATTTGCATCTTATTTCTTCATTTATCTTGCTATAATTTTCTTGGTTATTTTTACTCCTCCTCCTCTTGTCCATCAGTCCCAAGATGTCGTCTGTCATCAATTTATTCCTAGGGGGTTCTTTTTTTTATGGTATTATCTCCTTAACAGTTTGGTGGATAGAATCTCTTAACATTGCCCATTGTTCATCTGTACTATTTATCTTTGCTATTGCATTGTATCTACAGCGCATTTGGAAAATAACTGTACACTAACCCAGTATCAGTTCCGGTATGTCAGTGATATCTTAATGACTGTGGCAGGTAGATGTGACTAGATACCGCAGACATGAAGATATCACTACAATACCGGAATCGATACAGAGTTAGTGCACAGTTACTTATGGAACACCCTGTATTTGTTATAATAATTCTGTATTGTTTTCACAGTTCTTGTTCATTTTTAAGGAGTTCTGTATTCAGTTTGATGTTTCTCACTTTTCTGCATGCTTTCTTTAGCTTTATTCTAATTTTTCCCCACAGTGGCTCGTGGTCACTATTGCAGTCCCGTCATGGCATGGTTTTTGTTGTCAGTAATGCATTCTGGAATCATTTGTTGATTAATATGTAGTCTATCTGGTTAAAAGTCTTTTTGTCTGGGCTGCACCACATTGCCAGTCTTCGGGGATGTTGTTTAAACCAGGTGTTTCCTACAACCATGCTGTGTATTCTTGCCCATTCAATTAATTTACTACCTCTGTCATTCCTTTCCCCCAGTCTGTAATCGCCATTGATGTCTGAAGTTCTTCCTTTACCAACTTTGGCATTAAAATCTCCCATGACTATAGTAACTTCATGTGACTTTGTGTGTTTCAGGGCTGTCCCTATGTCATTATAAAATAGCTGTACATCTTCTTCAGAACTATCAGATGTTGGAGCATACACTTGTATATTTGTTTATTGATTGTCCTTTCAGTGCTTTTGCTAACATAGCATACATAATTATTTGACCAGTGAAGCTCTAACATTTAGAAATACATGCATCCAAGAAAAGAAGTCCAATATTGTTTGTTGCACAACTTAATAGTACATTTGAAAGAATTTCAAATTTATTTCTTGCATTCATGTAAACCATTAATTAGTCTTTGTTGTACAATTTATTTTTACACTTGTTTAAAATTTTTAATGGTTTTTATTGCAAAATTTATTCATGCACTTCTGTGAACCATTTAATAGTATTTGTTGCTTAATTTATTCATGTACTTGTGTAAAACATTAAAAAAAGGTAAAGGTAATCCTGTCATGCCTTAGAGATACATAGGGATATGGTGTTAGTCCCCATATTTTCCTTGACCTGTCAGCACACTAGAGGGTGATATGGTCAGTATCATGCCTGGCCACCTTTCCTTCCCCAACTCCAGAAGAAGTTGGGTACCTATTTCTACACCTGAGTTTTGGGGTGCCTCCGGCTGGATTCGAACCCCTCGACTTTCACCATGAGAGACCGGTGCACTAAACATTTCACCTCTCAGACACCCTGTGTAAAACATAAAATGATGTTTATTACACAGTTATTCTATTGTACTTGTGTATGCTGTTACATGGTGTTTGTTGCACAATATATTTTTGTATTCATGTAAGGTTAGTGGGGTAGTGGTATCCCCTATCAAAGGAGAAGTAATATGCCTCCTTACCTCCGTCAGTCTACGGGACATCCTTGGGCATGGTGGAGTACCCGTATAGCCCCCCCAGTCAGGGTGACGTGAAGCCATGGGAGCAGATGGTGGATGGAATGGGAGAGCAGCCAACAGATAATGTTGGTTATTGTCACCATTCTATGATGGTAGGCAGATGATCTCAATGTAGGGACAGTGGCTATGATCACTGTCTAGTATAGTCACTGCCTGGAAGGAAAACAATGGTAAACTATCTTCTAGAAATATACCAAGAAACCCAAACAGCAACATGGAAGGTCAGACAGAAAAAAGATCTGGTGGTGAGTCCCCTAGGCCAGATAGATCTAATTTTAACACTGGGGAAGAGTGGGAGACAGAGGCCAGTACTAGTAATTGTGATGACGGACAAAATCCTGACGGTGTTACTAAGGAAAACCCCTGCATCAAACTAAAGAGAAAAATAAGAGTAGGAACATGGAATGTGAGAAGTATGTATGAGGGAAAGTATCAAATAATAAGTGCCGAGTTGAAAAGAATGGAGATACACATTTTAGGAATCTGCGAACATCGATGGAAAGAATCAGGACACTTCAAGAGCGAGAATGATAATATCTGTATATACTCTGGTGGAGAATTAAGAGTAAAGAATGGAGTGGCTTTTTACTTGGACAAATCAACATCAAAAGCATTACTAGGTTACAGTCCAGTAAGTGATAGAATCCTCACTGTCAGACTTAAGGGCACTCCTAGAAATGTAACAATTATCCAGATATATGCACCTACATCAGCAGCAGAAGAAGAGGAAGTAGAAGACTTTTATAATGCACTGCAAATGACAATAGACCAGGTACGGAAAAATGATATTATATTAATAACGGAGGATTTTAATGCAAAGATTGGTACAGAAAGAGCAGAAGACAAAGGATATGTTGTGGAAAAATTTACCATAGTATATAGAAATGAGGCAGGTGACAGTCTAATGGCGTTTTGCATGGAAAATGAGCTTATGATTGCTAGCACACTTTTTAAACAACATCCAAGAAGACTTTACACATGGACATCACCTGATGGGAAAACCAAGAATCAGACAGATTACATTTTAGTGCAAAGAAGATGGAGGTCAAGTATAACATCAGCAAAAACTTTACCGGGTGCTGATTGTGACACGGACCATGAGTTATTAATAGCATACATGAAGGTAAAGATAAAAAAAGACAGTTATGGGATCAAGACCTCTCTGCTTTGATCTTACAAAAATGACAGAACAATATGATATAGAAGTGAAGAACCATTTTGAAATACTGATGGCTGTACAGGAGGAGATGACACCAGATGAATTGGCTATGCAGGCCAGAGATATCTTAATAACAACAGCTAAAGACATGGTTCCAATAAAGAAAACACAAAAGAATGGATGGATTATAGCAGGCACTCTAGAACTGATAAAACAGCGTAGAGAAATGAAGACGCAATGGAAAGTGACAAACAACAACAAAGAGGAATATAAATCTTTAACAAAAGAAGTAAGGAGAAACATAAGAAAAGACAGAAAAACAATACATATAAGATTGTTGTGAAAGAATAGAAGGGCATCAGAGGTGTGGAAGAGATAGTGAAATGTTTAAAGAAATGAAGACATTGATGAGAAATGTCACACTTAAGTTAAATGTAATTTGTGACAAGATGGGGAATACCTTGACAGAGACAGAGGAAATGCTAGAATGATGGAAGGAATATTGCAGAGGAATGTATGAAACAACTGATTGTGAAAGCAGAAATCAACAGTGTGAATTATTATTGGAGGAGAAAGAACCCGAACCGACAATAGAAGTTTTATGGGCAATAAAGAATCTGAAAAATGGTAAATGTGATGAGATAACAGCTGAACTTAATTAAAGCAGGAGGAAAGGAATATGCAACAATCTATTATGCACTATGTAAAAAAGATATGGCATTCAGGTATTTGGCCAAAAGAATAGAAGAGAACTGTATTCATACCACTGCCAAAAAAGGGTAACCTGAAATTATGCACGAACTACATAACTATTGCCCTGATTAGTCAAGCCAGTAAAATTCTGTTAAAAGTCATAATGGGTAGACTTCATAAGAAAATGAAAGAAGTCAGTATGGTTCAAGCTGGTTTCAGGCAAGAAAGAGGATCAAGAGATCATATAGTCAATATAAGATTAATAATATAGAAATGCAGAGAGTTTAATGTGAATCTATATTTATATTTTATAGACTACTCAAAGGCATTTGATTGTGTACAACACCAGAAACTTTGGGAAATAATGGAAAAAATGGGATTTCCAACACATTTGATACAATTAACATCACTGCTGTATCTAGACAAACAGGCAGCAGTAAGAATAAATGGTGAAACAACTTTGTTTAACATAAAAGAAGGGGTCTATCAGGGGTGCATATTGTCACCTTACTTATTTAACTTGTATACTGAAAATATAATGAGGAATGTTAGAGAAGATGTAGACAAAGAATATTATGATGCCATAACAATTGGAGGTTATGAAATACCAGTGATTAGATATGCTGATGACACAGCATTGCTGTCCTCAACACAAAAAGAGTGGAAAAACTAATTATGTCAGTCCATAAGAACAGCGAAGAGCAAAACCTCTCTCTTAATGCAAAGAAAACTAAATTGATGACAACTGACAAAACAAACAAGGCAGCTGAAATATGTATCAATGAAGAAAAATTGGAAGAAGTGGAGAGTTTTGAATATCTTGGATCACTACTAACTAATAATAGAGATACAATGAGGGAAATTAAAAGGAGGGCATCTGTTGCTGTTCATAAAATAAAACAACTAAAGAATCTGTGGAGAGGAACAGACAGAAGTACAAAAATAAGATTTTTAAGGGCATACATCTTTCCCATCACAACATATGCCCGTGAGACCTGGACACTTAACAAAACAGCTGAGAAACACATAAAAGCCTTTGAATGTAAATTCTACATAAGAGTTTTCAAATATCATGGTTACAAAAAAGAACAAATATATCCATGCTACAAGAACATATTGAAGAAGGCTGACTAGGAAAGAGGATTAAACAAAGAAAACTTAAATATTTTGGACACATTAAACATCATGATAATCTAAAGAAGAATGTTTTGGAAGGGTACATAGTGGGAAAAAGAAAGAGAGGAAGACCAAGGCGAAGATGGGTGCAAGACATTGTTGATAATCCTTAAATGGATGCATCAGCAGCAGGCCATCTTACTTGCAACCGAGAGGCTTACAGGAGTGCTATTAGGGAGGCAGAGTTCTGAAAGTGACATGCAAATGAATGAATGACTCATGTAAACTGTTATATGGTGTATTGTGCTTGTGTAAGCTCTTTTATACTAGTCCACATGGTGGTTGATATTATGTTATAAATAATATTTTCTAGTTCGCTGGCCACCATTTGTGAATTTGTCATGTCCCAGTGACTTTGGATTGAACAACACAAGAAATTTTTATCTTCATATTGAGGATGGCGTTGATATTGGAGCATGGTGAGTTAACAAGTTTTTATTGATCCTTAAAATTTGCAGCTCTGTATTCATGAAACACAAGCTCAGTGAATCATGTTATGTTCTATGTGTTCTACTCTCTCATTTCATTTCTTGTTGTCCAAATTTCTTTCGAATGTAGTTTCTGCCTAGTGGAATTCAAGCTACAAAACATAAACTAAAAGAATGCCAAGCTCATGCAAGTCTACATCCTTTGACCTTATTGAGTGATTGGACTTGAGTGAAAGCTATTTGGCAGCTACAAAAATGTGGAGAAAATTTGTCCTGGCTACAGAACATTATATCACAAGAAGCCCTCCCCCCCCCTCCTTTTTTTTATTTTCTCATGGTCAAAGGAATTGCAGGTTTTGTTAAGCCTACATTAATAAGTAGTTATTTACATTTCCTTCACAGGTGTATCAATGTTTAATTAGTTTTGTAACATTTAGTGTTTTAGTACTAGACTCTAGCTATTGAATAGTTGCCCTCTCATGAGCACCATTTCTAGGTATACAGCACTTATGTTGTGATCATTTTCATATTCTCAAAAATGGAAGGTTAAAAATAAGAGACAAATATAATATCAATTACATTAATATTTGATGTAGTAACATGTAACTGTGGTAATGGAAATTGCAGAACAATATGTAATGAAGCAGATTATAAATATGCTGAGCAGTTTTTGTAACTAGAGACAGTTAAAGTTAGTTATGAAACTCAGTCATTTGCATGTCCCTTGCAGAACTTTGCCTCCCTAACAGCTCTCATGTAAGCCTCTCATTTGTAAGCAAGATGCCCTGCTGCTGATGCGACCATTTGCAGATTATCAACATTGTCTTGCAGCCATATTTGCTTTGGTCTTCCTCTCTTTCTTTTTCCTATTATGTACCCTTCCAATACGGTCTTTTCTAAATTATCATGACGTTTAATGTGTCCAAAATATTTAAGTTTTCTCTCTTTAATCCTCTTTACTACCCAGCCTTCTTCAATATTAAGTTCTTGTAATATGGATATATTTGTTCTTTTCTGCGTCCTTGATACTCATAGAAGTTATGAAACTACGAGTAATTGTCCTAAAATTTCATTATACTGTAGTTTCGTGGCATTGTAAAACATTATTATATTGTGAATTATTTGAAGCCAAATATATATTAACATAATATTATATTAACATTATTCATACCTTTTCTTGTGACTGACATACAGAGTGTAGTCTTTTTATCTGTGCTCATATTTTATTCCTCATTGTAATGAGCAAACAAAGAAACAGTTTATTTTTCATGTTTTTTAGTGAATAACAAAAGGAAAATATATCATAGATTAACTAAGGGCCTAAACAAACCCATACTCTGAATGAGATAATGGTTGGCAAAGTATAGGGAAGGCAAACCCAGCACTAAAAATAAACCAGGCCAAAGATGATTGGTCCAGTGCAAAGGATGCAGATGTAGCAGCCTAGCTATTAACAATGACACAATTAAACCACTGCCATTGTCAGATTAGAAGGAAGAAGGAGTTAATTTTCATAAAAGTAATTGAATAAATGCTATTTTGGCTGCATGGTTAGTGTGATGCCCTACTGTGACTTGACAGTATATATATATTTTCTTTCTCAAATGTAATGTGACATTCAAATCTTTGCCATTGTTTTATCATTTATTTTTCTTTCTGTTTATGTCTAATGTTTTGTCTGGATAGCTTCTCTAGTTATTCCTGCCAGGTTATTTTGTTTTTTTGCAAACTACTTCATAAGTTGATTTGTTTGCTCACTTGTATATTAAATTCTGGCTGTTTTGTCTTAGGCATGTCCTTCCTGTAGATATGAAGGTTGAACAAGAGGATATTCCTTGGGAGACATTTGAAGATGAGCTTGACAATGGGAATATGATTTTTCTTTATCTCCATGGCAATGGTGGTACCAGGCATGATACTTTTTTTTTCCTTATTGTAAATTTGCTTCATTTCACTACAGAATTTTGTTTTTTTTTCAGTTACCATATCTCATCGTAACTAGTCTATAATATTTCATCATGTCTCAATATCTGATGATAATCCATTGCATAAAACCCATTGTTGAGAAATAAATTATTTTGCTGAAACTAATACATCATTCCAAACTCTACATGTGTGGTCCCAACAGCAGTACATGCTACTGGTTTTTTTTATTTAATCGGTATCTTGTTTTATCTTGCAACAATGCTGGCAACGATGTGTGTGGTGAGCGCACTGCCATGACATTTTCAGAGGCCGGCCTCTAAACTGACTAGCTGTTGTATCAGGATCATGCTTAACATCATCAGCTCACAGAGAAATCTTGTCATTTTGTAGAATTCAACCCCGTGGGTCAGTGATTAACAGCCCCTCTCTATTTTTCCAACCTCATCATTTCCAAGGATCTGTTAAGTGTTTTACTACAAATTACAAATTTAATTTAATTACAAATTACAATATGCTTGTATATTACAGGTAGACATTATTGAGAGAACATCTTTTATGAGCTGTGTATTCATGCAGAAATAAAGTACATTAAAAGAAGAATGAGGAAATTGTTTACATCAGTAGGCTGACAGTCTTAGAAAGGAGAAGAGGGAAATACAGATGAACTGCAGAGAAAGAGAATGCCTTTATATTCTTACCAGTTTAGATCACTGGTTTCTAAACCCCCCCCCCCACTTTTTTTTTTCATGAATCCACTTTCTGGCCAGAGATAGCTGTGGACCACTGTTTCCCTTAAAAATAATACAATAAATAGGAACTAGATGATACTAAGATTTTGATTTTTAATCAGGTCAGTTCCATTTGCTGGTCCATGCCCCCCAAAAATCCTTACATGAACCAGCTGGGGGTCACTGAACCCCAGGTTAAGAACCACCAGTATGTAAAAGAAATTCAAAACGTTAATTTCCATTATAGTGACAGTATTCTTTTTTTTTTCTAACTCAGAATGTGAGGCAGTGTGTGTGCGTGTGCGCTTGCTGTCTCACAAAATTGTATAAATAAACTTGCTTTTATCTTTATCAGTTTTTTTTTTTAATTTTTAACAAGACTTTCTCTTTCCTCCAGAGGTGCACACCACAGAGTTCAGTTGTATAAAATTTTAGCCAAGCTTAATTACCATGTCATCACCATTGATTATAGAGGTTAGTCTCTAGTGTAAAATTTTCTTTGGATTAATCCTTTTATGTTAAGTAGGAATACAATATTTCATGTTTTGTTATCAAAATAAAGTTATTCATGTTTTGTTATCAAAATAAAAGTTATTTCCAACTTTTTTAAGCCATTAATTTTTAAGATATATATATATATATATTGTGCATTCTCTTCCAGTTAAAGTTCGTTGTTAATATACATTACCTTCTTACAAGATTTTGATTTTTGATTGTTATCTGCTAAAGGATTTTTAAAATACATCAAATTATTTACACGACTGGGCACAACAGAGATCTAAAATTCACTGGCAGTTTATTGCAGGCAAAGTAAAATTAGCATCAAAAGTTAATAATGTAAGTCCCAAATGTCTGAAAATAATCAGAAAAACTTTAAAACAAAAGCTAAAAGGAAAATAAATTTTATTGCATAACAAGACAAATAAGATTTTTTTGAAAAAAGAAAATAATAAAGGAAAGGATCAAGAGAAAAATACAAGAGATTGAAGAATGAAGAAAAAAATATTTTTTTTTGTGAAAGCAATCAAGAACTGAGCAGAACTGTTTAGATAAAAATTGTCTTTATAGTAGTCATTCTTTGGAATTAAGCAATGAGAAAAAGCAAAAAAAAAAAAAAAAGATGAAGAAGGGTTAGTTCTACAGCATTGTTAAAATGATAGATACTATTCACTCACTCGCATTTATAACATGGAGCAAGTTAAACTGTGGATAGCTCTTTTACACTGAATTGCATTTTCCTCTCTTAATTAACTTTAATTTCCTACTGTATATCTTGTTTGTTTTACTTTTAGGGTATGGAGATTCGAGTGGGGCTCCCACAGAAGATGGTGTTGTGGCTGATGCCTACTTTACTTACAAGTGGCTGAAAGAAAGGATTGGGGAGTCAAAAATATTCATCTGGGGACATTCATTGGGAACTGGGTATATATAGTACTGTGGTAGTGTTTGCAATAGTGTAGACATCATTTCTTTCTTACATAGAGTATTAGCTATTTTCATCTGGGCTGTATTGTAATTCCTATGACACAGATGAGCAAACAGCATCCTGTCTCACAGGTGATCAGAAAAAGAAGATGGACTTAAATTGGTCATATGATGAGAAGAAACAATCAGAAAATCCCAAAACATGCTATCAAGTAGAACATAACAGGCTGAAGAAAAAGAAGTTGATAGCATGAAACTCTAAAGAGGACATTGTTAAGAGAGGCCAGTTTATTGGGCATAATATCCCTTGATGAGGTTGAAAAGCTCACTGAAAACATGAAAACTTGGCAAACTACTATATGAGTTCTATGTGACATTTAATGGCATGGGAAGGATGTAAGATGTATATTATAATAAAGATGTAATTCTTTGCTTTAAACTTCAGAACAAAATTAAAATTTTTGACTGAAAATTTTTAATATCTGCATGCAGCATCAAAGCTGCCAATTCATAATAGTCATTGAAACTGCCATAACTTTTTTTAAAAATGTCACTTTATAGTTTTTGTTAAATGTCAGAAATGATGTTTTATGCAGTGTTTCATTTTAATCATTTCATTTGTTTTTCATCAAATGCATTTAGATCTAAATAGAAATTAAAGAATACAAAATGTCTTGAGTGAATTTGCTTTAATATGAGTGAAGTGTATGTATCCTATTTTGTCTATAGTAGATAAAGGGATCCTAGGTAACTGCACAGTAGAGGTGGCACAGTTATGACTTGTGAAACATTGCATCTATCTTTTCATTGTGCTCATGGAAGTAGGGTGTTGTGCTCCTTTAAGATGAGTTGACAGAGAAGGGAATTGTTTCCCATTGTAATATCAAGAAGTCTGTTACTTGAGTTGGCCCGTTAACTCTTCCCGTGCCGCAGGAAGAAACACAGATGTTCCGTTTGGTGCCGGAGTAAAAGCATTGGTCTTGATATGTATCGGGATTATAATTGGAAAAGTGAATGAAATACATTATTTCCATGTTATATGTATTTATTATGTTTCAAAATAACTAAAAATGTATGAAGATTTCATAAATGCAGAGTTTTTTTATAGGAAAAAAGAAGCAGTGTGATGTTTTTAGACAATAACTGTTTCCTACTTACCATCGGCTGGGTCTAGAGTACAATACATACCATCTGAGATGCCTAGAACTACCTATCACCTGTAGTCACCTGTCAGTCTCGTCTTGTGATTGTATGTGCCTTTCTCCCTAAAATAATGTCTGCAATAACCTTCAAACTACTTATCCAGTCGTCTAATATGTCTAGATCTACTTGGGATACATTCAAGAACAGTGGTCTAGTCACAGGGTATATCCATCACCAAAAATTGAAAATTCATGACAATCACTTTGATTTTCTCCCTCGTTACTAGGCACTCTTCAGCCATGATGAACAAGGTTATGGGGCATGCACACTAAATGTTTACAATCTAAACATTACACCGGTTTCTTAATGAAACGAAGCATGTAGCGAAATATAGTCACACGGCACTATAGACACAAACCGGAAGTGACCATTTTTTTATCATTAGGCACGGGAAAAGTTATTGAAAGCAAGTGTATCTTTGAGCACAGTTAAAACAAGCTATTATAGCCCATTCAGTATCTGATTTAATGCTTGTGTTTCAGTAACTTTATCTTGATATTTGCTGTAAATAAGACATATTCTTAGTTACTGAGGATCCTTCAACAACATACAAGTTAAAATAAATGATTTACATTGTAAATAAAATACTAGTTTGTACTTCACAAAAGTTATAAATTGACTTTACTTGCATGTAGCCAGTTTTTTTTCCAAGAAATTAGAACTGGAGCTTCATTTTGATACATATTTTAAGATATTTATGTATATATTCTTCTTATATCTTATATCCTTCCCGTGCCATTAAACGTCACATAGGGCTCGCAAAGTAGTTCGCCAATTTTTCCTGTCTTCGGCGAGTCTTTCAACCTCATCAAAGGATTTTATGCCTGTTAACTTGGCCTCTCTTAATAATGTCCTCTTCAGAGTTTCCCGCGGTCTGCCCCTTTTTCTTCGGCCTGTTGTGTTCCACTTGATAGCTTGTTTTGGGAATCTCTGATCATTTCTTCTCATCAAGTGACCAACATATGTCCATCTCCTTTTCCTCATCACCCATGAGACTAGTTGTTGTTCAATCATCTGTCTTATCTCTGCATTGTTCTTGAATTCATTCCACTTGATGCCGAGTATTTTCCTTAGGCATTTGTTTTCAAAAGAGTCTAATTTCTTTTCTATTTCTTTAGTTGTTTTCCAGCTTTCGCATGCATAAATGAGGGTGGATATTACATTTGAATTGAATAGTCTTAACTTGGTTTTTGTGCTTATAACTTTTGAATTCCATATGTTCTCAAGATTCTTGAAGATTGATACTGCTTTTGCAATTCTGATCCTAACTTCCTTTCTAGTGTCACCATCCTGGTCTATGTAGCTGCCAAGGTATGCAAATTGATTGACTTCTTCAATATCTGTCCCTTCTATGTGTATTTTTCCATTTTGATTGAGGGGAATTTTCATTATTTTTGTTTTTGTCCTTGTTAATTTCAAGTCCTATTTTGCTAGCCAGTGAAGACAGGCTATCTGTTTTTTCTTGCATGGAATTCACATTATTACTGATAAGAGTTATGTCATCAGCAAAATCAAGATCTTCTAGTTGGGTCCCATGTACCCAGTCAATACCTGTGTTACCTGTGCAGCATTTTTTCATTATGAAGTCTATTGTAATCCCAAAAAGTAAAGGAGACAGTATACATCCTTGTTTCACGCCTGTTTCAATCTGGAACCATTCACTCATCCCTTCTTCTGTCGTGGCTGCACAACCATATCCATTGTATAAGTCCTTAATGATGTTGACAATTTTAGATGGTATTCCATACAGACATAAAATTCTCCATAATGAATCTCAGTGTATGCTATCAAATGCCTTTTTAAAATCTATGAAGTTCAGTATTAATGGTTTCTGCTTTTCAATATGTTCTTCAAGTATTATTCTGAGAGTAAAGATCTGGTCGAGACAGCTTCTCTCTTTTCGAAATCCTGCTTGTTCTTCTCTCATTGCAGTATCCACTATATCTTTGAGTCTATTCAAAATGACCTTGCAAAATACTTTTGACACAACTGATGTTAAGGTTACTCCTCTCCATTTGTTACAGTCACTAAGGTTGCCCTTTTTTGGTATTTTAACAATGATTCCTTTCTTCCAATTAGAAGGGACCTTTTCTTCTTTCCAAATCTTGTTAAACATTCTCTGTAGTTGTCTCATGTTGTCACTATTGATAGCTTTTAGCATCTCGGCTATTATTTCATCTTCACCTGCAGCTTTGTTGTTAGCCATTAAATTCACTGCTGTTTCAATTTCATGCAATTTAATTTCATCTAGGTTGACATTTAGTTGTGGGGCTGGTAAGTCAGTTTCAAGGTTTAACAATTCTTTTGGGTGTGGTCGATTGAGTATTTCTTGGAAGTGTTCAGCCCATCTTTGCTTTTGGTCTTTATTTGATGTTAATAGTGTTCCAGTTTTGCTAAGGATTGGTCTTTCTTTAGATGTAATAGTACCTGTTAGCCTCTTTTGTATGTTATATAAAGTTTTGCTGTCTCCTGTTTTTGCTGCTTTTTCTGCCTCTTTCGCCATATTGTCTATGTATTCTCTTTTATCCCTTCTAGCTGAACTTTTTACTTTCTTGTCTATGTCTTTGTATTTTGCTTTTGCCGAATCTCTTTCATGATCTGCTTTTGCATTCAACATGTCTAATTTGAGTGCTCGTCTTTCATGTATATACTTCCATGTTTTATCTGATATCCATGCTTTTCTATTTGGTTTTTCCAATCCAGCACTTACTTTTGCTGCTGTGATTATGGCTGTGCTGTAAGAATTCCATAACTCATCTATACCTATCTCCTCTACTTCACTGGGTGTTTTGGAATGATTGGCAAGTTCCTGATTGAAATTAATGTTAGTATTTTCTTCTTGTAGGCTGTGGCTGTTTATCTTTCTGTGTACTGATTTCTTGTGTTGACTTTTCAATTTTAGTTTTATTTTCCCTATGCACAGGTTGTGTATATATTGGTTTAGCCATTATGAACATCTCATTTTTTAAATGATATTTTTCATCGGGTTTTGTGTTAAGATATTCATTATCTTGTTCTATAGTGCAGTACTTGTTTTTAACATTTTTTTTAAAGGAAGGATTTTGTTTCTAAGTTCTAATAAATGTTTCATGAGCCATATCAATAGACAAGAAATGAGAGAATAGAAATTATTTTGGTTTTTTTTTTTTTTTTTTGCTTTCCTTGTTTTACAGAGTAACTACAAAGTTAGCTAAAAGATTGTGTGAAGAAGGTAAGATTTCTTTTGTGATATATTCAAATAAATTATTAATGTTTCTGTTAGAGACTTCAGTTTTATTCTACATTATTTTGACCATGTTGTCGTTGTTGTTATTGTAAAGATTCTCTTCAGTTTTGAACCATATTCTTGATATTCTTTTTTTTTTTTTTTTTAATAATGGGTCACATTTAGATCCTTCATTTCATGTTGTTGCTGTTGTTCACAGAATGTTTTGTTTACTTATTATTTTAAGAACATGTTTTGTTTACTTATTATTTTAAGAACATGTTTTGTTTACTTATTATTTTAAGAACATATTTTGTTTACTTATTATTTTAAGAAAATGTTTTGTTTACTTATTATGTTAAGAAAATTTCAGTAATAAGTTTTAAGGCAGATTCCTTGTAACTGTCAGGTGATCACCCAGCCGGTATAGTTTTGGAGTCCCCTTTTAACAACATCCAAGAAGCTGCTAAGCATTATCCACTTCTTTTTGTGAGTAAATATTTTGTGGTTTAAATGGTTTATCTGTTTATTCTGACTCTTTATTTTTTTAATAGCATATCTTTTTTTTCCTAATTAATATAATTTTTAAAATATATTTTAAATATATTTTAAATATTAATATATTTTAAAATAATATATTTATACTTGTGGTCTGCATAAAGAATTCAAAAACAGATTAAAAACTAAAATAGTGGGGACATCTGATGCTAAGATGATAGTGTGACCTTCCTGTCTGCACTTTCATCAGAAGGTATCAGCACAAAATTTGGAGAGGTATGATGAGATAACAGATGTCACAAAGAAAGAAAGGAAAATGTAGAAATTTAAACAATGAGTAATAACTTGTGAGTTTAGTGAAACTTGTTAGTGCATTTGCATTCACTGCATCTGGTGCATTAGGACAATAGAATGGCATGTTTTTATCACACCAACCAGTGGCAGTATTGTAAATAAGGGTGTATGCATTTCGTAATTTTTCAACATTTTGTGTGATTTATTTCATGATTTGCCATAGAACCCGATTAGGATGCATTGACATTGCATAGTGATTTTGTGCTGATTTTAAGAAGCTTCTTGCTAGTTATGAAATAAGCATTTGAGAGATGTTGCTGATTGTTAAATATGCATTTAAGAGACTCATTACATTAAAAGTCTTCATATATTTTGTCTATTTCTGGTAGCCCTATCGCATGCTGCCATGGTTTGAGTGGGTTTTTGTGGATGGAATCCATGAACATGGGATATACTTCAGTAGTGATGAAAAGTATGGAGTTTTATCTTTCTGTTTCTTTAATCTCAATTTATTTCTCAGATATTTATACTTTTCTTGTCAGTTACACAGTCTTGTAACCAGAGATGAGTGTAATGATGGTTGCTTTAAAACTAATGCTTAGATAACTAGAGTCATATTGAGGTGTGTGTGATGCAGTTTTGTATGACTGTCAGGAGAGGAAGAAAAAGGGAGAAATAATAAAAGACAGTGAGAAGAGCACATGGTAATGACTCACAGCAGGAACACACAGTCATTTCAGCATGAACACTTTCATCTCTCTCTCTGATCCTTAAGTGCCCAGGGCACATGGGGCTTCCGCAAGGGTTTTCCACAAATGCCTGTCCTTCGCCTTTTTTTCTGCTCTTGCCCAGGTGAGCCCTCTATTGCTCAACATCCTTTCTGTTGTTCTTCTCCATGTCTCTTTCATCTAGGAAAACAAAATAACAGCTAACACATACACAAAAAACTTTCTGATTATATCTTAAATGAATACAGATGATAGAATACCTATGTTTCTCTCCCACATTTGGTGGTCTCTTTCATTCTATCCACCTCTGAAAAACAACTGCTTTTTTGTGTGCTTAAGTGTTGTTTTGCTTCTAGATGAAAGTGGTCTTGCTGAAATATTGGTGTGTTTTTGTCATATTTCATTACCTTTTGCTCTTCTCATTGATTTGTAGTGACTTTAACCTTCATATAAAACTGCATTATACACCTCTGTTGATTACTCTGATCATATAACCAGCACACTAGACCAGTGGTTTCCAATTAAGAAAAGTCTGTGGGACCACCACCCCCAGCACTGTTTCAAAATCCAGGCCACATACCCCCCCCCCCCATGCTTTGGAAAAGTTTTATATCTGTATGATAGCTATGTGCTTTAAATGCAAAAAAAATTTTTTTCAGAAAATGTGGGTAACATTTAATGAATAAATGCTACACTACACTAAAAAAACACAGTACAGACTTGGTGAGTTTTCAAAATGATAATAATATGGTTAAGAAAAAATAGACAACAATTAACATTCCTACTTGTTCAGACAAATGAACAGAATATGAAATGTATGACAGCTGACCAACATAAATATGGTGAGAGAAGTTATGCCTCTTTTTATTCCAAACAATTCCGTCCACATTTGTTGTTAACATTTCACTGTGAAAATAAAAAAAAAAAAAAGGACTGAGTTTTTGTCATGGACCCCCACAGCAGGTTAGCAGACCACCAATTGGGAATAATTGCAACCATCATACTAAATATTGCAATGGCATTATCATATCATGGGTTCATCATGTGATACTGTAGCTAAGCATATCATGTTAGAATATATTACAGGCTTATAATCTCCACTTTTGACAGTATTTTCCAAAATTATAAATCTGTTATATTTTTAATTTTTAGCATTCTGGCTGTAACACCTAACATTATGATTCTCCATGCTGAGGATGACTATGTTGTCCCTTTTGATCTGGGGAAGAAGGTAAGAAGCTGAGATATTCCAGAACCAGGATTAACACATTCTTATACTCTTGTTTCTATAAGTTATATTTTTGTTTTGTTGTAAAGGATTGTAAGTTGACCAAGAAAATGATGACTTTGGTTTTCTTTTTTGGAAAAAAAATGGTAATGTATGCGGAACTGAAAAAAAAAAAAAAGGTGTAACATAAGAGTATTAAATCATTCGATTGTGTGTGTTGATGTTTTATCACCCTGGAGCAAAGCGTGACCTCCAAAGACTGCACATTTTGAATCCAGATGCTGTAGATTTCCGAGGCCAGAGCCATGGAATGCAGAAAAAGAATAATAATCTCCTGGAACCATAACCAAGATGTTCCTGACACCTGATGCTGGAACACAGGCACCATGAGGGACTGGAAGTGGGTTGTAGTGACTTGCTGGAATATTAGAGTGGACTTAATAGAACAAAGTGAGCACCCCCTCTTCACAGATTCTACAACCATAGGAACTATGACAGGCCCATAGCCAAGCTGAGCCTTTTGTTAGACACACTATGCACAGGTGGGATAAGATCATGGCCAGTTCTAGTTTGCTGATAACTCTAGCACACACTTTGCTTTTAGACTCAGTGAAAGGCAAGTTCATCTTAAAGGAATTGAAATAATCATCTTGCAGATACAAATTCAGATAGAAAGTAGAAATTCAGATAGTGAACCCTGAAGAAAGAGGCTACTTTTTAGCTTCATCGCCTAGGAGAATATACTGAACTCTGTCCCATTGGATAGACTAGAGTAATGAAGCATGCATTTTTCCAGGAGCACCTTGAGGAGGAAGGATAGGACGTTGACTCGTTTTCACTTTCTGGCTCTTTGAACTTTTACCCTCTCTCTAATACAGTCAGTATTAACTTTTTTGATGTAATGGATTTAAAAAGTTTTCTTCTTTTTTTTTTCAGTCATGATAACAGTAGTCTCCTGAATTTCATCAACATTCATGTTAACATGTTACTGTATTTTTGTTTGGTGCTTTTAACAAAGTAACTTCAGCCACACTTACTACCATGATTTTTTTTCCCTCCATTTGTCACCTCAAACACTTTAGCTGTACCACAGAGCCAGGGACACAAGGAACCACAAAACTGGAAATGTGGAATTTATCACTTTTGAAGCTCATCTTGGATTTGGACACAAGATGATCTACCGGGCACCAGAGCTACCCAGTCTTATCAGGTAAACCATTTACTATGGCATGGAGAGAAGAAAAGAGGTGTCTGCCTGCCTGCTGTTAGTTCAGATATAGGACTAGGAGCAAAGATGACTTCATTAGGCTGTCTTTGCTGGTGAACTAGAACTGGCCGAGACCCTTGCTACCAAATGTGTTAAAATTATTTAAAACAAAAATAGAAACAGCTTTATTAGTTCATGAGTACGCAGTTGTAATGTTTCTGTTTACACCTTAATCTTACAAAAAAAATACAGGATGAAGAAGTAGGGGAAGAAGCTAAAATATAAATTCACATGAATGATATACAACAAATAAGAATGGAAAAAAAATAGGAAAAAAAAAAAAGGAGGAGCGCTTAGCTGTAACTTACGAGAAGCTGTGTCTGAGAGTGTGTGTGGTGGAGTAATGTGAAAGTTTAAATGAAGTATGATAGGTTGGTAGTGAAGAGGGGAAAACAGAAAAGAGAGATATAATGGTAATAATGCTGAGAAAAGGGTGGGTGGAATAGATGAGTGTGGTCAGGCAGAGGTTTATAATCTAGTACAGTGCAGTTCTGGAATATAAGTTACAGGTTAGAAAAGACTAGAACTTAGTTTAAAAAAAAAAAAGATAAAATTCCCATTTCCATGGCATTAAGGTATTTTGGGGATACGGTGTATTTCCACGACCTTCGGCACATGAAAGCATGATGTGGTCAGTATCATGCCTGTAGAACTTAGTAGAGAAGGAATATAATTGTGTTTATATAAGGGAGCTTGTGGTCTACAGTGTGTCTGCTTGCAGGCTTAAAACTGTCATTCTTGTGATCTGTTTACCTTTATGCATGATGATATTTTTATTGTATAAGCTGTCTATTCTAGAAAAAAATTAAAAGTGCTATTATTTTAATGTTGACAAAAGTATGTTCATGTTAACTAGAATTTACCAGTAAATTATACCAATTAAAAATAAAAGAGAGAGAAAACTCAACATTTTTGGAGG
Organism: Achatina immaculata; assembly: GCA_009760885.1. Lineage (NCBI taxonomy): Eukaryota > Metazoa > Mollusca > Gastropoda > Stylommatophora > Achatinidae > Lissachatina > Lissachatina immaculata. Next base: position 30,517,311 of record CM019702.1, read on the forward strand.
TCACCTGTCACTGTAACCAGTTTATATTATAAAAAAATCTAGCACAAAGCAACCAGCAAAATCGGTTGAAGGATAATCAGATGATGATGCCCGGTTTGTATAGGGGAGAATCGGCTAGTTTTAACTCTGCTTCAGCATGTCAGCATTTTGTAAATATTAAATCTCACGACAAATAAGATAAGAAGACAGTTTCACATGAATATTCCTGCTGATGTTTGTAAAATCTGCTTACTTTCATATTAGAAATTATAAGGTACTGATGTTGTATTGACATAACCAGTATTTCGGAAAGTACATCGTGCAGGGTGAAAGAAAGGTACATTTTTCTGGTTTCAAAATATCCTAGCGCAGCCACTCAGCAAAAGAGTTTATATTATTCAGAATATCCATTAGTAACATATATTCCTATACAAATGACTGTTTCCAACTTTTTCCCCATCAGTTTGTGTCACTTCTTTCTTATTAAAATTAATGATTTTACATGTTCCAACTAAACTATGCAGCAGCCATTAAACTTAGAGCTTGTTGGGCAGTGTTTTCTTCAAAACTGAATCTTTGTTTTTTATGTTTCCTGCAGAAAGTTTGTTGCACAGTCCAAGTAAATGCTGTTAACTGTTGGAAGATAACTATCAGACTTGAATTCATGGCAGTCACAAGTGTCCTGAAATCAGTATTAAGATTTCATTATGTTGTCATCCTATGTTGATATGAGATATTGTTTACATTTTCAGGCCAGAAAAAAAAATTTTATTTGTAAAAGATAAGATATGCTAATGTTTGAAATTTACATCTGTTTATATTTTCAACAAAAATGTAGACTGAACATTTCATTTTGAAACCTTAAGACATGGTTATTTCTGTTTTTATTTACTTGTAAATAAACTTTGCATGTATTTTAAACTAGAGTTAGTAAGGTACAGCTGATTTTTTAACAAAATATTTATGTGTTGACTTTGAAACAAGGAAAACTTAGACTATGAACATTTCATTTTAAAACTTGAAGTGGATAAGACACAACAATTTTATTTTCTTTTTTTTTTTTCACTACTGCTTAGATTTGAAGCCTGGAGTAAATAAAACATTGGCTGTATTTTGACCCCCAACATTGCATGGTTTTTACACCTTGAGTAGGTTCTAATTTTTCTTCTCTTATTACTCGTGCTCTAAATGTGATGCAAATCAAACACTGGATAAATAAGATAGTGATGTTGCTAGTTTTGTTCCCACAATCATGTTTTGTATGAGGTGCACAGGAAAAGGACAACATTCATTTCGACTATTCAACACTTGTATATGTGTAGTTATCTGGAACCTGAACCACATGAGCAAGGTAGTTTTGATTATTTTAGAGTTATGATTGCTCTTTCAGGGTCTGCATCTGTCTTTTAGGAGATTTGTTTTATTCATTCATTCATTTGTATGTCCCTTGTTGAACTTTGCCTCCCTAACAGCTCTCCTGTAGGCCTCTCTGTTGTGAGCAAGATGGCCTGCTGCTGCTACATACATTTGCAGATCATCAACAATGTCTTGCAGCCATCTTCACCTTGGTCATCCTCTCTTTCTTTTTCCCATTATGTTTCCTTCCAAGATGGTCTTCTCTAGATTATCATGACATTTAATGTGTCCAAAATATTTAATTTTCTTTGTTTAATCCTCTTTACTAGCCAGCTTTCTTCAATATTATTTTACCATGGATATATTTGTTCTTTTTTGTGTCCATGATATTCGAAGAACTCTTCAGATTTGTCTTATTGCTTTTGCAAAATCTTCCTTCCTATTTAGGTTGGAGATGTTAGAAAAGTGGTTCAGCCTAATTTGAAAAGTTTGTACACTTTGTGAAGAGGCATTCTTGCACATGAATGGTGGAGTTTTGGTCTTGTTGATCATGCAGTCTTTCTTTGCTTCTTAATTAACCAAGACCGCAAAAAAGTAACAGAGTTTTTCCTGTCAAAAAAAAAAAAAAGTGAAATTTTAATTCCATGTATTCTTTATAAGGAACTGTGAAACCAAAGAAGACATTGTGAGTAAGCTACACTAGTAATGAATTATAATTACTTCAGGCACACACGGAGTGTACATATCACTTGTGGCTAGAGCTGTGAGTGATACAATTTATTTTGATGACCAGCTGGTAAATCTATGAGTGCCTTTGTTGTCACAGGGTAATTTGCATATAAGTGTTGTTTTAGGTTTGGCTGACTTGTAATTTGAGCTTTTGTTTTCATGTTTCCCTTCCGGTGCTTGATTTTAGAGATTTTAAATGTGAATGTATAATTTGAACATGGAGCAGTAAAGTCATTTTCTCTTGGCTGTTCTTATTTTATGTATCTTATCTTACAACAAATAATTTTTGGATTGTTTTATTGTATTCACTACTTATAAGTATTTTTCTTGTATTCTATTTTTTTTTTAAATTTCAGTTGCATGTTTTAATTTTTTTTTTCCGCTTGTAAATGAATATTTCTGTTGTTGTTTCACTTTTTATTTTTTGACTTACTAAATTTAGTTTAATTTTCAAAACAATCATGTTGCGTGATGCAGTGCTGGTACATACTATTGATAGCATGAACATGAAGGAGTGGAGAGACTTCTGCTAAATGCACTTAAGAAATAAGAGTAATTTTGTTGTTATTTTACATTTCATACATGCAAAATATTTTAAAGTATACCTCTGTCTGTTCATCATCATCATCATGTGCCGTGCCGACTGGCGTTGGCTATTATGCTTCTCCAGAGTACCCGATCCTTCATGCAGGCCATCAGTTCAGTTGGTGATCTCCTCTCACACCATCCCGTCAGACTGTCCAGTATCATTTCTCTTGGTCTTCCTCTTGATCTTCTTCCTCCTATTTTTCCTGTTGTTATAATATTTTCAATGCCCCCTCTTCTCATTGCATGTCCTATGAAAGTACATTGTCTCTCTCTTATCTTTTTGACAAGGTTTTTTTGTCTCTCCAGCTCTTCTCCTACATTCTTCATTAGTTATTTTTGCTGTCCAGGGGATTCGCAACATTCTTCTAATAAATCTGTCTGTTGCATATAATTTTAAACTGCATACTAAAATAATCTATACAGCCCTCAGTTAATTGTGTGAAGAGAGATGGATGTTCTCTCAGTTGCTTGCTGTTTACATTTATGTAGTCAGACATGCATATTTGCCATTAATTTGTAGGTTGTAGTGATAAAAAAAGAAAAAAAGCTGGAAGGTTTGTATTTGTGAAAAATCTTTCAGGGTTGTGAATGTCAACAGATTTGTTATTTTGAATTTTTCAGTATACAAATGTGATCATGATATTTATTTTGGCCATGACCTTTTTTTTTTCTTTTGCCTCCTGTTTTTTTTTTTAACCTTTAAATACAAACACAAGAAAATAATGTTTTTTATCTATTTAATTAAAACATTCCTATTCATCTCATAAGTCATAAATAACAGTCTCATGTTTCATTATTTCTATTTGGAACTTTTAATATATAAGTAACAAACATTTTGTTTTTGTTCATCAAACAAAATTTTTTTTTCTTACTTTTCCTTTACCTTGGTCTTTCATTATGCCAGAACAATGCTCACAGTCTCACCATTTTATTTCCAGAATCTAGTTCTTTTTTTTTTAACTCTTTTGTAACTCACATTTACATTGTAAGATCCCTTGGTGAGTAGAATTGTAAACACTTAGAGGAAAAGTTGAAGATATCAGTGGTAAAGTCAGGAGGAGAAAATGAGAAGAGCTAATTCAAACTAAGAAGAAAAGGAACCTTCTCTCCATTTCAGAGAGAGAGAGAGAGAAAACAATTCAGAAACTTGGGAAGGACACAAGAAAGAAAAGCTGGAATGAACTGAGAAGAGTAATCGGGTACATTTGCTGAATTCTCACTGTCTTTATCATCTGGTTTTAATCAGTTTTCAGTTTTCTTCAAATTTTCTCATAAGTTTTTTTTTTCTGGCTGCTCAAGGTAAATGTAGTATACAAGGTGTGTCCGGTAAGAAATGAGACTGATTTTATTTAGCCAATAAGCAGGGCCGGTGGGTGGATTCTCTAGGCCTGAAGGTTAGTGGGGGATGTTAAGTAAACGATTGATATCTGGTCATTTGGCTCTGAGCTTTTAGAGAGTACTGATCGCTTGCAAAGTGGACAGCTGATCAAGCATCGCGTAACGGTTAAAATACAGAGGAGTGTCAAGCAGTGGTACACGATAAAGTTTTGTGTTAAACTTGAAAAATCTGCGACCAAAATGCTTGCTATAATAAAGAAAGCCTACAAGAAGGATGCTTTATTGAAAGCACAAGTGTTTCAGTAGCACAAGATGTTCAGCAAAGGAAGAGAGACCATCAAGGATGAACAATGCTCGAATGTGCAAATCAAAGATGAAATCGATGCTCATTGTCCTTTTTTTACTCCAGAGGTGTTGTCCATAAAGAGTTCATACCACCAGGACAAATGGTCAACGCAGCATTTTACGTGGAAGTGTTTAAACGCCCGATGAACAGAGTCGCGCACATCCACCCGGAGATCGCCAACACTTGGGTTCTTCACCACAACAATGCACGGAGCCATGCATTGCTGCTAGTGAGAGAGTTTATGGCAAAACAAACTGTGGCAATGCTGTGCCAGCCTCTCTACAGCCCGGACTTACCCAACTGACTTCTTTTTGTTTCCCCAGCTCAAATCAAACTTGAAAGGCCACCATTTTGGGACTGTTAATAATGTGCAAACTACCGTGACAAGTGTTTTGAAGGAGATCCCTGTTCAAGACTTCCAGGCAAGCTGTGACATGTGACAGAACTCCTGGCAACGGTGTATTGATTGCAAGGATGTTATTTTGATGAATTTTAATTATATATGAGTATATCTTGAACAAATCAAATTTTATGGAATCAGGTCTCATTAGTTACCAGACACAACCTTGTATTTCTCCAGAAAAATATTCTGTGTGGTTTCCATTTCATGCGCCCTCTGTTTACTGAAGTAAACTAAGTCTCACAAGTGAGGAGTAATTTTAGCAAAATTTCACAAGTGAGGAGTAATAAAAGTATTAGCTAAGCCTCATAAATGTAGTAATACTAACAAAGTCTCACAGATGTGTAGCAGTAATTGCGAAGTCTCACAAGCGTGGAATTATACTGGGAAAGTCTCGCAGGTGTGGAGTAATATTGGCTAAATCTTACAGTGTGGAGTGATATTGGCTAAGTCTCACAATTGTAGAGTAGTACAAGTACTCACTGAAGAACATTATAGGGATTTGGTAAACAGCATTCATACAACTCACATATCCTTCAAGGCTGATCATTCACAGTCTTCATTCTGAGTCCTTTTGCAGTATCTGTTGTAATATGCTTATGTCTAGGAGGACAAAACTTCTCTTTAAGCTGCAACAAATTCTAGACAGCACAAAATAATAGGGCACAGTCGTTTACATCTACAATAAAGCATTCCTTGTTGATGACTATTATTGTTTTTGTACACAAAAGAAATCCATATTTTTGTTTCTTTATGCTGAAAGATTTTATATATATATATATATATATATAACCTGATACGTTTATTTTGTTCTGGTATTGCCTCATCCATGCTTTACATAAATTATAAATAACACTCTTTTTTTTCTCATTTTATAACTTTTAGATTACAAACTTTCATTAATATTTTTTTTTTGGGTCACACAAGAATAATTTTTTTTTAAATTGACTTATTCCTGCTGTGTATTAACTCTGCTCCTATCATAAGCCAGTGAGATAGCATGGTCAAAAGTAACAAATAAAATGACGGATTATGATTGATTTAATTTACATTTTTTAGAATTCAACTTTTAGATTATGCAGTAAGCTAAATATAAGCCTAGTGTTATTAACTGGTGAAACAAAAACATGACTGATGTGTTTAAAAAGAAACATTTTTTGCATGTAGTTCTGTAAATTTTTTATTTGGTAAGAAAAGAGGTAAAAAATGACAGGTGATTATTTTTCCATCTGTGATGTTGTAATTTCTTTTTATGATTATCCCCAGTTTTTTGTTTTTTTTTAACTACAGGTTTATATTTAATTCTGACTGTAGGTCTGATATCTTTGCTGTTAACATTTTATTTACTGTTACATCTCAGCTGTACCAGTGACAAGCTTTATGTGATAACATGTGTTCAAGTAGTGCATTTTGCTGTACATACATTTGTAATAAATCTACATAATCAATAGGGGTTTTTTTCCTATAAAAGTTGTTCTGTGGTACCATGGGTTGGTTGTTCATTGTATGTCTGTCTGCGTTTCTGGTGTACTTCATGTACTTTTCATCTCTCAGATTGTTCTCAAACTTTTTGAGCTAATGACGCAGAATTATAAAAAAAAATGATATTATAGCTACCCACTTGTCTCATTCAGTGGACAAAAAATTGACTTTTTCAAAGGTTATTGATCATATCTTTGACATATACCAATTTCTAATATATAAAGAAGTTATATAAAGAAAGCCGGATTAGTTTGAAATGAAGTAAATCTTATGTTTACCTGATTTTTCTTCCAATGACCTTATCAGTGAATATACAAGTTTTTAGGTTTTGGACAGTTTCACAGATTTAATTAAAGCATTTTTATAGCAGAATGCTTAACACAATATGAAATAGCCTCAGTATATACAGACAAGGTGAAGATGTATGTACAGAAAATTTTGGGTTTTTTTTCACTTTTACAATATTAAGTGCACTAATTCTAAAATGATGTGTTATGGTGCCTTTCAGAGTGTGCTGTGGCCCTAATTGTTGCCACAGGGAGTGATATTTTATGTACCAGTATCTTTCGTGGGAAATATAGAGAGTTTGCCAGGATTATCAATTGGCGGTTTCAATCTTAACAACTTAAGGTATGCAGACGACACAGTTCTGATTGCTAAAAGTGAAGGGGAGCTACAGGCTCTTCTGGACGTCGTGGTTCGTGAAAGTAAAAGTAGAGGCCTCAGCCTGAATAAAAAGAAGAGTGAAGTGATGGTCATATCAAAGAAAAGAATACCACCACAATCTAGCATTACCATCAGTGGCACAGAACTGAAACAAGTTGATAGATTCAAGTACTTAGGAACGATTATAACAGCTGATGGAAATGTCACAACAAAATAAAAAGCAGATGTGCTCAGGCCAAGTCAGCATTCCAGAAAATGAGAAACATCTTGTGCAACAGATCCATATCAATGGAAACAAGATTCCAAGTACTTAAATGTTAAATTGAGCCAATATTGTTTTATGGATGTGAAGCATGGTCTATGAGTAAGAGTGTACAGCGAGAAATGGAGGCCATGGAAATGTGGTTCATAAGAAGGATGTTGAAGGTACCATGGACAGCTAAGAAAACCAATGAAGAAGTCTTAAGAGAGGCTGGAGTTAAAAGGCAAATTACAACAAAGATCAAAGGCGGACAAGTGAGATTTGTAGGACATTTTCTGAGAATAGGAAAACTGGAACACACTGTGGCAAGTGGAAAAATTGAGGGAAGAAGAGACAGAGGAAGACAGAGAGAGAAGTTACTGGATGGGCTGTCAGTGTGGCTAGGAAGAAAGTCATCAGCAGATCTCATAACCAAGTCTAAAGACAGGGAATTGTGGAGAGAAATGATCACCTACACCATGCGGCATGGCACTTGATTGATTGATCTTTCATGGACAATCTATAAAAATCTTGTCATCTCTGGTGGCCACGCAAATTTGATATAAAATTGGGAGAAGATGAGGGATGATTTAGCTAAATTCAGAGAAAACAAGAGAGACTGGCTGAATTCAGAGAAACTAAAGGAGAGTTTGACTAAATTTAGGGAAGATAAGGGAGAATTTGGCTGAATTCAGAGAAGACAAGAGAGGTTTTGACTGAATTTAGTGAAAATAAAGGAGAATTTGAACTCAGAGAAGATAAAGAACTTAACTGAATTCAGAGAAGAAAGGAAGGGTTTGGTTGAATTCAGAGAAGACAAAGGAAATCAGTCTGTAAAGAAAAAAAAAAGCTTCAGTTACTGTTTTTTTTATTCACCTTTATAACTATTTTATGGAGTAGACAAATATTCTTCTTTTGGCTTATCTCTTCTGTGTATTGCTATGTATAGCAAGTAGTTTAACCATTGGCATCCAGTCTGAAGCACATTTATGGCTTGACATATTGTAACACAATTTCTCTTCAAGATGCTACATAGTACTTCTATACATCCTCTCCTGGGTCATTCCCTTTGTCTGCTTCCTGACCTTTGCCTGGTCCCAGCCATTTTCAGATAGTCTGCTTGTTCATCAGATGGTCAAGCCAGTTCATTCCTTGTCTTTCATTGTACTGTCAGTGTTTTCCCAGAATGGATCGGGTGATGTTGTTTCTCTCCTTGCCTCTGTTGTTTGATGTCTTTCTCAAGCATCTCATTTCACGGATGGCAATTTTTTGTCGAGTTACAGTTTTTCAGGATTGTTTGCTTTAAATACGTTGATGTTTGCAGTTATTCATTACATCCATAAGTGCTCAATCTCCTTCTCCTTGTGACTTCTCAGCACAGATGCACATACTTTATAGCACCAGCTGGAAGGCACACACCTGCAGGGATAGAATCCATGTCAAACTATCGATTTGATCACTATGCCTTTGGAATTTTTTTTTTACCCATTCGAAACAATATCATGTCCTGACAAATATCATAATCGATTAACTGATTATTGTCAGTGAATTGATCAATATCAGTCTCTTGTGGAACTTTAACAAAAGCCTCATGGTAATTGAGGGAGTGCCAATTGAGGAAGTAGAGTATTTCACATGTTTAGATAACATAATGGATGAATATGGAGGAAAGGAAAAGGATGTTAAAGCTAGAATAACCAAGACCAGACAACATTTATCCAACTTAACAAAATATGGTCATCTAAGAACATCGCAACAAGAACCAAACTTAGGCTTTTCAATACAAACGTAAAGACTGTCCTGCTATATGGTTCAAAGACATGGGTTATGACCAAGACAATACAACAGAGGATACAAACATTCATGGACTACTGCTTGAGGAGGATTTTAAACATTAAATGGCAGGACAAGATCAGGAACGAGGAGGTCTTGGAAAGAGCAGGACAAGAACCTATATGAACCTACAAATCACGTCTAGGAAGTGGAGGTGGATTGGCCACACTCTGAGGAAACGCGACACCAAAATAGAAAGACAGGCACTGACATGGAATCCTCAAAGAAACAGAAGACGAGGAAGACCCAGACTTACTTGGAGAAGAGAAATTATGACAGAGCTCAAAGACAAGGGATGCACGTGGAAGGAAGCAGAGAATAATTCCAAGAACAGGGGAGATTGGAGAGCCCTTATCCGTGGCCTATGCTCTCAAGGGAGTGAAAGGCGATGATGATGGTGGTGGTGATGATGATGATGATTGCGGAACTTTGCCTCCCTAACAGCCCTCTTGTAGGCCTCTCGGTTGTAAGCAAGATGCTCTGCTGCTGATGAATCCATTCACAGATCGTCAACGATGTCATGCAGCCATCTTCACCTTGGTCTTCCTCTCTTTCTTTTCCCCATTATGTACCCTTCCAAGATTGTCCTCTCTAAATTCGTATGACGTTTAATGAGTCCAACATATTTTAAGGTTTCTCTGTTTAATCCTTTTTACTAGCCAACCTTCTTCAATATTAAGTTCTCGCAGTATGGATATATTTGAAGGACTCTTCTGTAGCATTTACATTCAAAGGCATTTATGTGTTTCTCAGCTGTTTTGTTAAGTGTCCAGGTCTCACAGGCATATGTTGCGGTGGGAAAGATGCATGCCCTTAAAAATCTTATTTTTATAGTTCTGTCTGTTCCTCTCCACAGATTCTTTAGCTGTTTTACTTTCTGAAGAACAATAGATGTCCTCCTTTTAATTTCCCTCATTGTATCTCCATTATTAGTTAGTAATGGTCCAAGATATCCAAAGCTCTCCACCTCTTCCCATTTGTCCTCACTGATCAATAAACATAGGTGATATATGACAACATTCGTATGCGTGATTCTTAAAACCGCTCCATATTGTCTCCACTCAAGCATGTATAAACTGTATAATACAGCACTATCAAACGCTCTCATGTAAGAGGGAGATTTTGGAGATTATAAAAAAAAAATGTCGACGACCAAGGGTTAAGTTACTTGAGTGCAGCATATAAGCTACAATATATACCGTAATATCTTTACACGCTACGACTATAACAGGTGTATATTTCTAAACCCCCAGACTAACCCACTGGTAGCTCGACTCTGACTTGGTAGTCTTGTCAACGCCAGTTGTTGATAAGCCTGGATATGAAAAAGAAACTCGGCTGTGACAGGTCTGAAGTTGCACGCAGTGGATTTATTTGAAGAGACCAAGTGGTCTTATTCATGTTTACACTGGTTCGTTGGGGGTGGGGGGGGGGGTCCCACACAGAATATTGGGAGAAGTAGGAAGGGAGGGATGTTTATGGATTATCTATCAATACTGACGAATACGAAAGGAGAGCAGTCGTGCGTGACAGGTGAAAGGCAATATGGAAACGGTAGAATTGCTCTCTATCGTTTTATCGTAAATAATATTCATGTTTGCCTTGGCTTCAAGTAGGAGAAGGTAAGCGACTGCCGACAGTTATGAATTGTACTACCATTAGTTTGGACCTTTTTTTTTTTTAGCCGATAAAAGTTTTCAGTACAATTCACTTTTCTTTATCTGTGGGAATATAAATTTACATTTTCAAATTTCTTTTCCAAATTCTAAAGTTTTGGTCACCTATTGTGTAAATTAGTATGCTTGGGTGAACATTAATCATATTGAAATAATACAGTATGCCTTTATTGATACGAGCGTTAGTGAAGTAATGTTGTTGTAATATGATACAGCGTAATATATTTTGTGATATGTGCGTCTACGTGTGTGTGTGTTTTTCTTTGCTGCGATGAAGAATAGTTATGTTTTGATGATGCTGTGTGTGGTATAGGGTTTTTGTTACAAACTCTCCCTAGTTTTGTGCGATTATAATCTGACTACCTTGTTTGTATGCGAAGACGCTCCTACTAGTGTTCACAGAACAGATGCGAAGAGGACAGATGGGACTTCTACTGAAAGGTGAAACGTAAGTAACGGCAGTGCATTGGTGACGTTAAAATCTTGTGCTTTTTTTTTTTAATTTCGTGTCTTACTCTGCGTTCTTTGCGTGGTTAACGTGTTTATTTAGTGTTTATTTAGATATAAATGTATACTGCAGTTTGATATGTCTTTCCATTATCACATATAGCAACAAAAGAATCTTAGAATAACTGAAGGTGGGCGGAAAATGACGCCATGGCTCCTTCAAGAAAAAAAAACAAATAATTATCTTGCTTACATCACGATGAATGACTTGGCGGAATAAAGGAACAATGTGTAGTGTTTCTTGGAAAACGAGAAAGAGGTCGGCCGATGAGACGATGAGCGCAGGACATCACTGAAACACTAAACACCATACTCACTGAACTAATCCTGGCTCAACAACAAAACGGTTTCAGATCAAAGGAACAAATTTATGCGAAGGGCAAGCTACATAAAGAAGAATTATATGCTTCGTTTTTTTATATGCTTCTCTGCATCGCTGATATATTGTCATCTAGCTGTAAGAGTATCGCTTCCTCTTATTCTTTTTTCGGTAGACGTCTAGTTCTGCTAGTTCAAAATTGTGTGTTTTTCTTCTCTCCTGTGAAGTCATCTTCAAATATACAAGTAAAAGACAATATACACAAACTATCACTATACCAAGTGCCTCTGTGGCAAGATGGCGCAACCTTTACCTAGGGGGCTAGTGGAATAATGAATACTATGCTTTTCGTTCTCAGATATTTCTGTCTCCTCTTTGTTTCATCCGTGACTAGATTTTTATGAGTCAGTTCTTGAATTTGTGAATTATATCCATGAAAAAAAAGAGTCATTCTCGAATATTTCACAACACAATTCTGATGTCCTCATTATCTCAGCCAGATTTTAAACTGCATGCAGTAAAATCAGAGCTTACTTGTATAATGTAGGTGTTTTTATGTTGAAGTATATGCGTGCACTTGTCTGCTACCCGTCATGTGTAATAGCTTGGAACTTGCAGGACAGATGTTGCATTTACGACACAAATAATGGAATGTCAAGAATGGACAGAATCAGAAATGATGTCATTTGAAATAAAGTAGGAGTTGAACCCGTTCTGAACTATATTCAAAAACAGCAAATAAAATGGTTCAGTCATGTGTCACTACTACCAACAGAACGTGTACCAGAGAGAGCAGTGTTTTACAACCACACAAAGGCAGACGATGGACCGATGGTAGTAGAGTCCTTGAATATCTCAATGTACGAAGCCAACAGGCGAGCCATTGGGAGACAATTGCACTTCACCTCTACACCTATCAGTAAATGAGGAAGGACAAGACAAGACATAATGGCGACCGTGCAAGCGACTGTCCTATTATCTTTATCTTTTTCCTAATGAGGGACTTCCAAAGCGAGGAAGAAATGTTTATCTGACCACAGACATGAAGTAAATTTGACGTTTCTCGAAAAAAAAACAACTAACAGATAAAATTAGACCCAAAAAATCTATAACATAAGACAGCCGTTCTGAAGACGTCGCAGAAACTGAAAATGCTAGGTCCTTATCTGGCAGTGAAACAATAACTAATAATGTCTGGGGTTTTTTTTCACGGGTACACATATTTGTATATTTTCCAGTATTGATGTCTTCTTCTTCTTCTCCGTTCGAGGTTGTTGGTCACTTCAGATCCTGATGCCTGTCGGCACGGCAAAGCCCGCAGTCCTCTCCAGATCCTGATAGGAGCCCCAAAGCTTTTGCCCCAAGATTGTGTCCTCTGGCCATGCCTCACGCCTCAGGTCTGCATGGTTTGGGCACTCTTGAAGGATATGTTCCGGAGTCTGGACTCCACTGCCACATGGACACTCATTTGTGTGAGACATTTTGAGTCGATGCAGGTGGCTCAGTAGTCTGCAGTGCCCTGTCCTTAGGTGAAAGAGGATGGTTTGCTGATGTCTTTGTAGTTGGTGTATTGGATCTATTTCATTGTTGCTTTTCAGTTTCTTTTTTCCATTCAGATCTGCACTGGTTACGGATTATGGTTTTCGTCTCTTGGTAGTTTACTGGATGATTGGTCTGACCTTGATTGCTGCCAGCTTTGGATAGGCTGTCAGCTATTTCATTGCCAGCTATTCCACAATGTGATGGTACCCATTGTAATGCCACAATTGTTGACAGTGTAAGGTGCTTCAGTTCTGTTATGATTTCCTGTATGTTTGCCTGTGGGTTCTTTGTTATTTTTAGAGATTCCAGAAGTGCCCTGCAGTCTGTGAAGAAGGCCATTTTGTATGGTGGGTGCTGGTTTTCTGTGTTAAGTGTTCTGAGGGCTTCAATGAGAGCTGTTGTTTCTGCCCTGTAGTTGGAGGAAATCTTTCCCGTTGCGAAGGATTTTTTAGTTTGTCTCCCATCGGTGTATCTTATGTAAACGCCCCCACCTCCATTTTTTACTGCTTTTTCTGCAGACACATCTATGTACATGTGTCCATTCAGCTGGGTTGTATTTGCTGTCAGTCAGCTCCTGGGTCAGTGTCTTCATCTGAAATGTTGTTAGGTAGTCATGTATGCCTGGTACCTCTGTGAGGACTGTTATCTTTTCACAGTGACTGCTCCTCCACAATTTAGAGTGGTTCATTTTTTTCATGAGAGGTGGAAGGAGGTCTTTATAGTGTTATTGCAGTTGTGTTGTCAGATGGGTTCTTTTCAGCCTGTTTTTGTGGAATCCTGAATTCTTTTGTTCACAAGGTGGGTTGTCAGACGTATTAACTTTTGTTTGTGAATCATTAGTTTTTATTTGTGCCTGACCTCAAGAGGTTGATTGTGCGTGTATTTCTCCATCTCCGTGATGGCAGGCCAGTGTTTTGCACTTTTGTTAAGCGAGCGGTGATTATGTTGGAGGCTGTGGCCCAGGCTATCATGCTATATTCGAGTGTTGGCCTTAAAGTGCCCACATATGCTTTTTTCAGTATGTTGCTGTTGGCTCCCCAGGTTGTGCCTGTCAGCTTTTTGACCACAGATAGCTTTTTTATTGTTTTGTTTTCTGTGTCCAGCAGGTGTGGCTTCCAGGTTAGCCTCTTGTCCAGTTTCACTCCGAGATATGTTGGCTGTTCTGTCTGTGTGACCTCTCTTCCTTGCATTTCTAGTTTAAAGAGTGTTGATGTATTCTCCTGGATGGCAGAGCTTTGCTTAGAGCCCCTCTTCCAAGATCTGCTGCACAAAGTTAGGAAATCAGCCTACACCGACTACATCGTGACAATGTTACATCTCCTTCACCGGTTGCATGAGCTGCAAAGACCACAATGTCTTGTCTTATTTCCTCTCTCGTATACCTTTCAGTGTCGAGGGATACTGACTTCTTCATATGATTCATCTGTTTGTATTATGTAAGGAGATGATTAAAATTTCCTTTATTTCCTCCGTCCATCTCTTGTTTGAGTGGTCTCTCCTTCTGTTTCTTTTATATTTTCAGTATAAATGTTTGCTGTAGATACTGTCTGGTGGTAATCGTGTAACGTGGCCAAACCATTGACTTGTGTTTTTGTTTTTAATTGTTATAGTTTAATTCTGGTGCTCCAACCCTTGCCCTTGTGGCGTAATTCTTGATTGTTTCTCCTTGATATATTTAGTATTCTCATCAAACATCTCATTTCTGTCGTGATGATTTTCTTTTTCATTTTTAGATGTTAATGTCCTTATATGGCAGTGACGGCAGAGAGCTGAAGCAGAGAGGAAATAATATTGTTCAGTGTGCTTTTTGTTCCCTTGTTCTGCTTGTCTTGTCTTTATCGTATTTACTTACTGCATCTTCTTCTTCTTTTTTTCATGCTCAAAATGGCGTTGGTTGCGTTGTATCGCTCTTAAGCATCTTTTGGCCTGACACATCCTACCTCGGCTGGCGTACTTTTTTGGATCGAGTTCGCCTTTCAGTTGCAGTCCTTATTCACTTGCCTAGATTATAACTACTCTCTGTTTACAGTGGCATCACTGGAGGGGGTAGGGATGGAACAGATGTTGGTAGACTCTAGTTCGGCCGTAGATATCAGTCGCAGGCCACTATCTCATTCTCCTTGAGTGATGCGCTTTCTTTGCAGACTACAGGAAACCTAAAATAGGAGAATTAAATCTTATAGCAGATCCTGAAACACTTTCTTCACTTCTTCTTCCTCTTCATTCTCTTTTTTCTTCTTCTTCCTTTTCCTCCTCCTCTTCTTCTTCTTGAACTTCTACCTCCCGGGAATTGATGTTCTTTGTGGTCCACGCGGTGGAAGGGTTGGGCCACAGCATCTTGTCGGAGTGGATGTGTAATTTTGGGGGCGTTTTTCAGACTCTGAGTGGAGGTAAAAAGCAAGGGGTATACAGTACTTCTTTAGCAGACTCCACTACCATGGGAGACCGTCTATGTCTCCCCTGTTAGCTATGCTAACGAAGGCACAAACCGTGGTAAAGGGTATTGGTTAACTATAGTTTGCCAACCCCCGAGGCTACCATATCAGCTACGTGTCGCTGACTACCAAATAGGACTGCGTCTTCACCCTTTTAAAACTTCTTGTGAACATAATATCAAACAACACTTTACAGGAGGAAACCTTGAACAGAACCAGACTTAACTTGTACACATTTTTTTTCATTGGTTTCGGTGAGATTGATGATGACCAATAATTGTGTCCGCTGTCGTTGCAGATTTGAAAATTCTCAGTCTAATTTTATATTAAACATTTGACGACTAATATTCTAACGAAATGTTTGCAACAAGAAATTATGCTGAGGTACAGTTTTCTAGTTAAAAATAATAATAATAATAATTCTCTCCATTTTCAATCAGCCAAACTAAAAAACAATGGCCTGCAAATACATGAATACTGATGCTATGCCATTGATTGCGGTCTGGTCCTATGTTTTAATAGTACTCTAAAAATCCATGAAATAATCGATCAGCATTTGCTTGCAGGAACTGATTAAATAATATCGATTTCTGCTCACACGATGGTGGTATATTTTGCTGGAGGCCGAAAGACTAATAGAAAAAAAATAAAAAAGGATTTAAAAAGTGAGCTGTTCAGGTGCGAGATATGACTTAGCCATTAGTTTTATAGTCCATAAATTACGTGGATTCTGATGTGTAACTCCGAGTTTTCTGTACAAGTTTCTGTCCGTGTTTACAAGAATATCTTAAAATATATGAGGTGAAGAAATAGTTCTTGCTAAAGTTCACCGGAACAGCGGTCTAAAAGACTTAAAAGTATGGCGCGCTGTATGGTTAAGCTGCATTAAACTGAGCCTTCTGGAGCTTGTACTTGAGTCTTCAAGGAGTAGAGCACAGAAGAAGAAAGAAACTATATACATCTTACATCCTTCCCGTGCCGCTAAACGTCACACAGGGCCTGCATGGTAGTTCGCCAAGATGTCCTGTCTTCGGCGAGTTTTTCAATCTCATCAAGGATGTTATGCCCACTGAATTGGCTTCTCTTAACAATGATGTTATGCCCACTGAATTGGCTTCTCTTAACAATGATGTTATCCCCACTGAATTGGCTTCTCATAACAATGAGGTTATGCCCACTGAATTGGCTTCTCTTAACAATGTCCTCTTTCGAGTTTCACGTGGTCGACCTCTTTTTCTTCGGCCTGTTGTGTTCAATTTGATAGCTTGTTTGGGGATTATCTGATTGTTTCTTCTCATCACATGACCGACATATGTCCACTTTCTTTTTCTGATCAACCATGAGACAGGTTGTTGTTTGCTGATCTGTCTGATCTCTGCGTTGTTCTGGAATTCATTCCATTTTATACAGAGTATTTTCCTTAGGCATATGTTTTCGAAAGAGTCTAATTTCTTGTCTATTTCTTTAGTTGTTTTCCAGCTTTCACATGCATAAATGAGAGTGGATATTACATTTGAATTGAATAATCTTAACTTGATTTTTGTGCTTATAACTTTTGAATGCCATATGTTCTCAGAATTCTTGAAGGTTAATGCTGCTTTGGCAATTCGAATTCTAACTTCTTTTCTGGTATCACCTCTGTGGTCTATATAGCTGCCGAGATATGCAGAATGGTTTACTTCTTCAACAGCTGTTTCTTCTACGTATATTTGTCCTTCGTCGTTAATGAGAACCTTCATTATATATATATATATATATATATATCACAGAAAGCCTTTCACTATGAGCAGATAGAAGTAAAAGGTGCTCCACCTTTTAGTGAACATGCATTTGTTTTCAAATTAAATATTATTAAATGCTATATATTTGATACAATGTACCTGTATCAGGTAGTTGAACAATGATTGTGCTAGATTAGCTCGGAACATGCGGGTGCTTCACGGTGCCAGAATTGTTTCTAATTTTTGTTATCCCTGCTGCGTAAGTTAATGGGTTCTACATAAAGTTATATAACAGTAAGGAGTAACCAAAGTCCAATAGTTATCACATCAAGATGTTTATAAGACAAGGGAAACACATCGTGCCTATTTTGTGTGTACGTAAAATTAATACTGAGATAAAAGGAATTTATCCGTTACGAACAATATTATATATTATACTCATATCTGCACAACATACCCATGAGCAGGAAGCTTCTGTTTGGAAATTAGGCCATGTCTTGCCTGTGATACTGTTTATTGCTAATACAAGGTCCGACAATTAAGTGATGAGACATTCCATTAAAAAAAAATAAAATAAACGACAGTTGAAGATATAACCTGTATTTTGTTCAAAGTTAGCCCCTTGTGCATTGATAGTGAGTGGCACAATCTAACAAACTCTGGAACGACCTCTGCAGTTCTTCTGTTGATATAACCCTTAAACTCGATGTTACGGCCCTTTGGATGTCATCAGTATCGGCAAAGAAGCGTCGTTTCGATGGTAACGTTATTTTTGGGAATAGAAAATGATCGCAGGGAGACAAATCTGGGGAATAGAGTGGATGATTGAGAACACACACTTGTTTTTGGGCCAAAAATTCCGCCCGGTGAGCCGGTGCATTATTTCGAAAATGGAAAAAACTGTCAGGTGTTGAATATTCGGGTCGGACTCGGAGAATCGTTTTCAATAGGCGTTTCAAAACGTAAATAAACTTTGGCAGTGACAGTCTGTCCCTCTGGAATAAATTCTATGTGAATAACTCCTTTGCTGTCGTAGAAGCATACCAACATTGTCTTCACTTTCGACCTTTGAGGACGAAATGTTTTGCCTTTTGGTGATGATGATGACTTCCACTGACCACTTTGGCGTTTAGTTGTGGGATCATAGTTAAAAAATCCATGTTTCATCTTCTGCAACAATCAAATTTAAGAAATGTTTATTTCTCCGACACATTTTGATTATGTCTTTTGCGTTCTCAACACGCTAATGTTTTTTGGTCATCAGGCAAAGCATGTGGTACAAACCGGCAAGCAACTTTTTTCTTGCTCAAATCTTCCATTACAATATTATGAATGGTCTCTAGGTTAACACCAAATTCATCTGCCATCATCCTCACAGTCAAACAACAACCCTTTTGTATCCGTTCTCTGACTTTTGCAATAAGTTTCTCATTACGAACAGAAATTGGGCGTCCATGTCTAGTTGCATTTGTAATCGTTTCCACACCATTTTTGAATGGTGAATATCACCTGAATATCTGTGCACAAGATAAACAATTATCTCCATAAACTTGTCGCATCAATTCAACTGTCTCAATAGCACTTTTCCGAGTTTTAAACAGAATTTAATGTTAGCTTTTTGCTCCATGCCGATTATGTGACAATGCAACTCTAACTAGGTCAACAAGATGGTAGGTTATTTGTCGTCTGCTTGTCGGGCGGCGATGAAAAGTTACGAAATCATAGATGAAGGTTGCCTCTTTGGATTCCATGCTTTGCTTCATAGATGGCATTTTGTCTTGGCCATATTAAAATCAGTCTCATTACTTAATTGTCTGACCTTGTATCTGATAGTATTGTTTTGTTCGTTGTTTATTACATAATCGAAGCACTAGATGGTGATAATAATAATGATGATTTTTTTAATGGAAAAAGTGGGGGCTTTCCTTAACTTTCGAGAAATGTCTTAACGGGGGAAAAAAACTACAACGCAACGAAAATTGAATTCTGTTGGAGCATGGTTATTTGCAAGATGGACTGGTGGTTACAGTTATAGATCCAGTTTTGCCATTCAGATGGAAGCCGCGAAACATTTTTAAATGCGTTCGTCTAATTTGTTGTTATGTATTATTTAATTTGTTTTAGTCACATAGAAAGGCTAGTGATTTTATGTCGTCATAGATTAAACATGCGAACAAGTTGTGGCTTATTTCAAATGATTTTTTGTTGTTGTTGTTGTTGTTACAGACAGGGATTAAGGGAGTGTAACTTAATTGAAAATGCCTTTGAATGTAAATGCTTCAGAAGAGTTCTCCAAATATCGTGGACACAAAAAAGAACAAATATATCTATACTACAAGAGCTAAATATTGAAGAAGGCTGGCTAGTAAAGAGGATTAAAGAGAGAAAACTTAAATATTTTGGACACATTAAACGTCATGATAATTTAGAGAAGACCGTATTGGAAGGATACATGATGGGAAAAAGAAAAAGAGGAAGACCGAAACGAAGATGGCTGCAAGACATCGTTGACGATCTGGAAATGGATGCATCAGCAGCAGGCCATCTTGCTCACAACCGAGAGGCCTACAGGAGTGCTGTTTGGGAGGCAAAGTTCCGCAAGGGACATGCAAAGGAATGAATGAATGAATGAACTTAATTGAACTTTGTTCCTCAACCATGATTATTTAGCTAAATGTGTCGAAATACTGTCTGATTCTTCTCTCAGTTTTGTTTTCTTTTTTTTTTCAGGCGTCGATATTATCGAGTTGGTTGAGACACGACATATATTTGAAAACATCAGTTTATGTGCAAACGCTTGTTTGTGTGAAATGTTTGATCGTATTCATAGATACTGTTGTGTGTATCCAATTGTGTCATTAACCACTCTTACAACGCTTGTCTGCCTTGTCATGACTGTCATAAAATCTTACATACTTCTTGGGTTGACTTTTTGCACTGTGAGTTTTTATAGTGATTAGTGTATAACATTATTTGAGTGAATTCTGACTTCTTTCAGTTTTCAGGATACAGTATTACAAGATGAGGAACTTTAAAGAAAACTTTATTACATTTTAACAGTTTTAGAAGTGCTAACTGTATTCAGACCATACGTGACAAATTTAAGATGCAGAAGAGGCACCGAGCCCTTATAAGCAACAACCATGAGTTTCTTATCAGCGAGATGCCTATGGATGCCACGTTGGATGCTATTCAGAAGAAGGGCATTCTCAACAGGCATGACTTCGAGCAGCTCAAGACACTGCGACATCAAGGCAGACGAGCTCTTGCCAGGTAGGCAATAACCGATGGCCTAAATATATTTAAGAATATGATATTTAATATTCGAGAATAAATATTCAGATATGCTTAGTTTTGTCCAGGAACTATCACTAAAAAACTTATACGTGAGTGTAACGAATTATAGTCAGTAACACTAATTCGGATGTGAAAGAGTAGAAGAGACTTTGCGTAACTGGCAGATATTTTTAAAGGGAAGTGACTGTCAGAATACTGATTCCTGTTTCCTGTTAAAAAATGCAGGTATTTCTTAGCCGTGTTGCCTCAGAGAGGTCCTCGAGCCTTCCAAGCTTTCCTGGAATCGTTACAGGAGGCAAACTGTCAACATTTGGTCGATTTGTTGTTACAGCAAGCAGGGGCCTTGAATCTCGAGGATCTGTTGAAAGTAAGAGTCTTGAAAAAGTGCTGAGAATAAACAATTTCATTCGCCAAGATCAGACAGAAACGATTAGTTTAACTGCCAAAAGGACAGTGGAACTATGAGCCAAACAACGAACGAAAATCACACCGAGGAAATAGTATGGGGAGAAGCATGGGTTAACATAGTGAAACCTATTTTTTAAAAACAAAATAGACAAAACAAACATAAGGTATCAACAAATGTGATTGGAAAATGTTCTGGGGAAAATAGCGGATGTGAAGCTTTTGAGGCCAGAGGGATGGGACTTTTTTTTTGGGGGGGGGGGTGAGGATGGGTAGATAGATAGATAGATAGATAGATAGATAGATAGATAGATAGATAGATAGAGATAGATAGATAGATAGATAGATAGATACGTCATCTTCTAATATAGCTACAGGTCAAAGACTATATACACAAACTATCACCATATCAAGTGCCCCGGATATTTTTTCTCGGGCGGAGAACGCAATCGACGAAAATAGAACAAGAAAAAAAACTGTACATGTTATGTTAGTATATTCTTTATCACACAACGAACTTGAACTAGCATTCTGTGATGTTTTGCCTCCTGCTCTGTCAGCCTTTCAAAATTCAAATGAAATTCGTTCTCGAACTAACGTTGATAAAAGCTGGTCTGTCTAACAGCTTACATGCAACTGTGCCTATATACATCTTACAAGAAGTGGACTGGAGCACTATGAACTCCTCCAGAGTACAGGGCTGATGATTTAAAATATTTTAAACTTCTGTTGAAACAGATATTAATAATTGTCTCTACTTTGTGCGTTGTTTGTATGAGGCTGTCTAGTAACATGCATCAATGTAATTTTATTTCTGTTTATTCACCCTGAATGTTAGATACTTATTCTGTGATATGTTTCAGCAATCCGGATTAAGTCAGTTCAATAAACCTTCGATTTAACGAACCTTGATACAAGGGATTTCGGTTTTAACGGACTGTACAAACAATAATAATAATACAGTACATTAAATAATAATACTCCAGTACAGTGTCCAAAATGTGAATAAATAATACATATTCTTTATTATAATTTTATAATGTACTTGACTGTGTAATATATATTAAAGTTTTTGTTTACATTAAAAACAATAAAAACGTGATAATGGCCCCTGTAGGTTACGTTCGATTTAACGGTCTTTCAGCATTAACGACGGCCCTTCCCTTCTGCTGGTCAGTGAAGTCGAGGGTTTACTGCACTTCTTAGTCTGTAATATTTGTACTTTAGACGTAGCATATTTATATTTCGTGTTAAATACTTGACATTAAATACACAGACACCATCTCCCGGGGAAGATGAAGGTGACCTCAGAGGACCGGCCAGAACACCTTCAGACACACCGCTTCCTCCAGGTCCAGATCCCCACGAATACGCGGTCAGGCTGACACGAAACTCGCGATTCATTAGAAAATTTGTGGACCCAGCAGATGTTAGTCCGCTTCTTGCACAGAATAAAATTATAACTGCGAGAGAAGCAGACATGGTGGTACACTTGAACGGCAGAAACAAGAAATGGGATGTAAGTACATTATTCACAGAAGTTGGAACTGAAATGTATAAATTTACTTCTTTTCGCATTTTGAAACAGCATTTTTATGCCATTAGGAATGTTGATGGCGAAAATGTATGTCTGGTTTTTAAACTGTTAGACAACAACAAACATTTTGATGAGCGGTCGTTTCCTTGTCGCTCTACCAATGTTTGGTTTCAGATACAAATTCTTACACATATGAAACAACGAGGTTTTCGCACAGAAAAGCAATAAAACACGGTGTTGTATGGTTAGACCTCGATAAAGTAAATCTAGAATTGGGAAAAAGAAAGATAACAAATAATTACCTGGGACTTGAATCACGGACTTTTGGTAGGACAAGCAAATGTCCACCCTAGAGAGAACAGCACACTTATAAACTTCGCTATCTTGCACCCCCAAGTACGCTCTTCTTGCGTGACTAGACGGTAGTTCATCCTTCCGGAGTCCGTGTTTAAGTCCCATGTAATTCTCTTGTCATTTTTCTTTATTTCACGTCTAAAAATGCTTTGTTTGTGCAATGTCTGACCATACAGTACTGCGCTCTATTTCTTTAACAATGTTTAGTCGTCAGAATTACTTACAACAAGAGCAGTTCACATCAACTTTCAAATATTTATACACTCTGCGCCGCCTTTCACCTTGATCATCATTTTCTCATCAAATGATACAGTGCCCTTCATTGAACCATTGTCCATGCGGGGCGACCTTTCGTCGTTTATTTCCAGATGTTTGTAGGAGAAGGAGGTGACAATGGTACTTAGTCTCAGAATGTACTAAGTTTACATGCACAGTAATTAATGTATATGTATATAACTACACACAATGCACTGCAGTAAAGCTGTGATACCAAAATGTATAAACTTGTAAAAAAAAAGTAGGAACAGTTTTATTATTTAACGGTTACAAAGTTGTGACGTTTCGGCGAGAGCCTTCGTCAAACAAAAGCAAACAGGACGAAGAATCAGAGAGAGGACACAAAGTATAGATTCACATGAATTTTATGTTAACGAAATACAAAATGAAATAAATTAACGAAAAATTGTAAATGACTTATCTTAGGTCTTGGAGCAATACAGAATTACAATCGCTTTAATGTCGTCAGGAGCACAAACAATATGCATGTTACTGTGTAAACAAAGCGTTCGTTCTGGAAAGTTTATACTGTGTGAAAGTTCTTTGTGGAAAACTTGTAAAAGTCCTTGATGATAATTTGCTGTGGCACCCTTACAATTCCTCGCGTCCCCTATATTTCCCATTTATCTAAAATATAAGATAAGATAAAATCCTAGTCTCCAAGCCATTACGGCATACTGGGGATGCGGTGTTGGGTCCGTATTTCCAAGGCCATCGGTACATGAACGTGTGATGTGGTCAGTATCACGCCTGTCCGCATTTACCTTCCTGGATGTCTCTGGTACCAATTTTTAGAGGCTGGGTGGGCCCTGTGGCGTTTTTGGTGTGACGGTACCAGAAACAATCCCCACTGCTGGGACTTCAACCTGCTTAGTAAAGCGAGAACCTAACAACTCAACTAACTAGGCAGTTTATCTTTTTTTTTTTAAATCTAAAAGTCTTTATTTCAGACATTTTACATAATCTCGACTTACTCTGTAGACCACTGTCGGGCCACAATTTAAAAATCTAGATTTACTCTGTAGACCACTGTCGGGCCACAATTTAAAAATCTAGATTTACTCTGTAGACCACTGTCGGGCTACAATTTAAAAATCTAGATTTACTCTGTAGACCACTGTCGGGCTACAATTTAAAAATCTAAACGTACTCTGTAGACCACTGTCGGGCCACAATTTAAAAATCTAAACTTACTCTGTAGACCACTGTCGGGCCACAATTTAAAAATCTAGATTTACTCTGTAGACCACTGTCGGGCCACAATTTAAAAATCTAAACTTACTCTGTAGACCACTGTCGGGCCACAATTTAAAAATCTAAACTTACTCTGTAGACCACTGTCGGGCCACAATTTAAAAATCTGTTCCTAACTATAATACATTTTTATTGTCATCTCCATATTTCATTGTAAGGTTTTTACTTCTTTGAGTTTTGCTTCATGTACATTAGTATCTCCGAGTTCGTGTACATTAGCATCCAGTACTAATAATAATCAATTGCCGACATTTTCAGCTCATTATGGCAGCACTTCTTCAACGCGGGGAGCGCGCTTATCAGGCCTTCATGGCTGCCTTGCTACAGAAAGGTTACTCTGCAGTGTTCCACGCTATCCATGAGACAAGCAATGCCCCATCTGGTTCCGACGACGAAGAAGAATATCTCAGCGACAGGGAAAATGATAATGTTATGGAATCAGACGAAGAAATCAAAGCAGAGACTCTAGAAATCGCAAAGAGAAACAGCCTAACAGATGAACTTCTCCGTGGATCTACGTCCAGCCGGGACTTTGGGGCAGACGCGGACGAAGCGTTACTAAAAAGATCAAGTGATTTGATGAATATTGATCATGTTTCGCAATCGCCTGCGCACACGGACGGAAATGCTCGCGTCTCTCCTGCAGCGGATAATAGAAGAAAAACTGTTAACAGCGACGAGACCACAGATAACAACATTAGCGGGAGTGACATTAACAAATGAGCGCGCCAGCGAAATGATAATATATTCAACTCTGTTCACGTGAACACTGAGTGTTAATTCTGCAACTTAGCAAATTCAACTCCGCTTAATTGTAAATCCAATAAGCGATGCTTCCAAACTGCTGTATAAGGTTTGGTCTTCTATTGCTGTTCTAGTGATCAAGGCCCTTATTAACGAAATACTTGTGGGTGTTACTGTGTGTTTTAAGTTGTTCTGGTCGTAAAATTTCAGAATTTTTTTTTTTAACCAGCAGTTATACATAAACTTGGCTGAGAAGAAATAAATTTGACAAAAGAGGGCTTATTCTGTAACCTACTCCAACAAAATGTATTAATGCCAAGTTATTTATAGACTAGGCTTATAGTTGTTTTCTCAAGTGCAATATAAATCACCTTCACTGAACATGTTTTTTTAAAGTGAGATTATCATGGCATACAGAACGAAGAAAACACATGAGAACTTGGTAAAAGGAAAGAACAAACATGTTGTCTGAAAACACCCAAGCACTCAAGTCAGGACACTTCCTTAACTGTATTTACCAAACTATGTTCAGCTCGGTCAGTCACAGAATTAAGGTAACTGGATCGACCCCACTCAAGACGCCAGCGTACAGCACGAAGTAAGATATATATGTCATGAGGCCACTGATGTAGATAAGGAATGTGGTATTTGTTTTTCCTTGAAAGCACTGGGTTTTTGGAATGAAAGCACTGGGTTTTTGGAACAAAATCCCAGGGACCTGCTATGAAGGAAGAAATAGACAATAAACCTTATTATGTAAGACTATTAATAAAACAAGTGACAGCCCCTAGGGTAGTTTTTGCAAAAAGAATAACAGAACCTAAGCACGGGTCGGGGAAGGGTATATGATGAAACTCACAGTAATGAGACAATTCGTTAACACATGCACAAGGACACAGAGGAGACTTCCTGGGATAGGAAGATTTGGAAGGAACTGGCCAATTAGTGGATGAAATATTGAGTATGAAAAACAGTCTGACAAGAGATTTTGTCATTTATTTCTCAAACTTTTGAAACATACTTGATTTCATAATTTAATATTCTTTTTTTAAATAAAATGTTATATAATGAACCCAACCAAAGCCAAACGATTATGATGTTCCTTGGATAACTGAACACCAAAAGCTGAAATGACAAGGGCACACTATGAAAATACCTGCATAGAAAGATGTCACACAATGAAATATTTGATGATTACCTTCTACAGATGCCTGTCTTTCGGGCCACACGTGGGCAAGACGATACTAAAAAGAAAGAAAGGTGTAGCAGCAAATAATAGCAAACAAATTCTTTTCTCTACAATGAAAGTGCTGGTACTGTCAAAATTGGAATATGGCATCGACATGCTCACTTGATCAACAACCCAAACAACCCGGCTGTTGGAGAGAATTCAGAACAAAGCAATGAGAACAGTGCTGGGATGCCCCAGGGACACTAGTGGATGCGACACCTATTGAACATACCGAACATGAAAGCTCAACATAAATGCGCCCAAGTAAAATAGTACATATGAATCAAGAGCATGGAAGATCACCCATTGAAAAAGGAGATTCAAACACAAAAAGGTACACGAATAAAATGAGGTCAATCATGGACATCATCATCATCATGTGCCGTGCTGACTGGTGTTGGCTATTATGCTTCTCCAGAGTATCCGATCCTTCATGCAGGCCATCAGTTCAGTTGGTGATCTCCTCTCACACCATCCCGTCAGACTGTCAAGTATCATTTCTCTTGGTCTTCCTCTTGATCTTCTTCCTTCTATTTTTCCTGTTGTTATAATATTTTCAATCCCCCTCTTCTCATTACATGTCCTATGAAAGTACATTGTCTCTCTCTTATCTTTTTGACAAGGTTTTTTTTTTGTCTTTCCAGCTCTTCTCCTACATTCTTCATTAGTTATTTTTGTTGTCCAGGGGATTCGCAATATTCTTCTAATAAACCACATTTCTGCTGCTTCCAATGATTTTTGTGCAGACTTGCCTATTGTCCATGATTCACTTCCATATAACAAGATAGGTTCAATATAGCATTTTAGGACTCGTTTTCTAACATTCATTGATAAAGATGTGTTAGCTAATATGTTTCTTATTCTCTGAAATGCTGTCTTTGCTTGGCCTATTCTGTTCCTAATTTCTGTTCTGCATTTCCCATCTGAAAATCATGGACAGTTGAGGCAGAAAAGACCATAGGGCAGATGTGCAACCATGAAGAAATCCTCATGGCTGCCGACTGGGTTGATGCCCGAAAATATCCACACCATGCCAAAGTTCACACATGGTTCAGTTGAGAATACCGAAATTGGGTGGCAGGACGAGCAGAATCGGAAATTAAAGAGCAAATTATTAAGCATTTCAACCTGGAAAGAAAAAAAAAATCGAAAACCAGGTGAAGCGTCGAGAGTGGTTGGCCAAAATAAGAGTCACAAATTTCTTCCTTAATATTCTCACGACAGGCCCGTACCAAAGGTAATGAAATGGCAGATCAACTGGCAAACAAATCTATAATCTTGAGCACCCTACAAATGGACAAAGCAGAGATTATAACAGCCGCCCTATCAAAATTACAGGGAGATCAACAAAAGAATTTGGATGCAGTACCTATCACCAAAGACTATGCAAAAGGGGAATAACAAAGGGCAGTGGCAGGCATTCAGAACTTTGCGGAAAAGCTTGAGCTATCTATCCCCCAACACACACTACGAACAAAGCTGAGATTAAAGGCCAAGCACATATCCAACTGCCCTGAGTGCAAGGGAACCATCTCTAGGTCAGAAGCAGAGTGCGGCTGTTCTTCAGGTTCAAGTTCAGTTCTTATTTCCTTCAAATAAAATTTCATTATTACAATTTTATCTCCTTACTTTGTTAAAAAAAGTTATGACAATTTTATCCTCTTATTTTGTTTAAAAATAAAATTTCATGACTTCATTATTATAATTTTATCTTGTTATTTTGATAGAAAAAAAAATGAATGAAATAATGTTCACTAAAATCTCATCCCTCTACTTTATTACAAGCAGTTTTTCCCATTCAACTTCTCTGTCATCTTTGTCCATTATTTGTCTCTAGCATATTCTTTATTTTCCTGTCTATCCTGATGTCCCTCCATAACTTCAACATATGAAGCAGAAATCAACTCAACCTGGAGTACAGATACAAATAAATGTACAATATTGTCTGTATCTCAAGCAGACGTTTAATATGAGGCTAGTGAAAGGTAAACAAAAACAAATTCTGTTAGGAAATTTAAACTTTTTTTTGGTTTAAATTCATATGTAAACCTGAACAATATGCTAAAAGAGAATATAACAATGGATTTATGTTAAAGCTACTGACATGTAAAATAAACGCTTCTGATGGAAACAACTAGCACTTCTCATGAGCTTCAGACATAAAAAACATCCTTGTCCAAATCATTTGAACCTCTAGATATGATACATACTGTACAAGAAACAGTGAACTACCCCATGTTCCTTGAACACATGCCCCAACAAATGACATTTTATTTGCAAAGTGCTACATAATGACTGAATATTATGACCCATAAAAATACCATATCAGAAGCAGAATAAATCCAATATAAAATTATTCCACAAAAGCTGAAAGCCAGAATAAATAATATCTTACATCAAACATAGATATGTAAAATTGAGGTTAAAAAATGAATACATGCAATCACATATAAACAAAAGTTTATTATATGACTGTGGAATATGTAGTAATGTTGTCAGTGCTTTTTGCTTCAGCTGTCTCTTTGTTTACATCTCCCAGTTAGACACATTAAAGGTTTCTTGGTCATGGTTGGGGTAGATATGTTACATTCTATACACTGAACATACATAAACATTACAGTGATATACATACTTGCATCAGATTATACTTAGGTCTGATACCTGCATAAGATTTTAAAAATACCCCTATTTCACATACACAGAAGGTAATAGCAATCTTGCTGTCTCCTGACAGACAACAAAACTTGCCAGAGAAACATCTAAGAATTTTCTATGTCCTTGCCATGAAGTGTTGGAGGTTGATTTAACTCATTTTTACAAATGTATAAACTGAAATTTGAAAGTTTCTTTGTAATTTTTTTTTCTTTGCGTCTACTTGTTCGTAGGTCACCGATATAACTACATTTCCAAAACTTGGTGGTAATTATGCCTACATATATGAAGAACACTTCATTAAACAAAAAACAAGATCTGATTCCTCTTCTTTACATATATATGTATGTATGTATATGTATGTGTGTGTGTGTGTGCATGCGTGCGCACACAGAGACAGAGAGAGAGAGAGGGAGGGAAATGCAGAAGGAAGGACATGAGATCTGGTGACAGTACGGACATGAATAAAAAGAAATAGTGTCTGACTGTCAGAACATGGCACTTCATACACATCATGGACTCCTTCCCACCATCAATGATAGGCATCATTTTATTTGGTCAATGATTCTGTTCCCTCTCAAATGTTGCTTTATTACAGGAACTCTTCTGGCCATGAAAACATAAATTAGATATATAATGATATAACTACAGTGTCCAGCCTGTACATACTCTCTCCAAACATTTCACACTTTTTATCAGATAGGATGAAAGTAATAGGTTCTTTACTGTCATCACTTGTTCCAGCCACAGAAGAAATATGAACTGATTTCAATCTATTTCCCACAATAATTTAATTTAATTTACTATTTAATAGTTTAATATTTAAATTATAATTTAATTTAATTTTCAAGCCACTTCATTAACAAAACATATGAGGCTGATTGGAGAGAATTCTCATATTTTCAAGTAACATTTCATACCAATCACATTTTTTGAGGGGCATGTTTTACAAATATCTGCAGTAGAATTTCCTCTGATTTTATTTTATATTCTCTAAAACTGATGCCTTGTAGATAATGAGACAGGAAGTGACACCATGTAGAATTAAAATAATAAGCACACAATGTGGACTTATTTGGCAGGAGCAATGATAACATAAGCTATGCTTGTTGTTGAAGTTTCATCATTCTGCTAAAATTATTTTCATGTCTGGCCAACCTTGAGAGACCTTGGTATAAAGTCTTGTTTACTGGCTATCCATGTAGCTCAGCAACAAGAAAATGTAGCTGAAGTATACATAATAGATAATATCAGTAGCTGTCTTAAACACAAGGCATAAATCAAGGAATGTAATAATAAACCACATATCTGAACATTATCTGAGAAATATCTGAACAACAATATTCCAACAAAGGCCAGAGATGATCAAATTTCTGCTATTATTCACACTCAGCAGTACAAATGTAGCAACACTTTTCACATGTTCTGTTTTCATCCCAATGTAGCAAAAAGAATGTTAAACATTCTGTTTTCAGTTATGTTATGCTCTCATACAAATACACCCAAGAAGTTTATACACCTGGAAGAGTCCAGGTAGATCCAAAACCAGACCACTTTTTCATAAATAAAAGGCTCCAAAATACTTCACTGGTAAAGTGGTCTCATTAGCAAATTATGACATAATGCCAATATCTAAGTAAAAGCTGACAATGAATATAGGGACAACAAAGAACTAGGATTTTAAACTAAATACTGATGCATTACAAAGAGATAAAGAAACAAAAGAGAAATTTAATATACATGTAAGAAACAGACTGGATGTATTAACACAGTTAATCTTGGTCAATAATTTTTTTCCCTCTCAAATGTTGCTTTATTACAGGAACTCTTCTGGCCATGAAAACATGAATTCATGCCTGGGTGAGATGGAAAACAGAATTTTTTAAAAATATAGTTCTCAAGAAAAATGTAACATATGCCCTGGACAGCCAGACAAACAAATGAGGAAGATCTCAGAGAAACTGCAGAAAGTAAAAAAAAAAAAAAGTTACAACCATACAAACAATTACAATTCTTAACTCCTTAAGACAGAAGTTGGAGAACATGATAATTACAAGAAAACTCAAAAGAAAGAGCTGAGAACTAATTCCCTTCAGCTTTTAAGAATTACACCAGGGAGAATGCAAAGGTAAATGCAAGGTGAAAATTATGTAGCAACTACAGTGGACAGAAGCTGAGGCAACAGCTGATGGGTAATCTGAACACATGGCACAGCGCTCTGCCCTTAGTCTATCTGAAGCCAAGGTCAAATAAAAATGGATGCTCTGTTTTGGGATTGTATCACTGTTCACATCATAGTGAGATTTCTTTGGGTGTAAGAACAGAATCTGCTGAAATTCAGTGTATGATTTTGGCTCGGTACTGAAGTGCTGTATTATGCTTATAAAAATAAAACGAAACTTACAATTCACTGCAAAAGAAGTGGAATTCTGTTTAAAAAAAAAAAAAGTCTTGTTGCACCATAACAATGCATGCTCCTATTCAGTGATCACAAACAGTGGAGGCAATACAGCAGCTGCAGTTTGAACATCTTCCTCTTACAGCCTGATCTGGCACCATGCAATTATGTCTTTAGTCCACTAAAAGAGGCTCTACATTGTTGTAGGTTCACCTCTGATGATGAGATAAGAGACTAAGAGATTATGAGACTAAGGAACTAAGAGTCTAAGGGACTAAGAGACTATGAGTCTAAGAGACTAAGGATGCTGTGCTGATCTGGATTTGAGAGAAGCCAAAAAGCTTCTGCTAAGGAATGAAAAACTTGTGGAGTGATACAATAGTGCACTGACCTGCAGGAAGACTATGTGGAGACATGATATAACCAATATGTTAATTTGCTCACAGTTACTTGCATTAAAAGATATGCTGTCTTTATTTTTTTATTATTCTTCATATTAATTAAATTTTTTTAGAAAAATACCTTTGCACTGAGGCCAAGGCTACCAAATTTTTTTTTAAAAATGAAAAGACTGTCAATTAGTTTCAAGATTTTTTTTAAAAAAGACTTTCTTTTAGCTTAGAACTTGATAAAAATGTGAAAGAGAATAAACATCATTTAAAATGACTTGCATGACACAAAATAAATGATCACAGTTATAAGAATAGAAGACACATCATGGTCTATGCATATTAATTCCAGTAAAGCACATATTAATGAACTGATAACATACAGCACCATGACAATGGCCAAAAAAAAAATTAACACAGAATGGTCTTGTAAGCTCATTATATAAATGTAAACTCATGCATGCATCAGACATTTTTTTTAAAACTGAAAAGCACTTCCAAAATTTGCTGTTCCCATTAAAACAACAAGAACAATTATTAAAGTCATGGCAACATTTTTTTTTATAATATATGTGTATATATGTCATCCTCAGTTTTTGGAAGATAAAGAAAGATGTGTTAAGGCATGATAGGAATGGTTGCATTATCTAATAATTCATGAAATATCAACAAACAGTTACAGTCTTTGCTGGTTTCACAGAGTGTCGCTAGTTCTGAAAGACCAGCAAAGTTCTAACTTTGTTCGCTGTTGTATTGGTTGACATGATTCACAAACACTGTAGGTTTGTTTCTTTTTGCATGATCACAAAAAAGTTGACCTCTGCAAATCCCCATTATATAAGTCAGAAACAAATCACTAAACTATATATAAATGTAGCTGGAAAAATAAATCAATGAAATAAATTAAAAGTTATGATTCAACGAACTGAGAATAACAATTTTTTAAAATATTCATAACAGATACTATAAAACTATTAATTTCACTGTAAAAGTGATATGAATAATGATCTTTTCTTTAAATCAAACTTTCATTTCTTACCCACATGTAACTTGAAGTAATAATTAAATTTATTCTCAGAATTTGGGACAAATAAACAGTCTTGAGTTAAACACACAATAAATAGTTGACAATTAATACTATTCTGTATCAATAATAAATTTCTTCAAAACAGTCTAATACTGTATCAAGCTTGGTCTGGAAGAGATGGAGTTGACAAAACAAGATGCCCTCTACTGCTAAACTGTGGGGCATTACATAAATACCAGTTTTATTCTGTCCAAGCTGCAAAATGGTTTAGGAGTGAGAGCTTTGTGTGTCCAGATCCAACTAATGTGATTTCAAAATGGAGAACATGTTCTAGATAGCTGTATTGGTG
This sequence comes from Achatina immaculata, assembly GCA_009760885.1. Lineage (NCBI taxonomy): Eukaryota > Metazoa > Mollusca > Gastropoda > Stylommatophora > Achatinidae > Lissachatina > Lissachatina immaculata. The sequence goes on from CM019702.1 coordinate 30,550,382, forward strand.
AAAGAAATCCAATATTCTGTGGGCTCTATTATGGAAATCAAGATCCTCAACGCATAAATGCTGCAACAAAAGGAGCTGTGAAAAAGAAATAGGGTCATTGCACAGTTTGGGGTGAGAGGAGGAGTACAACAGATAACTATGAGAATCAGTTGGTTTACAGTAGACTGAAATGGTAAATCCTGAACAACCAATAGTGATGGCAATGTCAAGAAAGTTCACATAAGTAGTAGAGACACAGGAGGTGAAAGAAATCACAAAATGAAACTGATGAAGTCATCAAGGAAATAACAAAAGTTAATAACAAAGCTTATTAAACTAACTGAAATAATTTATTATGCACAGGCAAATCGTTATTAAAACTCTTTTATATTAGAAAGTAGCACTCAGCTATTTCTGCTTTACAGAACAATATAAATTTGCTTCAAGGAAATATGTAAATTTCAATTAATATGCAGTTAATTTTGACTGAAAATTTTAACTGCATGATTAACTGTCATTAAAATTTTTAACTGAACAGCAGCCCTTTTTATATATATAAGAAAAAGAGGCTGACCACATGAAATTCTAAAGAGGACATCATTATTGAGAGAGACCACTCTAGTAGGCATAAAATCCCTTGATGGGATTGAAAAGCTCACTGAAAACAGGAAAACTTGGCGAACTACCATGCAAGTCCTATGTGACATTTAATGGTACAGGAAGGATGAAAGAAGATGTAAGTGTGTATATATATATATATATATTTATATATATATATATAAGCTTGTAATTCAAACAATAGCAAATATATACTCATATCATTCTTTTTAAGCACCGCAGTAATTCAGTATAAATATCAGTATAAATATATGAGTTGTCATTTTTTATACATCAAAAAACTATAATTAGGAAATACTAATTATGAGCTTTACTTAACTCTTAGAAGACTAGAGATCCTTGAAAGGATCTTTGTGCACTGGGCTGCTCCCAACCGAGAGCCCTATAAGGCTTAGGACTTTCTTTCGTTGAAAACGCGATGTTAACCAGTTAGAACTCTTCTGAATCCAAAGTTAAACTAGTATTTTAAGTGTGGGGGGATAAAGACGTTTTTTTGGATACATAGACCGGGGGGGGGGGGGAAATTCAAATTTATTCAAGACTGAGTGGTAGAATGGTCACACCAACCGACTAGACCTATCTTAATATATGTGTTTCTTGTAGCTGTAGATCTGTTAGATTTATCAGATGTCACAAACATCCATAAACATTGATTTTTCTGTGTTGAAATTTGAATGACTATGTATTCTATATTGGATTATGACACAGCTAAGGTAAGTATAAAGTAGATTTTACTGCTCAGCCCTAAAATTTTTTTAGCGCCAAAAAATCGTTCCATTGTTTCACATCAGTTTTTTCTTTTCTTTTTTTTTTATGACAAATAACTCCATTTACGGAATCTTCACTCATTTCCACTTATTTTAATGTGTGATACACACGTGGTGATCATGGAATTAAGTCGGTACAGTAGCTTTTACACAGGGACCCCCGTTCTCCAAAATCTCCACGCCCTTCTCCAATGTCCACGTCGTCAGAAACTAAGGAACGGTTTGGAAATAACGCAGTCTCGAAAGAGTTAAAAAGATTTCCAAAGTAAATCAGAGAACCACAGAGGCATAGATGCTAAAGTACACATGACATGAACAATTGTTCTGTATGTACTTATACACTTGCTATGACAACTTCCAATAATACAATGCTGTTTGATCCAAGCATACTTTGGAACTGTATGCTTTGCTAAGAATAAACTTGAGCTGTTATCTTTTTTTTTTCTTCATGCTGTCATATATCAAATACTATGGTGCTTTCTTATGGTTAAATACTGAAGCTGTCAAGCTGCCAAAAACTAATACATAAACAACTTTCAAGTGGTAAATACCACCTCAGAGATCTGTATGAAATGTCAGATACTAATCCAGGAACATCCTCATCTATGCCTGTGCATAAACTGTATGTGTTTATCACTTTTATCAGCAGCAACCTCCTCCACTTGTACTTGTAGATTTATCCGCTGTCTGCACTGCTTTGCTGCAGGCCATTGTAGCTTTGGAAGGAGCATTGAGATCTATACTTTCACTGTCTGTTGATGGTGTTCGAGATTTTGTTCTCAGTATTTCCCTGCATAAATCCTCAAAAGGCTGTTAAAAAAAAGGAAATAAAATATATGCTGAAAACATGATCGATTGAATGTTCTTAACTTTTTGTTTAATATATCAATCAGACTGACCCAACTTTTTCACTTCATGGCATACACTGAACATTGAAAAAAAACTGCCAAAGTGTACCATCAATTCTTTTAAGTCAGATTTCAACATTTAAACCTAGTAAAATCACTTCTTTTCTGTGACACCTGTGGACCTTTCACAGTAGACTGGTTGATAATCACTGATCCAGACAAGTTGCATAAGCATGCGAATGCTTGTCTTATCTCCTTTCTCATGTACTTTTCAGTGCTGATTAGACAGACTTCTTGATATGGCTTGGTGTTTGCTTTGTTTAAGGAAATATTTTGGGTATCTGTTATCTCCTCCATCCACCTCCTTGTGCAGACAGCCTCTCCCTCTGTTTCCTATCAGAAAAATAATACAAACAACTGTTTTACTTTTGTCTAACTATACTGTAAAGATTTTTTTTCTTTTTTTAAAACTCTGCAGACTGTAACAGTAATGCATCAATGAGAGAATTCTCTATCAGTAAAAGGACTGGGGGCATCTGGTGAAAGACCATTAAGAGTTACTCTGTGCTGAGGTACTGCAGTATCAGAGAAGACACAAGGATTATAACTAGAAAGAACAAACAAACTTTATGGTCAGAAGATGAAAGAGAGATAAAATTGGCTTGCTCTTACTGTGACCAGCTCTGCTGATCAAACAGTTGTAGAATCAGTTATGAAATAAGCTGCTCAGAAAAGTAATCAGTCATGAAACAAGCTGCTCAGAAAAGTAACATCATAAAACAAAGCTGCTCAGAAAAGTAACATCATAAAACAAAGCTGCTCAGAATAGTAATCATCATGAAACAAACTGCTCAGAACAGTAATCATCATGAAACAAGCTGCTCAGAAAAGTAATCGTCATGAAACAAGTTGTTCAGAAAAATAATCATCATGAAACAAGCTGTTCAGAAAAGTAATCATCATGAAACAAGATGTTCAGAAAAGAAATCATCAGGAAACAAGCTGCTCAGAAAAGTAATCAGACATGAAACAAGCTGCTCAGAAAAGTAATCAGACATGAAACAAGCTGCTCAGAAAAGTAATCAGTCCAAAAACAAGTTGCTGGAAAAAAAAATCCAGGCAAACATTGATATTAATGTTAAAAAAAAAAAAAATGTTAAAACCCCACCTACTTTGAAACAGTTAAGCAGCTGCACTTATAAACTGTCAATGATGTCTTCCTCTTAAATGTTGATCCCCCATTTACTGTTTATCAGAAATAAAAGCAATAAAAAAATTATATTTATTGCTTTATTTTATCAACAACCGTTCACAATAACAGCTGTCTCATTGGATCAAATGAAGAAATGTCAAATGGATATAGTAAAACTGACAGCCATGTACATGACACTAGAAGCACTCCTATATTAGCTACTCTCATTTTGTATAACAGAAATTGAGGAAGAAATAAATTATCCAGATAAAAGATGGCTGAAATATAAAGGAAAGAACAAAAACAAAACAAAAAACCAGATAAATTATACACAAGAAACAGACATGTGAAAATCAGAAAGTTTACTGTGGCTTCATCTCCCTTCTTATGACACAGATCAAGAGGAAGACCCCCAAAAAGGATGGATAGATGGTGTTATAGAAACACTCATGAATTATGGCATAAACATCACTAAGGCCACTCATATGGTCCAAAAACACCACCTACATCTCCCCTTGACACCTCATGGTATAAAAAGAAGGATAAAGGAAGTAAAAGTACTGTGACTCCTCATAGCTGGTTTCACACTGCTTAAACCAGTAGAGGACAAAGTGGTATGAACTGGATGGCCGATTTATGGATGCTTTTGCTGAAAAATTAGTAACAAAGAACAAGCAAGCCTGCAATGCCAGATTTGATGATAACTGTTTGCTATCATCTTCTTCATATACATTTACTGTCTATATCTACAGATAAGCCTGACTTTTTGTTGTAGCTTCTGAACAAAAGCATAGATCTTTGCTTATTGAAGTGAGTGCTATAAGACCTGCACAGCTGCATCACAAACCCATACTCATTAGCAAGGAACTGATGTAAAACGGTACAGGAAAGGTCACCCACCTGATAAAGACTTTCTGGATCCTTTGCACTTGTTTCATAGTATCTGAGATTGTTTTCATCAGCAAACTGTGGAGTGAAGCATTATATCTGGTAATTATATTCTGACTTGTAACTGAATGATTTTAAAAGTTATGAATTCTATTGTGAGCTCACTATTTCAGTTAAACAGAATAGTATTTTCTATTACTGATTTCCATGCAACTACAAATTTAAATTTTGCAAATGGCAAATAATGAGAATTACAGCTGTGGCATATGTGATTCAGATATAAGCAAATTCATCTTTTTTTCACTCACATTACTGAGATCTTATCTTGAAGAGAGAGTAGACTAAAATACTTTGTTTGGGAAATAAAGTAATTATTTTCATTCTCTCTAACTTACAGTCAACTGTCCTCTTCTCATTTTCTATTGCTCTGTTGAAAAGGCAAGTCTACTGTATTGTTTAAACTAGGTAATATTTCAACATACATTACATACTAAAGAGCTGTGACTCTCTAATATGCCCCAGGACAATTGTCTTTGTAAATATAAAATAGATTTTACTTTATTTTTTAGTGTAAATCTTGGCTTCCACTGAATGTTAAACAAACCTTCTTAGCAGTAGATGTAGAAACCTGGCGTCTCTCTCTGAGATCACTTTTGTTTCCAATCAAGATCACAGATGTGTCTTCTCTTGCATACTGTTACATGTTCAAAAGACATATTCATGTACTGAAAAAATTGACATATACAACTTCTATTATTATTTCCCCCTCCCAGACAGATAGACGCTGGCTGTTAGCACTGGCAAACCATAAACAATCATAAACTTGGCAATATAATTGGGTTGTTGTACATCTACAATAATTCATAATGAAGAATGCACAAAATTATTTTAATACGCACATTAAATATGAAAAGGAACACTATATAGACTATGTGATTAAAATTCTTCACTAAATACTTTCTGGAATGAATGCAAAGAAAAAAAAAGGATTTTACTGAAATCTGACTTTAGGGTAACTCAGGATAAGCTTATAGACTACTCTGTAGTAAAAACCTCCAACTAAAAAGTAGCACAAATTATAGAAAGGTGGCTTCTCAAAGTAAAGGGGTTGGATTCTGACTTGGTTCTGGAGCACTCCAATCAATGCAGCTATAAAAATGAGTACCTGACACTTATTTTGGGGAACTTTCTGAATTCAGAGATAATCTGCCTGCAAGGCAAACCACACTTAAGAGCACTCTACACATAGCTGTAGGTGAATTACAGAACATAAATGGATATTCATATGCTAATCTGTTCCATTTTACATTTCTTCGCTGAAAGAAAAATATATAAATTTTAAACAAAATGTTTCGTGACAATTTCTGAGGTATCTAGCCAACCTATGATGATTAACCACAGAAATAATTTCCTATTCTGTGAACCCAATCCGAGAACTCTGTTTAACTGTACAAAAACACTGAAAATCACAAACTTACTCTTTTAACAAACAACAGCCATTTCCCTAAAGATTCAAATGAACTCCTGCAGCATATATCATAAACCAGAACACAGCCCTGTGAAGATTAAAAAAAAAAAGGTGTATACTGTCAGATTAAAGTCCTAGTGCTGTACTCATCATCACTTAACTGAAGGCTGACTTGACTGTTTACCCAGGCTGTTATGCCATTTGTTACCTGCCCAGATAGTTTGTTGTAGGACTAGCTGAATCAGTAAGGAAGGTACAGCATCCCTCAGTCTATCTTGGACTGTGGATCGAATCCTGCTTGTCACTTTCCATTCTTAAGGGTTCTCGCTGATGCTACGGAGCACGTGCACTATGCTGAGATCCTCCTTCACAGGAGGAGAGTGGAGAAATATGGATTTGTCCAATGAGGAGCAACGATAATCTTTTAACATTTGCCAGCACAGTACATCTGAACACCTAGCCACTTATCCACCTCTTTTGCTTTTGTCCAGTCTTGTTCTATGGTCATCCTCTTGGTAAAATCAAGAAAGATCAAGAGGATGATCATAGAACAAGATTGGACAAAAGCAAAGAGATGGATAAGAGGCTAGGCATTCAGTCCTGGCTTTCCCTCCAAGAAGGTTCTGTAGTAAATAGCTAAATTTAATTTGTCCTGTCCTCATGATCATTCTGTGCCACATTTCCAGTGAAGGTTGCCTGATAACTTGCCATCAGATGCAGCTAGACAAGCTATCTTTTAACCATGTCTTGATGTTATCCATCCTTCTCAGCAGCTATCATCCTCTTGCTCTTTTGAATTTGACTTTTTTTCTTGAATATGGTATTTGGTAAACTACCAAAGAAGGGTGACCTCAGAGATTGTGGAAGCTGGAGAGGCATTAGCCTCCTGCCACTCACCAGCAACATATTCTGCCATATAATCATCAACAGAATTGTACCAGCACTTGAGGGAAAACTTCAGAAAGAGCAGGCAGGATTTAGGAAAGGAAGATCATGCATAGACCATATATTTGTACTTTATTATTTATTACTTTATTATATTATTATATTAGTATTTGGACAAATATTAAAACAGGTAAATGAGTGGCATAGCACAACATACACACTGTTTACAGATTCTGAGAAAACCTTCGACAGTGTCAACAGAGATGCACTGTGGAAAATTCTAAGATGGCACGGCCTCCCTTATAAGATAGTGAATGTAATCAAAGCTCTATACAAGGGTTTTCAATGCAAAGCAGTTTGTGGAGAACACACTTCCAACAGCTTTAGGGTACAAACATGAGTAAAGTAGGGATGTGAACTATTCATCATCATCATCATCATCATCAGGTGCCGTGCCAACTGGCGTTGGCTATTATGCTTCTGTGAACTATTACCAACATTATTTATTTTAGCAGTAGACTGATTAATGAAAGTAGCAACATCAGATAAACTCAGAGGATTACAATAGACCCTCAACACAGTGATGGAGGACTTTAACTTTGCCGACAACATTTGCCTACTGTTATGCAGGCACAAAGATATGCAAGATAAAATAAACAAGCAAACTCAGAATGCTAACACTATAAAGATTAAAGATCAATGTAGAAAGGATCAAGTTAATAAAGCAAAATATCTTCTTCTTCACTCACTTCTACCACCAAGACCACCCCGCGATCCTAGTGAATTGACTCCCGTGGTCCTCAATAGGTCCTGTGGTCCCTGAAAGGACCATACGAGATCCCCGAGAGGATCACAAGAGGTTCAGAGTATCGCAGGGCTTGAGCCTGTATTTTTGGTGGGTCTCAAAAGTGGGATTGCGTGACACCGTGGTTTTCATTGCACCAGTTTAATCTAGAGTTGGACCTTCTCATCGAAAAACCTCGACGTGTTTTGGATATCAGTATATCCCTGCTGGGTGAGAGGTGGCTGCCCATCTAACCTAGAGATGGACTTTCTCACCGGAAAACCTTGACGTGTTTTGGGATACCCATGTATCCCCGCCGGGTGAGAGGTGGTTGCCCAACCAGTCTAGCATTGGACTTTCTCACCAGAAAACCTCAGCATGATTAGGATACGCATACATCCCCGCCGGATGAGAGGTGGCTGCCTATCTAGACTGCCCTGGTCCAGTGTCTCTGACTTCAGCATTTTGTGGTCAGGGCTGCTACCCTTCCTAGTTGTGACCAGGATGGAGCTTTTGTCCAAGAGGATGAATCCTCGCCACTAGTGACTTCCACCCCTGGGTTGTGCCGGTTTAGGCATAATATCCCAGTATGGGCGTGTTTAGGATGTGACCGACCTCTAGGGCGAAGGTACTGTGACTTAAGTAAGCCATCAAGTTTCACCCTGGTTTAAGCCGGTTTAGGCATATTTCACCAATATTTTACAATATTTTACAATATGATGTGGTTGGCCTCTAGAGCAGAGGTGCCGTGGTATAAGCAGCTCTTGCCGTGAGACTGCTGGACATACCAATTAAGCTTCACTTTACCCTTTCCATCACCTTTTCACATCGGCGCCGCACAGCAACCCTGATTGCTTTTCCTCATTTTCTTCATTGGCTGGGAGGAGTTTCATTCCATGCACAGCATCTGAAGAGTCTCACCAGCAGCGTCTTAACCCCTGGGTTAAGCCGGTTCAGGCAATTCACCCGGTATGAGTGTACACAGGACGTGGCTGACCTCCAGAGCAGAAGTGCTGTGATTTGAGCGTCCTGACCTCGAGACTACTGATTACTTCACTTACTCCTTTCTTTCACATTTTCCACAGTGCTGCACGGCAACCCATAATTGCACTTTTCTTCACTGGTCAGGAGGAGCCCCGCTCCACGCACGACAGCTGAAGAATCTTGCCAGCAGCAGTTGATGAGCTACCAAACATGACTCTCATCTACCTGAAACGTCTGGTTTTCAGGTGCCAGATATTTGCCTTTGCCTCTTCTTCTGTCAGTTTAAACAGTTCTGCCATGAGAAGGCCAGGAGCTGGACCTGACTGTCAGAGACTATTTGAGACGCACGACATTGGAGTGGAGAGCACATCCTCCACCCCACCTCCAACAATAACAGTCCTTAGAACCAAAAAAAATGTGAACAACAAAAAGTACTGAGAGTAGATAACAAGTTAGTGTAGGAAGTCAACAAATTTGTATATCTTGGCAATAGAGTAGAAGATGGAGACAGCACAGAGGACATCAACAAAGGACTTACTAGAGCAAACCAGGCTTTTGCAATGCTGCAGACTATATGGAAATCTAAACAACTAAGCATGAAGATGAAAATCAGGATATTTAAGAGTAATGTTCTAAGTGTACTACTCTATGGAAGTTAATGTTGAAAAATCACCAAAACTATAGAAAACAAGATGAATTCTTTCCAGACTAAATGATTATGAAGAATTAGAAAAATATTTTGGTCAAACACCATAAAAAATAACATCTTGTTGGCAGAAATTCAGATGAAGCCACTAACAGCAATTATTGAGGAAAGAAGCTGGTGATGGTTGGGACATGTACTCCAGATGACTCACTACCAAAAATAGCACAAAGATGGACATCACATGGGAACAGAAGTAAGGGTAGACCAAAGGAGACATGGAGAATAACAACAGAGAGGATGTTGAACAATAGAGCCTGGCCAAGAACAGAACAAAAAAGGCAAAGGACAGGAGGCATTTGTGGAAAACCCTTATGGAAGCCCTATGTGCCTTGACACTTAAGGCTCAGAGAGAGAGAGAGAGAAAGATGATATTTGTTCTATCACTATGCAGTATCTTAAATACTGTACCAGTCTGCTTTTGTTTTTCATTATATCAGTTCTACAAACATATCTTTATCTGTTTTACACTGGAGAAGCAGGCAAAGTTCACGGTAACATGCACTTGCAATAGCACTGGAGAAGCACAAAATTTTACTGCTAGTTTCCTAAGACAAAGAGGCTGAATTCTTTGTCCAACATACAAGGTACACTAACCAGTCAAATAAAACTGAGGACTAGCAACATGCATTTGAAAACAAGAACAGTAAGATAGATAAATTTTCCTGCCTCAAGAAGCTAGGACTTTTAATGGTAATGTTTGTGACACCTTCACTATTTGACTGTACTAAAGTTAAAACAAATTTTGCTTCAATTTCAAGACCAGCAAGAGCAGATGTTAGAGAACTTACATACTGAGTCTCAACAGACATTAATTACTAATATCAATGGCAAAATCAGGTGATGACAATATCTAGAACATATACTAAGATGCAGTAGAAAAGAATGTTTGCTTCGTAATATGCATATACTGTAACTTGGTAGTTAACCACTCTAAGCAAACAAAATGTGTTTCAGTCAGGATAACCAAATTGAAGACTGCAGGTTTCACAGTGAGTGAATGAGATTATGTGATTACACTTCTTATATAGAAGATAATTATACCATTTAAGAAGGAATGACATTGCATGAATGCACAATTCTTATATAGGAATATTTAAGTAGTGCCATTTAAGTAAAAAAAAAATATAGCAATATTTTAAAACTTATAAACTTTAATCACCTGTGCTCTTGTGAAGACTGTTTTGTGATGGCTTCAAATCTTTCTTGCCCAGCCGTGTCCCAGATCTGTACTTTAATACTTCTCCCGTCAAGGTTGATTAGCTTCATTTTAAAATCAACTCCTGGAGAAATGACAGTGAAAAAGACAATGTATGTTACTATATGTGATATCTGTGTGTATCACATAAAAAGATATTATCATACCACTAAAGTCATCAGAATAAGAATAATAAATACATCAGAATAATGGAACCTCAAGCATTTGTCACACAACTGGACTATGAATCTCTTAAGCCAGTGGTTCCCACCAATGGGCAATTTATTTCTCCTTTCTGGTGGTGGTTGGCAGAAGGACAAGACTCAAACTGTCAAACTGTTGAAATATTATATGCATATTATTTGGATTCCACCTTCTGTTCTGAATCAATCTTGAAAAGGAGATAGGGAGGGAGAAGGAAAGGAAAGAGGGAGGGAGAGAGAGAGAGAATGGGTGTGGTGGTTGTTGTGGTAGGGTGGGGGTTGGGCATTATGAAATATGATGAAAAGAGTGCATAGGGCAAAAAGGTTGAGAACCACTGTCTTAAGCTGAATCTTACTTTCATACCAACTTATGATAATATTATAGGCTTTTAAAATAAAATTTAGAAATACTTCCACAGTTAACATTATGGTAACAAGGAAAAAAAAGCGTGAAACTATTATCAAAAACTAGAGTGTGGCAAAAATTATTACCTATTGTTGTAAGATGATTTACATGGAACTCATTGCAGGTATACTGGCATATCAAACAGGTCTTCCCAACTCCCGAGTCTCCAACAAGCAGAAATCGCAGTAACGTGTCGTATCGTTTGGCCATAATTCACGACACCCCACAGACTAGCCCAAAAGCGCTAAACGAACGTACCAGACGACTTATATCTGATATAGGGGGAAAAACAGACTGTTATAAATGCTTTTACAAGAGCACTACTTCTGTGCACAATGAAATGTCGTTGTTCTTGCTCGCTTCCGTTTGAAGCTAATCTAGGCCGGTCGTCATTAGCGCTAAATTAAGATTCATAGACTGAAACTAATGAGTGCAAATATTGTTCTGGATGCCCACTTAATAACTGTAAATAGTTAACAGCCACTTTATTTTAAATCTGAAACTATATTTCATAATAATTCAGTACATTTTTTTTTCAAAGTATGATGAAGTCTGCAGACTTACAATAAAACAAAAATGCTTAGACCGACCGCAGAAGTTCTCGTCTGGTTGGGCCATCATATATAAAGTTAAGAGTAACGTCCCCTGACGTTCAACATCATCTTGAACCATCGTCTGCTTGACAGTATCGGATCTTCTTTCTTCGGTAACTTTCTTCTTATGATGTGTCTAGTCTGACTGATTTCCGTACATCTTTGGATGTTGTCCAGCCTTATATACTGTCGCTGACCCCTTACTCTTTGTGTTACCTCAAGTTTAAAATACTTTTGAAGGTACTATTTCTTCCTCCTTGGTTTGAAATAAACGTTATTTTGATTGGAAAATAATAGGTAACTTTATTTACTAAAATTTACTTCTGGCAATGATCAATAATAAGTACTTCACTTACATCTAAGATGGCCATTTCCAAATGTCTAAAAAAGGAGGACATAGAACACAGTTAAGGCCCCAGCCCGACCGCAGACCTCCTGGAACCTAAACACAAGATGAAGCTGGATTCTTTCCAGACTAAATGTTTACGAAAAAAACTAGAAAAATATTTTGGCCAAACACCATAAGAAATAACATATTGCTGGCAGAAATGCAGATGAACCCACTGACAGCAATTATTGAGGAAAGACGCTGGCGATGGTTGGGACATGTGCTCCGAATGACTAACAACTCACTACCAAAAATAGCACTAAGATGGACACCACAGGGGAACAGAAGTAAGGGTAGACCAAAAGAGACATGGAGAAGAACAGCAGAGAGGATGTTGAGCAAAAGAGGGCTCACTTGGGCAAGAGCGGAAAAAAGGCAAAGGACATGCATTTGTGGAAAACCCTTGCGGAAGCCCCATGTGCCCTGGGGGAGAGAGAGCGAGAAAGAGAGAGAGCGAGAGAGAGAGAGAGAGAGAGAGAGCAGTTATAGGTCACCTTGCCATTTCCAGGAGTCTTCTGTGAACTGGGAACTGTAATGGCCTAGCACTCTTATGTTGCTGCAGATTTGGAGCTCTTGAGTCCACTTGTAGACGATTTCTGAGATTTCTCCAAGCTGATTTTTTTCCGTGACACTTGTTGAAAACAACTGTTCTGTACACTATTCCCTCTAAGCTACGCAGCGACAGAGCGGCAGCACAAACAAAACTATCACGCCGCGACAATGTTGTATATGCTGCTAAAAAATGAAAACACTGCTATGGATTATGTTTCAGTTTCCTTGTGTTGTTCCGTGCTAATATATGGCTGAAGAAAAACATGATAGCGCTGCATGAGTTTGTTTTCGTGATTTCTTTGGATTTTACCATTTTTTATGAGAGCTTTCAAATGTATTCTGTAATTTGGCTGTATTACGTACACTTGCACACAAAAGATTTCTGAAAATATATGTGCACAGGGGTTGAAAATTATGTGTACGCTTAGAGGCCACATTGGTTCTATGTCAGTATTGCTACAATGGATGGAGAAGATATAAGCACTGATCTTCTTCAGATCTGCGAAAATGGTCTCAGATTTGCTGAACACTTTGAGATGATGTTCCTATCTGTGGTTATCCGTCTTCTCATAAGTATTGGTAATTACTTCCACAATCCTATACTCTTCATATAATTCATCCATATTATCTTTTATGTTTATCTTCAGCAGTGAGTCGTTCAAGTATATCTTTTTCCTTTACTGTAAATCTCCATATGCACAACGGCACATGAAAAACAAAACAAAACATGCATTCCTTCTGCTTTTAGTAATAAATATATACTGTTTGACCTATTCGTCGCTAAATGCATTTTTTTTTCTTTCGAGTGATGGTTGGCATTTGTGCCACCAGAACAATTTATTAAATTGTATGTGAATACATCAATTTTAAAAAAATATAAAAAACGATATCTCGCTCAATTCCCGGAATCCTGCCACCCCCCCCCCCCAAATGAGGACACATCAACGTCCGCCTCGGGGGTGGCGCCGAAAGGGAGTGGGTAGTATAATAAAGAAGAACCGAAATTGAACGTCTGGCCATCCTTCTTAATCCTTATCTGTACTGTTATGTTCTAAACTTTAGCCGTGTTCAAAATATCAGGCAAGAATTTGATAGAAGTAACTGCTCGCTTCACATACGAATTTCTAACTAAATTGAAGGGAATTACAAAAATAAACAAGATGGCTGTGTAATTTCCCTGCTCTTCTGTATTGGACAGAAATGGGAAATACCGGTCTTAGAATATATCAGTCAATCTATCAAGCGCCATGCTGCGTGGCGTAGGCGATCATTTCTCTCCACAATTCCCCATCTTTAGACTTGATTATGAGATCATCCGGTGACTTTCTTCCTAGCCACACTGACAGCCCATCCAGCAACTTCTCTCTCTGTCTTCTTCTGTCTCTTCTTCCCTCAATTTTTCCAGCTGCCACAATGTGTTCCAATTTTCCTCTTCTCGAAATCTCGCTTGTCTGCTTCTGATCTTTGTTGTAATTTGCCTTTTAACTCCAGACTCTCTTAAGACTTCTTCGTTGGTTTTCTTAGCTGTCCATGGTACCTTCAGCATCCTTTTATGAACGACATTTCCATGGCCTCCATTTCTTGAATATATATCAGAATATATCAGCAGGCCAAAATAAATTTCCTAATGAAGACTAAACCCTAGAGAGTCTAACAACAGGAGGTACCTTGTCTTTCAAAACCTTTCTATTTTGCAATGTGAAAAGTTACAACCAATACTGTGGAAATGACGCTTTTTCTAAACATATCCTCTTCCATACGAAGACACATAAGAAAAGACAAAAAACAATAATACAAGACTGTTGTGAAAGAATAGAAGGATATCAGAAGTGTGGAAGAGATAGTGAAATGTTTAAAGAAATGAAGACATTGACGAGGAATGTCACACCTAAGCTACATGTGACAAGAGACAGAGGAAATTCTAGAAAGATGGAAGAAATATTGCAGAGGAATGTATGAAACAACTGACTGTGAAAGCAGAAATCAACAGTGTGAATTATTTTTGGAGGAGAAAGAACATGAACCGACAATAGAAGAAGTTCTATGGGCAATAAATAATCTGAAAAATGGTAAATCACCAGGATGTGATGAGATAACAGTTGAATTTGTTAATGCAGGAGGAGATAAATGTGCAACAATCTATCATGCACTATGTAAAAAGATATGGCATTCAGGTATTTGGCCATAAGAAAGGAAAAGAACTGTATTCATATCCCTGCCAAAAAAGGATAACCTGAAATTATGCACAAACTACAGAACTGTTGCCCTGATTATTCATGCCAGTTAAATTCTGTTAAAAATCATAATGGGTAGACTTCGTAAGAAAATAGAAGTCAATATGGTCCAAGCTGGTTTCAGGCAAGGAAAAGGATCAAGAGATCATATATTCAATATAAGATTAATAATAGAGAAATGCAGAGAGTTTAATGTGAATCTATATTTATCCTTTATAAACTACTCAAAGGCATTTGATTGTGTACAACACCAGAAACTTTGGGAAATAATGGAAAAAATGGGATTTCAAACACGTTTGATACAATTAATATCACTGCTGTATCTAGACCAACAGGCAGCAGTAAGAATAAATGGTGAAACAACTTTGTTTGACATAAAACAAAGGGTCCGTCAGGAGTGCATATTATCGCCTTACTTATTTAACTTGTATACTGAAAATATAATGAGGAATGTTAGAGAAGATGTAGACAAAGAATATTATGATGCCATAAAAATTGGGAGGTTATGAAATACCAGGGATTAGATATGCTGATGACACAGTATTATTGTCCACAACACAAGAAGGAATGGAAAACTAATTATTTCAGTCCATAACAATAGTGAAGTGCAAAACCTCTATCTTAATGCGAAGATGACAATGACAAAACAAACAAGGCAGCTGATATATGTATCAATGAGGAAAAGCTGGAAGAAGTGGAGAGTTTTGAATATCTTGGATCACTACTAACTAATAATGGAGATACAATGAGGGAAATTAAGAGGACATCTATCGCTCTTCAGAAAGTAAAACAACAAAAGAATATGTGGAGAGGAACAGACAGAACTACAAAAATAAGATTTTTAAGGGCATGCATCTTTCCCATTGCAACATATGCCTGTGAGACCTGGACACTTAACAAAACAGCTGAGAAACACATAAATGCTTTTGAATGTAAATTCTACAGAAGATTTCTTCAAATACCATGGACACAAAAAAGAACAAATATATCCATACTACAAGAACTTAATACTGAAGAAGGCTGGCTAGTAAAGAAGATTAAAGAGAGAAAACTTAAATATTTTGGACACATTAAACGTCATGATAATGTAGAGAAAACTGTCTTTGAAGGGTGCATAATGGGAAACAGAAAGAGAGGAAGACCAAGGCGAAGATGGCTGCAAGACATCGTTGATGATCTGCAAATGGATGCCTACCTACCTACTTACCTACCTACCTACCTACCTACCTACCTACCTACCTAATGCTCTCGTTTTTATACTGACTTTAAAAAAGAAAGAAAGAAAGAATAAAAAAAATCAGTTTCTTAACATTCATAGTTTAGCACAGTGCATGTATTTTTAAAAAAAAGGAAGAAGTAGAACTTCGTGTTCTCGTCATTCACCGCTTTTACCGATCATTGTTCAGTACCTCATGTTTTTGATGAATAAGTAACTCAAGTAGAGCGCCATACACATGGGCATAGTGGCTTAGAAGAGGCTCAGATTGTTTTATTGCCTTAACTCTTTCACGACCGCGTACATCCAAATCGATCCTTAGTTTCTGACAACGCGGACGTTGGAGAAGGGCGCGGACATTTTGGAGAACGGGCGTCGCTTTGTAAAAGTTATTGTACCAACTTAATTCCATGATCACACATGTGTATCACACATTAAAATAAGTGGAAATGAATGAAGATTCCATAAATGAAGTTATTTGTCATAAATTAATTAATTAATTATTAATTCATAAATTAACGAAAAAAAGTGTCACAAAAAAAAAAACCAAAATAAAAACAAAAAAACTGGCGCACAAATGAGGTGGATACATATATGAAAGGTATGAACATCCTCTAATGAACAGCAACAGAAGCCTTCCACTGACACTTTTCATGTGCTAATGAGAGTCTAACTATGCGTATGTTTGATCGTTAGAATGGTGTAAGATGCATTCCTTATTATGGTTATAACTGCACCACGCCCTATGAGGCAGAAATAACTCAAAATAATGAGAAAAGCTAACGCATAACACTTTAGCCGTAGAGGTTTGTAGAGTTTTTTTTAATTATTAAATTAACATAGACTTTTTACTATGGCATTTGCGGTTGCAAAACAGCGAATAGATCAACAGTTCATCACACACACACACACACACACACACACGCACGCACGCACGCACACACACACACACAAACCTCCAGTCTAACAGTGGACAGGATACTACCTTAGGAAGCAAAAGACCTATACACCTTCTCATCTCATCATAGTAGTACTCCGTCAAACAATCGTGCCAAGCTATTGTGTCTTCTAGCTCTTTCCGTGGGTATGGTCGATATAGCGACACTTCCGGTGTCCCAAAGCTACCGTATGGTCGTTTTAGTGACAATTGTTTGTTTCATTAAAACAAGCGGTGTAACATTTAGATTGTACATATTTCGTCCGCGATTCCGGTGACACTTTCAAAGTGGCGAAAGCGTGCCTAGTTACGAGCGATGCCGAGCGAGAAAAAGGTCGAGAAGCATGGAGATTTTTCCATTTTTGACGATGTAGATAGGGGTATGGACATAGCCTATGGCCACCCCGCTGCTCTTGAATGTTTTCTAAGTAGATCTAGACATATTTAGACCACCGGAGAAGTAGTTAGGAGGTTAGTTCAGACATTCATTCAGCGAGAATGCAATACGGAATCATAATACGAGATCGACAAGTAGATCTACACATCTCAGATGGTAAGTAGTGGTAAGTAGGGCAGATCTAGACCTCGCCGATGGTGAGCTGGCCACAATCAGTGTCTAAAAACATCACATTACTTCTTTTTTTCCTAAAAAAAAAACTCTGCATTTATGAAATTTTCATTCATTTAGCTATACTTTGAAACATATTAAGTATACGGAAGTACATGGAAATACTGTTTTCCATTCCATTTTACAACTAGACCCCCTAACAGACCAAGACCCGCGTTTTTACTTCCGCACACCACGACACGTCCGTGTTTCTTCTAACGCACGGAAAGAGCTAGGCCTGGGAAGTCCATCAAGGGCCACAGCTGTATGCCGAAAGAGTGGTGAGCCGAAAAAAAAATTTTGTTGAGCCAAATAAAAAAAAATAATAATAATAATAACTGACAGTTATGAAGTAAAGGTAAATTGATTATCTTTCAGGTCTTTTAAAACTGTTTTACATATTTTCACGCATTTTCTGTAGTAATACACTATCGTTCGGATTACTGTAGTATGCCTCACTTTGCAGATGCTATCAGCTTTTAAATGCTGTTAGTAAAGCAAAGCTAGTGTTGCAAAGTCCAGTCTACTTGCGCTTCCGTCGTTTGTCTTCAGTTTTGGAGGTGTTTCGCTTCAAATGATGTTGCACCCTTAGATACAGTCACTCTCCGCGTGACTGGGTCTTTTGCCTTTTCTTTCCAGTCCTCGTGGCTTATGAAAAAAATCTCTCATGGATGACTAGCGAATATCTTTGCATCTCAATTTTTATCTACTTCGTGGTCTCTTGAAGTTAGCCATATACTGTTTGGGCATACAGTTGTCATTCTTTATTGCTACATGACCAAGCAGCCACAGTCCTCTGCTGCTGAGTGCTGTCATCGCGGATGGAAAATACCACGCTACAGGACTTTTTTGTTGATTATTTTCTCTGCTACTTGGCACATATTATTTTGTGAAAGCAACGAGGACGGACACTTGATTTTTTTTTTTTTTTTTTGTTGGTCTCCTAATGCTTTGAATATGCACTCCACGTTTTAGATCGTTACAAGAGTGCTAAGAATGCAGATCTGACTAGATCAAACTTTACTCATGTGTTCACCTTCTGCTGCTTCGTACGCTCTTCCTCACTTTGCCAAATGTAAGGACATAACGAATTTTCTAGGACTACTTTTCACATCTTTACAGCAGTAACTGCATGCACTGTATGTTTACACCGACATTTACCGGAAACATTATAATAAAAAACCCCTATCAGATATCCCTTGTAGTGAAAGTTTATTTACGAACAATTTTTGGAAAATGTATTTCGTATAGTATTAGTAGTATATGGTATTAGTAAACACAGGTAACTGTATAGCTATTGTGGAAAACTTTTCAAGGAGAGAGAAATATTTGAAATGCAGCTTTAGAACTTTTCGGCACTTTTCAGAAATGCGTTGTTTACTAATCACTTCTACGACATGCTCCGGGCAAGTTTGTAGTACTGTGTATCCATCAGGCACCAAGAATAGGTTTCAGTCTTCTACAATTATGACTGATGTCACGGCTTGCCTTCTTAGAATGGGCGACAATGTGAAAAGACACAGAATAATTAAGCTTGAAGGGAATCAGGTGAAGAAATGAATTTTTAAAATTCAAAAATAATTAGGTATAAGTATATACAACTAAGTATGTAACTAACCATACACGAAGTCACTGCAGTAAAACTGTGATAACAAACTTTATAAACTAGGAAAAAAGTAGGAACAGCTTATTGCCTAACGAACACACAGTTGAGACGTTTCGGTGTGAACTTTAATAACACAAAAACACACATGACGAAGAAATAGAGAAGATAAAATATAAATTCACATGAATGCTATGTAAAAAATAGGAATGGGAAAAATATAATAAAATGAACAGAGAATTTATATGTGACTTGTAAGAAGCTTTGACTTGTAAGAGGCTGTGTTCAGAATTGCACATGGTGGAGTGTAGAGAATGTTTAAATGGAGACCTGTGATGTGTGATAGGTGGG
This sequence comes from Achatina immaculata, assembly GCA_009760885.1. Classification (NCBI taxonomy): domain Eukaryota; kingdom Metazoa; phylum Mollusca; class Gastropoda; order Stylommatophora; family Achatinidae; genus Lissachatina; species Lissachatina immaculata. The sequence goes on from CM019702.1 coordinate 30,569,786, forward strand.
TAAATGTGGAGGGGATATGGAAAAGGTGGATGTTAGGTGTAGCTGAATTACGAGTTCAAAGCATGTAGTTCCAGTATCCCATATTCCTGAATGTAGCGGTTCTCCAGCACTATTCATCTTCTGTCATCTGTGTGACATTGTTTGATGTATGTTACCAGAAAATCAGATTTGCGTCTGTGGTTGGGGTCATTGAAATGATTAGGGACTGGTTTTGAAGCGTGTTGGGTGATATCATACAGATGTTTCTGCAGATTAGGTGTGACAGTATGCTGGAGAGCCTACAGGAAAGCTGTTAGGGAGCCTAAGTTCCACAAGGGACATGCAAATGACTGATTGACTGAAGTTTAGTACATTGTTCATAATTGGTTATGTACACACCTATCAGTGTTGAGTAACAGGTTTTAGCATTGTATACAACACAAAAAATGTATCACCCATACAGAAATCTAGTCAGATGATTTCTTCAGCAAATGATGGCCATTAAGAGACCAACACCAAAATAGTTTGTACTGGATCAACATGGTGCTTTATTATTATTATTATTATTTAAAAGTGGTTTATCTTACATCCTTCCCGTGCCGTTAAACGTCACATAGGGCTCGCATAGTTGTTTGCCAGGTTTTCCTGTGTAGAATTTGACTCAGTAGATTGTGTTTTTGAACAGACCAGACTGAATATATTGTGTTTATGAGAGAACCAGACTAAATATACAAATATGCTTATATACTAATTTTGTAAAATGTTTGATTTCAAAGATGTGATGAAGTTGCTTATTTTTCATCATTGTTCATTCATTATATGAACAGTAAGAACTGTGAGCAGGAAGCAATGTGAACTTCAGATTTTAAAAAAATCTATAATTTTCTTGCTGTGTGGAAAAAAAACACACACAAAAAAAAAAAACAGAAGAAACAGTCACAATATTGAACTAACAGATTTCTACAATTAACACAGTGTTAATGTAAAGTCTGATTACAGTTTATATTTTGCTGATCTCCTACTTTTGGTTTGGGCTAAGTTAAGCGCGTTGATAAGTGCAGCTGTGGAAAATGGTAACCCTGCGTCTACTGCATACATCTTCTTCTTCATAAATGTTCGCTCAGACATCAGCACCAATCTCTCTCAAACATGCGGCAGTCTGTCTCAGGTTGTCAGCATCACTGTAGAGCTTCTCTTGTAGGGGGGGCTGAGGTCTGGCCTTTGCCTGAGTGAGTTGTGTAGCTGGCACCTCTGAAGGATGCGATGTGGTGTCTTCTTTTCTTTGCAGCAGGTGTATAGGTATGTTGTGCCAATTCTCAGCTTCTGGTATAGATGATGTCAGCCTGCAATGTCCTGTTCTTAGTCAGAAGATTATCACTTGGTCATTTCTTGAGAGTTTGTGGTATTCATCATCTGTTTTTGCTGTGGGGTGTTGTTTTTTTCCATTTGTCTGTATATATGGGCTTTAGTCTGTTTTTTGTTTGTTCATATGTTGTGGTTCTATCAGATTGTTGCATTCTTCCTCCCTCTTTTGCCAGTCTGTCTGCCTCTTCATTTCTTTTGATGTTACTGTGGGTGGGTATCCACTGTTTTACTGAATGTTGCGCTTGCTAGTGAAAGGGCTTCTGTCAGGTTGTCCAGGACTTTATAACATTTTGGTGCTTCAGTGCTTGTGTTACGGACTGTGAATCAGCTTCTCAGTATGGTTTCTGTGTTTTGTTATTTTCACTGCTGCAGTTTTTATTGCTTCTGCCTCTACTGTGTAATTATTTGAGTAGGCACCTGCTGATATAACCATCTGTATTGTTTGTTCTTGTTTTAGCTTTATAAATATGCCTCCACCTCCCATTTTCTGTGGCATTTGTAGCTGATCCATCTGTGTATATGTGTCCAGCACTTTCTGAGGTAATTTTTTGTTATGTACTCCATTGCTATCACTTGTTTTTCTTCCCCAACTCAGAAGAAGTCGGGTACCCATTTCTAAGCTGGGTGACTTAGATGCCTGCGGCCAGATTCAAACCCACGACCTTCACCATGAGAGACCAGTGCACTAACCACTTCACCACTCAGTGGGATGTTGAATTTCTTTTGTGTCTCTCTTTGGTCAGTAGTTTCCCCTGGTCTACGTTTCCTGGCCACACAGCATAGAGCTTTGGGTGGATCTTTTCAAGGCCCAAAGGGCCCTGCCTGGTGGGGCTCCACAGGTAGAACGCCACATCTGGATGAGATTGGATATAATGTCATTTGAGCAAGAGTTGTGTTATACTGTAGTTCTTGGCATGTCTGCGTTACTTTGTACTGTGGGCCCAGTACATCCATCATCAGTATGCATTTCTTCTGGGTTTGCTTCCGTAGCCTTTGGCTGTCCCTAGTCATCCTGCAAAGCAACAGGGTTTGAGTTGTGCTTTGTCTGGCCCCTACCCTCAAACCTGTCTGGCTTGGGTGACCCTGTCAGAATCTGCTGCCTCTGCCAGCATAACTCTTTGGGTCATGGGGACACACAAGCCCTCTCACCACTACAAGGTAACAACTCACGAGAGAGATCTACTGCATACGAGGAGCAAAGAACACATACATATGTGGCAATGAACTTTGCATGATGTTCAGTTTTCATTTCATCCCCTAACAGCTAAATATGCCATTGCAATCTGAGGCGTCTTGTACTACAGGTAGATATTCTCCATCTTCAGAGACTGTTTTTCCACTACTAGAATGTTAGATATTTTCTTTCTCTTCTTTGGCATACACACTCAGAAGTGTTGGTTGGACTGTGTCACCATTATGCTTCTTGATACATTGACTTCAGTGTGGCACATTTTTAGGCCCTGGTTTGCTTTCTCAATTTGATTCCTGTTCATTTGGCCAGACTGTTTGTCTGCTTCTGGAGGCCCCAGTGACAGGCGGAATAGTGTTTTGTCAGTTATCCCTGTCTCATAATGTCATCTTGGCCCCCTTTGGTGTATTCATTTATTCAACAGGGTTGTCTAAAGGGCACCGGCAGTGTCCAAACCCATAACCTTCTGGATGAGAAGACAGTTCAGTACAGTCATGCACCAATTTATGGCCCCATTTGCATCCAGTCATCAGTTAATTTGGCATTATGTTCGGTGTCACAGGTGGGGTCAGACACTAAGTACATTCCACACGATAACATGTTTCAAGATGATCAGATATGTTTACCATGACTTTAAAATAGTAACAGGATGCAAAATTAGTGCAATAATTGTGTAGAAATTAACCAAAAAATATGAATCCCAGCACATTAAATGAAGAATCTTACTGGAGCTTGTTCAGGTCACAGTCATTGTCTTGTACTTTTTATTTCTCTCAAGTCTAAAGTGCTTTATCTACTATTTTTTGAAGGTTGACCATACAACACTGTGCTCTATCATTTTAAATGAAGATTATGCTATAATAACTTTCCAGTGACACACAGAAGTGTACATGCACACATAATATGCCACACACATACACATGAAGTATAGTAGTGTGTTATAACATGTATGTACAGCATAGCATTTGGTGGCAGTGCCGCTACCATTGATAAGTGTATGGCTACAACAGCAACTGAGTTTTACCATTTTTCAGATTTTTTTTCTATTAAACCTCGGCCATAAGTACAGACAACATAATCTGGTCAGCCATAAGTCATTGCATGACTGTTTTGGCTAGTCTGTGTTCTCATACCTAGTGTGTATAATACAACCATACAAATTATGAGAGTCCAATAAATGAGGGAAGCAGAAGGTAGTTTGAATATTTAAATAAATGTAAGATCCTTTGATTAGAGTGTATGTCACATGACTGGATTAACCAGCAAATTAAACACCAGTTATACAGATTTATACAAAAAATATTATACTTCTTTGTCTTCTTACATAGCAAATTATGGAATAGAATTGTTCAAGACTTTAATCAATTGAAAATATACTGAGTTTTTTTTTTCCCTCATGCTTTAGGTGACTGTGGGCAGATCAGGGGAGGTCACATATGCCATTTGGTCAAATATGATTTCCAGATGTCATGCCATCATCAAACGTCTGGGTGGCAATATGTGGACAATAACAGACAATAATGTAAGTCAGGGTTGAAAGTTCTCTGAGTGAGATTTCATGGAGTAGGTATAATAATTTATCAGCATACATAGTTCATTGTCCCATGCAGTCTCCTGTGCTGTCCTTCGGTGGAAGATCTTCAGAAACACACTTGCTGTCACAAAACCCATCGCTGACATGGTATACAGAAATACAGAAGAACTTAAGAAGGGCCTGTACATTTCACTTACCAGACACAAGAGAAAAAGAGGAACAGTTTGTAAACTATGAATTAGAAACTCAGAAGTCGAAGTTAGGTTCATTTTCCTTTGTGTTTAATACCACACAGATCTTGTAAACCTGCTTAACTCTTCCCCTGCCATAGCCAATTAAAGGGTCACACCTGGTTTGCCATATTGGTGCCAGGGTCCTTATTGTGGTCTTTTGTTCATTTCAGTGTAAAACCAGTGTGACTTTTGATTGTACACATTTTATCTGTGCATGTCTTGTGACCCTTCATAGTTCAATCCATACAAATGGGGATACAGATTTCTGTGATAATATCTGGGTTGTGACATAAAGCAATGTGATATTAAGTGGGTTTGACTGTATTTCTGAAATCTTCTTCTTCTTCTTCGTTCGCACTGTCTGTCTATATCTGCAGTCCTGTCTCTTGGATAAATTTCACTGTTTTTTGTAACTCATGTATGGAACCGTAGAGCTTATCTTCTTTAGTGGTTTCACTGGGCCAGTAATTATTTCTCAGTGTCTCGTAGTCGATGCAGTTCTGGAGGATATGTTCCACGGTTTGGGGCACCTGGGCACATGTACATAGATTAGTAGTACCAACCTTAAACTTTGTATACATATGACTTCGGAGTCGGCTGTGTCCTGTTCGGAGACGGAAGATGGTGACTTGTTCCTTTCTGTTTAGCATGTGATAGTCATCATGTGGTGGTGTTTGTGGCTATTTCTGAAATAAATAAGCACTCCCCTATGTGAAAAAAAAAAAAAAAAGACAGACATTTTTAGGATAGTTTTGTATGTAAAGAAGGCTTCATTGAAAGAGGTAGATCTTGATTAGCCATTTTACAACTTTGTAGGTCATGTTAAGTTTTCAGATCTTTGCCAAAAAGTTCAAAAGTTCAAAATTCAGACTCCAGCTTCACTGCATTCCCAGCATAATGAAATATGGATTAGATTAGAGTCTTCTGCTATTATGAGGGTAGGAGGGTCGAGTGGGACTGGGGACCAGGGAGCAGAATCCCCTAAATGAAGACAAGAAAGTTACGTGTATCATTCTTTGGCCATATTAAGCTACACAATGACCTTGACAAAAACAGTAATGGAGGAATTTGGTTCCTGGGAGGTAATAAAGGAGGTTGCTGAGGAGACAGCAGATCCAGGATATCATTGCCATTTTAGACACCACAGTCACTGAAGCAGACATCCATTTTAGATAGTGAGACGTTTCATATTAGCCATCAAGAGAGCAGTGTTCTGTATAGGCAATGCCATGTGAAGGAGAGAGCCATAATGGGCTTTATATAAAAGTATCAGCAAGCTTTACCACCATAGGAGAATGCATCAGATCCTGTCCACATGGCTAGGCTCTGGTGTCACAGCAGAAGCACTAAATGGAGGTAAGCTAGGATATTGATCACAGCTTTGGGTTTCTGCGAGAGACAATATAGTCATCTCAGCTTCTATTTTTGTTTTGAAAGTGTAACTTCCATTTGGCGTAAGAGATATTTTGACACTATAATTTCCTTGTGGTATTAATCAGTTTTTTGACACTCTGACTCAATGTTTCCCAATCTTTTATGGATCATGTGCCACCCCAATGCCTCAAAGATTAAAATATTCCTATTTCATTCAGAGTTTAAATGGCACTCATGTGAATGGTTGCCAGTTAGCTCCTAGTGTCCCACGCACACTTCATGAGGGAGACATTGTGCAGTTCGGTGTTGCCACTTCCCAGGATGCACCTGCAGAGTTTATTTATAAATTTTACGGTTCTCTAAAGGTATGTTGTTGTTTTTTTTTTCCTCTCTTTAACTGGAATAATTATTTAACTTGGTAAAATTTTATTTTGTATGTTGAACATGTGCAGTGCCACAGATTGAGCATAGGGTGGAGGTTGGTATGTGCATATAGATTGTTTTGTTTATAGTCCAGACTTTAGCTTACAGAAAGGTGTGATGAGTAAAAGGAACATGTCATGGGATTTTCAGCAGTAATAACCGCTGGGGTTGCATGTTTTTTTTTAAAAAATTAGATCACACTGTTGATGATGTCCCTGTGGGATGGTAATATTCTAAATGTTACATTTTGTGTGTGTGTATGCATGCGCGTGTGTGTGGTGCAAGCACATGTTCATGCATAATTTTAATGTGTGTTTTGTGAACAAATTTTTTTTTAAAAAATTCATTAAAAATTATTTTTAAGAAGTGCTAAATTAAATAGTGCATATTGTGGGGGGGGGGGGGGGGGTTAGATTTTGTTTGTGTGCTACATGGAGCAGAAAGTGCTTGATATTTTTATTAACAAAACAAATTATATGGATTATAAAAACAGTTTCAGTTCAAATTGTTATTGTTCGACAGTCTAATCAATTATAATGTTTTTATTATTTTTTTTCTTTTGCCACTCGTATAATAAATTGGTAGGTTTTTAATTCACAAGAGCCTAAACAGGTCCTGTTTGAGATTAAAAGCCAAACTGTTGAAAGTATTGGCTGCTTAGCACAGCAGACTGATTTTGGAAGGGTGAAATATTGTACTTTAATGCACATGAGAACAGGGAATGTGAATAAATAATGTGGCATTCAACAAAAGTTTTTGTTGGTCTTGCTGAACACATGGAGCTTCACTGATGTCCTTTAAGGAAATAAACTGGAGCACCTGTCAGCTTGTCTGATGTGCAGATGTGATGACTCTGAAAAAAATGTAAATATTTAAATTCGGCGGCGTGGGAAGATGTGTAACATCAGGGAGATAATTTTGGGCAAGAAATAAAATATTTATTTACAGACTTTTTAAAAAAAAATTCAGTATATTGTCTTTATCTGTTTAGGTTCGCATAGAAAAGAAAGGTCCCAAAAAATTAAAATTGGAGCCAGCAGTCACTGAGGATAGATGTACATTAAGTGCTGGTGAATCTTCAGAAGTGGAAGAAGATGGAGAGAAGAACAGGGAAAAATCATACAGAAAGGTAAAGTAGCAGATTACTTATTAATTTATAATATTTACACATTTATTTGTGGTTGTACTTAACCATAAAAGTGTCTTCCTCTGTGACTTGTGGTATTTTAATATACCACTTACAACATCAAATCCAGAATGTATCCAGCAGTATTTAATTTAGTATTTACTGAACTGTTAAGGTCAAAATGCATTTGCCAGAATTAGAGCAAACTGTTTTCTACATCCAGGCTGGGTGTTTCTGTGTTTTGTAGTTTGAAAACCCAGGTTTTTGACAACAGAAATATCCTGGGGAGTTTCATTGTCCTAAAGCTTCAAATCAATACCTTTCAGCTTTACTTCGCTACTAGTCTAGTGCCAGATAGTGAAAAGCAAGAACACTCTCATAGTTGCTTGGATATGCATTATTGTTGTCAAAATCTGTACTGGCCACGTTGTTATTGAACTGGTTTCTCCTCATTCTTTTGTCATTCACCTTCAGGAGGGCAGTGGTTGCGCTGTGTCATAGCTGTTGGCCTAGCACATCTGACTTTGGCTTGATGCATTTTAAGGAGCAGGGTTCATCTTCTCACTGCAATCCCTACTCACTTGGCCAGACTACTGTCTGTTTACAAGGGCACCAATGGGTGGTAGAATCGGGTCTTGGCTGGCTGTGGTTCATCAATACTGACTCAAGCAGTCAACTGTGGGTCACTGACCACTCTCATTCAGCTTGAGTAGCACAGCTTCCCCCCCCCCCCAACTGATTTCTGATTTCTAGACATGTAGAAGGTAGGTTTAGACCTTGGTCCTTATGATTTTGCTCTGTCCGTTATATCACTGCTTCAAATGTCGATACTCCCATGTACATTTGATTAGTGTACATTATTCGAACCATAATCATGTACAGTGGTACCTTTGACTCCGTTATCGAACCGAAACAATTTTTCCCATTGAAATTAAGCAAATCCAATTAATCTGTTTGCCTGCCCCAGAAACATATTGTTTTTTTTTTACTTTTTTATGGATGTGTGGCAAAAATATATAATATAAAATATACAGTATAACTTTACCTTTGTGGATGATAGTTGCTGGCACAGGTAGATGATAGATGAGGAGGAGGAAGACTACTCCTTTGAAGGAGAGTCCCATTCCATAATAACGTCGGGCAACTGTGTAGGTAGTTCTCATGTTTTTTCTCTTGTTTGTATCCTGGGAAGTGGTTCGATTGCTGGCTCGGTGACTTAGGCTTCTTTATACCACTGTCACTAACACTTTTCACTTTCTTGGGAGCCATAATGAAGGTTAATTTAATGCAAAAAGTAAAAAAAAAAAAAAAATGTATCAAGATCAACGCAACGACAAACAATGTTCGCACCACGCAAACCTGAGTACAACTGATGCTGTTCGTGAGCTGAAAACGTGTGTTCATGTGCCGAGGCATTGTTCGTGGGTCAAGTCAAAATTTGTTAGGAAATTGTGTTCGTGGGCCGATTTGTTCATGACTAGAGGCATTCATGACCCAAGGTACCACTGTAGTTTGTTTTTTGTAATGCAGAACTGTCATTTTATGTATACTTTCAGCATAAAGTCAGAGATAATGCAAAAAGCTCTCCAAGCAGAAGCGTGCGTCAACTTGTGGAAGAATCACAGCGGGATCAGGCAGCAAAAGAGATAGAATACCAGTCTCGTTTAGCAGAAATGGAGAGACTTCTTAAAGAAAAAGAGGAAAATCAGAAACAGGTGTTTCTTTTTTATTAAAATTATTATTACTTTGATCATTATATGTAAGTACATCCTCCTGGAAACAACTGTGTTAAGAACACATTTATCTTAACATAGTCTCTGTGAGACAGGGAACATAGATCTGTTTGCTTAAAAACTCTGACCTACTTCTGTAGCTCAGAAACCTGTAGCAATCAACACTAATTGTAATTGTTATTTTTGTGAAATGTAGTGGAAGGTTTAGTGGACGGATGGGGACATGGAGATCGCTGGCAGGGATGAGGAAAATCTTGTGTGAAACCAATGAATCCAGGACGTGACAAGCCTATGGGTCTTTACAACAATGGCTATCGGAATGATGTAAACAAAACAGAGCCAGCATACTATAGGTGGTGGGGAATGGATATCGTTGAGACACTCATCAGATTCCACATCCCAAAGTTGGAGTGTCTCTGTGGAACTGTCTCAAAGCCATCTGGCTGGCCAGCGCTGCATGCTGGATCTGACGTGGAGAAGGGGCTTAAGTACAGCCACCAGAGGCCGGAAAACAAAGTTTTGGCCAGGCCAGCCTACACCACTGTCTTCATGGCAGTCCAAGCAAGACCACAGTCTGCCCTACCAAGGAAAAGTGCTGAAGTCTGAGGTACCCAGCCAAAAGGCGCATCGCAAAAATCAGGGTACTACGCATCATCGCCAGTGTGCATACAAAGAAGAAGAATAAGAAGAAGATATGTGAGCACATGAGTGAGTGAAAAAAAAATGTAAATTTATAATTTACTTTCATTGGCATTAACAATTAACATTTAACATTTTTAACTTAACTTTTAACATTTTTCAAAGAAAGAAGTATCTAAGAAACTTTTAACTGTAGAAAATAACTTGTTCCCCATTTTATCCATATTCTAGAAGCAATCAGAACCAATGCCTCAATGCTGTTTCCTCTAGAGTTGTCACAAGACACAAAATCTTAATCTAGTTTCTGAAGTTATGAAAAATGTGCCCTCATAAACAGATTTCCTACTAACCTTGACAAGATGTTTTTGGTTTGAGTGAAATTTATGACTGAAGTACCCAGTATCCAGTGTCATTATTTTTAACCTGATAGAATCAGTTTTTAAATGAGGAGCAATGAAGTCTGACAAATTCAGTCAGTGATCCATCAAGCAGACCAATCTACCTAACACCCAGTCATCCTTCCAGTAAACAAACCCAACCAATCTACCTACTTACCAACTAATCAGCAGTACAGCCAGGCAACAAATCATCTGTTATAATGTCTGAGTGTAAATACATAATTCTAACATCTGATTCAATAATGCTGTGATAATAGATGGTACTGTATTGCATTCCATGCCATCTGAGCCAAGTTTAACTAAAAAAAAACACACAAATCACTTATTTTCACAAATATGGATCTTCATTTACCAAAGCAACCTACACATAATATTTTCTTCTGAATACTTGGCTGATGAGTGAAAAGTTCTAGATATTAGTACTAATAAAAGATTCCGTCAGACGTTAGCATAGTTAAGTCAATGGCTGTTTTACAGGAACTTTACTGTTTTACAAAAGTTTGCTTTTCTTTAACCACCGTTTCTCTTTCAGGTTCAGAGAGAGCTTGAGCGTGAGAAGAGGGAGAAGGAGAACCAGGCCAGGGAGGTGGAAGAGTTGAGGTTAAAAGAAATGGCAATTCTACAGGAGATGCAAGAGAAACAGGTTAGGAGTATAGTGAAGTACTGATTGTCTTGTAGTATATTCATGTTTGTATCTTCTAAGTAAATTTGTATTTATATGTGTATGTGTATAGTAAATTTGTTTTTGCTGTGTGTATTTTAGAATAATTTTGTATTTTCTTTTGTGTGTGTGTGTGTGTTGTCATGAGAATTTTGAAGATGCAGAAATAGAAATTTTCTTCTTTTTGGAGACATTCATGTTGGTTTAGTAGCATCCTCATTGTGTAGGTGTAGTTTGTAGTTCTTCCCTACAGAAGAATGTAACACATTTGTGTTCACTTTTCTCTTCTCTGCTGCCATTTTTTTAAATTAATTTTTTTTTCAGCTTAATTTATGTCTGTGGTTTTTGTCTGTCAGGAGCAGCTGGAAAGAGAGAGGGAAGATTTGAAGAAGAAGATGCAGGCAGAACTTGAGGCAAATATAAAAGAGCGTGAAACAGTCTTGTTGACCCAGTTAACTGCTCAGAGAGCACAGCTGCTTGTAGAAAAGACACAGGTAAAGCATAAAGTGTTGTTTAATAGAATTTTTGAATTTTTATGTTAGTGATTGTGGTAAAAAATGTTTAAAAAAACACATATGGACACAATGCTTAACAGTACAGCAGACTGTAGAGAGCTTGAGAATACCACATCACAGCCATTGGATATTGTCTGATACATCATTTATAAGAACAAGGAGTGTACCAGCTAAAGATGATCAAATACATCATTTATAAGAACACAGAATAAATCAACAAAAGGCAGTTACATTGTTTATAAGAACAAATAACAGACCAGCTAAAGAAGTTTCATATTGATCTTGGCCAAGGGAACAACTTTTTACATACTTGAGTGAAATTTACTACTGAAGCTTTTCCTAAATCTCTTGATGTGCTTTTTGATTTGATGCAACTGACCTTTAAGTTTGCGAAGCGGACTATAATAGTAAAAACACACACACATCAGTCAGTCATCCAAACTATTGGAAATGAGAGATATATGACATATCCCGGTCCAAAATATAACAAAGAATCAGACAACCATATTTTAAACACTGGGCTTATTCCATTGTAATTATTTCAAAATAAAAAAATAATGCATCTTCATAACCTTTTATCATGTCCACACCATTAGAAAATAGAAACCACTACCAGCTTAACATCTTATCCCCAAAAATATTAAAACTACTCTTTTATGCCAGTGTTATTTTGTCCAGATAATGTGCAAAGTAATCAACAGAGTAACAAAACAAAACACCTGCAAGTGCCACTGTTATTTTGTCATTGATTTTACTTTAACTGTAAGTTTATCAGTTCCTGTGGATCATTTCTTAAAATGTTATAACTTTTTTATCAGCTGTTTCACAGACAAAATTTGGCAAAATTCTGGAAACCACATTTCAGAAATTTTCATCAAATTGAATATGAGCTTATGATATTTTTGTCTGTCAGCATTTGTGTAAGCAAAAAACATGCACAAGATGGCTGATTATAGCAAAACCTTTGCACTTTGTTTGCAGGTAGAAGAGATTCTACATAAAGAGATGAACAAGGAGTTGGAAAAAAAAAACAAAGAGCTAGAGGAGCAGTTACTTAATCAAAAAATGAGGCTGGAAAAGGTAGGGAGTTTGATAAAATGACAGTTATATCTTATAGGGAATTTGATAAATTAGCAGTCATTTTGTTTAGAATGTACTAAATCAACAGTCAATTTATAGGGAATCTGATAGAATTGATGTCCATTTTGTAAAGAATATACTAAATTGACAGTCATTTTATAGGGAATTTTATAAACTGACAGTCATTTTGTAAGGAGTTTGCTAAATTGACAATCCTTTGATTGTTTTGTTTTTGTAGCATAAATTAATGAGCATGTGGTAGTATCCAAGTTTGGTCACTCAGTCTATTGATTAATTATGTTAGATATTTTATATCTTCAGTTGTTTGTTTTGTTGGTATGCCTAAAATATTTATGGATTGATTCCTGCTCTTCATATTTTACTTTTCAGTAAAAGTTGCTTTTGACCATTGAATGTTGATGATATTGAAAGATGTAAAGGTGTTTCTGAAAATTTAATGTCTCAGTAAATTCTTGATGTTTCAGCTCTCTAGAATGTTTTGATGATACTGAAAGGTGTTTTTTAAACCTTTTAATGTCTCAGTAAATCTTATTATTGTTTTTGTGTTCACTTTCTCAATGTTTCATCTCCCTCAAGTGATGTTTTGATGAAACTGAACATAAGCCACTCACTGAAGCAGGCAGAATTAATGCAATATCGAGTTACTGGAAACAACTCAAAGAGGCAAGATAAAAGTCTAGGCCAGGTCTATGTTCAGTGGCCCTGATTACTGTGCCAGGCATCCTGCATTGTGTTATCTTTGCTCCTAGATCAGTTAAAAAAAAAAAAACCCCAGCTGCTTAACTCTGAGAGGGCATGCACTTAACACTCAGCTACACAGTTTGTTATCAGGTTTTGGGAATCAGTTCTTACATACTTCCCTTGCTGTGTCATCTCACATATGTGTGCATTGCTTCAGCTCTCAAGGTCTCACTAGTTCTTTACTGGTTCCATCATTAGCAAAATGGTTTTTAAACAAGCCTCTGTGTCAGCACCCATAGCCCATTGGGTCGTGTCAAATCAAATGTTGCATATAATAGTATGAAGGTGTTAGAAGATTTCAGTTTCACATTGCAGTCAGAATACAAGAAAAGTTAAACCAAGAAATTCTGTATGGTTTAAATTGAAAAATGAAGCTGTATATGTTGGATCCATCTTCTTCTTCTTCATCATTTGCCTTAAAAAGGGCATTCGCTGCATTGTGTCACAATTATGTATCTTTAGGCCAAACGCATCTGACTTCAGCTCCGTGCATTTTTAGAACAGGGTTCGTCTACTCACTGCGATTCCCATTCAGTTGGCCAGACTGTTGTCCATTTTCAGGTGCACCACTGGGAGGCAGAATAAGGTCTTGGCCAGCTATGGTTCACCAGCCCTGACAAGCAGTCAGCTAAGAGTCGCTGACCACTATCTCATTCAGCATGAGTAGTCTGTCTTTCCCCCTTATTTTGGATTCTTTAACAGGTAATCACCTTTTAAACACAATTAAGTGGCATAAGCTTTTGAGGTTTCCATCTATTTATTATCATGGCATAAAAACATACAGATTAAGTCAAGTTTATATGCTTCCATATTCCTGTAAATGATGATACCTGCATTTGTCAGACCCACTCCCATGTGGGTGGCTCAGGAGAGTCTAAGGCTAAAGGAATAAAACTGGATAGAAAATTCTGGAGAGAGAGAGACCCAGAGACAGTTAACAATGAAGTTCTTTTCATCCCATCTTGATTTTAGATGCATAAACCCCGTCCTTTCTTTGAAACTGTTCTGAAGAATTGAGAGGGGACTAGTATAACTTGGACATGGCTTGGACATTTCTTCATACTGATTTCCCAGATAAAACAGGAAACGTGCCAAGTGACATGATGCTTGACATCTTCCACAAACAGCTGACATCCGTTTGCTTAAAAACGGTCTTCGAAAGCAAAAAGAGACAGTGTGACCTAACTTTATAAGATTGAGAGATTTGCAGTTTTAAAAATGATAAGAGTTTGTGCTGAGCTGGTGGGCAGCTAGAAAGAGAATCGTGCCATAGAGGCACCTATGGGATATAATGTTAGCGACAATATTTCCGTTAATCTGTCGGCACACTAGAAGATGATGTGGTCAGCATCATGCCTGGCTGCCCTTTTTTCTTTCACAGCACCAGGAAGAGCTAGGGACCCATTTAAATTTACCAGAATGCCACCAAACATATTTCAAATCATCAACCTTCACCGTGAGAAGCAAGCGTATTAACCACTTCATTAGTGCAAAATGCACATTTGCAGTGTTTGTAACACTGTCAGTAATCATTGGCACTATGTTTGTAACACTATCAGTAATCTTGGCACTGTGTAACACTATCAGTAATCATTGGCACTATCTGCAGGACTGTCAGTAATCACTGGCACTTGGTAGTGCTACTGAGGTGGGGTTTTAGCCAGCCAAGTATTTTCTTGCCTTTTCCCTACAGATTCTTGAGAAAAAGGACATGGAGCAGAAACTACTAGAAAACCAGTTAAATGATATCAAAGAAGAGAGCGCTACTGCAAAGATGCAAGTTTTAAAGGCTCGAGAAGATGTCATTTCAAACTTTGTTGACCTCATGGAAATGGAATTACAGTGTTCCATCTGCAATGAGCTTTTTATAAAGGTTTGTGCTCTTAATTTTATTTCTACAGTTAGTTAGCTTGAACTTAAATTAGGCACAACATTTTCTAAAGAAAATGATAAAAAGTGCTTTCATATCTGCTGTTCAGTATTCTTAAATATTGGACATAGGGTTTTCTCAGACATTTGAAATAGTTTTCTGCATAGCAGAATTGATGGCAAGAAGATGATTGAGGTCAGTTATTTGTTACAAGACAATGGAAAGTTTTTATATAAAATACTAGCTTTAATCCTTCAAAACTGATGAAAGACAGAATATGATGTTTATTTAAAACTTATAAAATCTGAGTTTTTATATGCATGGAAACTGTTGGAAAACAATCACAGATATTGACCAGTGTTTAAAAAAAAAAAAGAAAAAAAAAATTAAAACTCTCCCATGATGAAAAATTGAAGGAAGCCGTTGATCTGCAGAGTGACAGTTTACTTTATTGGTTGATCTTCAGATGTATCTCTAAGTTGTTGCAGACCTTCATGACTGGTCACTACGTTGTCTGAGCTTGTGTGTGGCTTCATTGGCGCTGTACCTGACTCTGATTGTCTCAGATCAATAGCCAGGCCAAATAGGAAAACACAGATTGCTGTATTAATTTTTTTATCACAAGTTCCAGTGACCACAAAGGCATGGGCAGTTTTATATTATCATTGAACACACGCCATATAATTTTAGGCTGACGTACATGTGTACTAAAAATAAGTGTAGTTGTGATACAAAGATAAACTACATAGGACTAAATGTTAACGTGAAAAGATACGTCCTGCATTTTTTAAAATCTGTGACAAGTTTTTGTGTAATTAATCAGACTTGGGCCTTGTTGAAATTCTAATGAAATAGAATAAAGGTCTATTTAGGATATGAGAAGCTTAGTTAGCTGAGACATTCACCTGCTGAGAAGAGATGTTTTCCATAAGCAGATAACAATTTTTTTGTTAGCCCATTCGGTTTCTTTAGAAATTCATGCCTATTTTTTTTCTTTCATCTCATAGTTTGTGGTTTCAGATTCCAGCATCTGAAAAAGAGAATGTTAGCCTACATGCACAGCAGCTGTCAGTGTATTTAGAGAAAATAGATATGCACATAAAAGTCTTTCCTATTTAAATAATACCCAAGTTAATAGTGGACAAACACAAAAACTGATTATGTCATATACTTCAAGTCAAAAGTATTCATTACATTCTCACAGCATACGTATACATTAAATTCCCACTGCATAAGTGAGTATACTTTACATTGTATAAGTATATTAAAGTGTATATTACATTCCCCCCACACGAGTTGATGTACTTTATATTCCTACTGCATAAGTAAGTATTCATTACATTTCCACTAAATGCTGAAGTCGGAGACACTGGACCAGTGCAGTCTAGATAGACAACCACCTCTCACCCAATGGGGATATATTATATCCAAATCATGTTGATATTTTCAAGTGAGAAAGTCCAACTCTGGACTGGATGGGCAACCACCTCTCACCTGTCGGGGATATATTCATATCCAAACCACGTTGAGGTTTTCCAGTGAGAAAGTCCAACTCTAAACTAAACTGGTGCAACGAAAACCACAGTGTCACACAATGCCGGTTTTGTGACTCACCGAGAATATAGGTCCAGGCCGCACGATGCTCTGAACCTCCATCCTAAATGAGACTATCACGAGAACCACAGGAGTAAATTCAGTAGGATAACAGGGCGATCTTGGTGGTAGAAGCAAACGAAGAAGAAGATTCCCACTAAATAAGTATACATTACATTCCCCTTGCCTGAATCACTTGATTGAAAAAAGATGGGATTGTTTTCCAGGCAACATCTCTGAATTGCGCACACGTATTCTGTAATTTGTGCATAAGTCAGTGGATGAAGGTTAAACAGGAATGTCCAAACTGCCGTACACCAATCTCCTCTAGAATGCAAGCTATTGCCTTGGACAGCTATATAGACAAAATGGTGGAGCAACTTAGTGATGAGATGAAGCATAGGAGGGCAGACTTGGTTGAAAAGAGAAAAGGTAACAGTGAATTCTGAAAATTTTGTATCATGCTCAGCTTCTTTGTTAACATTTCTGTTGTAAATTACGTAAGTCACAAGATATTTGTGTGAGGTGCAAAAATCAGCTTAAAATCAGAGAAAGATCTAGAGATATTTGCATTTTGAGCTAGAAGTTGATCATATAGTTATTTAAAATTCCCATCTCCATGCCATTGAGGCATATTGGGAGATATGGTGTTAGGCTTGTATTTTCCATGACCTTCAGCACATGAATGTGTGATGTGGTCAGTATCATGCCTGGCCGCTTTACCTTTCCAGATTTCTCTGGTACCCATTTTTTTTAGAGGCTGGGTGAACCCTGGGGCCTTTTTAATTGTGTACCAGAAAAAAAAAAATCCCACTGCTGGGACATAACCTGGTATCACCAGATTAGTAAACCGAGTGCCCAACCACTCAGCTACCCAGCCTGCTGCCCGCATTATTTTATCATGTACTCTGTCCAGATTTACTTGTGCTTCCTGTAGGAATCCAGTCTTTAAAGTTCTGAACTCTGTTTTGAAATTTACTGGCACTCATAGACAGTTCATCTCTAGCCAGTCAGTTACGGCAGTGAGTTCCAACTTTTTCCTCATTTCTTTTTTCATTGGCAATCAACGTCATTGGTAAAGGGAAAGAATCTCTTTCACTTTTCTCCCAGAGTTTTACCTTTTCAAAAATATTTTGTGCTTATTGTTGTAAAATGAGCCAGCACTATCCAGACCATTGGTCTGCTTTATAAAGCTTTTATCACTGTAACATGTAAGATGCATCACTGTAATGTGTAAGATACTTTTGTGTCTGTTCATTCATCTTGCTTTTTGTGGCTTGAAAATATCTTGATTATTGTTGCTGATTTGAAAGTTTAGTCATAATTATGAAAGACAGTTTATAAATCTTCCTGGAGTTTGGTGTGCAGACACCAGTGTATATCCAGCAGACCTGTTCAGCCTACTCGAACTTCAGTGCACAGATCTGGCCTGAGGGAGAGGAACTGAAAGAAAAGCTATGGGACTCCCTACTCAAGCCTGGAGAAGACAGCGGACTTTGTCAGGGCGACAAGGCTGCAGATGCAGCGTGATCAACCAATACTTGAATGTAGAAGAAGTTATTTTAGCTGTAAAGAAATAATGCAAGTTGTGTGATGTTTTCTGGCAGAAGAGCAGAGGAAGTTTGATGGTTCAGATGCTGGCCCATCCACTGCGCCAAATGCAGCAGGAGCAGCAGCTACAGCAGGTGCACCTGCAACAAGAGGAAGAAGGGGAGCCAGAAACACAAGGTCAACACGTGGCAACAGAGGAAGAGCAGGTTAGCGGCCTTGTTTAGTCTGGGGTAAATTGTGATATCAAACAAGTTAAGGGAACCTTTGATACATGCAGACAAAGTGGTCAGTGTGGAAGAATGAAAAATCAACAGAGAAAGTCAAGAATCACACTGCTGTAATGAAAGCAAGTATAAGTAGTTATAATTTACAAAAATTAACTCTGTTTAAAGCAGACAGCTGCATCAAGAAAAGATGAGAAAGGTTCATTTTGTACAATATTTCATAGTAAGATCTCAAATATTACTTTAAACATTTAGAAAAAGGTACTGGCCACTAGAAAATAATCATATTAAAAAATCTGTGTTCAGAATTCAGCCACTGATAGGTGAAAGGAAATATCCTCTGTTTGTTTTCATTTTGTTATGCAGTTTGTTTTTTTTCCATCCATGTTATAGCAGGAAGACAACCAGCAGCAGCAAGACAGCCAACAACAGCAAGACAGCCAACAGCAGCAAGACAGCCAACAACAGCAAGACAGCCGACAACATCTACAGCAGCAAATGCACCATTGTTAATATCATTAAGTGATGATAGCAGTGAAGACGATTTTACAGACTTCTGGGCATCTGATGAATATGACAGTGACACAGTCAATGGAGACCCTGATGCCTACTATGGAGGATATGGGAGATGTTACATATGTGGTGAGAAATGGAAGAATGTTTTTTTATGTATATATTTTTTCTGTTTCAGACTTTTGAGTGAATATAAGCATGGAGCTTCTACTAAATAGCTATCCACAGAAATTTGTCTAGTGTGTTTCCTCCAGCTGTTTGTGAAGCGGGCTGGAAATTTCATAACTCAAAGAACATCAGGAAGCTGTACCTCACCACCTCTTTCCTTGGGTGATCATCTTGGCCCTCTTATGCTGTATGACAGGGTAGAGCAGGCCATAGTTCTAAGAGCTCCTGTGATTTCTTTTTTTTTCCTTGGTCCTTTCCACTATCTCATGGATCAGTCATTTTCATGTCCCTTGTGGAACTTTGCCTCCCTAACAGCTCTCCTGTAGGCCTCTCAGTTGTAAACAAGATGCCCTGCTGCTGATGCATCCATTTGCAGATTATCAATGATGTCTTGCAGCCATCTTCGCCTTGGTCTTCCTCTCTTTCTTTTTCCCATTATGTACCCTTCCAAAATGGTCTTCACTACAGTGAGTAATGATGAAAACAACAAACATCAGCATTCAAATTTTTATTTTATTCTCATGAATGCTGATGTTTCTTGTTTTCATCATTACTCACTGTCTTACTTTGCCACTGTACTTCATCAGGCCTAAACTTTATACATTGCTACCAGCTGAAGAGATTATCCTTATATATGAGAGAGAGTTTATGGTGTTGTATTGGACTAGTTTGCTCACTGTTTGTAAGATTGGGTAGCAGTAAAGAAAATAAAATCAATTACTAGCAATTAGAAGTTCTGAATGGAAAAAGAAACTGAAATGCAACAATGAACCAGATCCAATACACCAACTACAAAGACATCAGCAAACCATCCTCTTTCACCTAAAGACAGGCCACTGCAGACTACTGAGCCACCTACATTGACTCAAAATGTCTCACACAGACGAGTGTCCATGTGGCAGTGGAGTCCAGACTCCAGAACATATCCTACAAGAGTGCTCAAATCGTGCAGACCTGAGGCGTGAGACATGGCCAGAGGACACAATCTTGGGGCAAAAGCTTTGGGGCTCCTATCAGAATCTGGAGAGGACTGCGGGCTTTGCCATGTCGACAGATATCAGGATCTGAAGTGACCAACAACCTCGAACGCAGAAGAAGAAGAAGAAGCAACAAGGATGTGGTCGTGGATAAAAACGTTCATGTTCTTTGGATGGAAAGAAAATCAAACAAAAACAAATGTTTTCTGAGAAGTTGGTGAACAGATAATAAAACTAATTGAAACCATAAGAAAAGGATAATACAGTCAAAATTTTTGGACAGAGAAGACAGAAACTAATAATCACTGGAAAACTCAAAGGAAAGAGAGAGAGAGAAAGAAGACAGAAAGAAATATATTAGAAGAGCTGACTAAGTGGCTCAAGAAGTGAACAGCAGTCAAACTTATTTGGAAGCACCAGGGATTGTATGAAGCAGAGTGGCATGATCAGCAGCACATATCAGTATAGCACAGATAGAATTAATGACCTAAATGTTTTTGTTCTTGCAATTTAGTTCCCATAACCTGTGATGGCGCTAAGACTTTTTGAAACCAGTACATTTGTACCTGTCTTTCACCTTGCATGATGTACTTTCTGAAAAACTGGTTTTGTAAATACATTTGGTAACTTATACTTTTTTTTTATGTAAAATTGAACACAATTGGGAAACATCAGTGGGAATTAAACACTTGCATGAAGTTTTTCTTATTTGATATGAGATTTACTGTTTACAGAATGTTCACTTGTTGTGCTAAAGTCAAAATTGGCTGATTCTCCTCAATGCAAATTGAGCATTATCAATCTATGGGCCCAGTTATTCTCCAAAAGATTTTGTTTCTTGCTTTTTTACAAGGTAAAATATAAACCAGTTACAGTAACTGATGATCTCCAAGAGTTTTGATTTTTCTCTGTTGTTTTTTTAATCAGTAATTTACTGGTAATTGCAGATTAATTCGATCACTGCATGACACTGTTCTACAAGCACAGATTTCATGTTTTTATTATATTTGTAGCTTTGTAATATTTGTTTGTTCGCTTTGTTTTTGTTGTTTAAAATATTATGGTGTATTCTGCAGGAATGAGAGGTCATTGGGCAAATGGATGTCCAAACTGACAGTCTTTAATCCATCAGAATGTTCATCACAGCAAATGTAGGAACTATTTAATTATTGTTTGATATGAAACTTTACTTCTTTTGGGTGTGTAAATAAACTGAAAAGAAGTTACCATGTACATTTTCTTTAGCAAAGAATGTCATCTGGTCTAATAATATGCAAATAAAAGTACAAAGAAACTGCACTTTAGATATATGCAAAATTTGTTTAGTGTGATTCTTGTTTGGTTGATGCATCTGTATGGTTTACTTGGAATGGCCGAGAGAAGTGGTGGTATAGTGGTTAATGCACTCATCTGCTGATCAGGAGGTCCGTAGTTCAGTTTCACACTCGGGGAGAATTTTTCAAACCACCCAGTGCTGGAGTCAACCCAGCCAAAAAAAAAATGGGTACCTGGGGAATGGAAAAACTAATTATATCAGTTCGTAAGAACAGCGAAGAACAAAACCTCTATCTTAATGCAAAGAAAACTAAATTGATGACAACTGACAAAACAAACAAGGCAGCTGAAATAAGTATCAATGAGGAAAAACTGGAAGAAGTGGAGAGTTTTGAATATCTTGGATCAATACTAACTAGTAGTGGAGATGCAATGAGGGAAATTAAAAGAAGGACATCTATCGCTCTTCATAAAGTAAAACAACTAAAGAATATGTGGAGAGGAACAGACAGAACTACAAAAATAAGATTTTTAAGGGCATGCATCTTTCCCATCGCAACTTATGCCTGTGAGACCTGGACACTTAACAAAACAGCTGAGAAACACATAAATGCCTTTGAATGTAAATGCTACAGAAGAGTTCTTCAAATATCATGGACACAGAAAGGAACAAATATATCTATACTATAAGAACTTAATGTTGAAGAAGGCTGGCTAGTAAAGAGGATTAAAGAGAGAAAACTTAAATATTTTGGACACATTAAACATCATGATAATCTAGAGAAGACCGTCTTGGAAGGGTACATAATGGGAAAAAGAAAGAGAGGAAGACCAAGGTGAAGATGGCTGCAAGACATCGTTGATGATCTGCAGATGGATGCATCAGCGGCGGGCCATCTTGCTCACAACCGAGAGGCCTACAGGAGTGCTGTTTGGGAGGCAAAGTTCCGCAAGGGACATACAAATGAATGAATGAATCTGGGGCTCTCCAAGGAGAACAAAGGCGGTGAGGACAAGTTCTGGATTCCTTACCTCAAATTCTGTGGTGGCTTAGAAATGTGAAGGCATTAACATTTTGTACTCTTATGGCATGCAAATGCTGCATGACAGACTTTTTTTTTTAGGGAGAACCAAATAGAAATGAAGAGCGAGAGTGTTTCACAAATAAAACTTGTCTTTGGATGTGAAATGGAACACAGTCATGCCCCTACTGTTGTCAACATAAAAACATCTCATAAATAAAAAAAAAAATTTTTGTCATACAAAGAATTCCTTGCAACTATTTTTTTGAGCAATCATATATTATCATCTGACATCTTTCTGCAATCTGTATGATACTAAACATTCACTGACCATAGTGTGATGACCCACCATCACTGAGCACTTCCTCAGCTGCTCCTTTCCCTGATTCTATTTAATCTACACATTCTCTTATCTGCTTATTATATCCATTGTGCAAGAGACTTTTTTTACATTATGTTTAAAAAAAAAAAAAAGTATAAAAGGTTTGTTAATGTTAAACTGTACAGTACAGTACATGCATATTTCATTGACCGCAAAGTTAGGTTAGGTATTGGCTGTATTGTAAATTATTCTGTATTTTAAAAATAATTTATAAAACCACTTTCTGATCTGCTCTCGTTTACTTTTAAAAATAGATAAAATTGGTGAAAGATTTAATTCTTCCCGTGCCCATAAAAAAAATGCGGACGTTCCCATCAGTGCCACACAAAAACCGCAGGTCTTGATATATTAGGGGGTGTAGTTGTAAAATGGAATGGAAAACAGTATTTCCATGTACTTCCATGTACTTATTATGTTTCAAAGTATAACTAAATGTAAGAAAATTTCATAAATGCAGAGTTTTTTAAGAAAAAAAGAAGTAATGTGATGTTTTTAGACAATGATTGTGCCCAGCTCACCATCGGCTAGGTCTAGACATGCACTACTTACCATCTGAGATGTCTAGATCTACTTGTCGATCTCGTTTTGTGATTTTGTGTTGCATTCTCGCTAAACTAGTGTCTGAAATAACCTCCTAACTACATCTCCAGTCATCTAATATGTCTAGATCTACTTGGGATACATTCAAGAGCAGTGGGGTGGTCACAGGCCATGTCCATACCCCTATCTACATCATCAAAAATTGAAAATTTTCGACGTTTCTCTTCCTCTTTCTCGCTCGGCATTGCATGTAACTAAGGACTCTTTCACCATTTTGAAAAGCGTCACTGGAAACGTGGACGAAATATGTATAATCTAAATATTACACCAGTTGTTTTATTGAAACGCATGCCATAGTCGTTATAGTGACAATTCATTTGTCATAACTCAGTAACCAGAAGTTATCACCATATCAGCTATGGATTATATGAGGGTCGTACCGAAAGTTATAAGCAAAAATTTTGTAAAAATCAGAATTTATAGATAAAGAAAATATAAATGTATCACCTTAACTGCATCCTTTGCACTTCATTTAGAGGTTGTTGGATGAGAACAAAAAATATGGCATCTATCATGGCAGATTAGTTGATTTCACTTCACTTTTTGTTAGCTTTTACAGAAACTTCCATAAATAAAAAATGTCTGAAACTTTTATAGGTTTATAGGTTATGAAAGTAGCCACAAGGAATTGAATATACAAGCAAGAATCTTAATCCACACATATTAAAACGTGTAAAGAGAGAGTTTAAATTTTGATTGTTAGTGGCTTTAATTACACATTACAGGCGTGTTACAAATTTGTGAGCATTTTTAGTGTAAATTCCCTTGAGCTTAATACATATGGGAATTCTGATTTGCCTGCAAAGAAAAAAACAAAATAATTGGGAAAACAAAATAGTGAACTGTTAATTTAATGACTTGATTTCTTAGCCTTCATGGTCTAGTGAATTGGATGATGGAATTTTCTTTAGATGTTTTTGTGCAATGTTCAAAAACAAAATAAAGAAAACACTATTAAACATTGTCTAATAAATTTTTGTTGTTACATTTAAGACTGCTGCACTTATGTTTTTTATGTCTTTTAAAAAAATGTTTAAATGTCAAAAAAAAAAAATCTCATCTAATCAGGGGCTTTCAAAACATGCAGCACATATTGCCATCTCAGTCCTTATCTCACACTAGACCTGCATCACATCAGTGAGGCTACATTTCTCAGTATCACTGACTTTTTTAATTTAAAAAAAATAAGAATTTTGTAGATCCCTTGCACCTTTTTTTTTTTTTTGCAAGACATTCTTTTCACTGTAGTTCAGGATATGGTTAAGTATGTTGGATGGACCTGTGTGCCCAGTCTGTCACTCATTCATTCAGTATGTAATGCAGCATTTAGCAGATGAGACCTGAGTGGCTACAAAGAATGATTATCTAGAAAATTACAGTTGCTTCAGTGAAGGCCTTATAATTGAATAATTCTTGATTGCCTTTATGGCTGAAAATAATGTTGTCCACAGAATGCAATCAATCATTACGCTTCTAGCATTCACTTGTTTTTTTTTAAAGCTATCTTTGTGTTTATTGTTCCAGTTCAATGGTTAGCCATTGGCAGATATGGCTTGATGCTTTATTTTATTCAGTCTGTTAATTGTTTATAGTATCTTTTGGATTGATTAACTATTTTTTAAAAATATATCCGTTATTTTATTCAGTCCATTAATTATTTATAGTATCTTTTGGATCGATGAACTATTTTTTAAAAATATAAACGATCTGGAGAAAAGAGTTAATGTTCTTTTTGGCAGTTAAGAACATACTGTTTCTCCATCTCCTCCAGACTTTGCCTGATACACGTGAAACTCTTTGGAGAGCCCCCATTGGTGACCTACAGACGGGACAAGAACCTCAGGGACCTTTTAGTTTAAAGTCGCCTTAAGACAGATGACACTTTTATGGTACCAGACGTTGCGGATGTTGTAGATGCAACACTTGCCTGTTTGTTGTCGAGGCTAGCCAGATCTTCTTCCCTAAGTCCACGTTATCAGCTCAGGAGGGCCTCACCTGCACTTCACACAATGTTATTTATGCCATTATGTGCAAACGTTTTGATATGAAATATATAGAGGAGACTGGTTTATGCTTAGGAGATCATTTTCGTCAACATCTTTATGCCATTTCTAAGAGGGCTTGAACAGCTGTGGCTAAGCATTTTTGCCTTACCAACCACAGAGGAAAACATGACCTTTCTGTTAGTGCGATCCACTCTTGTTCTGATTATATATGATCTCGGAGGGTCCTAGAACAGAGCCTAATTTTCCAGGCTGACTATCCCCACCCAATTGGAATTAACAATGTCTTCAGCTTCCTTTAACTTCTTTAGTTTTCCACTTTTTCTCTGTGATTTATATTCTATTTTCTTGTTTCTTTCTCCTAGCCTCCCTCCCCCTCCCCACCGCCACCTTCTCTTCTTCTCTGGCGGCCTATAGGTGTTTATTGCCCCTCCGGGTCTTGTCCTTCATTCACCAGTTTCATATTATCTCCCTGTTTTGCGTCTCTAACAGCCTACAGGTGTTTATGGCCCCTTCTATTCTTCATCCACTATCTCTCTGCTTCCCCTTCCCTCACCCCCATCCCCAACACTTGCTTCTCTAGTGCCCACAGGTGTCTACTGCCCTTCCCTTTCCCCACCCCACCTGTTTCTCTCCCTTTCCCTGCCTCTTATTTCTGTTTGGCTTCATCTGCTATCCTTTGTGGCCACCGTGATCTCTATGCCTCGTCAGTGGAACACGCATTCTTGTGTTTCCTACTTAGGAGGATGCCACTAAGATAAGTTTTTCATTTTCTGTTAATGTCATGTTTTGTTTGTGTATGTAATCCTTGAAAAAGGCTCACACCGAAATATTGGATGTTGTATGTTTTTTCATTTATACATTCTCATCTTACGCTCATACTTTCTATTCGTTTTTTTTTTCACTTACTCCCTCTGCCACCTTGGTAAAACTGCATCATGCACCTCTATCTACCTTTATTACAAAGAACATATTCCAGCTGCAGTAGATACTGAGGTTAAAGCACCAATTATTGAAAACACATATAGCAACATCGTTATTTATACAGGTGGACTGGTGGTTCAGTGCAAAAGGTGTGACATTTAACGGCACGGGAAGGATGTACAAATCCAGGTGTCAGGGAAGTGAAAGCAGATCAGTTGGCTGACACAGCTGAATGGAGGTGGGGCAAGCAATGGGTTGAGCAGAGATCATCAGTGCTTTAAGAGAAACTGCTCAAACAAAAGACTTCACTGACAACTGTAAATCAGTGTCATTGTCAAGAATGAAGAAGCAGGGGCAAAAAAAGTGAATGATTTATTGAGTTCCAGACAGATTCTCTCTCTCTGAACCTTAAGTGCCCAGGGCACATGGGGCTTCCGCAAGGGTTTTCCACAAATGCCTGTCCTTCGCCTTTTTTTCTGTTCTTGCCCAGGTGAGCCCTCTATTGCTCAACATCCTTTCTGTTGTTCTTCTCCATGTCTCTTTTGGTCTACCCTTACTTCTGCTTCCCTGTGGTGTCCATCTTAGAGCTATTTTTGGTAGTGAGTTATCAGCACATGTCTCAACCATCGCCAGTGTCTTTCCTCAATAATTGTTGTCAGTGGTTTCATCTGCATTTCTGCTAATAAGATGTTATTTCTTATGGTGTTTGGCCAAAATATTTTTCTAATTCTTCGTAAACATTTAGTCTGGAAAGAATTCAACTTGTTTTTCCAGACAGATGGTCAAACAATAAAAGAGTGGGTGTCATCATTTACTGTACCTGAGGGAGATGAAGAGGAGCGTCTCAGATGTATCTGGAGTGCATGGATGATGGTCCTTTCTCACTAACATGTTAATGCATGACACTGTCTATCCAAGTGGGAATATTCTGATTATATATTGTTAAAAAAAAAAAAAGGAAACGCAACAAATACAATGTTGCAATTTAAACTGAAGTTTGCTGATCGGATAAGGGCAAACTGCCTGAAATGTTCACTTGGACATCAACTTCATGTGAATTGTACTCAGCAGATGATTCATGAGCACTGAAAAGCAACACTAGTCAAAACAGCATTTTTGACAATAACTCATGACAGGTTCACGACTGACACTCCTTGAATCAATTCTTTTGAAAATTCAATGTGCAAGTATGGTTCATCTCACTACAGAACAATGACTCATCATCATTGGATGTTTACAGACTGGACAGTCACAAAGTGTAGTGGCCAGACAATTTAATGTGGTTAGAAGCACCATTTTTAGTCACCTTTTGAGACGATTTCAAGAAACTGGCTCAGTTGCAGACTGGCCACACAGTGGATGACCCATAGTCACAACTCCTGCCAAAGACCGCTTCATACGGCTGTGTCACCTCAGGAATTGATTTGCATCTGCATCCTCAACAGTCCAGTCACTGACAGCAGCTCATTGAATTTCAGATGAAACGGTCAGGAACCGGCTGCACGACGCTGGTCTTTGGGCTAGAAGACCCTATAGAGGTCCTGTTCTTACGGACTGGCATCGCCAGAACTGATTGCAGTGGGCGAACCAGCATCGTCAACGGACTGTTGCAAATGATTGGAGAAGGGTTTGGTTTAGTGATAAATCATTCTTTCTGCTCCAGCGACATGATAGACGGAGAAGAGTTTACTGCAGAGTCCATGAGCGCTACGCCCAGAACTGCATGGATGAGGCTCCTCCACATGGTGATGGAGATGTACTGGTGTGGGGGACGATCAAGTTCATGGAAAGTGACCTGGTGCAAATTGAAGGACACCTGAATGCCCAACGATAAGTCTTTGAAATTCTTTGTCCTCACGTCCTTCCACTTCTGGCTGAAGCAAGGTTGATTTTTCAGCAGTATAATGCTCGACCTCATGACACAACTCACCACCCAGTTCCTCACTGACAACAACGTCCAGACCATTCCGTGGCCATCCATGTCATCAGACAGGAACCCAATAAAACACTTATGGGATGAACTCAACAGACAAGTCTGCCAGCAAGACGTGGCACCAACCAATCTCCGACAGTTGTCTCTTGCACTGCGGGAAGAGCAGGTAGCCAAACTACTGAGGGGCTTCTTTTAAATGGATGCATTTAGGAATATACGGTGTCATGTGATGAAAAATAATTTTCCCCATCTTCTCAACAGATAAATAATTTGTGATTTTGTGTGGTTGCCAACTATTCAACATTATTGTATAAAATAGGCTGTCAACACACTAGAGCTATAGACTCCAGTCAGTCAATTTAGAGTAGTATCATTTTAAAGACTCAAATTGGATTCTGATGAAGAGTAGAGATTAGAACTCAACTTGCCACTTAGCATTTTTTTTTTGTCAGTTGACTTAGTGGTTTTAATTCACAGCACAGTACTGGATTCATATCTCAGTCAATGATGCCATTTCCAATGTTCCCTCTAAGCTGCATGGCAAGGCAGCAATGCACACACACAAATCACGTAGTGCATGAAATTTTATAGGCCTTGCAAAAAAAAAAAAAAATAAATAAAATTGCTACTTATATTTTTCAATTTCCTAACGTTACTCCATGCTATGGCTGTGTTGAAGGAAAATATGATAGGGCTACACAGTTTGTTTTGATGATTTATTTGAATTTTAGTAATTTTTCTATCAGAAAAGTTACTTTCTATTTCATAATGTGACATTCGATGCACACTTGCAGTTTTTATTTTTGGAATACTGCACTCAGGTTGAAAATTTTGCACATGAACCGCAAACCCTAAAGGGCACATTGGCCATTTCTATGTATACTGTCAGACATAATTTGAATCTGCGATCTGTTTAGTTTTGCCTTGTGTTGCCTACATATTATGTAAAGGAGTGTTTACTTTAAACAATGTAAGGAGCCAAGGACAACAGAGGCATAAGTAGCATTTATCATACAGACGACAATCTCTACCAAAGTGAAGAATTTAGAAATTAGCCTAAAGACTGTCAGAGAACAAAGGAAGTTAGCAACAAGATGTGATAAATAAAAACAGTAACGTACAATCAATACAACACACTGCATCTGATATGCTAATTAAAAAAAAAATTTGAACAAACTTTATTAAGAATTCCAGTACAGCACATGCATATTAACTTGGAGAATGGCGGCTTGATAGAAGGTGAAGGTAAGTTTGAAAGTAACGATTACTGGCAGGTGATAAAATGAGTCAAAGATTGACAGTGGTGAGAAGATGATGACTTCAGCTATATTACATTACCTGCTTTCTCACATTCATATTACCATCTTCATATGACTGCTTTACACATTGATACTTAACTGACCTTTATAGTGTGTAAAGTCAAACTCTACATACTTATCAGTGAGTTTGGTAATCCACTGTTTGAAAAAAAAAAAACAAAAACATTAAATAAAGAAAACTGAAAAATTAGAAATTCATAAATTTCATCCATTTGTGTCTGTACGAAAAGCTTCATGAATCATCTCTTGATCAGCAATTTCCTCATCTCTGACAGAAATGCATATGTACTCAGTCACTTAGATTTTAGTACATGTGAATGTGTTCTGAGTTTATTACAGTCCTGTCTTTATCTTAACTACTTCATTCTATTAATGTTGTTAATTACTGTTTATTATTTTTGTTGATGTCTTAATGTGTTACAACAGGCAAAGAGTATTTCAGACTAGTGCCATACATAAGAAAAAGTTTCTTGGAGACGTCAGCAGACACAGAGGTCTTGAAAAACTGCTCATGACTGGAAAGATAAATGGCAAACGACAGAGAGAGTGAAGAAGACAGAAATACCTGGATGGCCTGACTGCATGGTTTGGTGGGAAAACAACAACTGAACTGAATTGAGGCATGGAGGATCGAGTGAGATGGAGAGAGATGACCACCTATGTCTATCGGCATGGCACTATCTGATCTGTCTTAATGTGTAAAATTTTGAAACTTGTCTAGTATGTATTTATATATGTTAAAAACATTTACAAGATGTGCCCGGTAAGTAATGAGACATTTTATTCACCCAGTCAGCAGGGCCAGGGGGCGATTCCCTGGGCCTGAAGGTTAGTGGGGGATGTTAGGTAAAGGGTCAATATCTCGTCATTTGGCTCTGCGTTTTAACAGAGTGTGGATCGCTTGTGAAGTGGACAGCTTTTTAACAGTCAAAATGCACAGAGGAGTGTTGACCAGCGATACATGATAAAGTTTTGTGTTAAACCTGAAAAAATCCATGAGCGAGACGCTTGTTATGATACAGAAAGCCCATGGGAAGGATGCTTTATTGAAAGCACAAGTGTTTCGGTGGCACAAGACATTCAGCAAAGGAAGAGAGAGCATCAAGGATGAACAACAAACAGGATGCCCATTAATGTCTCACACTTACGACAACGTTAATAAGGCGAAAGTGGTTTTGGACTCTGATCGACATCTGAGGCTTAGATTGATAGCAGATCAAGTCGGACTTCCAAAATCCTTGTGCATGAAATTGTCACGAAAGAATTACACATGCCTCCTCGACCAAAGGCTCGAATTAGCAAATCGAAGATGAAATCAATGCTCATTGTCTTTTTTTACTCCAAAGGTGTTGTCCATAATGAGTTCGTACCACCTGGACAAATGTTCACAGCATTTTACGTGGAAGTGCTTAAATGGCTGAAGAACAGAGTCACACGCCTCCATCCAGAGATTGCCAACAACCGGTTCTTCATCATGACAATGTGTCACTACTAGTGAGGAAGTTTATGATGAAACAAACTGTGGCAATGCTGTGCCAACCTCCCTACAGCCCAGACTTGGCCCCAGCTGACTTCTTTTTGTTTCCCCTGATCAAATCAAGCTTGAAAGACCACCACCATTTTGGGACTGTTAATGATGTACAAGCTGCCATGACAAGTGCTTTGAAGGAGATCCCTGTTCAAGACTTCCAGGTGAGCTACGACATGTGGCAGAACTGCTGGCAACAGTGTATTGATGCTCACAGATTTTGAGGAATTTCAAGTGCATGCAAGTATATCTTGAACAAATCGAATTTTATGGAATCTGTCTTATTACTTACTGGACACACCTTGCATTTTACAGGGTTTAGTATTACCCTGTAGTTTCATGCACGTGCATGAAGGCTTATAACCAAATGGCTGTGGATATGGAGGTGACTATTGAACAGGATGCCTATAAAGTCTGTGTAGCATTTTAAATATTTATAACTTTGGATATAAAAATAACAAAACACATTTGACACACACTGACTAATATTTCTTACCGGCTTCGGTTAAAAAATGAGATGTCATAAAGCAGCATGTTTTAAAGAACAGAATCCTCTGGGAACAACTGTGTTAAGAACACACTTATCTTAACATAGTCTTTGTGAGATAGGGAACATACATCAGTTTGCTTAAAAACTCTGACCTACTTTTGTAGCCCAGAAACCTGTATCAATCAACATTAATTGTAACTGTTATTTTTGTAAACTGTAATGTCAGGTTGGTGGATGGATGGGGACATGGAGATCGTTGGTGGGGATGAGGAAAATCTGGTGTGAAACCAATGAATCCAGGACGTGACAAGCCTATGGGTCTTTACAACAATGGCTATCGGAATGATGTAAACAAAACAGAGCCAGCAGACTATAGATGGCGGGGAATGGATATCAATGAGACACCCATTGGGCTCCTCATCCCAAAGTCGGAGTGTCTCTGTGGAACTGTCTCAAAGCTGTCTGGCCAGCCAGCGCTGCATGCTGGATCTGACATGGAGAAGGGGCTTAAGTACAGCCACCAGAGGCTGGAAAACAGTCTTGGCCAGGCCACCCTACACCACTGTCTTCATGGCAGTCCAAGCTAGACCACAGTCTGCCCTAGCAAGGAAAGTTGCTGAAGTCAGAGGTACCCAGCCAAAAGGCACATCACAAAAACCAGGGTATCACGCATCATCGCCAACGTGCGTACGAAGAAGAAAAAAGATTATTTATCCTCTTAAAAAAAAAAAAAATTACTATTTTCTTTTCAGAGTTGTTATTACCTATGGCTTTACTTGTAGAGAAAGTAAACTGTGCTCTTTGGATGGTGGACCTAAAATCTGTCACTGCTTTCCAAAGAAGATTTAGAACTGATTAGAATAAAGATGCACCATGCAGAAATCACTTTGTCATTCGGTGCTCAGACTCTGAGTTTCTGAACTGCCCAACAGATGGACTGGCTGAGGTGAACCAGTATCTTGGCCTCCATGATCACCAGATCTGACTGCACTGGATTTCCTTTTTTAAATGGGGACATGTAAAGACTACTGTTTATTCAAACTACCAACCAAAGAACATTAGTTTTACCTTCTCTTCAGGTCAAGCCATGGGGTCAATAATAACGCTGAAAATAGTAATTTTAAATCAGAAACAAAAATTATTTTCAGAAGGTGGCAAAAAAAAAAAAAAAACTAGACACATCAGGCTTGTAAATGTTTCTTTTACAGGTTGATTCTGTCATGTTTAGATCCAAAATTACAAATGTTTAAAATTGCAGACAGACTTTCCAGCCCTTGTACAGGTTTTTATTCTTGAAGAAGGTGGGGGGGGGGGGGACCAGAAGAAAGAATGTTCATTTGTTTAGTAATAAAAAGAAAAATAAAATGATCTGAATTAAGATGCATAAAATTCAGCTGTGGGTATAGAGTGAGGAATGCATGAACATAAATACACATACGACAGTGGCAAATACTGCAGGTGCAGCAACTTATCTGTACAATAATGCCCTTCCATAAGGAAAAGTTTCAAATATCAATGTGTGTGTGTATATATATATATATATATTGTGCTTTACTATGACCTTTGTGCTTTTACATAAGATTTCATGTAATTTTGTATACAGCAGAATCCATTTCACTTGACAACTTAGGGACAAATCACATGTCCATAGAAGTGATTGTAGAAGCTGTTGTTTCTCTTCCACATTGAAAACAATTATATTAGGTGCTCTTGCTAGATAGTGTGCATTAAAAAAAATAAATTTGGAGTAAAAAGTGTTTTTATTATATCAGCAGCGGGTGTCTGAGTGGCAAAGTGGTTAGTGCACTGGTCTCTCATGGTGAAGGTAGGAGGTTTGACGCATCCCAGTCACCAAGCTGTAGAAACAGGTACCCAACTTCTTCTAGAGTTAGGGAAGGAAAGGCGGCCAGGCGTGATACTAACCATATCACACTCTAGTGTGCTGACAGGTCAAGGAAAATATGGCCACTAACACTATATCCCTATGTGCCTCTAAGGCACGACAGGGTTACCTTTACCTACCTATTTTAGCAGCAAAGTAAGTTTTATAGATTTTTTTTTTTTTTTTTTGGTGATAATTTGGTAAATTACACATCTGATAAATTACATTTGCTTTGTTAAACACCAGCAATAAGATAAACACTAATGTAAATTCTGACATACATTAGCTGACACATTTAGGAAATGAGGCAAGGAGTGTTAGAAACAAATGGAAGTTTCACCCGGCGGGGATGTCTGCGTATCCTAATCACGCTGAGGTTTTCCGGTGAGAAAGTCCAACCCTGGACTGGATGGGCAACCACCTCTCTCCCGGCGGTGATACATGGGTATCTCAAAACACGTCGAGGTTTTCCGGTGAGAAAGTCCAACTCTGGCCTGGGTGGGCTAACGCCTCTCACCCAGCGGGGATGCACTGATATTCCAAACACGTCGAGGTCTTCCGGTGAGAAAGTCCAACCCTAGACCAAACTGGTGCAATGAAAACCACGGTGTCACGCAATCCCGCTTCCGAGACCCACCAAGAATACAGGCTAAAGCACTGTGATACTCTGAACCGCTTGTGGTCCTTTCGTGGAACTCGTGTGGTCTATTTTGGACCACACAGGGGACCACGGGACCTAACGAGGACCACATGCGTGAATTCAGTAGGTTCACAGTGCGGTTTTTGGTGGTAGAAGTGAACGAAGAAGAAGAAGAAGAAGAAATGGAAGTTGAGTCAATAGAAAAAGAAATCACCTCTAATGTTTGCTTTCATTTGTATTAGAGAGTGATCTAGTTAACTTTGGCACAGAAGAACAACACAAAAACTCAACTGTATAAAAAAAAAAAAAAGAGAGATATGAGAATGTTTTTTTTTTCCTTCTTTCAATTGAGGCATCTGATAAAAGATTTTTTTTTTCAAATGTAGTTTTTGATGGCAAAAAAAAAAAAAAATCACCTTTAATAAGGACATAATATTCTGCTGAACATGATCCTTTTACCTTACCTTGTGGACCTAGGACATATTCTGCTGAATATGATCCTTTACGTTCCCTTGCAGACCCTGGATGAATATTCTGCAGAATATGACTTTTTTTTTTACCTCATCTTGCAGATCCAAGGCATATTATTATACTGAAAACAACCTTTTGACTTCTCCTGTTGACCTAATGTGATATATATATCACATTTATCTTATCAATGAATGTTAGAAAACACTTATCAATGAATGTTAGAAAACAAGTCCTAAAATGCTATATTGAACCTATCTTGTTATATGGAAGTGAATCATGGACAATAGGCAGGTCTGCACAAAAATCATTGGAAGCAGCAGAAATGTGGTTTATTAGAAGAATGCTGCGAATCCCATGGACAGCAAAAATAACTAATGAAGAATGTATGAGAAGAGCTGGAGAGACAAAAAAACCTTGTCAAAAAGATAAGAGAGAGACAATGTAATTTCATAGGACATGCAATGAGAAGAGGGGGCATTGAAAATATTATAACAACAGGAAAAACAGAAGGAAGAAGATCAAGAGGAAGACCAAGAGAAATGATACTGGACAGTCTGACGGGATGGTGCGAGAGGAGATCACCAAGTGAGCTGATGGCCTGCATGAAGAATCGTGTACTCTGGAGAAGCATAATAGCCAATGCCAGTCGGCACGGCATTTGATGATGATGATAAATATATATATATAAAATGACATTAAGGAATACAGGGGACATGATGTCAATGCCTATAATTTTTAGATGACTACCTGGCAACTAAACAGTGATGTAGCCAGTTCCATGCCTGCCCTTTCTTCCTCGGCTGCAAAGTGAACCAGTTATAGTTTTACACCTGGGTTGACTGGAACTTCTTACATCAGATCTGAACCTCCAACCAGTGACGTGAGAAATAAGTGCACTAGCCACTTTGCTTCTCAGGTGCTCACAAGTGACATCAGGTGAAAGAAAATGATATTTCAGGCCAATCAAGTCAAGGCAGGTAGGTTAATTTCCAAAGTGACTCAAATGATCAGCCTGCTGGGACTTAATGGCCACAAAATTGGGCAACCTATATATTAATGGCACTGTTTTCAGCAGGTTTCACTGTATTATCTCTGTCAGTTTTTTTTCTTTAGATTTTGGCACATGTGGGTTTCTGGGTGTGGGAATAAGAAAAAGAAATTTGATGATTATATATTAAATAATGCTATTATTATCATCACACTAACAAGAAATAAAATGCTTCTTCACTAATTTTATGTTTGTAGCCCTTATGTTTAAATGGTGATGGGTTAAGATTGATAATGGTGAAAAGATGATGATGGTGATGGAGCACAAATGATAATGGTGAGAAGAAGGTGATGGGTTGATGAATGATAGTAGTGAGAAGAGTGCCATAAGATGAGTGAAGGAATGACAGTGGAGTGAACCAGGTGATAAGGTGAGTGAGTAAATAATATCAGTGAGAACAAACTAAGGTCCATAATATGAATTTTTAGAAGGAAAAAAAAATCTGTCTGGAAGAGAACTGTTTTTTCATTCTAACAGCACAGGAAGTTTTAATTATTTTTTTCCATCATTTTAAAAACAGAATACATATTTATACAAACAGTGAACAAATTTTGATACAAAAGAAAATGACGCACCACCATGTGTGTATAAGAGACTCCATTTTTTTTATCTTCTGAGTGCAGCTTTGCAGGTACTGAAATGTAAAACACTGAAAGGTTTGATGTACTTCCCAGTTATCAGATGCACGTTGTTAATTCTGATATCAGTCAGTCAGTTATTTGCATGTCCTTTGCCTCCCTAACAGCTCTCCTGTAGGCCTTTCGGTTGGAAGCAAGATGCCCTGCTGCTGATTATCAATGATGTCTTGCAGCCGTCTTCATATTGGTCTTCCTCTCTTTCTTTTTCCTGTTATATACCCTTCCAAGACAGTCTTCTCTAGATTGTCATGATGTTTAACGTGTCCAAAATATTTAAGTTTTCTCTCTTTAATCCTCTTTACTAGCCAGCCTTCTTCAATATTAAGTTCTTGTAGTATGGATATAATTGTTCTTTTCTGTGTCCATGATATTTGAAAAACTCTTCTGTAGCATTTACATCCAAAGGCATTTATGTGTTTCTCAGGTGTTTTGTTAAGTGTCCAGGTCTCACAGGCATACGTTGCAATGGGAAAGATGCATGCTCTTAAAAATCTTATTTTTGTAGTTCTGTCTGTTCTTCTCCACAGATTCTTTAGTTGTTTTACTTTCTGAATAGCAATAGATGTCCTTTTAATTTCCCTCATTGTATATCCACTGTTAGTTAGTAATGATCCAAGATATTCAAATCTCTCCACCTCTTCCAAATTTTCCTCATTGATACATAATTCAACTGCCTAATTTGTTTTGTCAGTTGTCATCACTTTAGTTTCCTTCACATTAAGACAGAGGTTTTGCTCTTCACTGTTCTTACGGACTGACATAATTAGTTTTTCCATTCTTTTTTCTGTACCGTATCATCAGCATATCTAATCTCTGGTATTTTCATAACCTCCACTTGTTATGGCATAGTAATATTCTTTGTCTACATCTTCTCCAACGTTCCTCGATATATTTTCAGTATACAAGTTAAATAAGTAAGCTGACAATATACACCCCTGATGGACCCCTTGTTTTATGTCAAACCAAGTTGTTGTTTCACTATTTATTCTACTGCTGCCTGTTGGTCTAGATATAGCAATGATGTTAATTGTATCAAATGTGTTGAAAATCCTATTTTTTCTATTATTTCCCAAAGTTTCTGGTGATGTACACAATCAAATGCCTTTGAATAGTCTATAAAAGATAAATATCTCTCTCTCTCTCTGAACCTCAAGTGCCCAGGGCACATGGGGCTTCCACAAGGGTTTTCCACAAATGCCTGTCCTTTGCCTTTTTTTCTGCTCTTGCCCAGGTGAGCCCTCTATTGCTCAACATCCTCTCTGTTGTTTTCTCCATGTCTTTTTTGGTCTACCTTTACTTCCGTTCCTCTGTGGTGTCCATCTTTAGTGCTACTTTGGTAGTGAGTTGTAGAGTCATTCAGAAAAGAGATAAATATAGATTCACATTAAATTCTCTGCATTTCTCTATTATTAATCTTATATGATCTCTTGATCCTCCTCCTTGTCTAAAACCAGCTTGGACCACACTGACTTCTCCTTCTATTTTCTTATGAAGTCTACCCATTATGATTTTTAATAGAATTTTACTGGCATGACTAATCAAGTCAAAGGTTCTGTAGTTTGTGCATAATTTCAAGTTACCGTTTTTTTGGCAGTGGTATGAATACAGTTCATTTCCATTCTTTTGGCCAAATACCTGAATGCCGTATCTTTTTACATAGTGCATGATATATTGCTGCACAATCCTTTCCTCCTACTT
This sequence comes from Achatina immaculata, assembly GCA_009760885.1. Classification (NCBI taxonomy): domain Eukaryota; kingdom Metazoa; phylum Mollusca; class Gastropoda; order Stylommatophora; family Achatinidae; genus Lissachatina; species Lissachatina immaculata. Next base: position 30,607,546 of record CM019702.1, read on the forward strand.
TAATAAGTTCAGCTGTTATCACATCCTGGTGATTTACCATTTTTCAGATTCTTTATTGCCCATAAAACTTCTTCTATTGTCGGTTCGGGTTCTTTCTCCTCCAATAATAATTCACATTGTTGATTTCTGCTTTCACAGTCAGTTGTTTCATACATTCCTCTGCAATATTCCTTCCATCTTTCTAGAATTTCCCTTGTCTCTGTCAAGGTATTCCCCGTCTTGTCATAAATTACATTTAGCTTAGGTGTGACATTTCTCGTCAATGTCTTCATTTCTTTAAACATTTCACTCTCTCTTCCACACTTCTGATGTCCTTCTATTCTTTCACAACAATCTTGTATGTATTGTTTTTTGTCTTTTCTTATCTTTCTTTGTACTTTGTTAAAGATTTATAATCCTCTTTGTTGTTGTTTGTCATTTTTCATTTCATCTTCATTTCTCTATGTTGTTTTATCAGTTCTAGTGTGCCTGCTGTAATCCATCCATTCTTTTGTGTTTTCTTTACTGAAACCAAGTCTTTAACTGTTGTTATTAAGATATCTCTGGCCTGCATAGCTAATTCATCAGGTGTCATCTCCTCCTGTACAGCCATCAGGATTTCGAAACGGTTCTTCACTTCTATACCATATTGTTCTGGTATTTTTGTAAGATCAAAGCGGAGTGGTCTTTATCATCTTTATCTTCATGTCTGCTATTAATAACTCATGGTCCGCGTCACAATCGTCACCTGGTAAAGTTTTTGCTGATGACTTGATCCCCACCTTCTTTTTACTAAAATGTAATCTATTTGATTCTTGGTTTCCCCAACAGGTGATGTCCACGTGTAAAGTCTTCTTGGATGTTGTCTAAAAAGTGTGTTAGCGATCATTAGCTCATTTTCCATGCAAAATGCTATTAGATTGTCCCCTGCCTCATTTCTATGTCCTATACTAAACTTCCCCAAAACATATCCTTCGTCTTCAGCTCTTTCTGTACCAATCTTTGAATTAAAATCCCCCATTATTAATACAATATTTTTTCATATCTGGTCTATCTCGTTTGTACTGTGTTATAAAAGTCTTCTACTACCTCTTCTTCTGCTGCTGATGGTGCATATATCTGGATAACTGTTACATTTCTAGGAGTGCCCTTAAATCTGATTGTGAGAATTCTATCACTTACTGGATTGTAACCTAGTAATGCTTTTGATGTTAAGTTGTCCCAAGTAATTTATATATACAGGATTGAAATGTCCCTCCGATTTGACCTGGTTTTGTGTCATCATCATCATTGCCTTTCACATCCTTGAGAGCACAGGCCACAGATAAAGGCTCTCTCTCCAGTCACTCCTGTTCTTGGAATTATTCTCTGCTTCCTTCCACGTGTATCCCTTGTCTCCGAGCACTGTCATAATTTCTATTCTCCAAGTACGTCTAGGTTTTCCTTGTTTTCTATTTCCCAGAGGATTCCATGTCAGTGACCATCTTGCTATGCTGGTGTCAGGTTTTCTCAGTGTGGTCTATCCCCCTCCATTTCCTAGACACGATGTGTAGGTTCATAGGTTCTTGTCCTGCCCTTTCCCAGACCTCCTCGTTCCTGATCTTGTCCTGCCATTTAATGTTTAAAATCCTCCTCAAACAGTAGTTCATGAAAATTTGTATCCTATGTTGTATTGTCTTGGTCATAGCCCATGTCTCCGAACAGTATAGCAGGACAGTCTTTACATTTGTACTGAAAAGCCTAAGTTTGGTTCTTGTTTTGATGTTCTTAGATGACTATATTTTGTTAACTTGGCCCTGGTTATTCTATCTTTACTATCCTTATCTGTTCCCCCCGTATTTATCCACTATGCTGTCTAAATATGTGAAACACTCTACTTCCTCAATTGGCACTCCCTCAATTACCATGAGGCTATTGCTTGCACTATTACTTTTCATCATCTTTGTTTTTTTGTCTGTTAATATACAGTCCCAGTTTAGCCAAATTCTTGCTGGCTTTGTGTGTCTCTTGTTTATTTTCTAGAAAATGATCCACATCCAATGTGTAATTACTGTATGGAGGCTGCATTTTCTGATCTTTTAGCCTGCCAGCCTTCACAAATGCATAAAGAGTACTAGATTTATCCACAGAAATCTGAATACCACCGGCTGTTCTTATTACTCTCTTCTGTGTGTAGGAAAGCAGTTTGCTTCCTTTTAAACTTGCAGATGCTGGAAAATACCTCTGGTGCATGCAACTATAAAGATTTACAAGGTGTGTCTGGTAAGTAATGAGACATTTTATTCAGCCAATCAGCAGGGCTAGGCCTAAAGTTTAGTAGGGGATGATGTTAGGTAAAGGACAGATATCTCGTCTTTTGGCTCTGAGCTTTTACAGAGTCCGGATCACTTGTGAAGTGGACAGCTGTTTAAGTGTCATGTAATGGTCAAAATGCAAAGGAGTGTTGAGCAGCGATAAAGTTTTGTGTTAAACTTGAAAAATCTGCAACCGAGACGCTTGTTATGATTCAGAAAGCCTACAGGAAGGGCACTTTATTGAAAGCACAGGTGTTTTAGTGGCACAAGATGTTCAACAAGGATGTGAGAGCATCGAGGATGAACAACGCACAGGGCCCCCATTAAATGTGCAAAATGGAGATGAAATCGATGCTCACTGTCTATTTTGACTATAAATGTGTTGTCCATAAGGAGTTTGTACCACCTGAATAAATGGTCAACACAGCATTTTACACGGAAGCGCTTAAGTGGCTGGAGAACAGAGTTGCACACATCCACTAGGAGATCGCCAACTCCTGGGTTCTACACCATGACAATGTACCAAGCCATGTGTCGCTGCTAGTGAGAGAGTTTCTGGCGAAACAAACCTTGGCAATGCTGTGCCAACCTCCCTACAGCCCAGACTTGGCCCCGGCTGACTTCTTTTTGTTTCCTCAGCTCAAATCAAGCTTGAAAGGCTGCCATTGGGACTGTTAATGATGTGCAAGCTGCCGTGACAAGCGCTTTGAAGGAGATCCCTGTTCAAGACTTCCAGGCGCGCTCCAACGCATGGCAGAACCGCTGGCTATGTGCTCAAGGATGTTATTTCAAGGAATTTTAAGTATATGTAAGTATATCTTGAACAAACAGAATTTTATGGAATCAGTCTCATTACTTACTGGACACACCTTGTATTTCTCTTCAGAAATAACTCTTCAATACTATGAAAGCAGCCAAATATCAAAAGTTCTACAAAAATCATCCTAGCCAACCAGCATCCTGATGATGATATCAGTTCTTGCACATGATCTATGAGCCCGAGCAATATTTTCTACTGGATGCACCAAAAGTATGAAAATGTGTTATCCCTAGCTACTTTCTCAGCATCCCAACTCTGAATGACAGTGCACAGTGTTGTATCAAAAAATCACAGAGCACTTTAGATGTGAGAGCAAGAAAAATGACAAGAGAATTACCTTGAAGTTAAACCACAGTCTTTGGCAGAACAAGCAGTGACTTAGCCATTACAGCATTAGTGCTGCACAGTCAATAAGTATTTACTCGACAAAACCTTGCTGTTTCTTATTTAAACAATGTTTAAATGGTTTTGTTTTGTGACAGTAATAATCTCATAAAGGTCAACAAAAAGAGTTCAAATTCTGCTCCACATGAAATGCAAATATTTAACAACACAAGCATATTTTAAAGCATTGTTAACCTTGAAAGTATAAATGAACTATCACTATCAGCCTGATCTTCATCAATTCTTCTCTACAGTTACTGATGACAAAAGAGGTTAGATATGTCTGGTGTCAAAAAAATTTCTAGTAATGAAGAGTCCATGTACAGTCTGTGGCTGCAAGAATAAGTTTTCACAGCAGTTCATGACAGTATGACATACAACTATACCATAAGAAGTTTTCAGAAAGTCTTGTCCATGACTTATGTCCATTCTTTCTAAACATATGGTTACAATGTACAGGGAAATAAAGAAATGACAAGGATTCCCTGCAATAAAGAAAAGACAAACACAGGAAGCTGATATAAGCAGATAGGATAGAACCTTTTTTTTTTATCTAAACCAGGCATATACAATTCAAGAGGAGTAAGTTTAAACATATCGCAGCAAAGTCCTTTCAGTATGTTCCCACATAGGATGTTGAATTTAGTAGTCTGATTCTAATTTACTTTAAGTGTTTGCGCAGAAATCTCAGCCACACATTTCACTGATTTCCAAGGAGAATCTTCAATTTCCTTAGGTCCTGTTTATAATTGACTGATTTAAAGTATATTATCAATTATCACGAACAGTGGGACACTTGCGTGCAGAAGAAATGTTGCAACACCAGGGGGGTTTTTTTTCCATAAATTGTTCAAGATTATTTCTTTCATGCAGCGTGTGTGAGTGAGTGCTAAAAAGTTATCAGCCCGACTAAGAATGGAATGATCTACAGCCATGAAACTTGTATGTTATTCCACATATTCACTCTGAAATTCAAAACACTTGGCACATCATTTCTCAAGTTTCTTTAACCCTTTCAAAAACAACAAACAAAAGAAAATCTGGTATCTGGTCACACAAATACTACTCTGTTGTTGCTATCATCTCCGAATCATTAAAAAATGTCCTCCCTTTCAAATACTTTTTAAGCTTAGGAAGCAGGAAATGGTTAGATGGAGCAAGATCTAACAAGAAGGCTGGATGATCTATGCACTCAAACCCCAAATTCTTCAAAACACCCAGAGTCTTGTGAACCTTGTGAGCAGGCATACTGTCCTGTAAAGAGAGAACACTTTTCTGCAGCTTTCCTCACTGGTCTTCTTTTAATTCATCTTTATGTTAGAGTAGTATTCTGCACAAACTGTATGGCCCTTCCAAAGAATCATTAAAATAACTTCCTAATTCCCCCCCCCAAAAAAAAAAACCAAAAAAAAACGGTAGCCCTGATCTTTCCTGCTTATTTATGGGTCTTGAATTTCTCATACAAGAAGAACTCGAGTACCACCACTACAAGAACTACTTTGTTTAGTCTCAGGATCCCCTGGGAACAACTGTGTTAAGAACACACTTATCTTAACACACTTTTTGTGAGACGGGGAACATACATCTGTTTGCTTAACTCTTCCCGTGCCATAGTCGCTATAGTGAGAATTTCCGGTTACTGAGTTGCGTGCCATAGTCATTATAGTGACAATTCATTTGTTTCAATAAAACCAACCGGTGTAACATTTAGATTGTACATATTTCGTTCGCGTTTCCGGTGACACTTTTCAAAATGGTGGAAAAGTCCTTAGTTACGAGCGATGCATGGCGAGAAAAAGGAAGAGAAACACAGAAATTTTTCAATTTTTGACGATGTAGATAGAGGTATGGACATGGCCTGTGACCATCCCACTGCTCTTGAATGTATCCAAAGTAGATTTAGACATATTAGACGACTGTAGAAATAGTTAGTATGTTATTTCAGACATTAATTTAGCGAGAATGCAACACAGAACCACAATACGAGATCGACAAGTAGATCTAGACATCTCAGATGGTAAGTAGTGCATATCTAAACCTATCCGATGGTGAGCTGGGCACAATCATTGTCTAAAAACATCACATTACTTCTTTTTTCCTAAAACAACTCTGCATTTATGAAATTTTCATACATTTAGTTATACTTTGAAACATAATAAGTACACGGAAGTACATGTAAATACTGTTTTCCATTCCATTTTACAACCCATTATACAGATCAGGACCCGCGCTTTTTGTGTGGCATGAACGGGAACGTCGATGTTTTTTTCTTGGGCACGGGAAGAGTTAAAAACTCTGACCTACTTGTACTTCTGTACCCCAGAAACCTGTAGCAATCAACACTAACTGTATGTTATTTTTGTAAAATGTAATGTCGGGTTGGTGGATGGATGGGGACATGGAGATTGCTGGCAGGGATGAGGAAAATCTGTATGAAACCAATGAATCCAGGATGTGACAAGCCTATGGGTCTTTACAACAATGGCTATCAGAATGATGTAAACAGAACAGAGCCAGCAGACTATAGGTGGCAGGGAATGGATACCATTGAGGCACTCATCAGATTCCTCATCGCAAAGTTGGAGTGTCTCTGTAGAATTGTCTCAAAGCTGTCTGGCCAGCCAGCATTGCATGCTGGATCTGACATGGAGAAGGGGCTTAACTACAGCCACCAGAGGCTGGAAAACAAAGTTTTGGACAGGCCAGCCTACATCAATGTCTTCATGGCAGTCTGAGCAGGACCACAGTCTGTCCTAGCAAAGAAAGGTACTGAAGTCAGAGGTACCCAGCCAAAAGCTGCAACGCAAAAATCAGAGTACCACGAATCATCCCTAATGTGCATACGAAGAATTCTCAGGATCATAGCAGTGTAACCATGTTTCATCAACAGTGACAAGTCATTTCAAAAAGTTATCACTAGACTGCTCAAAATGCTGCAAAATCAAAATCACCTTGGAGGTGTCCACCCAAATTAGTTTCTCACTGGCATTCAGACATTTCAGCACCCACATGGCCAACACTTTCTGCATATTAAAATGCTCATGAACCTGCTGCTTCTGCTTTTTAGCTGTTAACATCATCAAATGTAAATACTTCACTGCTGTCCCTGCTTATGTTTCTTAGCTGTGACCATGTTGAATGTGAATACTACATTACTGTCCCTGATTATCTGTTACTAACACAGCAGTATCAAGAAGAAAGCATTACTGTTATCAATAATGACAAAAAGGAAGGTGAGGATGTAAGACAAACTTTTAAGCCAGTTCTGGCACTACCAGGAGTCACAGAAACCAGAACTCCATCAGTGATGTATTTCCAGTTTTGTTGACAATGAAGACAGTTTAGGCTAAAACAAGAAACAAGGTACTTTGGATGTTTTTTTGTTTTTTTTTTAAAAAAAACATTTGTTACAAACAAGTTCCTTCAATCTTATAAATATATAATAAAAAAAAAAATCAGCAGTTCATCTTTGCTCTATGCCAAGAAAGATAATGTCGTCTTGAGAATATTCTATATCATGATAAAAGACATGTGTTGCAGCTAACAAAAATGGTTACAAGCAAAAATCAGAATCTTAAATGGTATCATTACATTGTCCTAAACTTGATTAAAAAACTGTCAAATCTGCCTTCCCTATCCTTCACTCACTTCAGTGTGTCAGTAGTAAACTGTTCATGTAGGTCTAAAAAATCTCTTGCAAACAACTGAACAAAGTGTGTGAAATTTCAAAGTTTTGCTTTGTCTGGGCTCTCCAAAAATCTGCACACCCACCTACAAGTATTACAGCACTTAACCCACTCTTGCCTATTAATTAAACAGGTTATAGTTCCCTGTAATTATAAGCATTCCCTTATTAGGTAAACACTGAAGCTATCATGTATCATAGTCATCACTTTCACTTGCAGTTGTGGCTGTTAGCCTTGATAAGTAGGAAAGGTTCATTGGCTGAGACTGCTGCTGCTGCTGAGGTTGCTGTATATGTGCCTGCTGACCATCTGATGACGGCTGAGGTTGTGACCCAGGGGGCTGGTGCGCGTATGGCTGGAAATGAGGCAGAGACGGGGGCACCACTGGCGGATAGGAGTTCTGGAACTGTGGCAAGATTGGATAGCTGGTTGCTCCTTGAGATGAGCTTGGCACAAAAGGTGGGTACAGTGGTACATGATATGAGGGCAAATTTGAGCTGGTGAACTGCTGCTGGAGACTTGCAACTGTGCTGGGCATACTGCAGAATGTAAGATCCAAGTTTTGACATGATTAGAAAAAAAAAAAAAAGTATGGCAAAACATCCACGACAGTTTTACATAACAAGCGGAACAGACAATGTCTGAATGGAATTTCTATCCATGTAATAATAATTTCCAACTCAATCACAGCTATTCTCTCTCTCTCTCTCTGAACCTAAAGTGCCCAGGCCACACGGGGCTTCCGCAAGGGTTTTCCACAAATGCCTGTCCTTTGCCTTTTTTTCTGCTCTTGCCCAGGTGAGCACTCTATTGCTCAACATCCTTTCTGTTGTTCTTCTCCATGTCTCTTTTGGTCCACCCTTACTTCTGTTCCCCTGTGGTGTCCATCTTAGTGCTATTTTTGGTAGTGAGTTGTCAGTCATTCAGAGCACATGTCCCAGCTAATTGAAGTAAAAACTGTATTTCTTTTCTCTTGTCGTTTCAAGTCAAGGCTTGTAATAACAGTAATAGCTGTGACTTTACAGTACTGTTATTACAAGCCTTGACAAGAGAAAAGAAATACAATTTTTACTTCAACTGGTTGCTCTTTTTTAAAATTTTACCATCCCCCAAGAATGACATCAAGAATCTGACCCTAAAACCTGTGTGATTATTATAACTGAAATCCCACATTACTTTTGCAGTGCTCCAACATGCATGCAAGCACTTTGCTGCTTTCTATGTGGTGTAGGCTACAGCACAGCAAACAAACAACTGAAAAACTTTTTACTTCTTCATACATTATCCTTTTAATTATACATCATCTTAGCACTGAAAGCACTGAACTTTTTAACATTTTTTGCCTCCTTGACTGCTGGGAAAAAAGTGTGAAAATTTTTATATATCACGTATAAATGGTCTGCTAAAGTCCATTCCCGATCATCTTTTCACGTTTGCTAATCAATGCCTCTGTATGTTCATTTAATTTTTTTGTTCACCTAAGTCACTGTTCTCTGTAATTGTGGTGTACTGAGTTGTGAAGTGAAACGACTTGTCTCTCATGATGAAGGTAGGTGATTTGACTCTGGAGGTGCCCCAATCACCAGCTATAGAGAAACATGTACATGATTTCTTCTGGAGCGGAGATGAAAAGGTGGCCAGGTATGTTGCTCACCACATTACTTTCTAGTGTGCTGAATGATGAATGGATAATGCAGGTTCTCCACATATAACTAAGAAGCATTGCCACGTAAACTGATAATTTTTTCCTCTCATGACCACAAAATTATAAGAATTGATCATAATGGATGATTTTCCTACTAATAGCTTACCTTGACTGCATACTTTGAAGACCATCTGAAAAACCTTGGGATCCTAATAATGAAAAAAAAAGGATAGAACATGACTTACCAAGAAGGAAGTAGCACAGCTGTTAATACATAAAAATAAACTGATTCAAAGCTGACTTGAGAGTTTTTTTTAAATATCTCTGAAAATAATTAGCAAAAAACTAACATCTGATCATTCATAATAGATGCCGTCATTTTACTCAATGCTGATGACATATTTATACTAATTATATTTGCACATGCACTCATATATGTAATTCCAAGAAAATTTCTGACTCACTAGTCATTGAATGGTGATGTATTGTAAAATTTATATCAGCAAGGAAATGAAACAGAATTTCAGAGTAAAGTGTGAAAACAGATGCCAGAGAGATCTTAGATATCTAGATAAAACATAAAAGATACAAGAAAACTCACATATGCAGGTAAAACTTGGAGATACGAGATACCTCTACATTTCAACCATCTACACAAAAATTACAGACATATAACATGTTCTATGCATGTTAGGAAATCAGATTAAATCTTTCTTCTAGATTACCTAATCAGTAATTTTCACTGTGGAGCCAGAAGTGTGCTGATGTAGTGTTCAGTGAAAATACTTTAAAGGTGACACTATGGCAGTTTTTAAAAAAATGTTTGTTTTCCCCTAATGCAAAAAAAAAAAACAAACTTCCAATCCACTCTGCACAATCTTCATACATTTATGGCCAGTGTGATATAAGAGTGCCAGCAATTTGTGATGTGCCAGTGATTAATAAATGTAATAATTGATCAGATGGCACTGACTTGATTTGATTGCTTTTACTGTGACAAGAGGTGAAAAAAACACGATGGCATTTTATTTTCATTATATTCCTATTTTGCCAAAAAATACTTTAAAAAACCACTTTGGATTTTTAATCCTATATCAAATTCTTTTCTTTTAAATTATTTTTTAATAAACAATTTCAAAAGTGATTTTACAATTAAAAACATTAACCCTTGTCTATCCTTTGTAAAAGATGTATTAGATAGGCGTCTGACATCATGCACAAAATTTATTGCACAAAATTTATAACAGGTTAAATATAAAGAGCATAATTTATTCAAGTCTATTATATGACTTCATGTATTAAACGTGTCTTTTATTAACTTTTAAAAAGAAGCAATCTTAATACAAGGCAGGTGGTTCTAAGGACTGTTATTGCCGGAGGTGGGATGGATGATACACTCTCCACTCCAATGGCGTGCGTCTCAAATAGCCTCTGACAGTCAAGTCCAGCTCCTGGCCTTCTCATGGCATAACTGTTTAAACTGACAGGAGAAGGGGCGAAGGCAAGTAGATGAGAGTCATGTTTGGTAGCTCATTTACAGCTGCTGGCGAGATTCTTCAGCTGCCGTGCGTGGAGTGGGCTCCTCCCGGCCAATGAAGAAAGGAGCAAACGGGTTGCCGTGCAGCAACATGGTGGAAAAGGTGAAAGAAAAGAATAAGCAAAGTAAACAGTAGTCAAATCACAGCACCTCTGGTCTGGGGGTCGGCCACATCCTAAGTGCGCTCATAACGGGTGAAATGCCTGAAGTGTCTAAAACACTGCTGGCGAGATTCTTTGGATGCCATGCATGAAGCTCCTCCCGGCCAAGGAAGAGAATGCGGAAAAGCAATCAGGGTTGCTGTGTGGTGCCGATGTAAAAAGGTGATGGAAAGGATAAAGTAAAGCTTAATCGGTATGTCCAGTAGTATCGCAGCGAGAGCTACCCATACCACGGCACCTCTGCTCTAGAGGTTGGCCACGTCCGAAATACACCCATACTGGTAAAATATGCTTAAACCGGCTTACAGTAGGGGTGAAATTTGATGGCTACAATGTCACGGTACCTCTGGGATAATATGCCTAAAGTCACTAGTGGCCAGGATTTGTCCTCGTGGACAAAAGCTCCGTCCTGATCACAACTAGGAAGGGTAGTGGCCACAAACACAAAATGCTGAAGTCAGAGACACTGGACTAGGGCAGTCTAGATAGGCAATCACCTCTCACCCAGCGGGGATGTATGCTTATCTTAATCACGCTAAGGTTTTCCGGTCCAGATGGGCTACCACCTCTCACTCAGCAGGGATATACTGATATCCAAAACACGCCGAGGTTTTTCAGTGAGAAAGTCCAACTCTAGATCAAACTGGTGCAACGAAAACCACGGCGTCACACAATCCCACTTCTGAGATCCACCAAGAATACAGGCTCAAGCCGTGCGATACTCTGAACCTCTTGTGGTCCTCTCGGGGACCACAGGACCTATAGAGGACCACAGGGGTAAATTCAGTTGGATCACAGGGCGGTCTTGGCGGCAGAAGCGAACAAAGAAGAGAAGACAAGGCAGGTGAAAAACTACATGAAAATTTGTAAATAAAGCTGTAAATATATATGGTTCTACAGCAGCTCTTCATTTCTTAAAATAAGACAAAAACTTGGTAAGTTACTGCAGGCACTGACTTGATGTCTGCGCAGTTGCTGTTTGGCACCAGTTTTCTACCAGCATTAATTTGAAGATGCTTTGAAGTCTACGACTTTATTGTGAAAAAAGTGATGAATAAATACTAATACTGTTTGTAATAGTAGTCTGTCATTTCTAATTCCTGGCTGTGTGTGTTTGTATGTGTGTGTGCTACTGAATTGAGATCATATACACTTTTTTAAATTGCCATTATGGGTCACATCTTATAATGAAGGAGCTGATGAGGTTGAAAGGCTCGCTGAAGAAGGAAAAATTGGCGAACTACCTTGTGAGCCCTATGTGACGTTTAACGGCACGGGAAGGATATAAGATAAGATGTCTACTTGCGACAGTCAGTGAGCAGGTTATCTTGGAATGATGGGTTCATGCCCAGCACATTCATATTCTCAATTCTAGGTGTCTTGCTGTGCTTTCAATACAAACAAGCAAATGATATTCTGAAATAAAAGACTGGAATCCTCAACTGGAGAAATCAGAAATAAAAAAAAAAAAAATTGAAATTCACAATCTGAAAAATCAAAAATAAAAGATTGAAATGAACAATCTCTCTCTCTCTCTCACACGCGCACGCACGCATGCACACACACACAATCTCAACACTGTCAAGAAGAGATACAAAATATTATTTAAATACCCAGAGTCTTTCATTGGTTTACCTGCATGACTTATACCAGGTAGACATTGGGTGAGCCTGTCTTGTGAGTTTCCCATCGCACCATGCAAAGCTGAGGAAGTGGATGACGTGCCAGATGACGCAGCCGCTATCTGAGAACCTTCTTCATCTGTTTCAGTGTCTTCATCATCTTCTTCTTCATCATCTTCATCCTCCTAAAGTGGCATATTTTGCAAATTCATGAAACAGAAGAATCTATGAAAACTGGCAAGATATGGAAGCATATGAGCATTTTTTTCTTTTTGTTAGGTTTTGAGACAGGATAAAAACTGTACATATTATCATACAGTTACTCTAAGCTGTAGCTAGATGGAGGTGTATAGTGTAGTTTTACAAAACTGGGTAGGAAGAAGAGAGAAGCAAAGAAAACTTAGCAAATTAGGAACAATGAAATGGTTACAAAAGACAACAATAACAATCCAATATTTTGACAAAACTGCCTTTATCAAAGACAACAGAAAAAAAACAACAAAATCAAACAGATAAAAACATGCAAAGAAACTTATCTGTGATCTGCTCTCTTTGGGGAAACTGGGCAGACAAAGCTTGTTATCATGCTTGACCAGTTTCCTCTAAGACAGCAGTTCACAGATAAGTTTCTTTATGTCTCTGTTCCATCTTTTCTGTTGTCCTTGATACAGGAAATATTGGGTCATTATTGTTGTCTTTCACAACATTTTCATTGCTTCTACTCCTTACTGCCAATTTTTCTTCCTCCCTCTCCTCATTTATTTCTGCAAAACTGCACCACACAGTCCAACTTTATTCAAACTCCCAAAGAATATTTCCAGCTCAAAGGAGGGTGTGTGGTCATGTTTACAGTTGATCTAGGCTACATTTTATAAAAATTAACACATCTAACTCACTGTGCAACAATCTACCATGACAAATTACCACTATAATGAAGCACTCAATTACCACTATAGCACCAGTTAAGTTACTTAAAAAAGAAATTCAATCTGGAATGACTCCACTGTGACTTAGGACTCAGTATTTTGCTCAATGTTAATAATTTCAGTAGACATACTGTACATCCCATCAAGCATAAAGAGTTAACTGTTCAAAGAGGCTCCAAAATCTTTCCTGGAAAAAAGCACACATCAGTTCTATACATAAGACTTGTAGCTGTTACTTAAATTTCATGTTAAAAAATAACTACTCCTCATGTTAGAATAGAGATGCCACCACATCCTGATGGCTGTCTCCTAAAGAATACTACAACCAATAATCCTTAGCTCTCTTCTCTTCAGTCATAAGAAGAGGTTTGTGATCGATGTTCAGGTCAGTTACTCTTGTGATGAACTAACCACATTTTCAGTTTTTGAGTGTGAGTACATTTATGGAACATTATATACACAAAGACACTGGAGTAAAGCTGTGATAACAAGATGTTAAGAACATTTAAAACATAATAGGAACATCTTTATTAACTCTTTCTATACTTCGCGTCACACTGCGTGACGATCTGGCGGACATATTCTGCCTAGTGATCACGTAGTGGGCTGGTAATGAGTTGGGCTCTAACAGTGAATTTAATCATACAATGCTTAAAATCTGGCAAAAACCAGTTGTAGAAATCGCTTCTGGCATGATACAAGCGTCAACACGAGGTCCCGTGTATGAATTGGGAGCCATGCTGTGATACAAAAATTAAATTTAAAAATGTTTTTCCAAGCTTATGGGCCGCCATGTTATTAGTGTATTGTAGACTGTAAATTAACTGTAAATAAATAATTAATATATATTTTATGTGAGGAAATGGTGTTTGTGTAAAACTCTATTCAATCTGGATATCACTGGACCCACTACAGAGGAAACCATTGAGCGGGGTAAGAGAGAACATTTTTCATCATAATTTTCCATTTTTTCTTCTCAACTCTCCTCAATTCTTAGCTCTTTTTTTCTGTTATATACTAATATATTAATAACAATGTTATTAGAAAAACAATATACAACTTTTCCTATTTAAAAAAATGTATAAACTGTCATACTGCGATCCTTCTAAATGTGACAACCATCCCATTTCACATTAAGAAATTTACCCCACTTAGATGACCATTGGTCATTTGAGGGAAAAACCCCCAGTACACAAAGAGTTAATTAATGGGCATACAGTTGTAACATTTCAGTCTACAATTCAATCATACAAAAACAAAGGCACGATGAGCATGCAGTTGTAACATTTCAGTTTATAACTTAATCATCCAAAAACATAAAGGACAAAAAAAAAAAAAAAAAGAAGAAGAGAAAATGTAAATTAATATCAATGATATATAACAAATAAGAAAGGGGAAAAAAATAATAATAAAAAAAAAAGGAAGCACTTAGCTGTGACTTGCAAGAAGCTGCCACTGAGAGTGCATATGGTGCAGCATTAGGACTGTTTAAATGAAGACTTGTGAGGCGTGATGCCACTCTGACTGGTTAGTTATAAAGAGGAGGTTGGTCAAAGACAGACAGCAATACAATGGTTGTCAAGCTGAGAAAAGGATGGCTGGAACAGATGAATGTAGTCTGGGTAGATGTTCTGTAATACATGTAAAGCAGTGAAGGTCTTAGAATATCAGCTGCAGGTGAGGAAAGAGAAAATTCATTAGGGAGGCAATCTCTCCCTTGTCCCATCAGTGCCCAAGATCCATGGTGCTGCTGGAAGCAAGAGATTTCCATTTTTGTTAGTCCATCACTATCTTCTTGACTGTCTCCCATGTTAGTCCTTTGTGTACAAGCATTTTCTCTGCTGTATGTTTCCATATATTTCTTTGGGTTGTCCCACGCTTCTTTTACCCTGTGGAGTCCACAGTAAAGTTATCCATGGTAAAGATTCATCTGACATTCTCATACATGGCCAATCCATTGCCACTTTCTCCTTTTGATCATTGCTGACAGAAGCATCATGTCTGTCTCTCTTAACAAGAGGTCATTATTTATGGCATCTGGCTATAACACTCATTTTATCCAGACACTTGGTCTGGAAGGCGTCAAGTGTAGGCGTAGGGTTGGGATGACTGCAGAGAAAGCAGAGATGAGTTAGACCTGAACAAAAGAAATTTTAATCTTAATGAACAATGGACTAATGCACCCATCATTTACACGCTCTGTAATGTCCTCTTCCAATGCTAAATCAAGTGAACATGAAATCATGACTCCTAATGTGAGTAGTCTGTACTTACTGAGGTATTTGATGATGCTTTTGATGATTCTCCTCTATTTCTTCTTCCTTCTTTAGCTTCTTTTGGTTTTCGTGGTCTATTGATTAAAAAAATACATACACATATGAAAATTTAGTCCAAAGGAATCATTTCAAACTCACAAATGTTTATTCAATCACATATTCAGATGATATTCACACAACAAACAAGTGAAACTGTGTCTATCAAAATTTAACAATTTTATGCATAGACTGCCTAGTGCATGATCACAAGTACATAAAAACTCTTACCAACAGCTTTGAGTATTAACATTTTTACATGCATGGATTTAATGGTTTCTAGTTTTGCTTATGAGCCAGCCATGTCACACTTTCTTGAGACCTCATAAATAAATAACCACTGAAAGTAGCCACATTTACAACCTCATAAATAAGCAGCCTAAGAAAGTAACTGCTGCTCACTATTACTAGGAAGATAATGTTCTAGGGAAAAATCATACGTAACCATAAATGCAAATCATGCAGTGAGACTGCTAAATAAAACTTACCATAAGAAAGGAAGCTGGTAATATTAAATAGTAACTAGCAGTTTCATTAATCCACATATGAGACTTTTTACAAAATTCTACAGTTCTAACAGGTTGGGGAAAGAGCTCAGATCATGATTTTAAGCCATAACAGCAAAGCTAACAAGTTCAGATTCAACAGTACCCATTCCAAAGCTGTTTTCACTGACCCATACACTTCAATCACTCTAGCCTGCCACCTCTGCTACACTTACACTCAGCAGATAAATGCAAGTTCAAACCTTTTTGAACAGTATCAACTTACAAACCACATCATCTGTGTGTGAAAAGTGAATAAAAATAAAGATGTCATGAATTATATTTTACTTCGCATCCTCCATAATTTAGTTCTCACCTGCCTCGTCCTTTCTTGCCTGTAAACTCGCCGTCAGGAGCAACTGCGTCACCATTATTATCCTCCGCCTGGTGGTCAGGTACACCGGCTACTAACTCTCGCAAGAAACCAAACTGATTGTTTGTTGCTATTGTCTGCTTTCTGTGAAATAAAGCATTAGCGAAAAATGAATGACACATGCAGAAAAGATGACTGTGCTAGCGTGATGGTACAGTTGTCAGGGACAATGAACTATAACTAGCCAAAGTCCTATCCCACCTCTCTGTTAGTGCTCTTAGTAACAGGCTCAGTCCGGCTAGGAGGTCAAAGCTCACTATGTTTTCTGTGATAATCAAGTCTGCTGAGAACCTGGCTTTTTTTTAGGTCTATTCCAGGTCCTATAGTTGTGGTGTGCCCCCCCCCCTCTCTCCCAAGATCCATTCCCAGCTCAATACAATGGATGTGTTTCAACACTCTCACTGCTGGTGCCAGTTTCTTGAAGATACAACAAAACTGCTTCCCTCATCTGTCAGGCAGACATACCTACCATTTCAATAAAAAATAATGAAACTTAACTCCAACCAAACTTCCTTGAGAACACCGACTGACCACACATTTCCATTCATTTAATTTTCCTATTGTCCATCCTTTCACCGATAATCTCAGTTTTGTGTTTCTCCCCTCTTCCTTTTCAACATCATCTTTTCTTTGAAAACTGAGGAACAAGAACTGTGGACAGATGAGAGGAAAAGAAGTATTGGATACAACTGCAGCCGAAAAAAGAGAAACAAAAAAAAAAAAACATTACATCCAAATGACTATGTTTTGGCCATATTAAGAGGCATAATACTTGTATATTATAAGCCACGTTGTCAGGAAAAGTTGTAAGCAAAACTGCAAAAGGTTAACAATGGTACAAGAAGAACAATGGCATATAAAGGATGGACAGAACAGTCTGAATAAGTGCACTATCTATGGCCCAAAAACATTTTTTACAAAAGTCCATGATCCAGTGCAACCAAAATTTTCTAGACTGTGACTTTTCCCATTCCAGATTCTACAAGTTTTGGGTCTGTTTTCTACTTCCCCACTGAAGAAGACAATAGGATGATGATGAGGATCTCTCAATAAAAGCTTTACAGTTTGAAAAATAAAAACATGTAAGCATAATAAAAAAAAATGTACTTACATGTGTGATGTTGAAAGTGTCTTTGCATTCTTTGTCATGGTTGCCTTTGATGTCTCTGTGACCAATGATTCAATAAACAACTCTAGAGCACGAGCTGTGTACAAGTTAAAGTTATAATATTTACTCACATTATGACAAACAGTACTTCCTTTTTTAAAAGATCACACAAAATGATTACATATAAATTCAGCGCCAACATTCTTTCTTTTTTCCTTGATAGGCTCCCTTGAGTTTTTTAACTTCCAGTTGTATTTTTCAACTCTTTTGAAAGTCTCTCCTTTATTCCTTCATTTAACTATTTCAACCACCTGAATTTTTTGACTTTATTGAAGAGTCTATTTTATGATCTGAAAAATGCTACTGATTTGTCCACAAAATAAAAATAAATATTTCTTAGTTAACTCTCATTTTAGTGTGCCTATCATAAATATATATATGGGTGAGTGATGTCTTAAGCAAGTTTAGGCAAGTACAAGATATGGTTTGGTTAAAGTATGTGGAGAATGTAAGAAAGAATATCAAATCCACCAAACAAACAGCAAAGGAATGTTGGTAAGTTGTAGATGTGAATATCTCACAGTAGTTCGAACCCCATGAGTCTGAAATTATAAAATCAACAACTCACAGCCTCTGGGAGTCATGATCCTGAGGAACAGCTCTGCCCCCCAACATTCCAGAGCTTCAGAAGTTCAAAGGCGAAAATGCTTTGTGTGTGTGTGGTGGTTTGGGGGGGGGGGGGGGGAGGAGGTGGAGAAAGGATGCTACTTCTCTGATGATCTGAGATGTAGTGTTGTTTGTTTTGCTCTCTACAACAGTGCTTTCTGCTGTTATGAAGTACTACGTAAACTCTTTTATTACCCATTTAAATTATTTTATTTACCCAAACAGCCTGCTCTTTCCTCCTAGGGAAATTTTAGATATTAAATAGTGATTGCTTCTCACAGTGTTTCTTGCTGACCATATTCATGAACTGGTCTTCAATAATAATAGTTCAAATGTTATAATCACATTTAAACTCAGCTCTGCCCTTTCCTTCTCATTTCCCCCTAACTTCATGAACAATGATGAAGTGAATAGGGCTTTAGATATGACTAGGCCACATTCAGGAGCAGATTGGAAAAAAAAAAAAAGGTTCCCATTCCAAGTTTCTCTGTATTTTCACTTGTAACTTTAACTAGCTCTAGATCTGACATCATTTTAAGAAAAAAAATTGTTATAAAGATTATCACAACCGCATGAATGAACTGAGGAAGACTTTAAAAAAAAAACAAAACATTGTGTTAAGAAGTATTACATTATTTACCGTAATAATAAAATTATTTTAGTGAGGGTTTTTTTTTTTAGATTCATTTATATTTTACCTTGTATACCTAAAATTTTATCTTATATTCTGGAATACTCTGTTAAAACTGTCAACTTCATCATTTTTTTACAAGTTTTTTTTTTTCCGGTTCATTTTACTTCATTTTGTGTATCCAGCACATACTTTTATCTATTCAGAAACCTCTTCAATTCAGATAATGACTTTTTTTTTGCAGCTAATAATGTAAACTATGACCAGTATCAATAGACTGCACCAATAAGGCGAATCAGAACCAGGAACCAGTACTAACAGACTGCAGAAAATAACATGAACTTAAACTTATAACCAATATCAACAGACTATTGATGTTCCTCTGATGATTTAGAGACGTGTAGTTCTTTTGTCCTCTAATGTTAATAGTAGTTTCCTCAAAACAAAACAAAAAAAAAAAACATAAACAGTGCTAAAAGAATATTGACAAAAATTAAACATTTTAAAATTGCCACTACAAGGATACAAATTATGACTGGAACTGCAGCCGCAACCTTCCCCACCTCCTCATCAGTCTGCATAATCTTCTTGATTCTGGCCTGCAAAGAAATAAAAGTGCTAACAAGGCTTGGTCACACGTCAGCAATGTGCCGTGAACAATAACACAAAGACACATCTGTACAAAGAGGAGGAGGCAGGAGACAGAGCAAGCAGAGACTATGTAGCCTCCGAGTGAAGCTTGATGGTTGGAGACCTGTTATTGTGAACTCACAAGTGAGACAAAAATTAAAGGGCATGAATGATATACACTTTATGTTAGTGAAACTGCCTCTGAAATCAAAGACTATGACCTCATAAAGGCAAGATATACCACAGGACAGTGTACATATAAGATGTTCAGGGCATTAAAGGATAAACTGAAGGTCACAAATAAAATCAAGTACCACAGAGATGAAACTATATTAAAGTTCACAAGAGGTGAGCATTTAAAAAAGAAACAAAAAAAAAAAAAAAAAAACTTGCATGTACTGAAATCTCAGGCCAAAAAAGGCCCCAATGTTAAAACCAATGAGTATTTATTTTGCATTCATGTGACCACTTTGTCTAAAAATACTATTAATGTAAGAATTTTTTTCCCTTTGAAGTACAAAAACTTTTGATATATAAAGTAAAATTCCTGTTTCCATGCCATTAAGGCATATTGGGGACATGGTGTTAGGCCTGTATTTCTACGACCTTCGGCACATGAAAGTGTGATATGGTCAGTATCGTGCCTGACCGCATTTACCTTCCAAGATTTCTCTGGTACTCATTTTTAGAGGCTATGTACTTCAGCAAATTAATTGTTTATATCTGAAGAGCATGAGGCACAACCATTTCAAATGCTTAATTTTCTACTACTAGCGGGTTAAACAGAAGCACCATCTAGCTGATATGGTGTTCAATATATATGGACCTATGAACAGTATATCAGCTTCTTCCATGTATATATGACAGAAAGTGACAGAAGATGCCATGTATATATGACAGAAAGAAAGTGACAGAAGATGATCTAATAAGAGGTGGATGCAACCAGTGCATTGCTGCAGAGCCCAGAAAGGATTCTCCCATTTAATTGGGCCCATGGTGAATGAAAACAGGATGGCTAATGGGGGGGGGGGGGGGGAGAGAAGAGAAACCAAAACATAGTTCTGCCTCTTTATGGCTCACTAGTTGGATATCTTCTTCTTCTTCTTCGTTCACATTGTCTGTCTATATCTGCAGTCCTGTCTCTTGGATAAATTTCACTGTTTTTTGTAACTCATGTATGGAACTGTAGAGCTTATCTTCTTTAGTGGTTTCACTGGGCCAGTAATTATTTCTCAGACTAGTTGGATATAATTAAATGCTTTCCACTACCTAGAAAATGTTCTCCATAAAGCATTTAACCATATCCAACTAGTGAGCTGCAAAGAAGCATTCAGAAAAAAAAACCTGTTATCCCATTCAAGAGAACTAAATCAGTACTTCCTTTTCACCTACATGGTCAGATGGTTAAGAACATTCTTTATCGACCAACTCGATCCTGACACTCGCAAAATTTTCTCTGATCTGCCTCTATTAGCATACAGATGGGAACCAAATCTCAAGGACATCCTCGTCCACAGCCACCTGAAGCAGAATCTTGCATATGCTGGCACCAGAAAATGTAACCGCCCTCACTGTGTTATCTGCCCTGTAGTCTGGGAAACGAAAATTATCACCTTTCCCAAAACTACCCCTCGCTCTCTATGAGAGATTCACATGCGAGTCCCATAATGTGATATATGCCATTGTATGCAAAAAGATGCAAGATAACTTACATTGGTGAAACTGATCTCAGACTAGGGGATTGCATGCAGAAACATCTGTATGATATCACCCAGCATGCTTCGAAACCAGTCCCTAATCATCTCAATGGCCCCAACCAAAGAGGCAAATCTGATTTTCTGGTAACAGCCATCAAACACAGTCATGCTGATGACAGAAGCCGCCTAGCGCTTGAGAACCACTACATTCACGAATACGGGACGCTGTAGCCACATGGTCTGAACTCGGTATTCAGCTACACCTAACATTCCCCTCTTCCACTATCATAATCCCTCTGCACTAAGTCCCACTCTTTTCTTACTTTTAATACACAGTTCAGAACCTCCTCACAGCATCACATTACAACCCATCTACCCCAACTATAATCATCTCTCCCAGCTAAATTACCATTGTATCATTCTCTCCTCTTCACTGTTCCCCCCTCCCTTATTTACGACCCACCTACCACACACCATAAGTCTCCATTTAAGCCACAGCTTCTTACAAGTCACTGCTAAGTGCTCTATGCATTTTACTTTCTTTTCTTTTTTCCCCATATAGACCACATGAATAACATCTTATTGGCAGAAATGCAGATGAAGCCACTATTAACAATTATTGAGGAAAGACGCTGGCGATGGTTGGGACATGTGCTCCGAATGACTGACAACTCACTACCAAAGATAGCACTGAGATGGACACCACAGGGGAACAGAAGTAAGGGTAGACCAAAATAGACATGGAGAAGAACACCAGAAAGGATACTGAGCAACAGAGGGCTCACCTGGGCAAGAGCAGAAAAAAAGGCGAAGGACAGGCATTTGTGGAAAACCTTTGTGGAAGCCCCATGTGCCCTGGGCACTTAAGGTTCAGAGAGAGAGAGAGACCACATGAAATTCTAAAGAGGACATTATTAAGAGAGGCCAAATTAGCAGGCATAAAATCCCTTGATGAGGTTGAAAGGCTCGCCGAAGATAGGAAAAATTGGCGAACTACCTTGCGAGTCAATATGGTCCAAGCTGGCTTCAGGCAAGGACGAGGATCAAGAGATCATATATTCAATCTAAGATTAATAATAGAGAAATGCAGGGAGTTTAATGTGAATCTATATTTATCCTTTATAGACTACTCAAAGGCATTTGATTGTGTACAACACCAGAAACTTTGGGAAATAATGGAAAAAATGGGATTTCCAACACATTTGATACAATTAACATCACTGCTGTATTTAGACCAACAAGCAGCAGTAAGAATAAATGGTGAAACAACAACTTGGTTTGACATAAAACAAGGGGTCCGTCAGGGGTGCATATTGTCACCCTACTTATTTAACTTGTATACTGAAAATATAATGAGGAATGTTAGAGAAGATGTAGACAAAGAATATTACGATGCCATAACAGTTGGAGGTTATGAAATACCAGAGATTAGATATGCTGATGACACAGTATTGCTGTCCACAACACAAGAAGGAATGGAAAAACTAATTATGTCAGTCCGCAAGAACAGCGAAGAGCAGAACCTCTATCTTAATGCAAAGAAAACTAAAGTGATGACAACTGACAAAACAAACAAGGCAACTGAAATATGTATCAATGAGGAAAAACTGGAAGAAGTGGAGAGTTTTGAATATCTTGGATCACTACTAACTAATAATGGAGATACAATGAGGGAAATTAAACGGAGGACATCTATTGCTCTTCAGAAAGTAAAACAAATAAAGAATCTGTGGAGAGCCACATTAAACGTCATGATAATTTAGAGAAGACCGTATTGGAAGGATACATAATGGGAAAAAGAAAAAGAGGAAGACCGAAACGAAGATGGCTGCAAGACATCGTTGATGATCTGGAAATGGATGCAGCAGCAGCAGGCCATCTTGCTCACAACCGAGAGGCCTACAGGAGTGCTGTTTGGGAGGCAAAGTTCAGCAAGGGACATGCAAAGGAATGAATGAATGACCTTGCGAGAGTGACATTTAATGGCATGGGAAGGATATGATATATATATATATTAGCATTCATGTGAATTTATACTTTATTTTCTCTATTTCTTCGTCCTGTGTGTTTTTTGTATGATTAAGGCTCACGTCGAAACGTCACAATAGTTAATTAATAAACCTGTTCCTACTTTTTTTCCTAGTTCATACATTTTACAAATTGAGGATACACACCAAACTATCTTCTCCATCCTTCTTCTTTTCAGGATAACTAATTACACACCCCCCCCCCCCCCAAACCCAAAAAAAAACACACACAACACATACAAGTTAACGATCAATATTTGTCACTGACGAGATAATCCAGGCTGCTGACCTACATAAAAGTACTCTGCTCAGACTTAGCCACTTCAGCAATCTCAAATACTAATTCGTAAAATACTGCGACTGAGATAACACGTGAATGATATCTACGTATTTTAAAAATCTTGCAAAGGAACATTTTGAAAAAATTCTTAAATACGTTCCAGTTTCAAAACAAGTGAACTTTATTCACTGTTCCAATTTCTAACACACATTAGTCAACTTCGGCACAACTGTTGGGCACATTGAGCTGATTCCATAAAGACAATTATATTAAATTGTGAGATGTATTTAAAGAACATTTTACCGGTGGAAAACGGGCATTGTATTTCTTTTTCTTTGAAGTTCTAGAGGGGGATTTCGGCATTTTTACCAAACGGATGTCCTGAAGGATTTCCCCGCACACTTCTGCTGGTCACTGCGCGAGAGAAAAACGCTGATATTCCTGGACTGGATGTTGTTGCATTTTTAAAGTCATGCTAAATAAATTCATTTAAACATAAACAGCCTTTTAGCTGTCAAATATTTAAAATATGAATATATTTTATGGTAAAGAAAATGTATAGGTTATTTTATAGCTTAGGAATTACTAAAATATTTTTAAATATTAAAACAATCCGCATCCATATTTTACTCCGACAAGGGGGAGTAAAAAAAATGGTTGGGCTGATAAAGAAAGAAACAAAGATAAACAACAATTGCAGGTCTTTGAGAGCAAGATCCTAAGGCATAAAGGATACCAGACGTGACGAATGGAGAGTTAGAAAGAACAATGAACTTAACAGCATGTTTAAATCACAGCGGTTTATAAACGTCGTGAAACTCAACAGATTAATCTGGTTGGGCCACGTAGAAAGAGTGGAAGAGACCAGACAAAATGTAAGAGATGTATGTACAAGAAGTGTAAAAGGAAACAAGACCGAGAGGCAGACCATGGCAGAGATACAGAGACAACATAGAAGAGGATATATATAAAACTGGTGTCACCAACTGGAAACAAGGGATTAGTAATAGGGAGGAATGGAGGTGAATTTTATATGCAGCAATGAATCATAATGATGGCTCATAAATCTGAGGAAGAAGTAGGTTGGGATGATAAGTAATAAAAGTAGACAACGGTGTAGTTCAGATTTACAAAAAAGATAGAAAGAGTGAGGAAAGTGGGCAAGTACAAGAGTGGCAGAAAGCAAGATAGCATATATATAAAAAAAGAACATACAACAATCAGATATTTTAGCAAGTTTTTTTTCAAGGATCACATACAAAAACAACAGATAAAAATATGAAAAATGTAAGTGATAAATGGTTTTAAAAAAAACAGGTGGGGTTAAGGATGGGGTGATAAAGTAAAGTTGTATTGTCCTGCACTTAATAAATAAGATGTGCCATGAGAACTATGTGACCTACAATCTTTTTTTTTGAGAACCAGCATAACTTTTGTCCAACCCTAATCTAGTATAATCGAATTACATATTATCTGGACTAAATGGGCCATGCCTGACAGTGATGTAATGAAATCCATACTGCAAATCATTCCTTTGTGGTAGACCTTTGGTGGAGCCCTTAGAAATTATGTTTTTTACCATACTTTTTTTTTGTTTTATGTCATATTATCCTCATAACTTGTAGAACAAAATACAAAACAAAACAAGAAAATTGCCATCACCTCACAGCTGTATTGTAGTGAAGTTGCTGGTTACATTTGTCTATTCTGAGTGGACCAAAGAAAAGGCTTTTCAGCAGAAATTATGACAATGAGACAAGACTATGAAAATGAAACAAAAAAGGGGAAAAGAAAATAGAAGTCGAGAATGAAAAGAAAATAAAACAAAGTCTGCTAAGTGATGCAAAAACTAAAGAGTACCAGCTGATAATTTTAATCCTTACTGAGCTGCTTTCTCCAGGAGTGCCCAACTTTTAAAAAGCCAGACATGGCCACAGAGCATGGACCTAAGGCAGAAGCTGTGGGGCTGACGGAAGGACCCAGAGAACACCAGGCTTCTGGTTTAGCATGACCAAGAACTTGACCGCTGAAGAACAAGACTAAACTACTAAGCACTAAACCGATAATAAAATTATGGTACACAAAACATGCATAAGACTTAAATTTTGGGAAGACAAAGAATGATAAATGTCTGCTATTCCTATTCCTTGCATACATTTGGTTAAGCTGTAGCTCATTTTCCTGTTGATCCATTTTTATATTCTCTTTTCCTCAATATGTATTCTGTTTTCATATTATCTTTTCCTCTAATCTATTCCGCTGTCATATTAATTTCATCTGATCATGTGCTGACAGTGTTAATTAAGGAAGTTTGGCTAGAGTTTTGGATCTAGATTATCTGTATAGAATGAAAATGGTCTGCATTAATATTTTGTTTTCATTGACTAAAAGGCAACAAAGCATAGTATAGATTGTTGCTTGAGAGTGCAATAAAATATGGTCACATTTACAGTATTTTTATTATTTTATGCACTTGGTTTACTAATCCGGTGGTACCAGGTTCAGTCCTAGCAGTGGGATTATTTTTGGTACACGCTGAAAAAATATCCAGGGGTTCACCCAGTCTCTAAAAAAATGGGTACCAGAGAAGTCTGGGAAGGTAAAGTGGCCAGGCATGATACTGACCACATAACACTTTCATATGCTGAAGGTCATGGAAACTATGGGCCTAACACCATATTCCCCAATATGCCTTAATGGCATGGAAACAGGAATTTTACCTTTACCTTAATAATATTTTACAAAAACCAAAAGAATAATTATCATAAACAAACTGCTTTTCGTTTATTTTATTATGTAATGCCTAACACTGCTAAAAATCAGGCAGGACACTTGAAAGATGGTTCATAATTTGCTCAGTCACCGGTGAAGACTACTATTTATATTTACATGCCTTTGAATGTAAATGCTATGGAAGAGTCCTTCTTCTTCTTCTTCGTTTGCTTCTACCACCAAAACTACACTGTGATCCTACTGAATTTACGCCTGTGGTCCTCGTTAGGTCCCGTGGTCTCCTGAAAGGACCACACGAAATCCACGAGAGGACCACAAGTGGTTCAGAGTATCACAGTGCTTTAGCCTGTATTCTTGGTGGGTCTCAGAAGCAGGATTGCGTGACACCGTGGTTTTCGTTGCACCAGTTTAGTCTAGGGTTGGAGTTTCTCACCGGAAGACCTCGACGTGTTTAGGATATCAGTGCATCAACGCTGGGTGAGAAGCGGTAGCCCACCCAGGCCAGAGTTGGACTTTCTCACCGGAAAACCTCGACGTGTTTTGAGATACCCGTGTATCACCGCCGGGTGAGAGGTGGTTGCCCATCCAGTCCAGAGTTGAACTTTCTCACCGGAAAACCTCAGCGTGATTAGGATACGCAAACATCCCAGCCGGGTGAGAGGTGGTTGCCTATCTAGACTGCCTGGTCCAGTGTCTCCGACTTCAGCATTTTGCGGTCGTGGCCGCTACCCTACCTAATTGTGACCGGGATGGAGCTTTTGTCCAGGAGGACGAATCCTCGCCACTAGTGACTTCCACCCCTGGGTTGAGCCGGTTTAGGCATAACGAATCCTCGCCACTAGTGACTTCCACCCCTGGATTGAGCCGGTTTAGGCATATTATCCCAGTATGGCCGTGTTTGGGACATGACCGATCTCTAGAGCAGAGGTACTGTGACATGCATAGCCTTCAAGATTCACCCCTGGTGTGAGCCGGTTTAGGCAAAATTCACCCTCGCCCCTTCTCCTGTCAGTTTAAACAGTTCTGCCACGGGAAGGCCAGGAGCTGGACTTGACTGCCAGAGGCTGTTTGAGACGCAATAACAGTCCTTAGAACCGAAGAGTCCTTCAAATATCATGGATACAAAAAAGAACAAATATATCCATACTGCAAGAAAATAGTGAAGAAGTTTGGCTAGTAAAGAAGATTCAACAGAGAAATCTTTTATTTTGGACATTAAATGTCATGAGAATTTAGAGAAGACCGTCTTAGAGGGGTACATGATGGGAAAAAGAAAGAAAGGAAGACTAGGACGAAGATGGCTGCAAGACATCAATAATCTGCAAATGGATGCATCAGCAGCAGGGCATTTTGCTTACAAATGAGAGGCCTACAGGAGAGCTCATAGGGAGGCAAAGTTCTACAAGGGATGTGCAAATGACTGACTTGTACAAACTTCCTGAAACTACGAGCTGTTCTTTGTAGCCAATGCTGTAGAGGTGTTAAGGCACATCATCGTATTGGCATGGGACTGGGTTATGACAGCTGTTTTTTCAGTCTCAGAGTACAGCTAAAAAGCAGGGGGTGTGCAGTGCTTCTTTAGCAGACTCCACCACCATGGAGACTATGGTGATCCCTGCCCCATTAGCTAGGCTAGGCCTGTTACTGGGGGTACCATGGAGAGGTAGGACAGGATCTTGGTCAGCTATAGTTCACTAACCCTGACGCTGGCATATCAGCTATGGGTCGCTGACTGCCTCATCAGACAAGTGTCTTCACCCCTGCAAATGACTGAACATGTAAGATGGGTAGTGTTTTATTTTTAAAATCTTCACTTGGGAGAAACTGCTTGATGGAAGTGAGATAATCCTGCATTCCCCCTACTTTTTTTTTTTAGTAGTAAAGAAGCCATTAGCCTTTAGATTGCAGTCACCTGCATGGCTATCCTTAATGAAAGTCTTACAAGATATGCCCTGTCTTTTCTTCTTATCATGCCTTCTGTGGTCACTGCCTTTCCACTTTGCATCAACTCTTGAAAATTTGCAGGTCATATAAGCTAATCACCCGAGAGAAAAAAGAAACAGAGGCCAACCAAAGACTGCCTAGTGGACAACTGTAGGAGCAGAAATGAGTAGTATGCAGCACAGCTGGGGCACAATACAAAGGCTGGCACAGACTGTGAAAGGTGGAGAGAATTTGTTGCTGCTCCACAAGATGGCACAGGGCATACTGTGCAGTGATTGCTTAGTTGATTGCCAGCCAAGGACATGAGTGGATAAGCTAATCTCACTGCTTTCTCTGGGCAACTGTGCACAGAGCTTGCTACTGCTGGCCAAGGATGGCTGTATTTTGTCACAGTAGAAATTATACTTGATGACACGTCCTATTATGCATTACAGTTCATTATTATTGTCATTTGCTTTTCCACTTTGTGCTACTATTGGTGACCTAGATCAGATCTGAACTTTCTTCTCACTGTCATTTGATCAGCTTATGTATATAATTATCTCCATCTTCCATTGTTTGCTTTTCACTTTCAATATTCCAGTGACAGTCTCAGAATTACTGTCTTCTCATAGCTTATCTTATATCCTTCCTGTGCCGTTAAACGTCACATAGGGCTCGCAAAGTAGTTCGCCAATTTTTCCTGTCTTCGGCGAGTCTTTCAACCTCATCAAGGGATTTTATGCCTGTTAATTTGGCCTCTCTTAATAATGTCCTCTTCAGAGTTTCATGCGGTCTGCCTCTTTTTTTTCGGCCTGTTGTGTTCCACTTGATAGCTTGTTTTGGGATTCTCTGATCATTTCTTCTCATCAAGTGACCAACATATGTCCATCTCCTTTTCCTGATCACCCATGAGACAGGTTGTTGTTCAGTCATCTGTCTTATCTCTGCATTGTTCTTGAATTCGTTCCACTTGATGCCGAGTATTTTCCTTAGGCATTTGTTTTCAAGAGTCAAAAAATTTATTTTCTATTTCTTTAGTTGTTTTCCAGCTTTCGCATGCATAAATGAGGGTGGATATTACATTTGAATTGAATAGTCTTAACTTAGTTTTTGTGCTTATAACTTTTGAATTCCATATGTTCTCAAGATTCTTGAAGATTGATGCTGCTTTTGCAATTCTGATCCTAACTTCCTTTCTAGTGTCACCATCCTGGTCTATGTAGCTGCCAAGGTATGCACACTGATTGACTTCTTCAATATCTGTCCCTTCTATGTGTATTTTTCCATTTTGATTGAGAGGAATTTTCATTATTTTTGTTTTGTCCTTGTTAATTTCAAGTCCTATTTTGCTAGCCAGTGAAGACAGCTTATATGGTACAATCAAAATTTGTCTTCAGTGTTCAGCAGCTTCTCGTGGAATACCATTTACATCTCTGGCTGTCCATGTTCTATGTCACATTGTTCTCAGAGATAAAAAATCCATTGTCTCTAATTTGTTTTTTTTTTTAACCATCCATATCTAGCATAAAAATATTTACCTCTATACAGCAATATTACGAGCCAGCAAAATAAGTATTACTGAAAGTTTATAGAGCTAGCATTTCTAGACACAGGAGAAAGAAAACAGACTTGAGAGAATGACTGGGAAATGAACCTCAAACTCCAGCATAAAAAAGCAAATGCTTAGCTATGAGAGGTAAAGTTGTTATGCCATGGAGGTACCTAGGGGATATAGTGCCTGTGTTCACACTTTCCTTGACCTGTTGTGACACTAGAGGTTGATGTGGTCAGAATCATATCTGGCCACCTTTTCTTCCCTATTTCCACAAAAAGCTGGATTCCCATTTCTACAGCTGAGCGACTGGGACGCCACTGGCCAAATTCAAATCACTAATCTTCACCATGTGAGGCTACAGCACCAACTACTTTGCCACTCAGACCTAGCCACAACAGGACAACACACTAATTGCTCAGCTACAAAGCTACCTCTGAACATAAATAGTAGTAAAATCCTTTTCCCCATTGCTGAGGATAGCATGTAATTCTTCTTCACCTTTCTGACCCATTAAGGCCCTTTGCTGCAGATAAAGTTTGCCTCCATTTCTCTCAATTCCTAATCTCTCTCAGTTGGTAACACCAATTTCCTTTATATCCTCTCCTATGTTGTCTCTCCATCTCTGTCTTGGTCTTGTTTCCTTCATCTCTTATACATAAATCATCTCCGTTTGTTCTTTTCCATTCCATTCAAGTGGCCCAACCAGCACAATCTGTTCAGTTTCAGAATGTTTATAATCCGCGGTAATTTGAATAAGTTGTTAAGTTTAGTGTTCTATCTCCATTTCCTACTTTTGGTAATCTTTATGAGCAGAATTTAATTCTTAGCATTAGTAATTTTTAAGGAACTTCTTGTGAAATATTGTTTTGCCCTTTCCATTTCTGTATATTACAAAATAAATGAGTAAATAATAGTGTAAAATTTTTACAGACTAAAAGTGCATATTTATTATGTCCAAAGAAGGTACCTTACTTCCAGCTTAATCTATATTTTAAAAAAAAAACCAGATTACACACAAAAGCAACATAAAACAATGTACGTGAAACAAGACCTCACAACTGTAAAAAGAAAAACTGACTGAAGATAAAGCTAAAGAAATTTAATATTTCATAGCGTAGTTGTAACAAAAAATATGAACACCAACGAATGCCTTTCTTTTAACATAAACCACTCAAAGGCACTACAACTTCATATGTCATGCCAGTCTCACAGGTTAACATATGTACCACATAGCTATGGCAAACTCTATTTACAACCACCACCACCATCCATATACACATGCAATTACATTTACTGAATCAATGCTCTCAACACACACACTTACAGGAAGTCTTACAATTTCTGTCACTGTGGGGGGTTTTTTTTCAGGTACTGTTTTTGCTGAGAGGAAGACTGATAAAAAAAAAAAAAAGGTCTGCCTGTCAACATAAGATTAAATGATCTGACTGACATAATAACAAGATTAAATGGTCTGCCTGACATAATGAAATGTTTAAATGGCCTGCCTGACATAATGAAATGATTAAATGACCTATCTGACATAACTAAATGTTTCTTCATCTTCTTCATCAATCTTCCCAGAGCTGCAAGCTAGCATTCTTTGCAGCCAATGTGGTGGTGAAGATGTTGAGGCAAGCATCATATCAGCAGGTCATGTCAGCTTGGAAGCAGGTCATGTCAGCTCGGCAGCAGGTCATGGCAGTTTATTCTTTTTTTTCTTCAGCTCCTGAGTGCAGCTAAAAAAAAAAAAAAAGCAGGGGACATGCAATACTTCTTCAGCAGACTCCACCACCATGGGGACTATGGTTGTCCCTGTCCTGTTAGCCAGACTAGGCTTGTTAATGGGGGTTACCAAAAGAGAGGTGGGACAGGGTCTTGGTCAGCTATGGGTCAATTCTGACAGCATCTTTGCTCTGGAAAATCCAATTAAATGATTAAAAGGTCTTTCTAGCATAACATGACATGATTAAATGATATTTCTGACAAAATATGATTGAATGGTTTGTCTAAAATAACAGCATAATGGCATGATTAAGTTGCCTTCCTAAAATAACAGCATAAAGAGTCACCTGCTAGGATGAAAGAAGACAGAAGAGACCAATACCTATGGAAAGGCATAATCTCAAAAGCAGTCTGACAAACAGCAACTGGTGATAACAACATTAATAATATAACTGTTGCAGTCAGTCAGTCATTTGCATGTCCCTTGCGGAACTGTGCCTCCCTAACAGGTCCAGTTGTAGGCAAGATGTCCTGCTGCTGATGCATCCATTTGCAGATTATCAACAATGTCTTGCAGCCATCTTCGCCTTGGTCTTCCTCTCTTTTTTTTCCCCCATTAAGTATCCTTCCAAGACAGTCTTCTCTAAATTCTCATGACGTTTAATGTGTCTAATACCTGTTGCACTGCATTAAAAAAAATGAGATATTTCAAATGCAAAACCAAATAGTGTACCCTTGCTATACATTCAGATCTACTGAACCCTGTATACCAGATTTACCATAAAATTTGCCACTGCCTAAACAATGTCACTGTTCTTTAATGAACAAATTTTGAAAAGCTATTCACACCATGAACATTACGGATGAGTGTGCTCTGGAAAGTTTTTCAAGCATTCATGCAACAAGTCCCTGATATCTTTAGCACAACTGATCTGTGCTCTCACAGTTGACAAGTACTGAGAGTACGTGTGACCCTCTGGTTGGGGCATTTCATTCTTTTGAGGGAAAACTGAGTTGGGGGTATTTCTTGTACAATCCCTGTCCTGTTGTATTATCTCATTAGCCAAACGCTGGAATATACAAACAAAAATGAATTAAAATTTAAACATCCTTGGGTGATATGAATGGCATAATTAAGGTGGAAAAAGCCACACACAAAAAAAAAAAATTAAAATGTGCTGTGATTCATATAATCATTACAAAAGGATAAAGGCTGAAATAATTCTGGAGAGGGAGCTAACTCTGAGATTTTTAAAAAAAAAAAGAAGCAAACTTACAGAATGTATATTTAATTCATTGTAACAACAAAATTTAGCGACTG
Source organism: Achatina immaculata (assembly GCA_009760885.1). Taxonomy (NCBI): domain Eukaryota; kingdom Metazoa; phylum Mollusca; class Gastropoda; order Stylommatophora; family Achatinidae; genus Lissachatina; species Lissachatina immaculata. Next base: position 30,640,126 of record CM019702.1, read on the forward strand.
CAATAACTGGAGAGGAGTAACCTTACTATCAGTTGCATCAAAAGTATTTTACAAAGTTATTCTGAATAGAATTAAAGATATAGTGGATGATGCAATGAGAGAAGAACAAGCAGGATTTCAAAAAGGGAGAAGCTGTCTCTACCAGATCTTTACTCTAAGAATAATACGAACATATTGAAAACCAAAAACCATTAATCCTGAACTTTACAGACTTTAAAAAGGCATTTGATAGCATACAAAGAGATTCATTGTGGAGAATTTTACGAATATATGGAATACCATCTAAAATTGTCAACATCATTAGAGACCTCTACAATGGATATGTTTGTGCAGTCAACACAGAAGAAGGAATGGGTGAATGGTTCCAGACTGAAACAGGCTTGAAACAAGGATGTATATTATCTCCCTTGCTTTTTGGAATTTCCATAGACTTCATAATGAAAATGCTGTACAGGTAAAATGGGCATTGATTGGGTACATGAGACCCGACTGGAAGATCTTGATTTTGCAGATGACATAACTCTTATCAGTGACAATGTGAAGTCACTGCAAGAAAAAACAGATACCCTGTCTTCAATGGCTAGTAAAATAGGACTTGAAATTAACAGGGATAAAACAAAAATAATGAAATTTCTCATTAACCATGAAGGAAAAATATACATAGAAGGAACAGCTGTTGAAGAAGTAAACCAATTTCCATATCTCAGCAGCTACATAGACTAGGATGGTAACACCAGAAAGGAAGTTAGAATTCAAACTGCAAAAGCAGCACTGACCTTCAAGAATCTTGAGAACATATGGAATTCAAAAGTTATAAGACAAAAACCAAGTTAAGATTATTCAATTCAAATGTAATATCCACCCTCATTTATGCATGTGAAAGCTGGAAATCAACTAAAGAAATAGAAAAGAAATTAGACTCTTTCAAAAACAAATGCCTAAGGAAAATACTTGGTATAAAGTTGAACAAATTCAAGAACAACACAGAGATAAGACAGATGAGCAAACAACCTGTCTCAAGTGTGATCAGAAAAAGAAGATGGACATATGTCGGTCATGTGCCGAGAAAAAACAATCAGAGAATCCCCAAACAAGCTATCAAGTGGAACACAACAGGCCGAAGAAAAAGAGGTTGACCACGTGAAACTTTAAAGAGGACATTGTTAAGAGAGGGCAGTTTAGTGGCCATAACGTCCCTTGATGAGATTGAAAAACTCACCCAAGATAGGAAATCTTGGCTAACTACCATGCGGGCCCTGTGTGACATATGTTGTGATTTTTTTTTGCCGGGATTAGGACAAAAATCAAAATAAAATCACCAACATTATTGCAATTAATGTCCTTCTTGACCTTGCGATTTATGAAAAATTAAATAATCTTCAAACTAATCTCTATTAAATAACAGGTTCCAGATGAGAACTTGGATGGAACCACACTGAATGCTGTGGCCAATGGTGCTTCTGTAGTAAGTCAATTGTTGCTTAACATGAACACAGTGTTAAGACAGATGGCACAGGCTATATGCACAAAATGAAAGGCATCAAGGAAACAACAAAGAAATAAGTAAGAAAAGCTGAAGCTTGGATATTTTATTCATACTGGATTTATTTTTACTCTGGAAGCCTTTTAAATACTTTGGATTATACTTATGGGGCAATCTGGGTGAGCAAATGCATTTTTTACTCTACAGAAATATTATTTTAGTCAAAACATGTGCAGTTTTTTCGTACAAAAGTTTTATGCAATATTCAAAACAGGTCAAATATTCAATTAAATTTGAATTCTGCATTCATGTACCTTCACTTTAATGTATCATACATGTGTGTTCATCTTCACTTTTATGTATCATACATATGTCCTCATTGTGTAAAGGTTGAGAAAAGCTAAATTTTCTTTCACCCTCTACTTTTCACGAGAAAATAACTCTGGCAAAAGTGCTTAAAAAAATTCCAACCTTTAAAATACTTACCAAACATATCTCAATCTGATCACATATAGCATAGAACTCTTCAAGGCATTTTTCAAACCTTCCACTATGTTCATACTGAATACTGAAAATAACGAGTAAGCAAAACTTTTAACAGCGTTCAATGTGCTGATAACTGGTACAAAATAAAATAAAAAGTATTCAAAGCACAATTCAGTTTAGTAACTTGTTTTCTATAATGTTTTGTTTTTAAACTCTACAACAAGCAGTTTAACTGGCTTAAAAAAAAAACAACAACAAAACAACAAATGTAGTCCTATGACACTGTTACATGGCTGGGAACTGGTAATTATAAACTTTCATAAATGCTAAAAGCAAACATTACATTATTTCCCAGTAAAACATGGTGACTGCCAAGAATTATAACAAAATATATTCAAGTGTTGAGGGTGTTGTTTAATAGTCTAAGAGTTAACCCACTGCCACCGAGCATAAGTTTATGCACTGTACTTCACTGTACAGTTCTGATTAGTTGCTCAGGGCTGTTGTATACCACATTGTTTAATGGTCAGTTCTATGAAAGAACAAATGACTGCCAGTATTTAGTCTCATAACCACAACTCAGCATCTCTTCCCCCAACTTCATTCATCACTGAGGTCACACTTGATATCTAATTCTACTTTCATCCACTGTGCTGTTTCTGGAGGGGCCTTTTTTTTTTTTAAACATAATGTGCCAAGTATCCATTTTCACAGCTGGACTGACTAGAGGGTTGAGAGAGTGGGAAGAAAACCATTGGCTTCACCTGAAGAAGCCACACCATCATCAATCTGGCCACTCCCACTCATGATATGCCTTGGTAGTAAAGTTGTTGATGCGCTTGTCTCTCGTGCTGAAACAGGTGGTTTAATGGTGGCAGCCCAAACACCCAGCTGTAGAAATATGCACCTGACTCTTAGTGGTGGAGAAAGAAAGGAAGCCTTGTCTTGTGCTATCTCCTTGTAACTGCGACCTGGTGCTCTTTGCAGCTGATGCTGTGGAGGTGTTAAGGCACAGCATTGTATCAGAGTAGGAGCGGGTTATGGCAGAGATTTTTTCAGTCCAGGAGTACAGCTAAAAAGCTGAGGGTGTGCAATGCTTCTTTAGCAGACTCCACCACCATGGGGACTGGTGATCCCTGCCCCATTAACCAGGCTTGGCCTGTTACTGGGGGTACCAACAGAGAGGTGGGACAAGGTCTTGGTCACCTATGGGTTGCTGACTGCCTAATCAGACAGTGTCTTCACCCCTAAAAGGAGACCAGGGTGGGACTGATTATGTCACTCTCTAGATTGCTGAGAGGGTGGGGAAAATATGGACTCTAACATTAAGATCTACTCTCACTCATCATAATGTTACCTACCCTGTTTCATCTTGTGAAGCATTCTGATAAAACAAGTGGCCCCCAGTTTTGAAAAGATTCTAGAACAAAATAAATATGTAGAGTTCAGAATCCCATAAAATAACTTTACTACCCAAACAAAAAACTTCAATGAAAGCACAAAAAAGCATTAATCTTATACTGTAATGAATGGAGGAAAAGAGTACTAACTTAATACTCAAATGAGAACACTAATTTCATACTGCAATGAGAGCTGGAAAAAAGCACTAATTTCATACTGCAATGAAAGCTGGAAAAAAAGCACTAATTTCATACTGCAATGAGAGCTGGAAAAAAAGCACTAATTTCATACTGTAATGAGAGCAGGAAAACAGGACTAATTTCATTCTGCAATGAGAGCTGGATAGGAAAAAAAACAAAAAACAAAACAAAAAAGCACTAATTTCATACTGCAATGAGAGCTGGAAAAAAGCACTAATTTCATACTGTAATGAGAGCAGGAAAACAGGACTAATTTCATTCTGCAATGAGAGCTGGATAGGAAAAAAAAAAACAAAACAAAACAAAAAAAACACTAATATTATACTGCAATGAAAACAGAAAAAAGTACTAATTTAATACATCATATCAAAACTGAAGCTGAGGCCAAGTCATTCTGCAGGATTTTTATCCTTAATGGGGGCTGTTTAATCACTGAATGCATACACTTGTAAAAATTATAAGCATGTATCCAGACTGCAAGTCAGAACATTTAGTTGCAATGTACAACATGCATGCCAGCCTACTTTGACCCCTGAAATCTTTATACTCTATGGAATGAATTTACATCAGTTAACGTTTTCATTGCAGACAATTATTTAATGATTAAGCTTCACTTACAAACGCCAACACAAATCTTTACCACGATTTAATCTTCATTTAATAGCATTTGTAGACTTACCACCATCGCCTCTCTAAGCCTCGGCAGGAGACTCTTAAACTTTGCTATTGGATCAGTGTCCGCAGTTTGTCCAGACGTTGCCTGGGCTTGCTGATTTGCCTGAACAGGCATCATCCCTCCTTGTGGCATCATGCCTCCCTGCTGGGGATGCATGCCTGTCATTACCGGCATCTGACCTGACATTTGTACACCTAGCCCGGGGCCCGGTGCCGCCATGCTGATGAGTTGATCCCACACTTAAACGTGATATTTAAGGATTTAAAACGAAATAGATTTATTAGCCACTATGATAGTTCACAAACTGTTTTAAAATACTGCAGGTATAAAAATATATGCCCTCCCAACTGTTTATATCCCCATCTTTAGGTCACGCTCGGTACTTTTTTGCTTTCAGGTTTGGCTAATGCCTTGCCAGTATGTCATGTATGTATCAATTGCAGAAAATAAATTACATTTGCTCAGTTTTGTACATTTTTTATTTTATTAATACTCAGATACAGTTAAAGATAATATTAAAATGGTATGAAAGCACAGTCATTCATTAGTAACCAAAAGATTTAAATGTTTCTGCCTTTGTTCCGAAGAATAATAAACTGTCTTACACAACAAAAGTACCTGGCAGAGTGCTGTAACGCACAAAAGGATAACTCTTGCAGACCACGGACAGGAAATTTTGAGGTTGTGGTTTTAACAGGAATATCATCAATTTTGTAAGTCTTACATCAAAAGAATGCCTCCAACCGTACAGACAGGAAGACGAGATGATAGAGAGAAGAGATCGAGACCTGGTGAAAAACGGTTTGTTCTGTTATTTTCGCTCGAATTGATATAACATCCCAGTGTCTTATGTTGTTGATACGCTCGGCGAGTTAATATGCTGTCAATGGCTACTAAGCGGTTCTTTACATTTCACTTTAGTTTAGATGGCATGTTTTTATTAATTAAAGAAGCTGCCAACTCTGAATTGTATTCTGTGAAAACCACTTTAAATCTTAATTCTGTTTAGTAATTTGTTATATGAAAACAACCCACATAGTCTTCCCATTTCATCTTTCATGCTAATATAAAATTGTTAAAATTTACTTTAGTAATAGTTATGCATTTGTGTTCTGTGTCACAGCCTGAGATTTCTTACTATGCTATATATTCAGATATGATACTGATCACATCACACTTTCATGTGCTGAGGGTCTTAGAAATACGGGCATAACACCTTATCTCCAATGTCTTAATGGCATGGAAATTGGGATTTTTAAAAATTGTATTTTACTGTGCTGTATATGATCTTTTCAGATATCATGAACCATTCAGTTATTTTTTTCTCTTTCATATACATCTAGACTATCTCTATTAACTGCCAAATTTTGAAAAAAGCTACTAAACTTTAAAGAGCCTATAAACACATTACCATGCGAAGAAATACAGACTTGTGAACCTGAAATAGAGGAACCAGACTTAGAAGAAGTCATCTACAGTATCATGCTTCTGTGAAGCAACAAAGCAAAAGGTTCAGATGGAATTGCTGCAGAATTGTTTAAGGAAGGAGGTTTAAATCTACACGAACAGATATGTGCATTAATATAACAAATATGGAAAGAAGAAAAACTCCCTGGTGAATGGAGAGAATCGTTACTGATCCCAGTATTACAAAAAAAGATGATAAGAGCAAGTGTGAAAACTACAGAGGATTATCCTTACTACAAACAAACTACAAAATACTATCTATTATACTTTTAAATAGATTAAAAGCATACAGCGAGAACATACTCGGAGACTGTCAAGCAGGTTTTAGGAAGAGTAGATCAGCTGTAGACCAAATATTTTATCTAGAATGTATAAAATTGGAAAAAAGTAGGAGCAGCTTTATTACTTAACGATTACAAATTTGTGACGTTTCAGCGTGAGCCTTAATCATACAAAAACATACAGGACGAAGAAATAGGGAGAGGAGATAAAGTATAGATTTATAATATTAAATTATTATATAATATTAAATATTTAAAATATTTTATCTATGTCAAAGTGCGGAAAAGTACTCTCTCTCTCTGAACCTTAAGTGCCCAGGGCACATGGGGCTTCAGCAAGGGTTTTCCACAAATGCCTGTCCTTCGCCTTTTTTTCTGCTCTTGCCCAGGTGAGCCCTCTATTGCTCAGCATCCTTTCTGTTGTTCTTCTCCATGTCTCTTTTGGTCTACCCTTACTTCTGCTCCCCTGTGGTGTCCATCTTAGTGCTATTTTTGGTAGTGAGTTGTCAGTCATTCGGAGCACATGTCCCAACCATCGCCAGCATCTTTCCTCAATAATTGTTGTCAGTGGTTTCATCTGCATTTCTGCTAATAAGATGTTATTTCTTATGGTGTTTGGCCAAAATATTTTTTTAATTCTTCGTAAACATTTAGTCTGGAAAGAATTCAACTTGTTTTCTATGGTTTTGGTGATTTTCCAGCATTCACTTCCATAGAGTAGTACACTTAGAACATTAAATATCCTGATTTTCATATTTATGCTTAGTTTTTTGGATTTCTATATAGTCTGCAGCATTGCAAAAGCCTGGTTTGCTCTAGTAAGTCTGCTGTTGATGTCCTCTGTGCTGTCTCCATTTTCTACTACTCTGCTGCCAAGGTATACAAATTCGTTGACCTCCTCCACTAACTTGTTATCTACTCTGAGTACATTTCTGTTGTTCACATTTTGCTTCATTAACTTTGTCTTTCCTACGTTGATCTTTAGTCCTATGTTGTTTGCATTCTGAGTTAGCTTGTTTATTTTATCTTGCATATCTTTGTGACTGCTTGATAATAGACAAATGTCGTCCGCAAAGTCAAGGTCTTCCAGCACTGTGTCAAGGGTCCATTGTAATCCTCTGCGTTTGTCTGATGTTGCCTCTTCATTAACCAGTCTACTGCCAAGATAAATAATGTTGGTGATAGTACACATCCCTGTTTCACTCCTGTTTGTACCCTAAAGCTGCTGGAGGTATGTTCTCCACAGATAACTTTGCACTGAAAACCCTCGTATAGGGCTTTGATTACATTAACTATTTTATGGGGGAGGCCATGCCATCTTAGGATTTTCCACAGTGCATCTCTGTTGACACTGTCAAAGGCTTTCTCAAAATCTATGAATAATGCATATGTTGTGCTATGCCACTCATTTGCCTGTTCTAATATTTGTCTAAGTACAAATATGTGGTCTGTGCATGATCTTCCTTTCCTAAATCCTGCCTGCTCTTTCTGAAGTTTTTCCTCAAGTTTTGGTACAATTCTGTTGATGATTATTCTGCAAAATACTTTACTGGTGAGTGGCAGTAGGGTAATGCCTCTCCAGTTCCTGCAATCTCTGAGGTCACCCTTCTTTGGTAGTTTTACTATAAGCCCAGTTTTCCACTCCTCTGGGGCTTTTTCTAGATCCCAAATTTGTTGTAATATCCGGCAAAGTTGTTTTGGTGTTTCTGTTTCTTCTGCTTTCAACATCTCAGCAGTCGCTTCATCTTCACCTGGTGCCCTGTCTGATTTTAGCTTCTTTATCGCCTCATTTACTTCATTTATTGTTATTGGTCCTGTATTGATGTTTAGTTCCGTTTTTGCTTCAGGTATGTCTATTGTTTGTGCTGCTTGTGTTCTGTTTAGTAGGGTGTTAAAGTGTTCCCTCCATCTTTCAATTTTTTCTCTTTCTCCACTGACCAGTTGTCCATTTTGTGTTCTTACTGCACTTTCACATCTTGTGTTGAAGTTACCTGTCATCTGCTTTGTGATTTTATATATGGTTTTCATGTCATTTGTATATGCTGCTGTTTCTGCTAAGTTGTCATAATATTGACGTTTATCTTGACGGCATGATTCCTTCACTTCTTTGTCTTTTTGTGCATAATTACTTAAAACTCGTTTTTTAAGCCGTTGTGATTTGGTGTTCAGTAATTTTTTCTTGATTTCATTTCTTTGCTTTATCTTTTCCCATGTGGTCTCGCTTATCCATTCCTCTTTTCTCCTTTTCCGATATCCCAGCACCTCTTTTGCTGTTTCCTGTAGTGTTTTATTGAACTCTAATATGGACATTTCTGCTTCGTCTTGTAGGACACTGAAGCGGTTCTTAAGTACTATTGAGAATTCATTTCTTGTTTGCGGGTCTATCAGTTTTCTTGTATCAAAATGTATCTTTCTGTGTTCTCCGATTTTGGCTTTCCTTAATTTTAGTTTTATTTTTGCTACCAGAAGGTTGTGATCACTTCCTGCATCTGCTCCTTTCCTTGCTCGCATATCTTGTAGTGACCGTTTCCACTTGTTGTTTATTAGTATGTGATCGATTTGGTTTTCTGTGGTTTTATCTGGTGACCTCCAAGTCACCTTATGGATGTTTTTATGTTGGAAAATTGTCCCTCCGATGGTCATCATGTTTTCTTCACAGAAACTGCACAGTCTTTCTCCATTTTCATTTATTTCTCCAATTCCTTCTCTTCCCATGATTCTTCTTCTATCTTCATTTCCTTCACCTACTTTTGCATTGAAGTCGCCCAAGATGAGTAGCATATCATGCTTGGGTATTGTTTCTACTGTGGCTTGGAGGCTGTTGTAAAAATCTTCTTTTAATTCCTCTTCAGCTGCTTCTGTTGGTGCATAACAAACTATAATAGACAGCTTTGTGAATCTTGAGTTGAACCGTGCATATAATAATCTCTCATTTATTGGGGTCCATTTCAGCACTGCTCTTGATGCTTCTTTTGTTATAATCGATGCTACTCCTCCTTCATGAAGATCTTCTTTACCTGACCATATTATTGTATCTTCTGTGTGCTGTTTTGTTAATTTCCTTCTGCCTTGTCCTGTCCATCTTGATTCTTGTATTCCTAGTATGTCTAGTTTGTATCTGTGCATTTCCTTGATGGTTTGTGCTAGTTTTCCAGTCCAGTTTAGTGTTCTTACATTCCAGCTGCCTATTTGCATCTTGTGTTTAGGTTCCAGGAGGTCTGCAGTCGGGCTGGGGACTTCCAGTGGCTGGCTTTCATCCATAACCTTCATGGGCTCAGTTTCCTGATACGCATTTCTCCTTCCACCTGCATTTGTTTTTTCCCTTGCTTCCGTTTCTGTAGCAGTCTGATAGTTTTTTTACCAGATAGGGTTGCTGGCCCTATGCTGAACCCTCCTTAGTCGCCTTTTACGATCATGCGTGGTAGGGTACAGTGGTCCTATTCTTTGCAGATCCCGGGTACCACACGGGGGGAGGAAAAGTACTGGGGATATGAAAATAAGTACATAATATCTTCATTGTCTTCAAAAAAGCTTATGACAGCATAAACAGGAGCAGTTTTGGGAAAATTATGAAATAATTTGAAATACCTAATAAATTAATCAGTTTGACCAGAATATGCATAGAGGATACACAAAATATAGTAATATATGAAGAAAGAAAGTCAATATCCTTCTATACAAGAGCTTGTTTAAAACAATATAATCTCCATTACTCTCCAACCTAGTACTAGAAAAGGTAATCAGAAAAGTGAAAGAAGAAAGCAGTACAGAAGAACAAGCTAAAATGCTAGGATATGCTGATGACATTGACCTAGTGGGGGAAACTGTGCAAGAAATCATCAATACCTGCATACATCTGAGAGATTTGGCACTAAAAGTGGGCTTGACCATTAACCAAAATAAGACAAAAAATGGGCTTAACCATTAACCAGAATAAGATAAAGTGTGTGAAGATATCAGATGACAAAAGACAAAGTGATCCAGATTATATAAATGGAGATATGATCATTAGGAAAGCAGAAACATACAAATATGTAGGCACAACCTTCAACAGAAGCAACATAGTAAGCAAGGAAATTAAAACCAGAGTACAGATAGGGAATAAAATATACTTTGCCTTGCAACACCTGTTAAAATCCAAAATCCTGTCCCAAAACACCAAAATAACAATCTACAAAAATGTATTAAGACCAGCCGTCATGTATGGATCAGAAACATGGAGTGAAACAAAGAAAGATGAACAACAATTGTGGATCTTTGAGAACAATATCCTAAGAAGAATCTTTGGGCCCAAAAAGGATACCAACAGTGGAGAACTAGAAAGAACACCGAACTGAACAGCTTATTTAAATCCCAACGAATTATAAATGTCATGAAACTGAACAGACCACGATGGTTGGGCAATGTAGAAAGAATGGAGGAGAACCAACAAATGAAAATTATGTACGCACAGGAGATGAGAGAAACAAGACAAAGGGGTAGATCAAGACAGTGATGAAAGACAACATAGAAGAGGATATAAAAGAAATTGATGTCACCAACTGGAGAGAAAAAATTAGGAATAGAGAGGAATGGAAGTGAACTTTATCCGCAGCAATGAGCCTGAATGGCTGAGAAAGCTGAAGAAGAAGAAGAAATTTGTTTCCTGGTGACAGGACTCCAGATTAAGCATGAGATAAATTGCTATAGTGTTATTTGTAATGTAATGACTTAAAAGACAAGGATAGTAAACCTAGACAGAAAAATCTGGAAAGAGACACTGTAAGAAAGTGTTGTTGAGATTCTTTCTTACAAATTTTCTGGCACTTGCAGCTCTACGTTATGAACCTAGTCTACCTTTAGAGGAGATTGACATAGTCAAGAGAAGTTTAGTGCTAAATGTGCAAGTCACTTTCATCATACCAGATGCCCATGCCCATGTGATAGGGATACATACTACTTTGTTTGTAAGCAGTCATGATGGAAGCTGCTTGGGAAAATTATGCTTGACAGCTGCCACAAAACAAAACAAAAAAAAACAACAGTTGACATTTATCTGCATTAAAGTAGTTTTCTTAGACAAAAAGTAGCCATTATTATTTCATCAGATTGCCATTATGGATTTTGATTATATAAATGCTGCTGGCTACTTTTCCTTCCCAACCCCTAGAAGAAGCCAGGTATCTATTTCTACAGCTCCAGCTAGATTCAGATCACTAGTTCACTAACCACTTTGCTGCCATTCAAGCATCTGAATGCTTTATAGCCAAGCACTTTTCTTTTCTGCCCAGTGAAGATAAAACTGATGTTGATAGCAGACCTCTGTGGTTTTCCTTTACTTCCTTCAATATACATAAGAAGATAAGGGTAGCGTTAACCTAGTAAGCAATATTACTAGGCTCTTTAGCAAACTCTGCCATGGCATGACCACAACAGATTTCTCACATGAAAGTTATGAAATACTGTGCTTTTAATTCAGGGAAGCAGATTTATTTCTGAAGTGTGTATGATCAGTTTGTTTGTTTTTTTTTTAATTGTGTGAACTAATTTTGTTAATTTTTTATTACACAGGTCAGAGATTGTGTGTAGAGTTAAATACAACAACACGCTGCCAGATATTCCATTCGACCCAAAGTTTATCACTTACCCTTTTGAGTCAAACAGGTCAGCATTGACAACAAAGGAGATTGCACTTGTGGTGAAAGTGCTGTTACGTTTAATAATTATTGTCACATTAAACTGGAAAATTATTGATTTATACCAAATTAACATGTTTTTTGATTATTATGAATAGTCTTATAAGAATTTTATAAAACTTGATGATAAAATGTCAGACTAGTTTGTCTCTTGAAATGGTACTTACAAATGATGTTTAATGGACCTTCTCCAGTCTAGAAAGACGTAACTGCATTAACCCCCGAGATACCATATCTGTCTGTCATTCACATGCATGGGTTTTAATGTTTTAAGTAGGTGTGAGATGTTGTAAGTGATGGTAACCTTGTTTCACAGTTCTAAATGACAGGTAGTTGTTGCAGGGTTTCCCAGCAACTGTGAACTAGAAGTATTATGTTTCACATTAAACAGAAAATGTACTACAGTTTCTAGCCATGCTTTTTAGAGCAGATTGAAGGAGATTTCTCTTGAAGTTCCATGAGTAGAAAGATAACTGCGTTAGAGTGATAACACAGATATCAGGGGTGACCAACTGGGGCCGATCTAGGAGCTATGTCATTTCTCCTTTGGTGATCCTAGTACAGTCTCAGCATGTTCATCATTGTCCCAGTGGCAGTAACGTCCACAAGAAGCTTAACTTTCTGTGTCTACTTAAAAGTCACTTCAAAATCTGATGCAGTGTCTTGTATTCTAATGCCATCTAGGCATTGGCTGCTAAGAACATGATGTTTACAGCTCCTGTTACTAGAATCATAACACAGAGTAGGACTTTCTAGCTGTAATAACAGCTTCTTTGCATCTTAGCTCTTAGTCATGTGTCATGTTTTATTCTGTACTGGTTTTAAAAATTATTCTTTCATAGAACAGTTCCATCATAAGATGGCTTTTTTAATAAAAAATTATTTAACAGGTTTTACACTTACAAGCCCACATCCTTGGAGCGGTCATTTAAGTATGACCTCCTGACGGAACATGATCTTGGTGTCACTATCGATCTCATCAATCCGGACACTTATAAGATAGATCCAAATGGTAAGAAACCCCAAACGTTCATCTTTGAGCTTCAAGAATCTAATTCTAGTTTCAGCAGATGTTCCTCAATTTTTTTTTTTTGGGGGGGGGAGTGGGGGGAGGGAGTTTTCTTACTAATAACCCAAAGCTTTTGTTTTTTTTCAGTTAAATACTTGGGCTGTTTTATGTGTGTTGTATGTCCTGTAATTTCATTTAGTTTGAGTTATTATATTTGTGTTAGCTTGTATTTCTTTCAGCTTGATTTATCATGGGAAGCCAAAACACTGATACAAGAATAAATGAGAAAAGGAACATCCAGGACACCTGAAGAATGATGCCTACTACCATCTCATTAGAAAAGAACAAGTCAAGATCTTTGGACTCAGAACAGGCCACATCTGATTGAGATCTCATATGTTTAACAGGCTCAAGATATGCCCAACTGATGAAAGCACCTGTGTTTCTGACAAAATGACGGCCCAGCACCTATTACAGGACTGCCTTTCATTTGAAGAACTGAGACGGTGCTTTTGGCCATCACCTGTACCAATCCATGACAAGTTTATGGTGATCTTGACACCCTAAGAAAAATGGCAGCTTTTGTCAAAGATATCCAAGTTGACGTCTAAAAGTGTTCGAAAAGAAGGAGGAGGATCATGGGATACTGTTTATTAGAGAAATCTTGATTAGCTGGCTCATACTCTAATGTTTTTTGTTTGTCGGTATCTGAGCATGTAATATAACTTTTTTTTGGGGTCATTTCTGAGTAGAATGTATTTAAAACAAAGCAGTGTCTCTGGTTACTCATGCTTTTATCTCCAGAGTGAGACCATTGTATTCTTGCATCTTTTTAGTGTTGTATTTTGTTTAATAAAGTAAATTGTTATGTTCTTCAGTATTACAGCACATGATGTCACTGCACACAGTGCTTGAACATTAGAGATTTAGAAGTGGAAGAAAAATTTCATCATTATAAATCTGCACTAAGCTGTAGATGTTCAGTATTAGGTTTCTTCTGTATCATCATTAACAAGATACTCCCATAATCACTCCACCACCTGTGCCAATGAATATCACACAGAATGTACATCGATAGTCCTTTGCATCAGTTCTTGATGGTGAGCCACCCATTGATGATGCCGTTTTACTTACTACAACAATTCAAATATGAAGCTAGTAAGCGTGCTTCTCAACATGAACTCTGTAGCTAAGGCATCAAGCTGAAACAGGACACACAAAGACCATCATAATTTACCATTGGCCGAGCTTTAGATGATATGATGCTAACCATGGAATGTAAAACTCTGACAAGGATGTACATGGTGTTGGTTCAAATGATGTAAGACAGAGCAGTCTGACCTTCTGTCCAGCTAGGCTGGTGATGAATGACAGTGTAACTGAATGTCATGGATAACCTCATGTTACAAGAAGATGCTTTCTAGCAAGATTCACTGCCACCATTGTACTTCACTACCACCATGATTTCTGCTTTGTTTTGCCATGCTATTGTGATTCAACCTGCAACCAGGGGATGCTGTTAGTCAGACTGTGGGCTAATTATGGTTCACTAAGCTTTATTTTCTGAGCAGACAACTGTGCTTGCTAAATAAGTATATTTTTAAAAATCATGATTGCGTGAATCAGTTTTTTTGCATTGTCCAGTAATTGAGAAAATCTGGCATGTTAAGAAGTAAAATGATCGCTGATTTTAAGGGTAAGGAACAAGGTATAAGCAGAGTGAAACATGTATAGAGTTCTTAGACAAAGAAGACAAGGCGAAGGCAACAAAACAACAACAACAAAAAAAAGAGATAGACAGAAAAGACAACCAAAAAAAAAAAAAAAAGAGAGAAATAGTCAGATCACTTTAGTTTATTCCTGTGTCATTTTGTCTGTTTTTTTCTCCCATCTGCCAGCCATTTTAGTGCTTTTTTAAAAAATATTTTTCTGTGTTCTTGGAGACTTCAGGATCTTATTTGTATCATAACAGTGCTACAGTAATGTTTTTGGAGTTATGTATTAGAGTCATATAACTTTTTTCTACACCACATTTTGTAACTACGAATTAAGAAACAAAATGCTAGTAATAGAAATTGAGAACTGATGTAATATGCCACATTTAAATTAACTTCTTTGTTTGCTTCCTATTTTTTAATTGATCATAATTTTGTGGAAAAATTTGATGTGGGGTGTATCTGTGGTGAGTTGTATGCTGGAAAATCTGGTTATCTTTGTTGATGATGGAAGCTAACATAATTACATTTGTTAATGTGTGTTTGTAGCAGTGATGAAGAACATTTCACTTCTCTTTTACAGCATATCCTGAACCAGAAGATGAAAAACTTCTTGAAGAGGATATCAATACACCAGGAGATTCTAAGAGGTGATGTAATTTTAAGAACTTACTTTCACTTTTATTGATACGAGGGGTGATTGATAAGTTTTCTGCATAAAGTACAATGGATTATTTGTGGACAACTTTTTGGGTTATTTCTCAACATGGTCCCCTTGCAAGTTTATGCACTTAGTCTAGCAATCCTGGAGCATATGGATCCCTTCTTTGTAAAAGTCAGCATCTTGTGCCAGTAGAAAGTAATCTACAGCATCAATAACATCATCATCTGAAGCAAATTTGTGACCACTGAGCTCCTTTTTGAGTTTGGTAAACAGGTAATAATCCAAAGGGCCGAAATCTGGGGAATAAGGAGGATGTTCAAGAAGCTGAAAGCCACATTCATGAATGACAGCCATTGCCACCACCGACTTGTGAACTGGAGCATTGTCTTGATGAAAGATGACTCCTCTCATCAATTTCCCTCGACGCTTGTCCTTCATTTTGACCCGCAGTTGCTTCACAAGATTAGTGTAATAGGCCCCGGTGACCGTTCTGCCCTTTTAAAGATAGTCTACCAATAGCACACCTTCTGAATCCCAAAAGATGGAAGCCATCACTTTGTCTGCAGACAGAACCACCCTTGCTTTCTTTGGAGGTGGGGATCTATGATGTTTCCACTGCTTTGACTGTTCTTTGGTTTCTGATTGAAAATTATGAACCAAAGTCTTATCCATAGTCACAAACTGCTGAAGAAACTTTTCAGGATCTGCAGAAAAATGGCCAAGATTGTCTCTTGACATGTCGAGACAATGTCATTTGTGATCAGCTCCAAGAAGTTTCGGGACCCATCAAGCAGAGACCTTTGTCATTTGAAGATCAGTGTGAATAATGGCATGAACACGTTCCTTGGAGATGCCCAACTCAGTAGCAATGTACCGCTCAGTTAGTCGTCAATCTTCCATTATCATGTCATGGATTCTGCTGGTGGTTTCATCGGTGGTTACCATTCTTGGTCTTCCTGGACGGGGATCATCTTCCAGCCTCTCCCTTCCATGTTTGAATTGAGCTGCCCATTTCTTCACTGTGCTGAAGGGGCACTCTTCCCTAGAGTCTCCACCATATCCTCATAGATCTCCTTCGATGATAAGCCCTTGATGCAGATTTCTCGATGAGAAATTATATCCATTTTCTCTTCTTCTTCTTCGTTCGCTTCTACCACCAAAACCGCACTGTGATCCTACTGAATTTACGCCTGTGGTCCTCGTTAGGTCCCATGGTCTCCTGTGTGGTCCCTGAAAGGGTCCACGAGAGGACCATAAGGGGTTCAGAGTATTGCAGGGCTTTAGCCTGTATTCTTGGTGGGTCTCTGAAGCGGATTGCGTGACACCGTGGTTTTCATTGCACCAGTTTAGTTTAGAGTTGGACTTTCTCACCGGAAGAGCTTGACGTGTTTAAGATATCAGTGCATCCCCGCTGGGTAAGAGGCGGTAGCCCACCCAGGCCAGAGTTGGACTTTCTCACTGGAAAACCTCGACGTGTTTTGAGATACCCGTGTATCACCGCCGGGTGAGAGGTGGTTGCCCATCCAGTCCAGAGTTGGACTTTCTCACCGGAAAACCTCAGCGTGATTAGGATACGCAGACATCCCCACTGGGTGAGAGGTGGTTGCCTACCTAGACTGCCCTGGTCCAGTGTCTCCGACTTCAACATTTTGCAGTCGTGGCCGCTACCCTTCCTAGTTGTTTTTTTGTTTTCCTCCACAGTTTTGAGATCACTTCAAGATGAATGATATAATGTTAAGAGATTCATAGCTGACTGCGTACATCAGAGTTGGTGATCCATAGCCGACCAAGTCCCTATTCCACCTTCCAGTGTTGCACCTGAAAATAGACAGTAATCATGTGAATAGTGATTGCAATGGGATTGTGGTCCTAGTCCTAAAAATACACCAACCCAAAGTCAGATGTGTTGGGCTGAAAGGTGTATGACATGGCACAATGCAATAAAATTAGGGCGAGTGCCAAAGAAGACCATTTCTTTCACATAATGTTGTTTTCTAGTTTCATGCGGTGAACTTGGATATAATTTATAACGCATTGTTAAATACATGCAAATTCTGAATTTAAGAGACAGTTTTCCTTTACAACTGTGCTTTTTTTGTGCATGTGTGTGTGTGTTTTGTTTTTTCTTTTTTTTTTTTTTTTTGGTCACTGTATCATCATTTGAGAGCTGTTGTTCTTTGTCATATCAGGTCACGCCATCATAACACAAATGTTTCATGGCTGCGCAAGACTGAGTACATTTCCACTGAGTACAACAGATTTATCCAGAAGGCAGACAAGTCTGAGGCAAAGTAAGTCCCCATGCCTAGTTACTTATAGATTTGTGAAAATAAGACACTGGTTGGATTAGCCTCTTGTAAATATTTATTAGCACGTCTCTGTTTATGTGACAGAAGCATTGACTGGTTAGTTTTAGATATAATAATGGTATTTATAGAAGCTACCTCACACTTGCAACAGTATTTGACCATAAGTTTTACCTCCAAGCTTGAAATAGTATTTGACCATAAGTGCTCCCATATTTGCAACATTATTTGATCATAAGTTCCACCCCCATGCTTTCAGTAAAAATTGACCATGAATATTCCTATACCTGCAGCAGTATTTGGTCATAAATTTTACCCCATACTTGCAACAAAAGTTTTACCCTATGCTTGCAATAACATTTGATCATAAGTGTTCCCGTACTTGCAACAATACGGGATTGTAAGTTTTACCCCATACTTGCAACAGTATTTAATCTTTACCCCATACTTGCAACAATATTTAATCTAAAGTTTTACCCCATACTTACAACATGTGATATATGTTTTAGCTTAGAAGTAAACAGTGTACGTAATTTAATGCATTTTAAGCCTTAAAATCATTTTATCCATCTCATTGTTGCTTGAAGATAGTCATGATGCATCCTTGTCATTTGAAATCTTACTGAACCTGTTTGTCATTGCTCTGTTTGTAGTTCTCTTGAAATACCTACATTGCTTAAGTTGTCAGGTTGTAATGGCTTAACATATGTCTGTATTAATAGTGACCAAAATGAAATCTAACGTGAACCAGCGACGTTTTTTCATAATTTGTTGCATGATCTTTTAGTTTAATTGTGTTATTATTAGTTTAATTGTGTTGTTATTGCATTGAAACAAATGTGTAAATAATTCTGTTTGTTATGAATTTCTTCAGGGTTGGGTTCAAGATCAAGAAAATTATGAAAGAGGAAGACTTGTACAAAGACAGGGAAAGTCAGATCAACGCAATCAACAACACATTTGAGAAAGCCAAACAACCTGTGAGATTTTCTTCGTGGTGTAGAATTGGAAATGACTGTGTCTGATTTGATTCTTGGCCCAGTTTTTAATATTTTTATGTTTAAGGATACTGTTGTTGATTACACAGGTTTTAGGTATGGAATTTCACTTGCTCATTGATATGTGATTTCGTCCGAGATAGGTATGCAAAGAGAAAACTGTTGCCGTTTGCGTTTCTTCTTTATACACCACAGACCGCCTAGTTTTCGCTTAACGTATTTCTTGGGTGTAATTTTCATTTATTGTTGGTACCATACCTGGTGTTGGTTTTCCTTTTTTTTTTTTTAACAGAGATAAATCTCTAATCTTGAGACTCACTTGCTGTCAGTAGCATTGAAAACTCCAGTAATTATTGCTTATTACAGTTTGCTGAAATTTGGTGTATCCATAAAAGGTAAAGGTATACATCTAGGAGGTATGGTTTAGTGGCCATATTTTCCATGATCAGTCATCACACTAGAAGGTGATGTGGTCAGTACCACACATTCCACCTTTACCTGTTTACTTCTCAAGCTCCAAAAGGAGCCAAGCTCTCATTTCTACAGCTGGGCAGGTGAGGATACCTCTGGCTGGATTTAAACAACTTACCTCAGGGTGAGTAGCCATCCAGTAATATTAATAAATACCCCCGGGAACAACTGTGTTAAGAACACACTTATCTTAACATAGTCTCTGTGAGACAGGGAACATAGATCTGTTTGCTTAAAAACTCTGACCTACTTCTGTAGCCTGAAACCTGTAGCAAATAACACTAATTGTAATTGTTATTTTTTTGTAAAATGTGATGCCAGGTTGGTGGATGGATGGGGACATGGAGATCGCCGGCAGGGATGAGGAAAATCTGGTATGAAACCAATGAATCCAGGACGTGACAAGCCTATGGGTCTTTACAACAGTGGCTATCAGAATGATGTAAACAGAACAGAGCCAACAGACTATTGGTGGCAGGGAATGGATATCGTTGAGGCACTCATCAGATTCCTCATCCCAAAGTCGGAGTGTCTCTGTGGAACTGTCTCAAAGCTGTCTGGCAAGTCAGCATTGCATGCTGGATCTGATGTGAAGGGGCTTAAGTACAGCCACCAGAGGCTGGAAAACAAAGTTTTGGCCAGGCCAGCCTACACCATTGTCTTCATGGCATTCCGAGCATGACCACAGTCTGCCCTAGCAAGGAAAGGTGCTGAAGTCGCAGGTACCCAGCCAAAAGACGCATCACAAAAATCAGGGTACCACGCATCATCATCAGTGTGTGTATGGAGGAGAAGAAGAAGAAGAAAATTAATAAGAAGTTAATTTTCAACAGAAATGTTAAATCATTGTGAGATGTACAAAATGCTATGAAATAGTTTGGTATTGTTTGAGACAACTTTGAGTCTCATGTTGTGATTTTTCTGTTGCCAGATACTGAAGCATTATAGTAAACCAGGTGTGATGCCAGTTCAGGTGGTGGAGGTTTTCCCAGATTTCCAGGTAAGCTTTTAACTCCAGTTGGCTGTAGAAACTGGTCCTTCTTCTTCATTTTCTTCTGCTCATAATAGGTTAAAGCTTGCTGAAAATAGCTATTAGATAATAAATCTATATTCTTTGTAACCATATCCTTGAAATGAAGACCCATATTAGAAATCAGTGGATCTTATATCTGAATGCAACCTACAACTAATAGTTTTAAGATAAACAGCACCCATCTTTCCTGTTCTTGATATCTTGTGTAAGGTGTCAATTCTGAGAGCAGTTTATGCGTTTTTCTTAAACTGGTTTATCTAGCTAACATTGTCTTACTTGACCTGTAAAGTATAGTAAGGTGTGAAGTTTCTGTCACATTGTCTTACTTGACATGTAAAGTGTAGTAAGGTGTGAAGTTTCTGTCACGTAGTGTTTTCTAAATTTCTTTCATTGCTGACTGAGCAGTTTTTACTATCACCATATTTGATCTTCAACACTGTTTACTTAGAGAAAAAAATTTTTTTCTTACATAAAAGCATTGTCTTAATGATCATTAAAACGTAAAATATATTTATGGTTTATGGTCTGGGTTATCATTATTGTACTCCGGACATGGCCATAGGTGGTCAGATCATCCTCCTCAACATATCCATCAGCATCCTTCAGCTGATAGTGCCTGTTCTGTGTTGGTTCACAAGTCCCCTTGTACATCCTGTATGCCTTTCTTTCCTGGCTATGCCAGTATGTATTCCCATCTTTCTTAGTCTAAGCAGTGATGTGGATTTGCTGCCTTCTCTGTTGAGTGTTAACTACCAGCTCAATCCAGTGGTCTGTGATGATGGCAGAGCTGGCCAACCTATCTGCTCTCTCATTTCCCAGGATATCTGTGTGTCCAGGTATATACAATAGATGAAGATGACTCAGCAAATTGCTGATTTCTGCCATGACTCAAGCCACTACCTGCAATACAGAACAGTAAAATATGTAAAGCTCTTCACCTGTATCAGTTCTGTGGTATTCTGTACATGACTGCGTTTACAGTGAGATGGCCAGTTGTACTTAAGTAAACTCCGTTCACTCATTGCGTACTGGGGTGTTTTACATCAATGACCAAGGGGGTAAATTTCATAAAGTGGAACTGGATGGCTGTCACATTTAAAAGGATCACAAAGGCATAGTCTGATTTGCAGTATGACATATTATACATTAGTTTAAACAGGAAAAGTTGTATATTCCTTTTCTAATGACATTGTTAGTATTGTATTAGTATAGAACAGAAAAAAAGTTAAGAATTTAGAAGAAAGAGTGGAAAATTATGATGAAATATTTTCTCACTTACCCTTCAAGTTAATCCACTGTACTGGGTCCTATATGTCCAGAATGAATAAAATTTTACACAAACACTGTTTCCTCGCAGGAAAATGCACACTAATAATTTATTTATTTATTTATAATTCATTTACAATCTACAATCAACTGAAAACATAAAAACTCAAGTGGGCCGGCAGGCTATAAGCGTATAAAAAACTTAAAACAATTAAATTTTAACACAAATTGGCTCTGAATTCAAGCTCATGCATGCCTTGTGTCTACACTTTAGATACCGGAAGGAAGTAATACCACCGGCTTTGCCAGATTTTTTAGTACAGTTAGGATAAACTCAAAATTAGAGACCAAAGTATCCCAACGCTCTAAGAGTGGGTATGTGAACTGTTGTGGCAATGCACATTGAGCAAGACACAAAGAGTTAAGCATGAAAAACATTAAAGCGTATGAGATACAGAATACAGAAAGACATTAATTTCCAGAGTATGTTGAAATGGAAGGAGAAACTTTAATTTTTGACTGATTTCTTGAGATACTGTGTGCATTTTTGTTTGTTTGTTAATCTCTGACAGTTATGGAAGCACCCATTTGCTCAAGTCTTATTTGATTCTGACCCAGCTCCTAAAGGTTACTCAGCTCCGGTTCAGATGGAGGAGATGTCTCAAGCCATGATCAGGTATTTATCGTTAAAGTAAGGGGTACTAGTAGATTAGATGACAGTGACTTGTCTTCTGACCTAGAGGATTGTGAGTTCATAATCGGGTACTGGCTTCCTACAGCTGATCTAGTTGTAGAGACGGACGCCTAAGACGCAGATATTAGTGGGGAAATAGTCTTAGAATATCAGTCTGTAGACTGCACACAAAGCTGTCAGAGAATGGAAGGAAAATAGGATTCTCTTGTGGGGTTTGGCTTCATGAATAGGGAGTTTCAGATGTAATATGGGTCCAGCACACTGGAAAAAAAGAACATGATTTTCTATGACATTGCTGTTTGATATGATATTTAATGCTTCTGGCAGTTGCGGGTCTATCCAGTTTCATGACATGAGGTGGGTTGTGATTCTTCTTCATTGTTTGCCCTTTGGAGGGCATTGGTTGCGTTGTGTCACGGTTACGTGCCTGTGGCCCGGCGTATTCAGCTCAGCATAATTTTTAGAACCGGGCTCAGCTTCCTATTGCAGTCCACATTCACTCAGCAGACATATGTTTCCTTGAGTGCATAGAGGTATGGAAGAGGGTCTTGCTTGACAGTGGTTTGCAAACCCTGATGCCAGCAGTCAGCTGTGGTTTGGTGGTCACTACCTCATTCAGCTTGATTACTTTATTGTGCCCCCCCCCCCACACAACATCTAGTTGTAATCCACAGTCATTGGTAAATCATAATTATCTTTGCTTCAACACCTTCCTCAAAGATGTACAGATGGGCACATCCCATTAACTAAACCATAAGGACATGAAGTATACAGCTGAAAAATTCTGAAAGCTTGTAGCTAAAGAAAAGAAAAGAAAAATAATATTACAAAAATAAATAATCTGATAACTTTACCAGTAGTTACACTTTAGTTATTCATTTATGAAGTGCCATTTTCTGTAATAAGTTTGTTTTTTTTTATGTTTGAACTTTGTGTTTGTAATATTTTTGGAGTTTCAGATGTTTTTAAAGAAAGTGAACTGGAAAAGTAAAGGAAAAAAAATGAGAAAGACTAAAAGAGAAACATCAGGATTTCCAGATAAAGGTGCAGAATCTTATTAGAAATGCCAAACAGAGCAACAAAAAAAAACAAAAAAACAAGTGAATGAGCGATAACCCATGCCAGCATGCTCAGCATTTGATGATGCTTAGCGATGAATTGTTAGTATAGTTTTATTTTGATGTCCTTATCTTTGTCCTTCTTCCTTGTTTATCACCAAAAATAGGTGAAGGTTTTGATTATTTTGTAGATTTTTTTTTTTTTTGTGCATTTGCTTTATGGTTTACGATGTGACATAATTTTATAACCTGGAGAGGTTTTGTTTTTTCCCCTCACGCGGTTTTGTGTCCCAGGGGTGCTGTGGACGAGAGCGGGGAGCAGTTTGTGGCCTATTTCCTACCAACTGATGACACCCTTGGTAAAAGAAAACGGGATGCGGAAAATGAAAAAGAATACGAGGAAGACGACACGTGAGTTTTATCTCAGATTCATCTGTGCTTCCCTTAGAAGTGTAAGATATATGGTGTGCTTTTGATTTTACGATACAAAAGCCATCGCTTTTGACTTTTAACCAGGAAAATTTGAGTATCTGTATTTTTTTCCCTTAATGTGAACTTTGTAAGAATAGCATAGCCACATTTGGATCTATCTTCTGTAATTGTTAAATTCATTTTAAAAAATGCGCGCTGCCAAAAGATACAGTTCATTAATTCAGACCGTAGAATTATTTACATATGTAGTTTTCACATCGTATGTTATTGTTAAGTTTTTAAAGAAAATGTGTGTAGATCTGTGAAATGTAGTTACATATCAGTGGAAGTGGAATATATTACCTGTTTAACATTTAAAGGTATGAGTACCTCCTTGCAAGGGAATACAATTGGAATGTGAAAAACAAGCTTTCCAAAGGCTATGAAGAGACATACTTTTTCATCATGCGAGAAGATGGCGTCTACTACAATGAATTGGAGACAAGGTTTGTACATTTTTTTTTTATTTGTTTCAGATACATATTTCTACAAATAGGAAACAGTGATAATCTTGCAGGATAAAGTAATGGAACACAGTATTACAGTATGGTGTTCTGTTATTTTATCATTCATTTAATTATGGTACTGTTTAATCTGAAGAATGACTTCATGGATACTGCAGTCAGTATTATTAAGGCTGATTGTTTTTTTGTTAATATTTTATTGAATGATTTTTTTTTCTATTGTAGTAATTAATTCATATAGCATTGTACTTGGCATTACTTATGCTGACTGCAGATACCACACAGAAAAGTTGCCTTTAGAGGGAGTGGAGTATAAGGTCAGGAACAAGTATACTCCAGGAGTGTCAAAAGTATTCATCGATAGACTGGGTCTGTGGTAGAAGCTGTGTTGTTGCCGCCAGAACCAAGAGAAAACTGCCGACTTCACCATGGTGACAGGGTACTTGGCCTGGCAGAACAAAGAACTTCAGAGCAGAAATGTATTCTACATTAAGAGAACGCAATTTTGTAGCATTAGACCTAAAAAAAAACTGTAGATGAAGCACTTTAGTGAGACGTGAGAGAAAGAAAAATCACAAGAGAATTACATGGGATTCGAACACATGCTCCGATAGGATGAGCAGCCGTCTAGCCACGAGAGAACAGTGTACTAATGAACTGAGCCATCTCAGACACCCCCCCCCCCCAAAAAAGGTCTTTTGAAAGCAAAGTCATTAGTGCTGGTCAGCTGACACGAAGGATCATGACACCTGTAAAGAAACAAGGTCGTGACACAGAAATTCCATAGCTTAGATTCAGTCTCTCTAGCAGGTACCAATTTTTAGACAAACATACACACGGCATATGTAAAACCTCTAAAATCATTATGGTATCTAGATGTGATAACACTTAATATGGACAAAAAAAACCTAGCATGTACTGAGATTATGAGTTTTCAGTGATAAGCAGTAATGTTAATAAAAAGGTAGGTAAAAGGTAGTCCCATAGCAAATGCCGTAGAGGATGAAGCATTAGATACCTCATTATGCTGAGCCATCAGCGTGTGAGGTAGGGCGGCCAGTTTCTTCCCTCACCACCTTTCCTTCCCAGATCTTCTCTGGTACCCATTTTACAAGGCTGGTCGACCTCGGGGCCGTATTGATCGGAAAAAAAATTCCCCCGCACAGCTGGGGGTTCAAACCCTCAACCATTGGGTTCATAGGCAAGTGCTCTAACAACTACGCTAGCCGGTCACCTAATGTTAATAAACTTTGCTAAAATAGTTCAAATGTCAGCTCAGGTGTGTATACTGTGGTTCTTTTTTTTTTTAATAAAATCCTTAGTTAAGGTTATGAATAGTTTTATGTTGAGCCAATAGCCATAATTTGGATCAAGAAAGTGGCCTTTGTTGGTAATGTTTACAGTGCAGCAAGTCTAGAGTAAAGTGGTCAGATGTAATACTGCACTGACAATAAAATTTGATGGGTCCATGGAAAATATGAGTTTTTCCGTGCCAAAACATAAGTGTATCTTATACTCCGATGTGTCTTATGTAACAAGAAATATGTTCATACTGCTTGTTTGGAATTATGAATTGACACATGTTCTTTTACATAAAACTAAATTGCCTCTAGCTTTCAAAATAATCTGGCAAGTGTCATAATGTTCCCAAATTCAGCTTTGTTAAAAAAAAAAAAAAAAGAAAGAAAAGGTGAGAAAAGAACCAAATATTGCTTACAGTTTTATGTGTTTCAAAATGAATTTTTTTCTTTAACATGTAATCACTAGCTTTGCTGTTTTCTCAGAGTGCGTCTGAGCAAGCGCAGAAAAACTATGACCAACACCCAGCTGAAGTCTCGGCTTATTGTGAAACACAGACCTCTAACAGACAAAGAGCTGGCAGCACAGGTATGATGTAATTTGTGACTGTAGATCTTTCTGTGTGTTTCAATTGAATGGCATTACAGTATTCCTTGTAGGAAGATAGCTAAATTTGTGAACAAGAAAATACTGTAATTGACATGTCTTAGTGAACATCAGTTTGCTTGTGTAATGATCGTCTCTTTCACTGTCCCTCTTTTTACATTCAAAGTTTTTAAGGCTCATTTCTGAAGATTCAGCCCATGTCCATTCATTTCTGTTAATGGCTTTCTCTCCAAGTCCTCTTAGATTTTCTTCCACATTGTCCCTCTTCGCCTTGATCTTTTCATTTCCACCTCTTGTATACAAGTAAGTTTGGTCTGATGATCCTCATCCATTCTTCTGACATACCTCAGGCATTGAAATCCGATAGATTTAATTGTGAGGTTGATTAGAATTGCTTTGTACAGATTTTGATTTTTCTTTTAATATTTCATTTCTTTGATGAAGCTGAAGGTTCTTCAGTCTGTTCTTAAAACATTGTAGCTGTATTCCATCTTTCTTTGTTGCATTTCATGTTTTTGAGCCACACAGGATTGCTAATCTATCTGTTTTATATACAATGAAACATAAAGATTCATATAACATGAAGTTTGACATAACAAAGGTAAAAGAGTACACCAATGCCAACATAAAGTAGGCAGTGACACACACCACACACATATATATGATAAGATTTGTGGTCATATGAGAACAAAATCCATCAACTCGAAACACAAGTATAAGAAAAATTATAAGAAAGTAATAATATTCATGTTACTATTGTAATAACAGCAGGTGTTCCTTATCACTGTGTAGTAGTAGCATTTGTTCTTTATCAATATTATTGTCATATAAGTAACTCATATTCACTAAATACCAAGATGGCACTTCTGGCATCAAAATTGTGCTGTCATTGTTGGATCTGGATTATGCAAGTTATTTGAAATTATACTATGTTGTTGTTTTTCTTCCTTGCTAGGAGGGACGTATGCAGATGCTTGAGCCACCAGGAGAAGAAGAAGAGGAAGAGGAGCCAATGCCAAGCCTCACTGCAGAAGGTATTGCCTTAGTTATTGTTGATGTTGCTGACGGATTTCCATGTTTGTGACAGCTAGAGGCTTTAGAGTATTCTCAGTCTTCTTTGCTTCATGCACCCTTTTATGTCAGAATGTCATTTCTTTCTTCTTTTCTCTCTCGCTCTCTCCTTCTCTCTTTCTTTCTCTCTCTTACTCTCTCCCCCCTAAAATTTTCTGACTCAAAAGGTGCGTGCCAATAATATGCATATAATATTACAATTACAGCAGTTTGAGTCTGTCAGTCTGTGGTCCCAATCTCTTCATACTCATCCTCTCTCCCCCCCCCCCCCCCCATCCTAACATTCCCCACCGATTGAAAACCTCTGCATTAGATAGTTGATGGTGTGGTGAAGAGCATGGGTATCATATAAAATGGGAAGCACAGTTAATAAGGTTTTCATTCCTTCCCTCGATATCTACCGGTTCACATAAACAGACTGTTGAAGATGGCAGTAAAATGTTCATCTTCTAGTAAGAGATCAAAGGAGACAGAGACCTCAGGGAGAAAAAAATACTTCACTTAACTCTTTGGATGTTTCTTAATTTATGAAATACAAATTCATGTAAATTACAAATGAAATCAAAATAATGAGAAACATCTCGCAGGGCTTTGTAACACCTGTGTATGTTGTGACAAACATTATGCGAATCCTTTAATAACAAGAAATGCAGATGTTTCTTAAGCTGGTTGTTTGCTATAATTTGGCTCTGAATCATAGTGAAGTTAATTTTTGTGTTGTGTATTCCTGTATATGTGTATTTTTTATATTACAGTGACCTCAGAGGAGCTCAAAAACACTTCTGATGTTGAAAGTGAGGATGAGGGAAAGAGGAGAAGGAATGTGATCAGTGACGATGAGGATGAAGATAGATCCAGCGTCAGGTCACGTGGTAGTCAAAGAAGTGGCAGTGGCAGCAGAGGCCGAAGTGGTAGCAGTGGCAGCAGAAGTCCGAGTGCCAGCAGAAGTCGTAGTCGCAGCAAAAGTGCAAGCAGGAGTCGCAGTCGTAGTGGCAGCAAAAGTGTCAGTCGCAGCAGAAGCCGCAGTGCCAGCAGGAGCAGGAGCAAATCTGGGAGTCGGTCTCGCAGTGCAAGCAGAAGCCGGAGCAGAAGTGCCAGCCGAAGCAGCAGAAGCAGAAGTCCGAGTGAAAAAGGCAGTGGAAGCGAGGCCGAGGAGGAAGATAAGGGTAAAAAGGATGAGGAAGAGATCTTCGGTTCAGCCAGCAGTTCTGAGGATAGTGACTGAACAAGGTTGGCTGTTTGTAATCATCGTCATTTGGATTGCCTGACATTTTATCAAACAAGGATATTATAAGGAGATTAAGGCAGTGTATTTTCCATATTTGTAATGCTGTATTTCTTCATTTTTATGAGCAGTGGGTATGTGACAGTTGTGAGCAGTTAATGGGTTTCTAGGGCTTAAAAAATATTTGAAATGTCTGAAGAGAATGTAATACACAAAATATAGTGTAGATATATGTGTAGATTCAGCTGAATGTGAAAAAAATGTAGAGAAATAACTTGGCCATCCAGAACTGAAAGTGATGAACAGTTTCTTTTTAAAATGTCAGTTTGTGAATCATCACTTTTAGCAAAATAGATCGATTTTAAAGAATACAGTATTCACGTAAAATGTACAGTTCTTAATGAACAAATTTTTCTTAGATATTGGATTGAAGATCTGCTGCCATTGCATTCCAGTCAAATCAGCTGTAGAAATGGCTTCCCGACACAGTTGTGTTAAGGAAACTGCACTTGGAAGTAGACAGTGTCAGCCATCAGTGCAAGGCTGTCCATACACTGTTGGAGCATTTAGTGATAAATTGCTTTTTACATAACATTGATTCCCATGTTTATGGGACTATGCTCAACACATTTGAAAATAAATAGAGAGAGATACTATGTATGGGTGCACTTGTATGCTAAAATATTTGTTGTGCAGGGCATGGTGGTTATTGTTTTACAACACATCTTTCTGCATAGCAGAAAAATTCTGACTTAACAAAAGGAGAAATGTACAAAACAATGAAATATATTTGTTGCAGTATAATTTTGTGGATTTCGCTTCCGGGTGACGTACAAGATGGCAGGAGCTTTTTAATGCTCTCGTTGGCATACTTGCGTATGAGTCTTCTGCGTCGCCATACATCGTGAAATGGGAGTTGGGCGTGAGGCCAACAACCTGATCCTGAGACCCATCTGACTCTAGATGGGGAAAAACCCTGCCATTATGGAATCTCACAACAGCTGTAACCGAACATCAAGGTCGTCAACTCTGCATGCGCATGCCGTTGACAACGATCGAAAATTCATCGGCAGCAAATGCATAACAAAAATCGGATTTTGGAATGTAAGAACAATGGCAGCAACAACAAAAACTGCTCAGGTAATAAAAGAAATGGATAGATATCACCTAGATGTGTTGGGCATTAGTGAAATGCAATGGTCAGAAGCGAGGAAAAGAACAGCGGAAAACCATAAGTTAATAATATATTCCGGCAGAGACGATGGGAAATACCAGGAAGGAGTTGGTATAATTATGTCATTTGCAGCAGCAAAGAGCCTTACAGAATGGAAACCAGTGAACAGTCATATGATAAGAGCACGATACAAAATAAGGCATGAAAGAATGACAATCATACAGTGCTATACACCCATGAACGATACAGGTGATGAAATAAAAGACAATTTCTATTACCAACTACAACAATTTATCAGTAAAGTACCTAAGCACGACATCTTAATTGTTATGGGAGACTTCAACGCCAAGTAGGAAAAGATAACACCAACATCGAAAAAGTAATGGGGAAAGAAGGAATTGATACAATAAATCAGAATTGAGAAAGATTAATTGAAATATGTCTAACAGAGGGCATGGTCATTGGAGGAACAATATTTCCACACAAAAAAATACATAAAACAACATGGATATCTCCAGATGATAGAACCAGAAACCAGATAGGTCATTTTTGTATTGGAAAACAATTCAGAACATCTCTGATAGATTAAGAGCATATGGGGGTGCAGATGTCAACAGTGATCACAACCTGTGTATAGGGAGGATAAGACTTAACTCTTCCCGTGCCACAGGAAGAAATGCGGACGTTCATTTGGGTGCCGGAATAAAAACGCAGGTCTTGATCTGTATAGGGGGCATAGTTGTTAAAATGGAATGGAAAACAGTATTTCCATGTACTTATTATGTTTCAGAATATAACTAAATGTATGAAAATTTCATAAATGCAGAGTTTTTTAGGAAAAAAAGAAGTAATGGGATGTTTTTAAACAATGATTGTGCCCAGCTCACCATCAGCTAGATCTAGATCTACACTACTTACCATCTGAGATGTCTAGATCTACTTGTCGATCTTGTATTGTGATTCTGTGTTGCATTCTCACTAAATTAATGTCTGAAATAACCTCCTACCTACTTCTCCAGTCATTTGATATGTCTAGATCTACTTGGGATACATTCAAGAGCAGTGGGGTAGTCACAGACCATGTCCATACCCCTATCTACATCATCAAAAATTGAAAAATTTCCATGCTTCTCTTCCTTTTTCTCGCTCGGCATCGCTCGTAACTAAGCACTCTTTCACCATTTTGAAAAGTGTCACTGGAAACGTGGATGAAATATGTATAATCTAAATGTTACACCGGTTGTTTTAATAAAATAAACCAAGAGTCACTATACCGACCATTGGCACAAATCGGAAAACTGGAAGGGTCGCAAAATACTTAATCGACCATACCCAATGAATTAATAAATCTTGAAACCGATTTACCAGTCCCACAAATAAATGTCAACTTAGATGAAGTTACACTGAATGAAATTGAAACAGCAGTGAGTCTAATGGCTAACGACAAAGCTGCAGGTGAAGATGAAATAACATTCAAAGTGTTAATATTAACAGTGACAACAAGAGCCAACTACAAAGAATGTTTAATAAAGTTTGAAAAGAAAGAAAAGTCCCTTCTAAATGGAAAAAGGGAATCAGTGTTAACTCTTCCCGTGCCCAGGAAGAAACATGGACATTCTGTTTTGTGCTGGAGTAAAAGCACAGGTCTTGATATGTATCGGGGGTATAGTTGGAAAAGTGAATGAAATACAGTACTTCCATGCTATGTGTACTTATTATGTTTCAAAATAACTAAAAATGTATGAGGATTTCATAAATGCAGAGTTTTTTAGGAAAAAAGAAGCAGTGTGATGTTTTTAGACAATAATTGGGTCCTACGTACCATTGGCTGGGTCTAGGGTATGGTACGTACCATCTGAGGTGCCTAGAACTACTTGTCGATCTGATCTTGTGATTGTATGTGCTTTTCTCCCTAAAATAATGTCTGAAATAACCTTCTAACTACTTCTTCAGTTGTCTAGTTTGTCTATATCTACTTGGGATACATTCAAGAACAGTGGTCTGGTCACAGGATATGTCCATATCCCTATCAACATCACCAAAAATTGAAAATTCATGACAGCCATTCTGATTTTCTCCCTCGTTACTAGGCACTCTTCGGCCATGATGAACAGGGTCACGGGGCATGCATACTAAATGTTTAAATGTTACACCGGGTTTTTAGTGAAACAAAGCATATAGTGAAATATAGTCACACGGTACTAGAGACACAAACCGGAAGTGACCATTTTTAGTCATTAGGCCCGGGAAGAGTTAAAATACCCAAAATAGGCAACCTCAGTGACTGCAATAACTGGGGGGATGTAACCTTACTATCAGTTGTATCAAAGGTGTTTTGTAAAGTGATTTGAATAGAATTAAGGATATAGTGGATACTGCAGTGAGAGAACAGGCAGGGTTCCAAAAAGGGAGAAGCTGCCTCGACCAGATCTTTACTCTAACAATAATACTGGAAGAACATATTGAAAAGCAGAAACCATTAATCCTGAACTTCATAGACTTGGATAGCATACACAGAGATTCAGTGTGGAGAATGTTAAGACTATATGGAATACCATCTAAAATTGTCAGCATCATTAGAAATGTACAATGGATATGTTTGTGCAGTCAAGACAGAAGAAGGCTTGAGCTAATGGTTTCAGACTGAAACAGGCGTAAAACAAGGATGTATATTATCTCCATTGCTTTTTGTAATTGCCATAGACTTTATAATGAAAAGATGCTGTACAGGTAAAACTGACATTGATTGTATACATGGGACCCAAATAGAATATCTTGATTTTGCGAATAACATAACTCTTATCAGTGACAATGTGAAATCGATGCAGGAAAAAACAGATTCCCTGTCTTCTTTGGCTAGCAAAATAGGTCTTGAGATTAACAAAGACAAAACAGAAATAATGAAACTTCTTATCAATGAAGAAGGAAAAATATATGTTGAAGGAACAGTTCTTGATGAAGTAAACCAATTTCCATACCTTGGCAACTACGTAGACCAGGAAGGAAGTTAGAATTAGAATGGCAAAAGCAGCATTGTCCTTCAAAAATCTTGATAACATATGGAATTCAAAGTTATAAGCACAAAAACCAAGTTAAGATTATTCAATTCAGATGTGATATCCACCCTCATTTATGCATGTGAAAGCTGGAAATCAACTAAAGACAAGAAATTAGACTGTTTTGAAAACAAATGCCTAAGGAAAATACTTGATATAAAGTGGAACGAATTGAAGAACAATGCAGAGATAAGACAGATGTGCAAACAACCTGTCTCATGGGTGATCAGAAAAAGAAGATAGACGTAAGCCATGTGATGAGAAGAAACAATCAGAGAATACCAAAACAAGCTATCAAGTGGAGCGCAACAAGAAAAAGAGGTTGACCACGTGACCTCTAAAGAGGACATTGTTAAGAAAAACCAGTTTAGTGGGCATAAAATCCCTTGATGAAGTTGAAAGACTCGCCGAGAACAGAAAAACTTGGCAAACAACTATGCGAGCCCTATGTGACATTTAATGGCATAGGAAGGATGTAAGATAATTTTATTCTTGTTTTTGGCAATTCTTACACTGTCCTGCTTCTGTTATAATATGCTGAAGACTACATTCATACAAATGAAGTTCAGTTTTCACTAAATTTATGCCCTTGTATATCATTATAGTTGTACTGTACAGTTAATTCAAATAATAAACTTTGAAATTTGTTCATTGTGTTCAAAGTTTCATCAGTACTTCTTATTGTAATGTATGCATGTAATAAAATTCTGGCATTCTACTTGTCAAGTTCATTATCAAGTTTCTGTGAGAATGTTATGTGTTATCATTCATTCACTTGCGTGTTCCTTGTGGAACTTTTCCTCCCTAACAGTACTCCTGTAGGCCTCTCAGTTGTGAGCAAGATGGCCTGCTGCATCCATTTGCAGATCATCAACGATATCTTGCAGCCATCTTCACCTTGGTCTTCTTCTCTTTCTTTTTTCCCATTATGTACCCTTCCAAGATGGTCTTCTCTAGATTATCATGTTGTTTAATTTATCTAAAATATTTTAAGTTTTCTTTCTTTAATTTTCTTTACTAGCCAGCCTTCTTCAGTGTTAAGTTCTTGTAGTATGGATATGTTTGTTCTTTTTTTGTGTCCATAATATTTGGAGAACTTTTCTGTAGCATTTACATTCAAAGGCATTTATGTGTTTCTCAGCTGTTTTGTTAAATGTCCAGGTCTCACAGGCATATGTTGCAATGGGAGAGATGCATGCACTTAAAAATCTTATGTTTGTAGTTCTGTCTGTTCCTCTCCACATATTCTTTAGTTATTTTACTTTCTGAAGAGCGATAGATGTCCTCCTTTTAATTTCCCTCATTGTATCTCCATTATTGCTTGTAGTTAGTAGTGATCCAAGATATTCAAATTCTCCACTTCTTCCAATTTTTCCTCATTGATACACATTTCAGCTGCCTTGTTTGTTTTGTCAGTTGTCATCAGTTTATTCTTCTTCGCATTAAGATAGAGGTTTTGCTCTTCGCTATTCTTACAGACTGACATTATTGTTATGTGTAATACCTCACATTGTTTACACTGTGCAACAAAAACCTTTTTTTCTGTTTCTCGTTTAAAATTTGTCAATTCCTACTGAAAATGGGATGAGAAAAATGAATATGAGATCAGAAAATTTTTATTAGCTCTAGTTTGTTTAGATACTTAAATGTCAAAATTTGTATTAAAAACCCTATTAATTTATTTAGTACCCTTTGTAGATGACTGTATAAAGAATAAAAACATTGTTTCTTTTTCTCTTGTATTCCACTTCTGGGGCATCTCTTGTCATGTTCCAACAGAGGTCACCAAGCATAGATGTGCTCAACTTCCCCTGGTACCTTCTTTCCATTAATGAAATGTCTTGGCTGAAACGCTCCCTATGTTCATCACTTACTGCACAAAAATTGGGAGGGAAGAAGTCAAGATGAGAATCCAGGAAATGGATCATGAGTGACATGTTGCAACCTAATTGTTGGTATGCTGTCAAATGTTCATTAACAGCCACAAGATAGTTTTTATTTCTTTGAATTCCCAGGAAATTGTGAACAGCAGATGTGAAGGCTTCCCAAGCAGCTTTCTCATTCCCATGAAGAATGGAATCAAAGTGTTTATCATTTAGCAGTTCCCTAATCTGAGTGCCTACAAAGATTCCTTCCTTTATTTCAGCACCACTAAGACAATAAAATTTTGTCTTCAGGTACATGAATGCCTCTCCTTCCTGATTCATCATCTTGACAAAGTTTATTAGCCCCGATTTAATATATAAAGGAGGGAGAATGATTTTACTATAATCAACAAGAGGAGTCTGCTAGACAATCTTCTTTCCAGGCTCCAGAATTTTCCTATCGGGCCAGATTTTTCTATGTAATGGAAAGATCTCTGTTGACTGTCCCATTTGCAGACAAAATAATACTTGGTGTATACTAACTGCATTCTGAGTAAAATTGCAATAACTTTCTGCCACTGATGTCTCCAATCTTGTGGTTTATGTTCCATTTTCAAATTTGCCATAAGTCCATTAACATCACAGCAGGTAATGTTTTCCAGTTTGAAAAATGGAGATCCCAAGTTTTTTTCTGTTGATCTCTGTACATTTATTTTTCCTCCAGGAGATTCCACTACTGAAGTTTTGATGCAAGAAGTTCAGCTTTTATTTTGGATGAGTCAAGATCTCAAATTAGATCACTCGGTTCATTTTGGGAAATTTTCTGTAGCTTATCCACTAAACCTTTTGGTGTAAATTCAGAATCTTGTTGTACAAGCTCAGCTGATATTTCTTGGCTTTATTCTTCATTGAGCTCCATGATGTACTGGTCTGGTGGGACAGGAGTAGGCTAATCGTTTCCATGTGGTAGTGGTTGCGTAGCCGATGGAATATTTGGATACTTCAAGATCTGCTTCTTCTTTGTAGACACTCCATGTTGAAGAGGAAACACCATGCAAAAATACCAATCATTTACATGATCTGCAGGCTCTCTCCATATCATGGGAATCATGAAACCCATCGACTGTCCTTTCCTCTTCAACTGACCACGGAGT
Source organism: Achatina immaculata (assembly GCA_009760885.1). Classification (NCBI taxonomy): domain Eukaryota; kingdom Metazoa; phylum Mollusca; class Gastropoda; order Stylommatophora; family Achatinidae; genus Lissachatina; species Lissachatina immaculata. Next base: position 30,675,394 of record CM019702.1, read on the forward strand.
TTTGCAGCCCATTTGTTACAACAAATATGAGGTGCCCAGGGCTTGTCTTGGTCACCTATCTCAAAATACATTCGCAGCCCACAAAATTTTGCATCATAAAAATTGTACTCCTTCGTTGACACATTAAATAAGCAATATCAGAACAATAAGAGCAAACTGAGTGTTTTATTGTCACATTAATTTTTCTCACATCGAAATTAATAATTGTAGACTATTTTAACGTCTGAAACTTTTTGTGTGCTACACATTTATTAATCAGATGTGAAGGCTTCCCAAGGCACTTTCTTCTCATTCCCATGAAGAATGGAATCAAACTGCTTATCATTTAGCAGTCCCTAATCTGAGGCCTGCTGTACAGATAAAACCGGCATTGATTGGGTACATGGGACCCAAATAGGAGATCTTGATTTTGAAGATAACATAACTCTTATCAGTGACAACGTGAAATCGAAGCAGGAAAAAACAGATTCCCTGTCTTCTTTGGCTAGCAAAATAGGTCTTGAAATTAACAAAGACAAAACAAAAATAATGAAACTCCTCATTAATTAAGAAGGAAAAATATATGTAGAAGGAACAGCTGTTGAGGTAAATTAATTTGCATATCTTGGCAGCTACATAGACCAGGATGGTGAGACCAGGAAGTTAGAATTGCAAAAGCAGCACTGCCCTTCAAAAATCCTGAGAACATTGGAATTCAAAAGTTATAAGCACAAAAACCAAGTTAAGATTATTCAATTCAAATGTGATATCCACTCTCATTTATGCATGCGAAAGCTGGAAATCACCTAAAGAAATAGACAAGAAATTAGATTCTTTTGAAAACAAATGTCTAAGGAAAATACTTGGTATAAAGTGGAACGAATTCAAGAACAATGCAGAGATAAGACAGATGAGCAAACAACAACCTGTCTCATGGGTGATCAGAAAAGGAAGATGGACATATGTAGGCTATGTGATAAGAAGAAAAAACAATAAGAGAATACCAAAACAAGCTATCAAGTGGGGCACAACAGGCCGAAGAAAAAGAGGTCAACCACGTGAAACTCTAAAGAGGACATTGTTAAGAGAAGCCAGTTTAGTCGGCATAACATCCCTTGATGAAGTTGAAAGACTCGCCGAGAACAGGAAAACTTGGCAAACAACTAAGCGAGCCCTATGCGACGTTTAACGGCAGGGGAAGGATGTAAGAATCTGAAACCTATAAAGAGTCCTTCATTTTGGCATCACTAAGATGATGAAATTTTTGTCTTCAGGTACTTGAATGCCTCTCTTTCCTGATATATATGAGTGCTTTTCAATCAAAAGATTATAGTACAGTAGTTTACTGAACAATGGATGTTCAAGGTGGTCAAACTATTTTTAATGCCTGTTTTAATCTTAGCTTTTCTGAAAGTGGCTGGAGTTGCTGTTTCTCTTGTGGCCGATTCTGTTACGTAAGGATCTGGTATAATAGGTGCTCAGAGCACCTGTCCAGAATTCCATGAAAATTTTGATTCAAAAGGTTGGAGAATAACAGTGTCATTCAGCACTGGAAGGAAAAAATATGCAATGTGTTTGTGAGAGAATCTGGCATCATGGCATTCAGGACACACACCCATAGATGCTTCGCTGCACTCTCCAGCATCCACTGAAGACTGTCTACTAACGGTCCCTGCCAAACTTTGGTTGTTCATTTTATTTTTTCTTCCACTTAGTTCAGATTTTCTTCCAGCACCCTTGCTCTGCCCCCAGTGTCATCAATCTCTGTATATGCACATTGCTCATCCACTCCCTCTCTTCATCTTCCCACATTCTATCTAATACAGCCTTCACAGTCCTCCTTGTTCATTCCCAGCCTTGTCCATCAGGCATCTCATCTTCATGCTCACCCACAAGCCCTGGACAGAAGATGCACATTATTTCCTTCACAGGTGGTTTACCATTCTCTCTGAATAAATTTCTTTTCAATCGTCTTTGGCATGCTCAGTGAGATGATGTTGAAATGACAGCAGCAATGCACATTGTGACATCGCAGGCGACCAAAACTAATAGGAATGCAAAATGTGCTAAGGATGCAGAATCGGTGTTGCAGAATCACTGAAGACTGTAAATCAAGAATTGTTTCTGGCTATATCAAAAAATAGCTTGCACAGTGGCTTTCAATAAAAAATGCTTCTGTATTTATGAGCTGTGTCTCTATTTACACAACATACTACCACATTCTAACAATAGGACACACAACACACTTGCATGCTCTAACAATAGGACACTCAACACAACTGCACACTCTAACAACAGGACATACAACACACATGCACACACTAACAATGTGACAAAGTCAATGCAAAATGAAATCAAACAATTGACAAAATTCTGAATTCATTTTTATTTACAAGTTGATGATCAACCTCGTGATACTGTATTGTAACTAAAGGGATGACTGAATGCAAAACATTTGGTTATCTTCTAAACTCTACGCTGCAATACAGTGAAAAAAAAAAAAAAATCACAATATCGCTTCTGTCCCTTAGCACAAAATTACTGTTAGGGCTATGCTGTAAACTAGTTGCAGGTCCCAGGTATATTTATAGACTGTTCATTATTAAGCTGGAAAGGATATTATGCTGCTGACATAGAATAGTAACAATAGAGTTTGCTGTTTTCTTCTGCTGGAAGTGGATAGAGAAGAAAATCTGATATTCCCTGTGATATATCACTGTCAAATGAGATTCTATAATCACTTTCATCTTTGAAGATAAAATATATACATGAAAACTGTTTATGTTTCATTAAAGATTTTCTTGTGTTTTTTTTTTTCATCTGTCATAAAAGTGAAAAAAAAGTGACCATTTATGTGCAAAATATCAGATAATCTCTACTTTCCTTAAAAAAAAAAAAACAACAGAAAATTGTCAACTTTACAGCATCTGGCATATGAACATCCCTATTAGTATAAATGATATGCAAGTCTCTGTTTTGTAGAGAAACCTGCAAAATTAAGTAAATTTTACTAAAAGAAATGAAAATTCACGACTAAATTTTTTAATACTTCTGAATTTTAAAAAAAAAAAAATGAAGTTATCTTTTAAGTACAAAACAGATTTCATTTTTAGAACTTTCTATGTGAAAAATAAATTTTTAAAATGCCTACTATAAATTTACTAAACAGACTCTAAAGCACAAAAGGTTTGCCAGAAATTGTTTTTTTTTTATCAACAAACTAACAGCTGACACTGAGACATGAATGCATATAATTTTTTTTATAAAGTTGTTTCTAATGTAATCTATTGTGAATGTAACAGCTGCTGCCAGTATGTACTGCTGCCGCTCCATGAAATAGTAATGGAATCAGAAACCCATCTAGTCTAGACTTGTCTACTTGTTTTGTTTTTGTTTTTTTTGCTCATTCTGACATTTGCTTTATTTTAGCACTATTTAGTTGATATAAACTGCATTTTCCCATGAAGACAAGCAACATTTCAGCACAGATACTGCTTCAGGTTTGAAAGAATATACTTACTTTCAGAATTTCATGAATTCACAGCATAATAAAGATAAACCAAAAAATCTGAAATCTTAAAAAACAGAACATCTTACACGCAGAACAGCAGGTATAACATGATACTAGCAGGATCGCCTTCATTAGTTGGACAAGATGTCAGAGTAACATGGCAGACATGGACTGGGTACTGCGGTGACCCATAATAACCCTTACAGAGAGAGAATGTAAGAAGGCCTAAAATAGAAGGTGAGAACTCCAAACGAAGGTTACAATACATCAGCATGGATGTTGTATGGTTACTGCAAGCAAACCTCATTTCCTATTTGCTAAACTGGTTAAGAAACAATGTACTGTTGAACAAAATGCAAAAGATGATGATGAAAACAACAATGAATACTTGCTACCTGTATAAGCTGCATTGGCACAGTCAAAGAGCAAGAGAATAATGGTAGAAATTGGAGAACTAAACCATGGCAGGTGCTACGTCATAAGAGAGGCAAATCCAACGCAGATGACCTTTTTCTAAGAAAAAAAAAAGAAGATATGAGACACTACATTCCTCAACCAGACATCTAAGTTTTGGGATGGAGATCTAATACTGCAGGAAATGAATACACTCTTCTTACTGCTTTCACGAATGTTCCAATGTGCAAGAGCAGGACTGGTCAAATAATAGTGAAGAAGCCTCTTAGTCTAGGGGTCAATACAGTATGGCAGAATCCTGCTTCTGCACCCTCCATCTGACCTATCTGTATGAAGGGATACACTGCCCAGTGTTCAGAACACACTGTCTCTGAAGATGGAGAATATCTGCCTACAAAGTGAGGCACTCTGGGTTACACTGCAGATACAGCTATCAGAGGCTGAGGGTCACATAAAATACGGGATTTCACCTGACTCACTGCGGGAAAAAAAAAAAAACATATTACCACTGTGTACCAAGAATGTGTGCTTAATGCAGGCAAATGACATTATGTGAACTGAAAGAATTATTTACAAAATAATCCAGACATAAACTCATGACAAAGCTGACAGTGGTAGTACTGCATTAAACCTGGCTTTTTCCCAATCTGCAGAAGGTCAGCATCTTTTACTGAGATCCAAGACACCAAATGTTTTGCTGGTTGAACAACAAAAATACTCAAAAATTAGAGAAAGAAAGAAAAAAAAATGAATGTTACAAACATTTGAACTGACATATATTTAAAAACTGTTATCAAATGATGCAAGAAGTTATTTAATAAAATAAGATGTTCATGAAACACAATGCATAAAAAAAAATTTAGACACCTAATAAACTCACATAACAATAACTCATGATGGCATAGTGCACATTTAAAATTACCAAACAAAATTTTTAAGTCAATACAAATAAAGAAGAGTGAGAGTGCTGTTAAGTTTTACTTATATCCATAATTTATCTTTAAGTTAAAAAAAAAGAACTGGGATAATCTACTGACAACTAAAAATATGTATATCTAAATCTGGTAGAGAGAGAGAGAGACAGGGTGACCAAATCTGACAAGTTTTTCAAGATATTTACACAGCAACAGCACTTTTAACCATTAGATGGAAAAGATTATAGTAAATACATAAGACTATGCCAAAAACAGAATTTGCAGTAAGGACATGTAAAGATGGTCTTGACAAAGTGTCTTGATGTATTGCAACAAAGCAATATGCATGCTGGAGGCCTGCTGGCAGTTATAACTGGTCTCTCTCCATTTTATTTCACACCTTCAACTTTTTTTTTTTTTAATTAGCTGTCCAAATAATGCATGAAAGGTACAAAAGCTACTATTCTACAATGAAAGAATTAGAAAATAAGACAATACAAATTTGCTCTGTGTGCACATAAAGCAAAACCCACTGAAACTGACTATAGATTATGGATATTTTTTCACTCTTAGAATACACTGAGAAATAATTACTGGCCCAGTGAAACCACTAAAGAAGATAAGCTCTACGGTTCCATACATGAGTTACAAAAAACAGTGAAATTTATCCAAGAGACAGGACTGCAGATATAGACAGACAATGCGAACGAAGAAGAAGAAGAAGAAGACTCTTAGAATGAAGTTATCAAAATAACTGGCTCAGAAGAAACAGAGAATGCTGTTATAACCTACAGCTGTTTTCAAAACACTTTCATTTCGAATACCACAGTTTCAGACAGAAAAAACTAGAGCAGTTTGCATCACAAGCAACACTAAAATCTTACATATAAAGCAGACTCCCTATAATGTCTGATTTTACTAACAAAAAACAAAAAAAAAGATAAGTGAACAATGAGTATGTATATGGCAGCCAGCAATTACATGGCTATAAATGCAGTGCTGTATGAGGGAATGTTACAGTAACATATGCATTGAAAGTAATAAATCATGGACTCATCCAGATGTACACATGCAGTGATTCAATTGTGTGTGAGTGTGCAGAAAGGCATACAACCACCAGGCATTTTACACTGGATGGACAAAACTGAAGAGGATGAGTGCTAGACAGTAATGTTTGATGAACTCTCAAAAATTAATGACATAGGTTTATACCATATCTGCACATAGTGATAGTCCTGTTTGACTATCAGAAGGTTTTGACTGTCAGGTTTCCAAAATGGAAACCTGTGAGCATACAACACTGCCCAATGTTGTGTGTCTGGACAATTGGCAACAAAATGTGACTGAGGGAGATGAGCTGTTGTATCATGTCATCATGGTGTCTCCATTACGACCTCAAAACAAAATGCCTGAGTCAACATCTGAAACATTCCTCATCTCTGTCATAGAAAAAGGGTGCCACATGCAGAAGTTCACAACGTAACAAAGTGACCTGGCACGTTTCTCTGTGTAATCATCCTCTATAACAATGCCAAGTCACATTCAACAAAGGCTTCACAGAAATTACTGGTGCTGCTGTGCTACCATATATAAATGTCTCCCTATCATCACCCAAATTTGACATGTGGTTACCAAATGTTCAGGTCCAAGAAAAACTTGCACATGGGCTACCAGTTCGCCACGCTCAGTAATCATGAGGTATTCCCATCATGCCTCAAATAACTTCTGCTTCTGTAATGTATAGTCACTACCAAAACTGGAATGCTCGCCTTAATAAATCTATACACGTAGTTTACTTGGTTATCATTCATACCTTATGTATTTTATCTAAACCTGACAACAAAAACTGTGCTATCAAAGGGATTAGAGTGAAATACCTTAAGATGAGCTTCGTGTTAAGATGAGCAGAAGAGGACTTGTTCAGCCCCAGCCCGGAGACTCTGGAGGGATGGTTACATAAGCTAGCGTCTGACCCGCTCTGTGGTTAAAGAATTTGTTCAGGGTATAGCCATTTTCATACAAAGTGGCTAAAACAAAGATCAACAGGTGAAACATGAAGCATTATAATGTTTATTTACAACAAAACAGTTACTGCATAATTAATTTGACATTTCTAATCTTTCACTGGCTTCATTTATAATATTCAATCCACTGTGCCCACAGTTTGATCTGCTTTTTTCATCTTCAGTCTTCAGTTTCATGTCACAGTAAATCTGGAGCTCTACTGCCAGGGCTTTCTTCAGGTTTTTACCAATACCCCACATCTTTTCCCTCTGGTCTAAGAACTCCAGCTAGTTCTCATAACATAGATCAACATAAGCCAAGCACTCTACTAAATGTTTTAGAACCTAGCTTCAACTTCCATAAGGACATTACCATGAAGTGTATAATCTGAGTCTGTAAAGGTGCCACCTGAATTAGGATTCTATGCCAGCGACTGCAGATCCATCACATCCAAAGTTTGTTATGGACAACTGATGATTAATATTTTATTCACTCATGTACACTCTGCATAATCCTGATTGATGCTGTTCAAATGTTTCTTCACTTTCATTTTTGTTCCTATGGTAATCTTCTTTTGTTAGGCACTTTAGAATAACTGTTTCTACTAATGGATACCGCAATATGGCCACAGCAAAAAGGTTCTTTTTTTCAAAGTTTAATTTTTAACAATTTTCTACAGGTTTAAGTGATGAATACCATTTTTTTTTTAAACACTGTTTCAGCATATGGTCACTGCAGGATATCTTCACAGCAAACCAATTTCCACTGTTTGGATTCATTGTTCTAGTTCATCAGTAAGCAAGTAATCACAATGTGTGGAAGTTTAACACTGGGACTGATTTCTCTTGACTCATACTTCAAACTTCCCATCACTGTTAATGCTACAATGGTTCATGCTGCTCTAGTTGTTACTTCAGTTACTGAACCCTTTTCACTCAATATTAATTTTAAATAATAAAAACTAACATTCTCTTCACCTTCTTATTCCTTCACTTCAATGTCTGGTAAACCAACAATGTTACCTTGGGGAAAAAGTAGATGTAATAAATCTTCAGATAAAAAAAAAATATTACAACAGTAAACTGATGCGAACAGTAAGATACTTAACTGCAACTAAACTAGCCTATTCATTCAAAATAAAGCTTACTGTGTTCCGGGTATCTGGTAAGCCGACTGACCCCTAGAATCAAATACTAACAAACCATCGTCTGACAAACTGCAAATGAAATAAAGAGAACTTTACATAAAGCCAAGGCCCCACAAGTCACGGTGTAAAATGATGAATGTGTTTCCATGAAAAAAAAAAAAAAAAAACTATCTCTGAGGTGTGATGTCATTTTTCTCCATTAAGTCAGTAGCCTTAATAATTAAAAAGTTCATAACTCTGCCTCCCCTTTTTTTTTTTCAAAATGGCAAGATTAAATAATGATGATCTTAAACATACTCACTTAAATGACTGATACACACTGAGAAAATATCAATTCTAATGAAGACTGATAAATTATATAATGACCAAATATGAGTAAACTACATAATTTATGCACACATGGGGGGAATGGGGGGGGGGGGGGCGTAGATTAGAAGGAATGGGTGTAGGGGTATTGTACAGATCAACAGAGAAAGTGGCTGCTCACTGTCCTAAATCCCGCAGGTTTTTTTTAAAAATCCATTCTTCTCTTTCTGGTACCATGCTCCTCCGTGATCTCATGCTTGCTAAGACTGGCTGCCTCTTAAAATGAAGAAATCTGACTGTAAGGCAATACTCACCATGGAACGCAAGCTTATAGCTGTGAGTGTACCAAGATCGAATATTCATGCAAAAAATCAATGTTATTCTTGGCAATACACGAAAGTAGAAAAGAAAAATAAATATATCACACGACTTACCACTGATCCCCATCAACAGATCCCTGGTCTGAAAACACTAACATTGTTTTAGATGATCTGTCTACCCTGGATGTGAAAGAGCAACAAGCAGAAGAATAAGAAAATAGTTTATAAAATAAAGCACAAGTATAAACAAACAAAAACTGATCTTCTCAATCAAAATTTTAACAGACATAATAACACGGCAAACTTCTAAAGTATTAAAAGTGAGACATAAAACAACACTGGCATGGAACAGTAATGCCACATTAATTAGAACAAGAACATTCAAGACAAATTCAAATCAGTTTTAAGACAACAAAAGTTATGTGAAATGCAAACTTACACAAAAGACTAAGTAATGTAATGTAAACAGACTAAGGATAAGTCCAGGACATACAGAATAAGCAAATTCAATGTTCACTGATCAGCAAAGTCATTATCATTTAACACATCTCAGATTTAAATGCAATGTTTAATTTATGCTCAGTACAGAAACATTCATAAACCATGACCATTACTGAGGCCACTCATATGGCCCAAAAATGCCAGCCACATTTCCCCTCAACACCATATGGTACAAGAGGAAGAATAAAGTAAAGTACAGAAACACAAACAAAACAGACTGGAGTTAAAAACTGAAAGCACTAACATACTTTGCTTTTGCGTGAGTAAGAATATGTGACTTGAGGTTTGTGGACTGTGCAAACTTCTTGTTGCATCCATCAAATGGACAAACATAAGGCCTGTCACCAGTGTGAATTCGGACGTGTGTTCGGAGATTAAAGTCCAGAGAAAACCTTTTGCCACAGCCTTCAAATGTGCACTGCAAGTGTGAGACAATGTTGTGAGTAAATCACATCAGAAATATCCTTTCATGATATTTACATAAACAGCAATATTGTAAATGTTATCATTCTATTTTTTTAAAAAATTTGTATGATAAACTTATATCACAAACGAGCATACAGATAAAGTGCAATTCTATTTTTGCCTTCTTTTAACAGTTATTCTAATAGGTCTGTCTTGACTGGCCTCAAGTCTGTACAGTGAAAAGAGGAAGGGTTACATCTGGATCAACATAAGTTGGCATGAAACTTTTTTTTTTCATGAACAAACAGATGGGAGTTCAAAGAAAAAAATAAAATAAAATAACACTGTTTATGTCAGCATTTTATCTGCTGTCTTCTCTAGATAAACTGACCTGAAATGGTTTCTCTCCAGTATGAACAAGTTGATGTCTTTTTAACTTGGAACTTTCAACAAATGCTTTACCGCACTCTGCACAGACGTGCACCCGTGGCCCATGGGTGTGAAGGTGTTTGCGCATTGCAGAATTATCTCGAAACATCTTGTTACAGCCCTATTATAAGCAAAAGCATTATCATAAATACATTAACAAAATTATATTACTTATATTACTCATTACAAGAACTAAATATTGAAGAAAGGTGGCTAGTAAAGGAGATTAAACAAAGAAAACTTAAATATTTTGGACACATTAAACGTCATGATAATCTAGAGAAGACTGTCTTGGAAGGATATATAATGGGAAAAAGAGGAAGACCTTGGCGAAGACAGTTATAAGACATCTTTGATGATCTGCAAATGGACGCATCAGCAGCAGGGCATCAACCGAGAGGCCTACAGGAGTGCTGTTAGGGAGGAAAAGTTCCACAAGGGACATACAAATGACTGACTGACTGATATTACTCATTATAGTTCAACTGTTCTCATGTGTCTATCCACTGAATGAAATATTGTGAACTTAAAGTGCATGTCACAAGTTCAGTCCTTCCTGTAGTAACATGCCTCTACTGTTTCATTTATGCTAATAAACTGGTCAATGAACCTCTACAGTGTCTGAATATTCTTACATAACAACAATTTCTTACAACAATTCAAACAATGATAAGAGGAAATGAAAAAAAATTTTTTTTATTTCAATTAGCCTATTTTTCTAAACTAAATTATACCATGGTGCAAGACCGTCAACAATCCTGAAATTTTTTTTTTCCTGGCCAACAACTATAAAAACTTCTGACATGTTTTTTTTTAACACTGCTCTCAACAACTATTTTTTTTTTCTTGGGCAAGTCTAGGCAATGAAGCAAAACATGCGCACCCCCCTCCCCTACCAACCCACACACCGGCTTCCTCTTACTCTGTGACAAACTGGAAGCTGCAGTACAAAAAGCTTACAAAATTGTGGTATTAGATATTCACACAAACATATATCAATGTACAAATTAATAACCTGTGTTCTACTTATGCAGCATTGTCCTAGTAATTTTTCATACGTAATGGACACAAAAGACACTCAGACCGTTTAAACAAAATTATAAGGGGACATATTACCTTGTGTGGACATGGTACTGTTCGAGGTACATCATCTGTTGGTTTCCTAGGCTTTATCCTGTCCCAACAAAAATAAGAAAAAAAAAAACCACAACAAACATCTCTCCATAACAAAATGGCAGCACTGCAAATATTTACTGAAACTCTTATCAGCAACCTAATTTCTGTACCACACTATGTGGGTAAAACATCTCTTCACTGTCTCAACAATTTACAGATATTCTGAGTGAAAATCAAACATAATAATAACAATTACATTTTATATTAAATTATGATGAGAGGAAAAAAAAACCTTTTAAAAGTATTTCATCCTATATTTTCAGTAGACAACGGGTATGTGAAACTTTGATTCAAAGATTTAACAGCTACCTGGCAAACTCTGCTAACTGCTTGGGATCACTGAGGTCAAGTCCTGGAATCCCACCTGGGGGTAATTTCTTCCCAGTCATATACTCTGCAAAGTCTGCATCAGAATCACCAGCCACAGAATCCTCATCTAACTTTGACTGATCTTCTGAAAATGGGAGGACATGGTCACTGTTACCCTTTCATGCCACAATATTTAGCATACATTATTTGCCAAGTAATAAACCTCATGACATTCCCTCTACATAACTGAATTTATAATGAACTCACATAAATGTGATGGCCCTATTTCCCTAATATTACAGAATGTTGCAACATCACTATTATTATTCTGCATCCACCTTCAAACAAGTGCTAGTTGTGATGCATCACATTCTGCAGCTAGGCTCTGATAAGTATGCCATTTTGACTGGAAAAAACACCTAATCTTCATCATAGCACATTTTTAGGAATGGCTCTGCCTTCCTATTTCAATCCTTATTCACTTGGTAAGAATGTATAAATGCTGGAAATATGATTATTAGGAAAGCAGAAACATACAAATATCTAGGCACAACCTTCAACAGAAGCAACATAGTAAGCGAGGAAATTAAAATCAGAGTACAGATAGGGAATAAAATATACTTTGCCTTGCAACACCTGTTAAAATCCTAACTCCTGTCCCAAAACACCAAAATAATCTACAAAACTATAATAAGACCAGTTGTCATGTATGGATCAGAAACATGAAGTACAACAAAGAAAGATGAACAACAATTAGAGATCTTTGACAAAAAGATCCTAAGAAGAATCTTTGGGCTGATAAAGGATACCAACAGTGGAGAATGGAGAGTTAGAAAGAACACTGAACTGAACAGTTTATTTAAATCCCAACGAATTATAAATGTCTTGAAACTGAACAGACTACACTGGCTGGGGCATGTAGAAAAAATAGAAGAGAACAGACAGACGAAAATGATGTATGCACAAGAGATGAGGGAAAAAGATCAAGGGGTAGACCAAGACAGAGAGGAAAGACAACACTGAAGAGGATATAAAAGAAATTGGTGTCACCAACTGGAGAGAGAAGATTAGGAATAGAGAGGAGGTGAACTTTGTCTGCAGCAGTGAGCTTTAATGGCACGGAAAGCTAAGAAGAAGAAGAGGAAGATTCACTTGGCAAGACCACTATCTATTTCAAGGTACACCACATGGAGGGATAACAGGGTCTTGATCAGCTGTGGTTACCCAACTCTGATACAAGCAGTCAGATATGTGTTTCTGATCACTGAATCAAGAATTAGAAAAATATTCTGGCCAAACACCATAAGAAATAACATCTTGCTGGCAGAAATGCAGATGAAGCCACTGACACCAATTATTAAGAAAGATGCTGGCAATAGTTGGGACATATGCTCAGAATGACTGGCAATTCACTACCAAAAATAGCACTAAGATGAACACCACAGGGGAAAAGAAGTAAGGGTAGACCCAAAGAAACATGGAGAAGAACAACAGAGAGAATGCTGAGCAACAGAGGGCTCACCTGGGCAAAAGTGGAAAAAAAGGCAAAGCACAGGCATTTGTAGGAAAACCATGCAGAAGCCCCATGTGCCATGGGCACTTAAGGTTCAGAGAGAGAGAGATCACTGAATTAGCAAGCGGGAATGCCTTTACCTCAGAGTACTTCCAAGGTTCTGAAGTCTCAACTGTATGCCTTTTCCAGTTAACAAAAGTGAATTATATTATGGCCATTAAGGTTAATGTTCCAACTTTAGTGTAGCAAAACACTCTCTATACTGCAAGCATGCCTGTACAATGATATCTTTGCTTCCTGTCATTCTAAGCACTAAGACTAAGTTGTCTGCTTTTTATTCTTCTGGCCAGTGATTGTGATAACAGATGATGAGGTCAGTTTTTCACATGTACCACAGCATACAAAAATGAGCTGCAATGCCAAGACTCCCTGGACTTTCCACCATCACTGGGACCACTTTGACCTGTGCCTTATCCACTGATATTACTTTGGATGGTTTTCATTTATCCAGGTCAGGCCTCAGGCTCTGTAAGCTCTGCCTATGAATTTCTACAGGTCACAAGTAGTTGATATTTAAAACTGCTACTAGAAGACACAGAATATACAAGTCAAATATCTTTAAATTTATGTATACTGGGACCTTTGGTCTAAGAAGACAGTTTAGAACCAGGCAAGGATCTGCTGTTGTGGGTTTATGCTAATCATCATCACTGAAGTAGAAATCCTCTCATGGTTGAATATGTCAAATGCTGAATTTGTATAATGGGTCACAGTGACAGCAAGCAATGTTTGTGCTGCAATGACTATTTTCTTAGCACTTAACGTGGTAGTATACCCATCGGCATTCATTTAAGGACCATAAAATACGCTGCTGGAGGTTCAAAAAGAATTACAGACTACATAAAGAGTTTCACAGTCCACCAACTACTCCAACTGTTTACTAAAATAAGGTTAGAATTTTTATAGGGGACTTAATATTTCATTGTAATGTTATAAAAATATAACTGTGCTGTGTTTTGCACACTGGCTAGAACACTCTTCTTCTTCTTCAGTCTCTCTAGAAATACAAGCTGATGTTCTTTGCAGCCAGTGAAGTGAATGTTTTGAGGCACCACATCATGTCAGCTCAAGAGAAGGTTATGGTGGCTATTTTATCAGTATTTGAGTACAGCACTGGGGGGCGGGGTGTATTACAAAACTTTGCCAGACCCTATCATCATGGATTCATTCATTCACTTGCACGTCCTTTGCGGAACTTTGCCTCCCTAACAGCACTCCTGTAGGCCTCTCGGTTGTGAGCAAGATGGCCTGCTGCTGATGCATCCATTTGCAGATCTTCAACAATGTCTTGCAGCCACCTTCGCCTTAGTCTTCCTCTCTTTCTTTTTCCCATTATGTACCCCTCCAAGACGGTCTTCTCTAGATTATCATGACGTTTAATGTGTCCAAAATACTTAAGTTTTCTCTCCCTAATCCTCTTCATTAGCCAGCCTTCTTCAATATTAAGTTCTTGTAGTATCATCATGGGTACTATGGCGATTTCCTACCGTTACCCTGGCCAGACCTATCAACGGAGAGGTTGGACAGGGCCTTGGTCACTATGGTTCACCAAACCTGACGCTAGTATGTCTGATATGGATCGATGATTGCCGTATTGCACGACGTCTTTCCCCAGTCAGTATTGGCGCAGGAGAAGAAATATACTTCTTGTATGTTTACATTTTATTTTCATTTTTTTCTGGTAGTGAGTTTTCTTTGAATAAATTCTTTTTGCCTTTTCCAGTTAAACGTTTCTTTCTATAACAAGAAAAAAGCAAATGTTCTCCTGCTTTTTCACTAAATGATTAATCATATGTTTTCCCTATTCAAAAAGAAAGGAAAATGATTTTTAATTAATCAGGGAAGTCTATGTAACTATTAATAGTAACATGCAATTGAACTTCCGCTTTCATGTTCCGTTATGGTCGTCCATCAAGGGCATTCAAGGTCATACTATAAACACAGATCAAAATAAACCTTATTCTCGCATACAGATTTACATATAACTTTACTCCAACATAGTATACAAAGAATGTATCATTCATGTTCACAGCTTGCAGCATGAAAAGGTATTAACTCCCATGTAGCAATCAAATTATGCCGCACGAAACACTCGGGTTGTAGTTCAAAATGGCGCCCAGTCGCCATCTTCATTTTTTCCCTCCGCCATTTGCAAGATGAATATGGCGGCGCCCATAGAATAGTAATGGCCGACTTTGTTTCAAAACAAACCGGTAACAACTAATAATCACCGGCTAACCGCTGAATAAATGCGAAAAGTGAATATACGGCCACATTCATAAACTGAACACACCTAAAAAGCAAAGGGCATCCACAACTAGGCCACACAGCAGTAACGTAATTTCTGCAAGTTTTGTATCACATCAGGTCACTAATACATACTTTGAATTAACTGGATTAGGAACTGAAACAAAACTGCAATAATTTAATATCAAAAGTATCAGAAAAGTCTTGTCCGCTATCAGACTTACCTGATGCCCACATCGTAACAGAAAATTCTCCTTCCAAAGTTTTTATTTGAACCTGTTTTTGCTCCCATTTTTTCACTGAAGAATCACACAGTCCTAAATCGTTTACACCAAGGCCACTAGTTTGAATAATGTTTCTTGACTTCCCTTTTCTCCTGCCACCTTTTCCTTTTCTCACAGGAATTACCTCTTCTGAAGAAATTTCGATTTCTGGCGCTGGAACTGGAATTGAATCAGCATAAACCAGATTTGGATCACCGACAACTTCTTCGCGAGTTTGTAACACAATTTCTTCTCCTGCTGCATCATGCAGTGGCTGTAATGCAATCATAGGCTGCACTGAAACTTCGTCTGACGTTTCAACAGTTTCTATAGACATTTCTACCGGTATTGCTTCTACTTCAACCTCTTGAATTTCCACTTCTGAACCAATGACTGACGCCATTTTCACTCACTGTATTGATAGGGTGGTAGTGGTCTGCCCCACCGTTGTCAACTTGTGTACTACGTCATATAAGACATTGTGCAGAGAGAAGTGATCAACACTTGCCCGTTTGCCCGATTGGGAGAAAGAAAGAAAGAAAGTGGTGTTTATATCATACTTGGATGTTAGTTTTTACTCCTTTCAACTCAAATGATTTTTGGTCATTTAATATGCAATGCTTTTAATATTCCCAAACACTTTAACATTTTTTAAAGAGTTCAATCTGAATGAAATGATATATAAATACATTATAACGTTTAGATAGTTTGTCTTGTGTCATCTCGCTTGAGAAGTCTAGTGGATCTCCAATTTACCTTCTCTTGTTTACACTGAGCACTGTCGCGCGCTGGTTCATTCATTCATTCATCTGCATGTCCCTTGCGGAACTTTGCCTCCCAAACAGCACTCCTGTAGGCCTCTCGGTTGTGAGCAAGATGGCCTGCTGCTGTTGCATCCATTTCCAGATCGTCAACGATGTCTTGCAGCCATCTTCGTCTTGGTCTTGGTCTTCCTCTTTTTCTTTTTCCCATTATGTATCCTTCCAATACGGTCTTCTCTAAATTATCATGACGTTTAATGTGTCCAAAATATTTCAGTTTTCTCTCTTTAATCCTCTTCACTAGCCAGCCTTCTTCAATATTAAGCTCTTGTAGTATAGATATATTTGTTCTTTTTTGTGTCCACGATATTTGGAGAACTCTTCTGTAGCATTTACATTCAAAGGCATTTATGTGTTTCTCAGCTGTTTTGTTAAGTGTCCAGGTCTCACAGGCATATGTTGCTAAGGGAAAGATGCATGCCCTTAAAAATCTCATTTTTGTAGTTCTGTCTGCTCCTCTCCACAGATTCTTTATTTGTTTTACTTTCTGAAGAGCAATAGATGTCCTCCTTTTAATTTCCCTCATTGTATCTCCATTATTAGTTAGTAGCGATCCAAGATATTCAAAACTCTCCACTTCTTCCAGTTTTTCCTCATTGATACATATTTCAGTTGCCTTGTTTGTTTTGTCAGTTGTCATCAATTTAGTTTTCTTTGCATTAAGATAGAGGTTCTGCTCTTCGCTGTTCTTGCGGACTGACATAATTAGTTTTTCCATTCCTTTTTGTGTTGTGGACAGCAATACTGTGTCATCAGCATATCTAATCTCTGGTATTTCATAACCTCCAACTGTTATGGCATCGTAATATTCTTTGTTTACATCTTCTCTAACATTCCTCATTATATTTTCAGTATACAAGTTAAATAAGTAGGGTGAAATATGCACCCCTGGCATTGATTGGGTACATGAGACCCAACTATAATATCTTGATTTTCCAGATGATATAGCTCTTATCAGTGACAATATGAATTCGATGCAAGAGATACCCTGTCTTCACTGGGTAGCAAAATATGACTTGAAATTAACAAAAAAAAATAATGAAACTTCCCATTAATCGAAAAGGGAAAATATACATAGAAGGAACAGCTGTCGAAGAAGTACACCAATTTGCATACCTTGGCAGCTACATAGACCAGGATGGTGACACCAGAAAGGAAGTTAAAATTCGCATTGCAAAAGTAGCACTGACCATCAAGAATCTTGAGAACATATGGCACTCAAAAGTTACAAGCACAAAAACCAACCTAAGATTATTCGATTCAAATGTAATGTCCACCCTCATTTATGCATGCGAAACCTGGAAAACACTTAAAGAAATAGACAAGAAATTAGACTCTTTTGAAAACAAATGTCTAAAGAAAATACTCGGTATAAAGTGGAAGGAATTAGAGAACAACGCAGAGGTAAGGCGGATGCGCCAACAACAACCTGTATCATGGGTGGAAGAGGACATTGTTAAGAGAGGCCAAATTAGTAGGCATAAAATCCCTTGATGAGGTTGTAAATCTTGCCGAAAACAGGAAAAATTGGCGAACTACTATATTTAACAGCATTGGAAGGATATAAGATGTAAGATATGCTCTAATTATGAGTACGTCTAGAGACCAGAAACTTTTTGGTTTAAAAAAATTATAATTTCAGTTTATTACAATAGAAGACTTGCGGATCAACATTTTATTGAAAAATACTTTCGTGACTAAATCTATCATCATTGTATTTGCATGACCGACCTCAGGAACAGCATCCATATGTTTGTGTTTCAAAAATCCAGTCCGTCTTTGCACTTTATCTTTTGTGTTCAGTTGAGCTACTCAAATCATCAACAAATGGCGCCATGCCCTTGAAAAGATCCAATCTTGATGTGGCTGTGTTTTCTTTTTTTTTTTTTAAAGTGTTCACATATCCTTGAATCTCTTAATATTCTTAATATTGAAGAAGGCTGGCTAGTAAAGAAGATTAAAGAGATAAAACTTATTTTTGGACACATTAAACGTCTTGGAAGGGTATATAATGGGAAAAAGAAAGAGAGGAAGATCAAGGCGAAGATAGCTGCAAGAAATCGTTGATAATCTGCAAATGGATACATCAGCAGCAGGGTATCTTGCTTACAACCGAGAGGCCTACAGATGAGCTGTTAGGGAGGCAAAGTTCCGCAAAGGACATTCAGATGACTGACCGCTCCCCTCACCTTTTTAAAAAACCACAATTTTAAAATAACCACTGAGCGCCAGTAAGAATTTTGTCTGCTATTTTGAAGTGGGAAATTTATGAATTTCTACGTGGCCAAAAAAAGTCATGTGTCATAGAATAGTCACCGTTTAGTGTTTAACAAGTTCACTATCATCTAGTTCCCCATCTAGTATTTTCTGGGGATACGACTGTCATTCATTTTTACTACTGTCCTAGTCATTTTGTGTTTTTTAAAGCGTCATTACGATACGGTGCATCACCTCAGAGTTGTCCCGTAACTTGATGAACATCAGAGTTGGCTGGGTACTTTGTCTTGCCATTCTATGAGTCTCGGATGTTCTGTCTTGCCACTCGATGGACCTTTGGGTTGATTATTTTATCTTACCACTCGACTCGATGAACATCAGAGGCTGTTACTTTGTCTTGCCACTCGATGAACCTCAGAACTGGTTATTCTGTCTTGCCACTCAATAAGCCTCAGGGCTGTTTACTTGGATGAAGATGGATGAAGAAAGGATGAAGATCAACATATTAGGAATGAGTGAAGTTAGATGGACAGGTGCAGGGAAGATAAACTCAGATAAATATACAATAATATATTCAGGAAGTGAGAAACATGAACGAGGAGTAGGAATTATATTTGATGAACAAACGGCAAGGACAATTGTAGGATATTTGAACATCTCGGACAGAGTCCTGCTAGCCCAACTGAAAGGACAACCAATAAACATAAATATTATACAAGTGTACGCTCCAACATCTGAAAGTTCTGAAGAAGATGTACAGATATTTTATAATGACATAGAGACAGCACTAAAACACACAAAGTCACATGAAGTTACCATAGTCATGGGAGATTTTAATGCCAAAGTTGGTAAAGGAAGAACTTCAGACATCGTTGGTAACTATGGACTGGGGGAGAGGAATGACAGAGGTTATAAATTAATTGAATGGGCAAGAATACACAGCATGGTTGTAGGAAACACCTGGTTTAAACAACATCCTCGAAGACTGGCAACGTGGTGCAGCCCAGACAAAAAGACTTTTAACCAGATAGACTACATATTAATCAACAAACGATTCCGCAATGCATTACTGACAACAAAAACCATGCCAGGAGCTGACTGCAATAGTGACCATGACCCACTCTGTGGAAAAGTTAGAATAAAGCTAAAGAAAGCAGGCAGAAAAGTGAGAAACATCAAACTGAATACAGAACTTCTTAAAAATGACCAAGAACTGCGAGAACAATACAAAGTTATTATAACAAATAGATACAATGCAATAGCAAAGATAAATAGTATAGATGAACAATGGGAAATGTTAAGAGATTCTATCCACCAAACTGTTAAGGAGATAATACCACCGAAAAAAGAAGCCCCTAAAAATAAATGGATGACAGATGACATCTTAGGACTGATGGACAAGAGGAGGATGAATAAAAATAACGAGGAAAAATATAGCAAGATAAATAAATAAATAAGACGCAAATGCAGAGAAGCAAAAGAAGTGTGGTTAAATTAACAGTGCAGACAGAGGACTCTCATAATAAAGACATCAAAAACATGCACAAACGAATTAATGAACTCACAGGCAGGAAAACAAAATATACCACAGGATGCATGAAATCGAAAGAAGGTAAAATATTAATGGGAAAAGAAGACATTGTGGACAGGTGGACAGAGTATATCGGTGAGCTATATGGAGAAGAAAGACCAGAATTAACACCAGATACTGAAAACTGTGATGGACCACCAATACTTGAAGATGAAATCATAGATGCCATCAAACACATGAAGAAAGGCAAAGCGACTGGGCCTGATAATATAACAATAGAAGAAATAGAGGCACTAGAGGAGACAGGAACAAAAATAATAACCAAGTTGCTGAATGACATTTATAACAGTGGTTATATTCCCAGTGACCTGATTAAATCCACGTTTATAGCACTACCAGGTACAAAGGAATGTGACGACCACCGGACTATCAGCCTCTCATGTCACATAACGAAGCTACTTCTGAGAATAATTATGAGAAGAACAAGGAAAAAGATAAAAATGGAAATAGCAGATGAACAGTTTGGATTTGTTGAAGGAAAGGGAACACACAATGCCATTTATGCTTTACGAACACTAACAGAAAGAGCTTTAGAAGTACAGAAAGATCTCTACTTATGCTTCATTGATTACACCAAGGCATTTGACAAGGTGAAACATAATGAAATTATTAAAATGCTTGAAGACATCAATATAGACGGCAAAGACCTGAGGATTGTAAAACATCTATACTGGCAGCAAGAAGCAGCAGTTCGAGTTGAAAATAGAATTGGAAAATATCAACCTATAAAACAAGGGGTGCGACAAGGATGTGTACTATCTCCAGACCTTTTTTCTCTGTACAGCAAGAATATTCTAAGAACAATCATCACAGAACCAGGCATAAAAATTGGAGGATACAATATTAACAACCTTCGGTATGCTGACGACACAGTACTGATAGCTGAGAATCAACAAGACCTGCAAAATCTCTTGGATAAAGTGGCCAAAGAAAGTGAACAGAAAGCCCTTACTTTGAACATCAAAAAGACAGAGACCATGGTTATATCTAAGAAACAGAATCCACCAGCATGCAGTATTAAATTAAACGCAACTATTCTAAAGCTGGTGCAGAAATTCAAATACCTTGGAGCAATAATAACTTCAGATGGGAAATGCAGAACAGAAATTAGGAACAGAATAGGTCAAGCAAAGACTGCATTTCAGAGAATGAGAAACATATTAGCTAACACGTCCTTATCAATGAATGTTAGAAAACGAGTCCTAAAATGCTATATTGAACCTATCTTGTTATATGGAAGTGAATCATGGACAACAGGCAAGTCTGCACAAAAATCATTGGAAGCAGCAGAAATGTGGTTTATTAGAAGAATGTTGCGAATCCCCTGGACAGCAAAAATAACTAATGAAGAATGTATGAGAAGAGCTGGAGAGACAAAAACCTTGTCAAAAAGATAAGAGAGAGACAATGTACTTTCATAGGACATGCAATGAGAAGAGGGGGCATTGAAAATATTATAACAACAGGAAAAATAGAAGGAAGAAGTTCAAGAGGAAGACCAAGAGAAATGATACTGGACAGTCTGACGGGATGGTGTGAGAGGAGATCACCAACTGAACTGATGGCCTGCATGAAGGATCGTGTACTCTGGAGAAGCATAATAGCCAACGCCAGTCGGCACGGCACCTGATGATGATGATGATGATGATGATGTTTCCTTTGTCCTGTCACGCGATGTCCATTATTTTGAGAAAACAGTGCAGAAGAAAACTTTTTTTTTTCGTGAGTTGAATATATTGCCTGCGTTTTAGATGTACATAATCGAGGGTGGAAAGCACATCAATACTAATCTTCTGCTGTTTTCATAATCTTCCTTCCAATTCATCAAAATCTTACTTTTAAAAACTCTACAATTAAAGAAAAATAATGATACATTACACTGGAGATAAAAAAACTACAAAACAGAACTTCAGAAGATACAATTACCCAACGACAGATGTGAAGTGTCTTGTCGGAAAATAGCTGGTCTTGTCTTGTCTTGTCTTGTCTTGTCTCCTTCCTCATATACCTTTCGGTGTTGATGGGACA
This sequence comes from Achatina immaculata, assembly GCA_009760885.1. Classification (NCBI taxonomy): domain Eukaryota; kingdom Metazoa; phylum Mollusca; class Gastropoda; order Stylommatophora; family Achatinidae; genus Lissachatina; species Lissachatina immaculata. The sequence continues at coordinate 30,697,549 of CM019702.1, forward strand.
AAGAGAAGATTTGATAGGGCTCGGCGATTTGCTTCATATAATGGGACATTTAATGCTTCTGTAATTTCCTCTCTCCATCTCCTGCGAGGGCGGCCTCTTCCTCTATTACCTACAAATCTTAGTGTGAATGTTTTCTGTGATATACTGCCTGGCGGTAACCGCGTAACATGGTCAAACCATTTAACTTGCTGTTTCTGGATATAGTGTAATATACTGGTGTTACTCCATCCTTTGTTCTGATGGTGTCATTTCTTATTTGGTCTCTTCTTGTCACATCTAATATTCTCCTTAAATATCTTATTTCTGTCGAGATGATTTTTCTTTTGTTCTTGCCTATTAGTGTCCACGTTTGACATTGACAGCATGGAGCTGAAAGGAAAACTATGTTGTACAGTGCCCTTTTTATTTCAATTGTGATGTATTTGTTTTTCAGTAAAGGAGTCATTTGTCCAATGACCTGATTCGATTTATTGCATCTGTTCTCAGTCTCAGTGTCAGTTGTTCCTGAGGATGATATTATGCTACCCAGGTACTTGAAATGTTTCACTTGTTTCAAGGGCTGGTTGTCTAGGAAGATCTTTGCTTGGGTTTCTTCTCTCGCTATGGTTATGACTTCAGTTTTTTTCAGCACTGATCTTCATGTTGTGGCTTTTATATGCCATTGATAAATTATCCATGTTCTGATGTGGCTATAACTACTTGATCGTCAGCAAAAAGGAATTCATTTATGGTCCAACTATTGTGTATGTTTTTTTTTTTTTTGGAAGATGTAGTTTTTCGGCATTCTTTCTAGGGTTGGGCTGTTCGGCAATTTTGTGGTGGAATTTTTACTATGTATGCTATCTTCTTTGCAGATGTTGTCGATGTATGTTATGAATAGTAAGGGAGATTGTACACCGAAATAAGAAAATAGCACATGTATGAAATATAAAGTTCAACAAATCAGTTTGCGTTGGTGCTGTTTGAAATGTTAAAAGAGAAAAAAAATATTATAAAAAGCACGACAATGGCAAACTAACTCTCTCTCTCTCTCTCTCTCTCTCTCTCTCTCTCTCTTATTATGCTCATTAACAAATGCTGAATGACTGTGACTGAGTGAAAGCTGTATGATGATGGGCAGAATGTTAGACGGGCCTGCGTGCCCAATTCTTAACCATTTGAAAATAACCTTCGTTCTCTCTCTCTCTCTCTCTCTCTCTCAATTAATCAATAAATCAATTAATACCATTACATCCTATATAAAAAATACAAAATATAAATTATACTCCTTCCTACAACTACAAGTTTTCCCAATATCTATTTGATGTCGACTACATGCCTCCATGAATTATAAAACTTAAAAATAATCTTAAGCTGCTCTTACAGACACCGAATACAATTAATTGTTTTCTGAATAGTCCCGAAAATTTTGTTTAGTAGATAGTCATTTATAATGTATGTAGTTACTTCTGTACTGAGTGAATGGATAAGAGCGAAACGTAAACGTTATATTTTATTTCATGCCTCTCAGCTTCAATGTTAGTTATGTTTGTTACATGAACAGCATATTTGTAGAATGTCTGGAATAGAGTGAAAGATGTATGATAAAGGGCAGAATGTCAGACGGGCCTGCGTGCCCAATTCTTAACCTTTCTGAAATAAAGATCAATCAATCAATCAAACAAACAATCGATCGATCGATCTCCCTTTTCGATGTGCGTGTGTGTGTGTGCCGCAAAGAATATGTTTTAATTACATTAAAACGGTGATAATTCAAAGGACTTATTTGAAGAGCAGTAGGGTAAGAACTCTCAAATAGTTTTGAGGTATATGAAACTAAACACTCATAAAGTCACTGCAGTAACCTGGGATAACAAAATACTACACTATGTGCTCTTTAGTGAATAAAGCGGTTCCTACTTTCTGTTTTGAACAATGCTTTAATTTAAAGGGCAAAGATGCAGTCCGATTAGGCAATCAGCAACCCATAGCTGATATGCTAGCGTCAGGGTTAGCGAACCATAGATGGCCAAGACCCTGTCTCATCTCTCCGTCGGTATACCCAGTAACAAGCCTAACCTGGCTAACGGGGCAGATATCGCCATAGTCTCCATGGTTGTGGAGGCTGTAAAGAAGCATTGCACACTCCCTTCTTTCTAGCTGCACTCCGGTACTGAAGAAAATAGGCTGCCATACCCTCACTCCCAAGTCGATACGATACTATGCCTCAACACCTGCACAGCACCGGCTGCAAAGGACATCATTTCACAGTTACTAGAAAATTGGAGAAAGAAAGAAGAAAAAAAAGTTTTAGCCATCAATTAAGGTAGTAACTGCGCAGTGAGAAAAGGGAATTAGTTTTACACACGAAAGAAATCTGGCAAACTAGGCTGATGAATATTCATCCGGCCTTTTGTGTGGTAGCAGATGTGGGCACGGTACAACGAAAGTTTTTATTTTGTGTGACACCGCACAAGCGAAAGGACATGGGCGCACGAGTTTCAAGATCAGACTTTGAGTGGGTATACACGGAGGAGCCTCATGCAACAAGAAGAAAGGAAATGCTAGGTATTCGCGTATTTATATTGAGTAAAAGAGGCGACGTTAAATGTGCACGATGTGATTTTCCTCATTGTCTATTTTCCTCATTGTCTTTTGTTATTATGTTTTAGACAGAATGATTAACGAATATTAGCGGCATGTGTGTCGTATTATGGAGTTTGCTTACGCGAAGATGACAAAATAGGGAGAGAAAATAGGTAACTTAGGACATGTTTTTATGAAAATGTTTATTACTTTTACATTTTATGGACTGTTCAAGACCAGGCGGATATTGTACCACGAAATCAATAATAGTCAATAAAAGGCATTTAAAACAGATGAGCGCACGCACGGATATAATGTTGTTAACTGATAGTTGCATTACTCCTTACGTGGAGAAAATGAAAACCCACATAAGTATACAAAATGTCGCTAACTGTATTGTAAATACAATATTAAATTGTGTTTATAATAATATTCAATACATCTACTAATTATCATACATTTTAAATGGCCTAAGTAGTGAATTCCATCGCATCATTTTTTTTTTAAAAGTTTGTACAGTAAAAAGGGAGTTCATCACTTTGTGAAAAAAATTTCTATTCGTTTTTCAGCAGCTTGTCTTTGGAATGAGTTATTCTACATTCACTTTAAATAAAGATCATTCATTCACTATGTGCTGCATGTTTTAAAATCATCATCACTACACTCTGGGCAGGTCCATCTGATGTTTTGATCTCCTCTTTGGGAGGGTATTCTCAGCACATTGGAGATTATTTGTAAAGTTAACAAGATCCATATTTAAACTTAATAACTACTTATGTGACTACATTCTTGCACATGACTACAGTAAAGAGGAATAAAAAGAGAAAACTTAAATATTTTTTGACACATTAAACGTCATGATAATCTAGAGAAAACCGTCTTGGAAGGGTACATAATGGTTGGCGCCTGCTGAAATCCTATTTATTACCATTTGGCAATGAGTTGGCGCCTGCTGAAATCCTATTTATTACCATTTGGCAATGAGTTGGCGCCTGCTGAAATCCTATTTATTACCATTTGGCAGTGAGTTGGCGCCTGCTGAAATCCTATTTATTACCATTTGGCAAAGAGTTGGTGCTTGCTGAAATCCTATTTATTACCATTTGGCAATGAGTTGGCGCCTGCTGAAATCCTATTTATTACCATTTGGCAATGAGTTGGCGCCTGCTGAAACCTATTTATTGACATTTGGCAATGAGTTGGCGCCTGCTGAAATCCTATTTATTACAGTTTGGCAAAGAGTTGGCACCTGCTGAGGATTCCTGTCCCTGTAACAAGGCCGATGGAAGCCCTTAGTCTCTGTCAGGCCTCAGCTCTTCAGAAGTAACTGCCACAGCATATGTCTCATGAATCTCATTGGACATTCAGTCAGTCAGTCATTTGCACATCCCTTGCTGAACTTTGCCTCCCTAACAGCTCCCCTGTAGACCTCTCGGTTGTAAACAAGATGCTTTGCTGCTGATGCATCCATTTGCAGATTATCAACGATGTCTTGCAGCCATCTTCGCCTTGGTCTTCCTCTCTTTTTTTTTCCAGTTATATACCCTTCCAAGATGATCTTCTCTAGATTATCATGACATTTAATGTGTCCAAGATATTTAAGTTTTCTCTCTTTAATCCTCTTTACTAGCCAGCCTTCTTCAGTATTAATTTTTTGTAGTATGGATATATTTGTTCTTTTTTGTGTCCATGATATTTGAAGAACTCTTCTGTAGCATTTACATTCAAAGGTATTTATGTGTTTCTCAGCTGTTTTGTTAAGTGTCCAGGTCTCACAGGCATATGTTGCGATGGGAAAGGTGCATGCCCTTAAAAATCTTATTTTTGTAGTTCTATCTGTTCCTCTTCACAGCTTCTTTAGTTTTACTTTTTGAAGAGCCATTGGACATTAGGCTTATTTATTCATGGACCACAGATTCTGACTAAAGATGGGGGGGGGGGTGTTGGTGGAAGCTAATCACTGGAACTAATCGTGGCACCAAAGTTAAGCAAAATACTACTTAGCAAGAGATATTGTAATGCTAGCAGGCAGATTTTAGCACTGCAAAAATTTGATTGTCAATACAAAGTTCGTCTATAGCATACTTGGAAATAAAAATTGGATTAAATAAAATGATAGGAATAGCTTTATTAATAGTAGTAAGACAGCAGTGATATTTTGACATGTGCCTTCATCAGACACAAAGAAAAAAAAATAAGGAAAGAAGTGAGATTAGATACTATATGTGAAGAATGAATAGTTCAAAATTTGAAAGTACAGAACAGGGAACAAAACTTATAAAATTTTTCTAAACCAGGTAGATGGTTTGTAGCATTTTATTTTAACTAATTTTCTGATCACATCTTTATACCAATGATTGTGTGTGTATATATATATATATATATAACTTTTTTTGCACACTTGAGGGCCTCTGTATATTACGTAATAATTTGATCATTTGAAAATCATTTTCATTGTTTCACTGAGAAATTTTTTTTCCAGTATTTTTTATTTTATGTTTTGTTTTTCTTCCAGCAAAATATCCAGAGATGAAGAAGCTTATGGGAACTGATCCAAAGTTCAAGTACATTGTCACAGGTCTTGTGATGCTGCAGTTGTTTGTGTGCTATGCATTGAAAGATGAGTCATGGCTGACCATATTTGTCTTTGCCTATATCTTAGGTGGAACTATAAACCACTCCCTCAGTCTGGCCATCCATGAAATTGCCCACAATCTGGCTTTTGGTCACGGTCAACCATTGGCTAACAGATTGTTTGGATTTTTTGTTAACTTGCCAATTGGTGTGCCCATATCAATTTCCTTCAAGAAATATCATCTGGATCATCATCGTTACCAAGGAGATGAACAGAAAGATGTTGATATTCCGTCGGGACTGGAAACTAAGCTTTTTACTCGTACTCTACACAAATTCGTTTGGGTTTTGCTGCAGCCATGGTTCTATTCCATCCGACCATTCTTTGTGAATCCCAAGCCACTGAGTGTTTTGGAAGTCTTGAACATTGTATTGCAGTTTGCATTTGACTATACTCTTTATCATTTTCTAGGCTTCAGGGCCTTAGTTTACTTAATTGTTGGTAGCTTCATGGCCACAAGCCTTCATCCAATGGCCGGGCATTTCATCTCTGAGCATTATATGTTTGTTAAGGGCTATGAAACATACTCCTATTACGGTCCACTCAACTGGCTGACGTGGAATGTAGGATACCACAATGAACATCATGACTTTCCCAGCGTTCCAGGGTCAAGGCTTCCAGAGGTGAGGATTAACATATTTCCTTTTTATGTTCAATCTGCATATACATCAGTATCATAAACAGCCATTTCTCACTCCAGAGATGTTTAGTTTTGAAAGCTTCATCGCTGTTGGCGAGATTTTTCAGCTGCCGTGCGTGGAGCGGTGCTCTTCCCGGCCAATGAAGAAAGGTGCAAATGAGGTTGCCGCGCAGCATCACTGCGGAAAAGGTGGTAGAAAGGATAAAGCGAAGCAAACAGTCAAATCATGGCACCTCTGGTCTGGAGGTCGGCCACGTCCTGAGTGCAGTCATGTCGGGTGAAATGCATGAACCGGCTTGTCTCACTGCTGGCGAGACTCTTCATATGCCGTGCGTGGAGTGAAGCTCCTCCCGGTTAAGGAAGTAAATGCGGAAAAGAAATAAAGGTTGCTGTGCGGAGCCGATGGGAAAAGGTGGTGGAAAGTGAAGTTTAACTGGTATGTCCAGTAGTATCGCTACGAGAGCTATACCACGGCACCTCTGCTCAAGAGGCTGCCCACGTCCGAAATACACCTACACTGGTGAAATATGCCTAAACCGGCACACACCAGGGGTGGAACTTGATGGCTAGACATGTCATGCCACCTCCGCTCTAGAGGTCGGTAACGCCTGATAAACACCCATACTGGTGAATTTTGCCTAAACCGGCTCATACCAGGGGTGAATCTTGAAGGCTATGCATGTCACAGTACCTCTGCTCTAGAGGTCGGTCCCGTCCCAAACACGCCCATACTGGGATAATGCCTAAACCGGCTCAACCCAGGGGTAGAAGTCACTAGTGGCGAGGATTCGTCCTCCTGGACAAAAGCTCCATCCTGGTCACAACTAGGAAGGGTAGCGGCCACGACCGCAAAATGCTGAAGTCGGAGACACTGGACCAGGGAAGTCTAGATAGGCAACCACCTCTCACCCGGCGGGGATGTTTGCGTATCCTAATCAAGCTGAGGTTTTCCGGTGAGAAAGTCCAACCCTGGACTGGATGGGCAACCACCTCTCACCCGGCGGTGATACACGGGTATCTCAAAACACGTCGAGGTTTTCCGGTGAGAAAGTCCAACTCTGGCCTGGGTGGGCTACCGCCTCTCACCCAGCGGGGATGCACTGATATCCTAAACACGTCGAGGTCTTCCGGTGAGAAAGTCCAACCCTAGACTAAACTGGTGCAATGAAAACCACGGTGTCACGCAATCCCGCTTCTGAGACCCACCAAGAATACAGGCTAAAGCACTGTGACACTCTGAATCTCTTGTGGTCCTTTCGTGGATCTCGTGTGGTCTATTTTGGACCACACAGGGGACCACGGGACCTAACGAGGACCACAGGCATGAATTCAGTAGGTTCACAGTGCGGTTTTTGGTGGTAGAAGTGAACGAAGAAGAAGAAGAAGAAAGCGTCATGTATATCCCTAACGAAAGTGTGAAAAATGAAAATAAATATTTCCCCCACATCTCTTTCCTGCTGTATATTCAGTATTCTTCGTATTTTTTTCCATTTCTTTGCATTGGCCTACTTTCAGCTTATTTATCTCAGAATATCTTTCCTTCCTAGCTGTTTTGTATGGACTGATGTAATCTATTCTGCAAGCAGATTTTTGTTTTTGTTTTTTGTAACTGCACGTGCCTTGTATTGTCATACATAGATTTTAAATAAACTTTGCCCAGATGGTACAGCTACTCTTGGGTCTACTCTTTATGGTTTCCATGAACCTTAATATCTTTATCTTGCTCTGGGAGATCAGAAGGCATCAGTTCTTTGTTTTTTTTTTTAACACTTGTTCATGAAGCCCCTATGATTAGTCTCATTATTCGTGGGCATGTGAAAAAGTCTCCTTTGTGCATTGTGGAACTTGAATCATATATACATTACTCAGTAAGTGTATACTTTACCATTTAGCTACTAAGGACCTTCACTACCTGTGTTCAGATTGATAGTATGTAGTTAAAGATTTCATAAGAATGGTTGAATTGACAGTGAACAAGGTGAGAGTAATTGGATGCATACTCCATTGTTTTTATGGCCTAGTCAACCAATGCTAAGTGATAAAAATAGATACCAAATACTCCGTGTTAGGGAAAACTACCTTGGAAATAGGAGACTGCCTGTCTAATGTGTGAGATGCTATACCTAAACATATTGGTCAAAAAAGTTGTAAATAAGCATGTGCATATGCATTAATTCTGTACATATGAAACCACCAGTCATACATTTATAACTAGCTTCAGCTGGTGACAGTGTCAAGTAGTGTACATCATTCTATCTGTTGCCCTGCCGACTAGTGTTAGTGATCATGCTTGTCCACATTTCCATGCTCAGATGCCTTCTACCTTTCCTGTTGTCACAGTATATTCTATCTTGCCTCACTTGGATACAAACAGCCGATCACACTACAACTGACATACTCAGTGCAATAAACCAGCTCGCCTCCTATGACATCAGGATCACCCTAGAGTAGATACCAGGGCACATAGATATTAGAGGAAATAAATGTGCTGACAGACTGGCAAAGAGTGGAGCCACCATATCACAGCCGCACATCCCCACCAACATGAGAATAGCTAAACACATTATACACAACTGCAAGCAGCAGTGGATGGACAGCTGGGCCAGTAATTCAGCTGGAAGCCTAACCCCAGAGACCACATCAACAGCTTATGTCATGGAGACCAGTGCACAATTTTCAGGTTGTGAACAGGACACATCACCCTCAATAAGCACTTACACAGAGTGACCGCTGACCACACACCATACTGCATGCACTGCAACAGACAAGAAGAAGAAACTGTTAAACACCATCTGCTGGACTGCAGTGCATTGAAGGATCTTCGGAATAACCTGATACCACAAAACTCCTCAATCACCGACATTCTGTATGGAGATGTAAACTGCTGAAGAGGACCTGTACATTTCATTATCTGGCACAAGGGAAAAAGAGGTAAACTCAGAGATTGGAAAAGTCAGAAGTCAAATCTTGCCTCATTGTAGAACATGTCCTATGAATTTGGATTGTCTTTTTCTGACTTTTGTTGTTGTTTGTCTCATCACTTCAGTAGTATACAGTGCAGAAATAAAAGAAATATAATGTGAAAATTGTATTTTGCAGCTAGGGCTGCTTTTATGTATGCTAATGCTGCATGTCTCCATACCTTTTTTTTCTTTTCAAAAATTTATTAAAGGCATGTAAAATAATTAAACTGTTAAGTGCTTTACATTAGTTTTTGGTGTTATTTTTCATTTAATGCCATGTTTATAGAAATATTGTGCCAGTGCCTAAGATTTGGGGGATTCCACCTCAAATAAGATAAGAAGTAGCCAGTTTGTCTGCTTCAGATAAGAAGTAGCCAGTTTGTCTGCTTTAGATAAGATAAGAAGTAGCCAGTTTGTCTGTCTCAAATAAGATACACTGAAAAATTTCTTCTTCAGACATTCTCATGTATGAAATTGGATACATTTGAAGAGCACAGGAGTCCACCATAGGTTGTTCACATTACCATATAGCTTTGATCTAGAATGGTGTTGGTGATGGCCATTTCTGCATTCTTTGCTTCTCATATATAGGGCAGTCCTGCAGCAGATGCTGGGTTGTCATTTGTTTTTTTTTTTTCGTCCCCCCCCCCCCCCCTCCTCTGGTGTCACAGGTGCACTCATCAAATTTCACGTTATCTCCAACTTGTTATACATGTGCTGAAAAAAAAATTAAATATTTCCATTTGTTTTTCACGCAGGTTCATAAAATTGCACCAGAGTACTACAACAGTCTTCCTTCCCATTACTCCTGGATTAAAGTGATTTGGGACTTTATATTTGATCCTGAGATTGGGCCATATTCCAGAGTCAAGCGTAGGGTAGTGAAAGCTGAAGCAGTTGGTAGCAAGTTGGAGCAGACAAATGGACAAGAAGTGAACGGTAATGGAACCCAGAAGAGTGGCTGTGCAGTGCAGAGAGACATCAATCTCTCTGATGCTCAAGGTACTTGTGCTAATGTCTCTGCTCTCCCAAGAGATTGAAATAGCTTTGTATTGTCCCTTTATTTATTTTCTGTTTCGCTGACCTTTGTTTGACCTTGCTTTGGCTGCTTATGTGTCTTTTGGTGGCCCTAGAAGACAAAATAAAAGTCATAGATCAGTATTACTGTAATACGGTAATATTTTGGTATTGGTATTTATGACAGAAACTATTTTTGCCAAGTTATTGCCTGTTACGGGCTCTGTATTCTTAACAGAAGTTCTTTTTTATTGTGGAAGTGAAATAGCATTTGATATTATCCTGGAGGCTAAACATATGACTCTTCAAAATTGTCTAAATTTTTATGTATGTAAACTGTAACATGTGTATGGAACAAAGGCCTCATGTCATATGCTGGGGAAATACTTTTTGTCATTTAATTTTATTTACTTTTTAAAAGTTCAGAAGTGCTGAAGAATGAGAATGCTGAAACAAAAATATGTAGTTAATGTAAGTATATAAGGCACAGATATGTATAATGCATAAAATTCAGTCTCCAGTAAAAATAACCATGTATAATGGTTATTACATACATGTATAACATATAGGTGTATATGTGCATGCATGTGTATTTTTGGTGTGTGTGTGTGTGAGAGAGAGAGAGAGAGAGAAAGAAAGAGAATAGAATCATAGTTATTGGGAGATTTTGTGTATGGTCTTTACCACACACTGACAAAGTTGAACAGAATTTATTTTTAAAAAATCAGAGACTTGATCCCACAGTAACATCCACGTAGATGAACAGGCAGACTGACTTGCAAAAGAGGCAGGGGAAGATTCCAACAGATTGATAGAAGCACAACATATGAAATAACAAAAAACAAGACTAAAAGCCATATTTAAAGACAAATGGACAAAACAATACCACCACAGCAAAAAACAGGTGACGAATACTATAAACTCTCAAGAAATGACCGAGTGATAATCTTCTGACTGAGACCTTGCTGGGTGAGACACCATCCATATCAGAAGCTGAACATTGGCCCAACTGACCTATTTGCCTGCAGCAGAGAGCAACAGACACATCCAGACAGCATTACATCCTCCAGAGATGCCAGCTACGCAACCCACTTAAGCAAATGACCTGGCTCTTACCCCTCCACAAGAGAAGCTCTGTTGTGTTGCTGAAAACTTGAGATGAGCTGCTGCATTTGTAAGAGAGACTTGTGTCAGTGTCTGAGTGAACAACAAAGAAGAAAGAATTGATCAAAACTTTTGAACAAACTGATAAAAGAATGGATAATTGCATTTTGCATGTAAGGGATGCTACTTCTGTTATTTTTCTTGTTGGAAATTCAGTGATGTATGATGATTTCTGCCAAAAAACAGGCCCTGTACTTTTGGTCATCTATGAACAGGCCTGCCATTGTCCACATGGACAAAAGAGAGTTAACTTCACTTTTCATTCTTCACTAATCTTCTTGTGTTTTCTGTGACATAAAATAAATGACGACTGCTGTAAAACTGGTTCTAGTAATGAAAACAGATGGAGGTGTATGATTCAGTTTTACAGAAAAGATAGGAAGAGTGAGGAAGTGGGCAGAAACAAGAATGACAAAGTAAGATGAGTACATACAAATGAAGAATGTACAGCAATAAAAAATGTATGTTGTATGTTCTTCTTGCTACAATTAACGTCATTGCTGTATCTAGACCAACAGGCAGCAGTAAGAATAAATGATGAAACAACAACTTGGTTTGATATAAAACAAGGGGTCCATCAGGGGTGCATTATAGTCGCCTTACTTATTTAACTTGTATACTGAAAATATAGTGAGGACTGTTAGAGAAGATGTAGACAAAGAATATTGCAATGCCATAACAATTGGAGGTTATGAAATACCAGAGATTAGATATGCTGATGACACAGTATTACTGTCCACAACACAAAAAGGAATGGAAAAACTAATTATGTCAGTCCGTAAGAACAGCGAAGAGCAAAACCTCTATCTTAATGCGAAGAAAACTAAATTGATGACAACTGACAAAACAAACAAGGCAGCTGAAATATGTATCATGAGGTAAAAATTGGAAGAAGTGAAGAGTTTTGAATATCTTGGATCACTACTAACTAATAATGGAGATACAATGAGGGAAATTAAAAGGAGGACGTCTATCATTCTTCAGAAAGTAAAACAACTAAAGAATCTGTGGATAAGAACAGACAAAACTACAAAAATAAGATTTTTAAGGGCATGCATCTTTCCTATCGCAGCATATGCCTGTGAGACCTGGACACTTAACAGAACAGCTGAGAAACACATAAATGCTTTTGAATGTAAATGCTACAGAAAAGTTCTTATCGTGGATACAAAAAAGAACAAATATATCCATACTACAAGAACTTAATATTGAAGAAGGCTGGCTAGTAAAGAGGATTAAATTAGAGAAAACTTAAATATTTTAGACACATTAAACGTCATGATAATTAGAGAAAACTGTCTTGGAAGGGTACATAATGGGAAAAAGAAAGAGAGGAAGACCAAGGTGAAGATGGCTGCAAAAGCATCATTGATGATCTGCAAATGGATGCATCAGCAGTAGGCCATCTTGCTGATAACCGAGAGGCCTACAGGAGTGCTGTTAGGGAGGTAAAGTTCCACAAGGGACATGCAAGTGAATGAATGTTCTTCTGTTTTCTGTGTTAGTAAAGTCAAGACATTTAAAACTTTTACCACTTTAGTTTCTTTTTCTGTGTAAGGTCTTTTCTCTATTATTGTTTATTGAAAGACTGTGGGTTAAACTATTGTTTATATTTTACTCATGAACTTTCACCATGTTTAAAAAAGTTCACATATAAAGCACATATAGGTATAATATACAAGGGGCCCATGGTTTGCAAAAGAAAATGTATAATGCATGTATTAAATGCATAAAAATGGTAATTTTTTTTTTAATCTCATGTTTTATGTAATTTTTATATTAAGCATTATATAAAACTCATAGTAATCATGAATATAATGAATGTACAATCAAAATGAATGGATTTTTTGTTGTTGTTGTCGACCTTAATGGTCAGTTGATTATATCAAGCAATAACTCTTAGATGACATCAGTGTAGCTGTAGGGAGAGTTAAATGGGAACTGAAGCTAGCTGAGCCTCAAGCTCACATTGGCCTTTGAGAGTGGCTTATTGAACTTCTAGCTGTGTTTAAAACATGCCTTTTTTTTTAAAAGCATCTTCATCGTTGAATTTTTATAAATGTACACGTGGTGAGACCCTCCCACTATAAACATTTTCAGTATTCAGCTAGCCCAAAGAAAACAGCTGGTAATGACTTTAGTTCACACTTGTGTATGCTTCAGGGCTTATGCTTTCTAGCAATTTTTAAATGTTAGTCATAGGTCAAGTTCATTGCTAATGTGTTCATATTGTCACTGTGTCTTTTAAATTTGTTCATTTGGCTTATGACAATATTTTAATCTTGTGTACAAATCAGCTAGATATCAAATTCAGCAAAGAACACACAGTTTGTCATTGCTGTTTGTTTTGTGAATTTGTTTAATATACTGTTCAAAAAAAGAAACGCAACACTACTGTAGTCATAATGGACACCAAATGTCAAACTTGTATCAAAATTTTATTTTATGGAATTAATGTTTCAGTCTTGGCATGAAAAAACTTTAAGACTTTAACAATAAAATGATGTTCATTAAATTTGGTTTGGACTTTTAATCTTTGTGACTGAGGCCTCCATTTCAGTAAGGTGTATGGCCTCTTCTGGCCTGTATCAAAGAACCACATCTCTTTGACATTGATCCGATTAGCCATTGGATTTGTTGTTGTGGAATGGCTGCCCACTCTTCCCGCAGTGCAAGAGACAACTGTTGGAGATTGGTCTGTTGAGTTCATCCCATAAGTGTTCTATTGGGTTCATGTCTGATGACATGGATAGTCACGGAATGGTCTGGACTGGACTTTGTTGTTAGCAGGGAACTGGATGGTGAGTTGTGCCACATTAGGTCGAGTGTTATCCTGCTGAAAAATCAACCCTTGTGCAGTCAGAAGTGGAAGGACATGAGGACATAGAATTTCAATGACATATCATTGGACATTCAGACATCCTTCAGTTTGCACCAGGTCACTTCTTTCCATGAAGTTGATCGTTCCCCCACACTAGTACACCTCCATCATCATGTGGAGGAGCCTCATCCACGCAGTTCTGGGCGTAGAGCTCATGGACTCTACTGTAAACTCTTCTCTGTCTGGAGCAGAAAGAATGATTCATCACTAAACCAAACCCTTCTCCAGTCATTCGCAACAGTCCATTGATGATGCTGGTTCGCCCACTGCAGTTGGTTCTGGCAATGCCGGTTCCTGACCGTTTGATCTGAAATTCGATGAGCTGCTGTCATTGACTGGACTGTTGAGGACGCAGATGCAAATGAATTCCTGAGGTGACGCAGCCGTATGAAGCGGTCTTTAGCAGGAGTTGTGACTACGGGTCTTCTATTGCCAGGCCGGTCTGCAGCTGAGCCAGTTTCTTGAAATCATCTACAAAGGTGATTTATGGTGCTTCTAACCACATTTTGTGACTGTCCAGTCTGTAAACGTCCAATGATAATGAGTCATTTTTCTGTAGTGAGATGAGCCTAACTTGTGCATTGAACTTTCAAGTGAATTGATTCGAGGAGCATCAATCTTTTATAGGCATTCAATAACATAGTCAGTGAGTTTTGTGTTAATAAATTTCACGGGATTCTTGTAAACCTGTCACGAGTTATTGTCAAAAATGCTGTTGTGACTAGTGTTGCTTTTTTGTGCTCATGAATCATTTGCTGAGTACAATTCAGGTCAGCACGTGAAGGTGATGTCCAAGTGAACGTTTCAGGCAATTTGCCCTTATCTGATCAGCAACTTCAGTTGAAATCACAACATCGTATTTGTTTGCGTTTTTTTTTTTTTTAAACATTATAGCAGAGCTTATGATATGTAACCAGAAAATGTTGGTAAATAGTCACCCAATTATTTTAAGTAGTTACTAGAGCTGATGGAGCAAGTAATGCCTGCTACTGGGCAGGTTGTTTAGCCTGGGGATTTCATTAATAAGATAAAAATATACTTTTAGTGTAATTTGATCCCATTTTCTAATTATGTTTAGTTTTTTTTTTTTGTTGGTAATTTAACAGCTCTGCAAATGAATCAGTCCACCACACACACACAAATTAAAAAAACCAATCTTGGAAAGCACAGACTGCATTCATAATAAAATGTTGCATGCGGTCTTAAGTTTCTAATACTGTTATCATAAAAAAAATTGTCCAGTCATTGTATTTTTTGTTGTTGTCTGTTGTGGTTTTGTTCCAGTAACTTTCATAAGACAGTATTGTTGCACATAAATATGTTCCTCTTACATAATTCTGTCTTCCCATATAACCCAGAAGCTGTATTATTCAAAAATGCAACTTGTTTGATGTCTGAAACCATTTTTTTTTTTGCTGCAGCCACACAGTTGGATTTAAAAAAAATTTTTTTTTTTGTTATTGCTGTTTTTAACTACTTAAAAACCTCGAGTTAAACTGTTCTTCCCCACTTCTATATGTTTTTGGTTTTTTTTTTGTTTGTTTGTACTGTATATACATCTTCCATAAAAAAAGCTCTGCTATAGCCCACACTAATTCTCAGTCACGAAGTGTTATTTAGTATTGTAAGAGTTCTTGAGACATTGTCTTTTCCATGATCGTTGCAGTAAATGAGATGATATCAGATGACGGCTGTTCAGTAAGTGTGAACACACACACACACACACACACAAAATCATATTTGTGGAAAAATTATCCAACTCTACTTTTGATGAGTTTTAATTTAGATATTTTACAACACTTTGATGTAACCTGAAGTTTCCAAAATGGCAGGGCCCTTGCAGGACTTTTCCCTGGTAGAAAATCATGCTTTCAGAGGATGATAGTGGAGAGAGGTGAATTTGAATATGACAGTTTGCATGCTCTCAGCATGTGGATGGAAACAATGGAGGCAGAAAACAATTTACAAGATGCTTGGTATACAGCATCTGTTTGAAGGTTTTTACTGTTGCAAATAAATGTAGCAGATGCTTGGCCTTCATAAGCATCTAAAAATTATTATTATTTTTTTTTTTTTGCACAGGAATATGATAGCATATGAAAGGATTGAACAGGTATCTTACTGGAATATGATAGCTTATGAAAGGATTGAACAGGTATCTTACTGGAATATGATAGCTTATGAAAGGATTGAACTGGTATCTTACTGGAATATGATAGCATATGAAAAGATTGAACAGGTATCTTACTGGAATACGATAGCATATGAAAGGATTGAACAGGTATCTTACTGGAATATGATAGCATATGAAAGGATTGAACAGGTATCTTACTGGAATATGATAGCTTATGAAAGGATTGAACAGGTATCTTACTGGAATATGATAGCATATGAAAGGATTGAACAGGTATCTTACTGGAATATGATAGCATATAAAAGGATTGAACAGGTATCTTACTGGAATATGATAGCATATGAAAGGATTGAACAGGTATCTTACTGGAATATGATAGCATATGAAAGGATTGAACTGGTATCTTACTGGAATATGATAGCATATGAAAGGATTGAACTGGTATCTTACTGGAATATGATAGATTATGAAAGGATTGAACAGGTATCTTACTGGAATATGATAGCTTATGAAAGGATTGAACTGGTATCTTACTGGAATATGATAGCTTATGAAAGGATTGAACTGGTATCTTATAGATGAAAGGAAACTGACCATGGGCCCTGCTTTCCAGCATGAGAATATCCGTGGACTTGTCATTAAAAATAAGCAATAACAAAACCCAATGATGCTGAGATTTCTTTTTATCAAGCCAGTTCATTTGCCGGTCCATTGTCTCCCAAAAATCTGTTTGTGGGCCTCCTGGGATCCATGCAGCCAGGTTAAGAACCACTGTTCTGTTATCACTATGTTGAGTGGAGACTTAAAGTTTCTGCTCTACTTTTACAAACTTTTATTTTTGTCTAAGCTCGAAAAAAGGGCTGTGGAGTCAGGAATTGGAATGTGGCAGTCGGAAGAGATTTAGAGTGGAGCTGGAGTTGGTAATGAAATGTGTCATTTTTGAAGAAGTCAGACAGTAAATTAATGGAAAACAAAGTGTAAAGCATTTTGAGTGGGGTCAGACAGCGTCGGTTCATAGAAATGTATAACTTGTAAAGGAGGTGGAGTAGAACAGTAGAAAATTTGAGAAGTTGGGAACTGAAGGTTTGGCCTTTTCAACTGCGTAGTCTGGCCAGAACCAGTTTCCTTGGATCCTGAGATAATGTAGTTTCAGAAAGTGTTAAAAAAAAAAAGGGGGTAAAAATACTGAAAAGAAGTTAAGTTCTTTTGATGTATGATAAGCTGCCTGGAAATATACTCAAGAAATTTTGCTGCTGAGAAAGAAAAAAAGTCGTTTACGACTTTGGTTATCTTTTTTCTTGCCATGAAAATTTTGTAAAGAAGAATCTGTCACTTGTTTGATTTTTTTCTTGTGATCCCATCTTCCTAAACATTTTATAATACTCATTATAGTGTTCATTAAAAAAAATGTTTGCTGTTTTTAATCTTAATATTGTGCTGTACTCTGTACATGGTTTTCAAATTATGCAGAATACACGTCTACTGTTGTAGCTCCGGCATTTACAAATTTGGAAAACTTTCAGCATTATAAAACTAGTCTGTAGTACTTGATTCGGAGTTTATCATTGACAGTTTCAAAGAATGTCATGAAACTTTTCCATGAAAAATTGTAATATTATTTTTTTTTTTCCTTTTAGCTTAAAATATCATGAAAATGACATAGCAGTATAGCTGTCTCATGGAATGACAAGAAGATATAAAAGGAGCTATGGAAATATTTGGAAATTATTTTCAGCCATATTTAAAAATATGTTAATTTACTGCAATTCAAATTAGAATTAGCAAATGATGATGATGAGGTAAACTTGTACCCTTTTATCTCCTGACCTCTTCTCCTTGTACAGTGAAAACATAATGAGAAATACAGAGAACATGCCAGGAATATTAGTTGTTGGGTACAACCTTGACAACTTAAGATATGCAGACGACACAGTCCTGATTGCTAAAAGTGAAGGGAGCTATGGGCTCTTCTGGACGTTGTGGTTCGTGAAAGTAAAAATAAAGGTCTCAACCTGAACAAAATGAAGACTGAAGTGATGGTCATCTCAGAGAAAAGAATACCACCAAAATATAGCATTACCATCGATGGCACAAACCTGAAACGAGTTGATAGATTCAAATACTTAGAAACGATTGTAACAACTGATGGGAAATGTCACAACGAAATAAAAAGCAGACGTGCTCAGGCCAAGTCAGTATTCCAGACAATGAGACACATCTTGTGCAACAGATCCATATCAATGGAAACAAGATTCCGAGTACTTAAATGTTACATTGAGCCAATTTTGTTTTATGGATGTGAAGCATGGTCTATGAATAAGAGAGTACAGCAAGAAATGTAGGCCATGGAGATGTGGTTTATAAGAAGGATGTTGAAGGTACCATGGACAGCCAAGAAAACCAGTGAAGAAGTCTTAAGAGAGGCTGGAGTTAAAAAGCAAATTATAGCAAAGATCAGAGGCAGACAAGCGAGATTTATAGGACATTTCCTGAGAAGAGGAAAATTAGAACACACTGTGGCAACTAGAAAAATTGAGGGAAGAAGAGACAGAAGAAGACAGAGAGAGAAATTACTGGATGGGCTGTCAGTGTGGCTAGGAAGAAAGTCACCAGCACATCTCATAATCAAGTCTAAAGACAAGGAATTGTGGAGTGAAATGATCGCCTACACCACGCAGCATGGCACTTGAATTGAGGTAATATCTGGAGATTTACAGGAAAGTCTGGTTGGGTACACAGTTTGAGAGGGGAAAAATGCCAAGGTTGAAATACAGTGCCAACAGCCTTCCCTGGAGAGGTCATGCATAATGGTGATGATCTGTTTACAGAATGTGAAACACAGCAGGAAAAGGGTGAAAATATTTTCTGAGTAAATGATGTGGTAGGAGTAAATGTGGGCTGTGTTGGTTGTTACCAAGGGGTAACCTCTTAAGAGGCTCTGTGAGACTGGGAAATAATTTTTTTTTTTTTAATGAACTGTTAAAATGAAATTATAATAGGGCTTTGTCCATTGCAGAAAGGTTGAGAAAACTTGAATAGTACATATTAGTAGGGATGCTTGAGAATGTACGTTGTATATTTTACATAATAACGTCCAATGTATTATACACTTAAAATTGTTATACCCAGCCTCGCTGATATGTGTGTAAATCTTCATCTTATTTCAGGGACTCATTTTCTTATGCTTGCTGTCTTTTAAGGAAAGTATTTTGAAATATTTTTTATGCTGTATTTTAAAAAAAAAAAAAATTGTTCGTGAGTCACTTTAGAGAAGAAAAAAAAAATGCATGCATGCTGTTGTTTAGTATAATTCAGCTGATTAAACAGCTTGAGTGTTTTGTTCATTATTAAATGCTGGTTATTTATGTCTTGAAAAATCTTGTCAAAAGCCAGTAAAATATAGGTCAGAGGGTGCAGTAGTGGATTCAGTTTTGTATTTCATTTATTTAGAGTTATGTTATGGAAATCCTGTCTGGTGACAAATCATAAAATGATTTATTTTATATGAATTAATGCTCATAAATGATTACTATGAACTGTTTGAATGATAATGTAAACACCTGAAGTAATGAAGGCAGAGTAAGAACAAGATTACTGATTCTTATTGTACCAATATCCTTTAATGATGAAGAAAGTATCTCTTGGTATATCACAAAGATTTATATAGAATATGTACAAGTGTATACTGAACAAGTAAAACCGGCATTGATTGGGTACATGGGACCCAAATAGAAGATCTTCATTTTGCAGATGACATAACTCTTATCAGTGACAATGTGAAATCGATGCAGGAAAAAATAGGTTCCCTATCTTCCTTGGCTAGCAAAATAGGTCTTGAAATTAACAAAGACAAAACAAAAATTATGCAACTTCCCATTAATCAAGAAGGAAAAATATATGTAGAAGGAACAGCTGTTGATGAAGTAAACCAATTTGCATACCTTGGCAGCTACATAGACCAGAATGGTGACACCAGGAAGGAAGTTAGAATTAGAATTGCAAAAGCAGCATTGTCCTTCAAAAATCTTGAGAACATATGGAATTCAAAAGTTATAAGCACAAAAAACCAAGTTAAGATTATTCAATTCAAATGTGATATCCACCCTCATTTATGCATGTGAAAGCTGGAAATCATCTAAAGAAATAGACAAGAAATTAGACTCTTTTGAAAACAAATGCCTAAGGAAATACTCAGTATAAAGTGGAATGAATTTAAGAACAACACAGAGATAAGACAGATGAGCAGACAACAACCAGTCTCATGGGTGATCAGAAAAAAGAAGATGGACATATGTAAGCCATGTGATGAGAAGAAACAATCAGAGAATACCAAAACAAGCTATCAAGTGGAGCACAACAAGAAAAAGAGGTTGACCATGTGAAACAATAAAGAGGACATTGTTAAGAGAAGCCAGTTTAGAGGGCATGACATCCCTTGATGAAGTTGAAAAACTCGCGGAAAACAGGAAAACTTGGCAAACAACTATGTGAGCCCTATGTGACATTTAACAGTATGGGAAGGGTGTAAGCTGTAAGATACTGAACAGTTTTGTGTTAGAAACATCATCAGCTATAAAACCCTCAGATTTAGTGTGAGAGGATCTTTCTTTCTTTGTTTTTTTTTAAATTTCTTATATCACTGTTTTAAAAGTTTTTTTTTTTTTTGTTCTGATGGTATTTCTCATTATTTTGAAGCAAATGGTGTGTCCACTTTTTCTTTTGCATTATTGTTTATGTTTTTTAATTATACCATGTTTTTTTTTTTACAAGCTGATTTTAAGCCTGTTTGAAGTTGGACTGGATTGTGATTCCTTTATTACACAGGTGTTAAGCTTTTTTTTTGCATGTCTGTTTCTGTATTAAAGAGAGGGATAGAGAAGAGAAAAAGATATCCTTGATAATGCTGCTTCATTGGGTTTATTGATTTGATTACTCTGACTCAGTTTTCCACATAAACATTTCTAAAAGGCATTTAAAATGAATTAATAAGGTGCTTATAAATAAAATATACCACAGTATGCCTGAAATCAAAAGAAGGTAAGATGTTAATGGGAAAAGAAGACATTGTGGACAGGTGGACAGAGTATGTAGGTGAGCTGTATGGAGGAGAAAGACCAGAATTAACACCATTCATTCATTCATTTGCATGTCCCTTGCGGAACTTTGCCTCCCAAACAGCACTCCTGTAGGCCTCTCGGTTGTGAGCAAGATGGCCTGCTGCTGTTGCATCCATTTCCAGATCGTCAGCGATGTCTTGCAGCCATCTTCTTCTTGGTCTTCCTCTTTTTCTTTTTCC
This sequence comes from Achatina immaculata, assembly GCA_009760885.1. Taxonomy (NCBI): domain Eukaryota; kingdom Metazoa; phylum Mollusca; class Gastropoda; order Stylommatophora; family Achatinidae; genus Lissachatina; species Lissachatina immaculata. The sequence continues at coordinate 30,718,844 of CM019702.1, forward strand.
CATTATGTATCCTTCCAATACGGTCTTCTCTAAATTATCATGACGTTTAATGTGTCCAAAATATTTCAGTTTTCTCTCTTTAATCCGCTTCACTAGCCAGCCTTCTTCAATATTAAGCTCTTGTAGTATAGATATATTTGTTCTTTTTTGTGTCCACGATATTTGGAGAACTCTTCTGTAGCATTTACATTCAAAGGCATTTATTAACACCAGATACTGAAAACTGTGATGGACAACCAATACTTGAAGATGAAATCATAGGTGCCATCAAACACGCGAAGAAAGGAAAAGCGACTGGGCCTGATAATATAACAATAGAAGAAATAGAGGCACTAGAGGAGACAGGAATAAAAATAATAACCAAGTTACCGAATGACATTTACATCAGTGGTTATATTCCCAGTGACCTGATTAAATCCACGTTTATAGCACTACCAAAGAAACCAGGTGCAAAGGAATATGATGACCACCGGACTATCAGCCTCTCATGTCACATAATGAAACTACTTTTGAGAATCATTATGAGAAGAACAAGGAAAAAGATAAAAATGGAAATAGCAGATGAACAGTTTGGATTTGTTGAAGGAAAGGGAACACACAATGCCATTTACACTAACACAAACACTAACAGAAAGAGCTTTAGAAGTACAGAAAGATCTCTACTTATGCTTCATTGATTACACCAAGGCTTTTGACAAGGTGAAACATAATGAAATTATTAAAATGCTTGAAGACATCAATATAGACGGCAAAGATTTGAGGATTGTAAAACATCTATACTGGTAGCAAGAAGCAGCAATTCGAGTTGAAAATAGAACTGGAAAATATCAACCTATAAAACAAGGGGTGCGACAAGGATGTGTACTATCTCCAGACCTTCTTTCTCTGTACAGCAAGAATATTCTAAGAACGATCATCACAGAACCAGGCATAAAAATTGGAGGATACAATATTAACCTTCAATATGCAGACGACACAGTACTGATAGCTGAGAACCAATAAGGCCTGCAAAATCTCTTGGATAAAGTGGCCAAAGAAAGTGAACAGAAAGGCCTTACTTTGAACATCAGAAAAACAGCATTTTAAACTCTGATGGAAGTACAGTTCACATGCCTTGTCTTTTGCTTTTTTTTTCATGATTTAATATGGCATTTGCTTCCTTTGACGTTTGATAATTTGATTGTGTTGGTAACATATTATATCTGTGAAGTCTTTAAGTTGATGCTTGCTGTAAACTTATTGGTTTAAGTAAAACTATTCACTTAATGAAGAATGAATAACATGTGTATCATTTCATTATCATGAAGAATCCAATTTAAAAAATAACATTTCTTTTTTTTCAGTAATGATGAAGTTTGCAGAAAACAAAAGGTGTTTTTTTTTTTAAAGATGTCATAGATCTTTGATAATTGTTATTCTTCGTTGTTATATCATTCTTGCCTGAGGTCTTAACAATGATATTATATCTTTACTTTTAAAACATTAAGAGAGGTTAGATCTTGTAAAAATTTTTATCATTGATATTACTTCTCTTCCTCCTTGTGGATTTTACATATTCTCACATTCACATTCTTTTTTCTTTTTACAACATTTATGATATGTTTGCCTTTTTTTCTTCTTTTTATCATTGATATTACTTCTGCCCATGGCTCTTTTGTCCTTGATTTTAAGGGCATATTATTGTGGGTAAACTATTTTGTAGCTGCCATTTAGTTTGATTACCAGGTTTTTGTGGATGTAAAGTAAAGGTAATCCTGTCATGCCTTATAGAAACATAGGGATATGGTGATAGTGCCCATATTTCCTTGACCTATCAGCAGTTTTTTTGTTTTTTGTTTTTTGGATATGTGTTACAATGTTGGTTCTAATCATAGCTGTTGCATCAATAACATGGACATCATATTACTGGAAAGGTGAATCTCCAGTTGTAGTACCACCAGAAGCATTATTTTGATTGAGAATATTAAGCATTTTTAAAACAGTATTTTCTCTCTAATTTTGATCTGTGTGTTTGTCATTTTAATGTTAACAGTAATATTGTTGTGATGATTGTGCTTCATCGGCCGTTCTCTAGTCACGTGATGTTATCACCATATTATTTGCCATATGCAGCATTAAGCACAAAAAAGTGGTCTGTGTCTGTCATTGTTGAGCTGTATGTATTTATTATTGTAACCAAACTTAAGTTAAATTCTGCAAGTTTCCGTAACGATTATGGAATTCATAAGTTATAAGCACAAAAACCAAGTTAAGACTATTCAGTTCAAATGTAATATCCACCCGATTTATGCATGCGAAAGCTGGAAAACAACTAAAGAAATAGACAAGAAATTAGACTTTTGAAAACAAATACCTAAGGAAAATACTCTGCATCAAGTGGAACAAATTCAAGAACAATGCAGAGATAAAACAGATGACTGAATGACAACCAGCCTCATGGGAAAAGGAGATGGACATAAATTGGTCACGTGATGAATAGAAACGATCAGAGAATCCCAAAACAAGCTATCAAGTGGAACACAACAGGTCAAAGAAGAAGAGGCAGACCGTGTGAAACTCTAAAGAGGACATTGTTAAGAGAGGCCAAATTAACAGGCATAAAACCCTTTGATGAGGTTGAAAGACTCGCCGAAGACAGGAAAAATTGGCGAACTACCTTGCAAGCCCTATGTGACGTTTAACGGCACGGGAAGGATATAAGAAGAAGAAGTTAAATTCTTGTTGTCTGTGAAAAAGAAGGAGAATGGAGGAACAAAATGAAGATGGAAACTGGAGTTAGACGTAGAGATTAGTGTGGAGAGATTTAGGTCCGATGGAGAGGAATGATGGGACAGATGTAAGTCACGGATGGGTTCAGAGTTGTGGTGATGACTTTAGAAATGATGAGCTACTTTGATGAGATATTTCATAGCAGGATTTTGGGGTTGAGAAAGTCTCAGTGATGGGGACTCATGGATACTTGATGTAGAATCAGCAGAATGTTTGTTTTTAATCTCTCCAGTACAATTCCCTGGTGAGACATTGAAAACCAAAAGAATCTGAAAGAAGTAAATCTCATATGGTCCGTTCACTTTCTCATTGTGAACATATGAATGAACACACTTTCTAAAATATTCATATTATAATAACATAACTTCATACAAAATGGAGATTTGTTTTGGCCATGATGATTTTGTTGAAGCATTGATTTATTCTGTGATCATCCCTTTTTTTTCCATTAAGCCACGAGTTTGACAGAAACCACAAGTTTACAAGTATGATAGGAAATTGATGTAATTCTGTCTTCATTCTGTTCTTGTTAATTAGTTCTCACAGTATTGTTACATTGTAACGGGTACAGGGGTATTCTTAGGTTTAATAAATTATGGATGCTTGTGAAAGTTACCCAGTCTGTTATGTATTATTAGTCATAGTTTATATTCGGTACTGCAGAAGGCTAACAGGGGTATTCAGATAAGAGGATGACCATAGTGGAGGTGTAAAGAAAAGATGGTGACATCTTGATAAATCAGGGCAATGTTCAATATATATTATGAGAAATTATTGATGTACTAATACCCCATACAAACAAATGATTGTGTAGAAATGGAGGTCACACGTGTGAACATGCTTCAAGGTTGTCTAGTGTCAAATCTAAAAAAAAAAAAATACTAAAGAGGCAGAATGTGGAATGGAAGTTCTGGAGCTGAAAAAAAAACTGCTTAATCCTGCACTGGTGAAGCAATATGAAGCATGTGAATGCCAAAAGTAGCTGTACATCCTCTGTATGGTACTGTAGTTGCTGAAAGAAGAAAGTATTACTAGCACATGAACACCAAAAGTAGCTGTACATCCTCTGTATGGTACTGTAGTTGCTGAAAGAAGAAAGTATTACTAGCACATGAACACCAAAAGTAGCTGTACATCCTCTGTATGGAACAATTTTTTATAAATAGGAAACTACGAGGTTTTGGTACGGTAAAGTAAGAGAACAAGTATTGTAGGATTAAACCTCGAAAAAATCGTAGACAAAGCACTTTAGTGAGACGTACTGTAGTTGCTGAAAGAAGAAAGTATTACTAGCACATGAACACCAAAAGTAGTTGTACGTCCTCTGTATGGTACTGTAGGCATTGTTGCTGAAAGAAGAAAGTATTACTAGCACATGAACACCAAAAGTAGCTGTACATCCACTGTATGGTACTGTAGTTGCTGAAAGAAGAAAGTATTACTACCACATGAACACCAAAAGTAGTTGTATATCCTCTGTATGGTACTGTAGTTGTTGAAAGAAGAAAGTATTACTAGCACATGAATACCAAAAGTAGTTGTACATCCTCTGTATGGTACTGTAGGCATTGTTGTTGAAAGAAGAAAGTATTACTAGCACATGAACACCAAAAGTAGTTGTACATCCTCTGTATGGTACTGTAGGCATTGTTGCTGAAAGAAAGAGAAGTAATTACAAGTTATAATTATTCCAGAACATCACTTGAAACTTTGACTGCTTAAATGAAGCAGAATGTCAGCTGAGTGCACTAAATTTTGTCTACCATTTTCATGGCCACAGCTTATACATACAACTATATGACTCTATACCCACTCATGTTTAACCTAGTCAAGTCTTGGCACGCTTTGTTGCACATTCCCAACCTTCACTTTATGCTGTCTTGTATGTGTGGTATTTTGGGGGGTTTTTTGTGATCATTTGACATAAATTATTTCTATAGTCAAATTCTTGCACTTTATGTGCGTTGTAGTAACTTGCCTGTTCTGTCATGACTGGTGTTGATGTTTTTTGATTGTATTGGTTTTTTTTTTTTTTGCTTTCTGCTAAAAAACTTTGCAACAAAATGTTTTAATTTCGACCAATCTGAATGAAGATTTGGTGTGTGAAATTCTTCGCGATTTTATATATATTTTTCATGATTTTATATGTATTTTTCATAATTTATTTTTTTCTTAGATGAAAAAGCAAACTAATTGTATGGAAAAATGTTGAAGGCATCACTGATCTAACAGTTTCATTGTGTTGGTAACCTTTATGTCAGCAGTTTATTTGTGTTGGTAACCTTTATGTCAGCAGTTTCATTGAATTAGTAACTCGCCTGTCAGTAGGGTTCATTGTGGTGGTTTTGTTACACTGCTTTTGTATATATAAGCACTTTATGGCATTACAGAGACTTCTGTAGATTGGTGTTTTGTTTTTTTTTTTTTATTATAAAGTAAGATAACTGTAGATAACACTATGTTCATCCAAGATGTCTCTGTGTTTGTTTTTTTTTGTGGTATACACAATTTCTTCTTTTTTTAAATTGTTTCTTTTTATTGTAACCAATATTAGTTTAAAATCTGTATCTTTTGCTATTATTTTAAAAAAATTAATGCAAACCTGAAACATCTTGGTTATCTTTTATTTTAGTGTACTTTTGTTCTTTCGGTTTTTTTTTGTCTTGTATGTAAAGTGAGGAAGAGTTCTGTTATGTTATATGTTGTAAAGTGAGCAAGAGTTCTGTTAGGTTGTATGTTGTACTAAAGAAATTAGAAGCAGTAATTGATTTTCGTGGCACAAGAATTGATAAACCTCAACCATTTTCTTTATGAAGAGTAAAGGAATGTTTTTGGAACAAAGTTGTGATCCCAGTTGTAGTTTGAAACTCTCATTAGTAAATTGTTGATAGTGTTGAGAAATTATGGGATAATCAGTTGTGAATATAAGAAGAAAGATAGCAAACTCCCAGAGAAGAAGAATAATGAAGTATTCTCAGACAAGAGCTAATTTATGGAGAACTCCGTGGAGCATGAGTGATGGCTGTGGTAGAGATACAGGGAGTGCTGGACTTGAGCAAGACTCTCTCCTCATCTCTTCCGTCTGACTCCATGCAGCAGGCCGATGTGCTCTGTCAGCCTAGCCTTAGATTGTTTCCCCTTGGCGGTGGAGTCATTTGAGAAGTTTTGTTTCATGGGTCAGTTCCAAATCGTGAAGCAAGCCACCGCAATCCGCTTTCATCCTACACAATATCTGTACTTTTATATCGTTATAGCTTGAATAGTGTATTTTAGGCAGCATCGTTAACATTTCGTACAGGACACTTCTTCTGTACAATGACAGGGGGTTGGAAGATGCAGTATTTTACTCATGGGCATAACCCACTTATTCGTAAGCCCCCCCCCCCAAAAAAAAAAAAAACCCATTGTAAAGTAGTTTCTCAAGTTTGCTAAAAGTTTCTCAAGGGCTTTGGGTATAGTGCCTTTTAAAAAAAATGTTGCATGTACAGTTCGCTTCGTCCTGCAGACGTCCGTTTTCACAGGCTGTTTTTCCGCCCAACATTAGCGTGCCAGGCATCCATTTCTACACCTGGGAGGACCGAAGGACAGCGGAAGCGAGTCTCTAAACCCACAAACTTTAAGAAGCAGCTGTTTATCAACATGTCTTCTCGCTCACATTTTCGCGTATTATTTGAATACTTCACACACATCATCATTATCATGTGCCGTGCTGACTGGTGTTGGCTATTATGCTTCTCCAGAGTATTTGATCCTTCATGCAGGCCATCAGTTCAGTTGGTGATCTCCTCTCATACCATCCCGTCAGACTGTCCAGTATCATTTCTCTTGGTCTTCCTCTTGATCTTCTTCCTTCTATTTTTCCTGTTGTTATAATATTTTCAATGCCCCCTCTTCTCATTGCATGTCCTATGAAAGTACATTGCCTCTCTCTTATCTTTCTGACAAGGTTTTTTGTCTCTCCAGCTCTTCACACACACAGAATGTATATGTAAACGAAACAATATATGCCCTCTACATACGGTATATTTCTCCTTGCTTAGCGCGGCGGAGTCACCTTGCTTTTCAGGCTGGCGATCAGCGTCTAACACAAACGTTTTGTATTCTGCCTGGCCTGTTTGGGAAATATAATAAGTATTCACAAACCAGTTCAGATAAACATTTGACGACCTATTTCTGGGCACGGGATAATACGCATGGGATTTACATCGTCTTAGTTTTACAGTCATGTATTTCTTACTAGAGGTGTGAGAGGTCTCCCATTGTTCATACTGGTTGGATCATCTGACCTCTGTTTCTCGCGCCACGAGATTAGATTTTTTGGCTTTGGATGATGTGAAGAGGGTCATGGGAAGAATGTTGGAAAATCTATCTTTTACTCTTGGGCTTATCGTACTTAAGCCCCTTAATTATTCTAAAGCAATTTTCCAAGTTTGCTAAACGTTTCTCAAAGGCTTTCAGTATATTGTCTTTTTATGTGCCCTAAAAAAAATATACTTTATATTGTCATCTTCTCTGAGTACATTTCAGTTAGTGGAGGAGGTCAACGAATTTGTATACCTTGGCAGCAGAGTAGTAGAAAATGGAGACAGCACAGAGGACATCAACAGCAGACTTACTAAAGCAAACCAGGCTTTTGCAATGCTGCAGAATATATGGAAATCAAATAAATTAAGCATAAATATGAAAATCAGGATATTTAAGAGTAATGTTCTAAGTGTACTACTCTATGGAAGTGAATGCTGGAAAATCACCAAAACCATAGAAAACAAGTTGAATTCTTTCCAGACTAAATGTTTACGTAGAATTTAAAAAATATTTTGGCCAAACACCATAAGAAATAACATCTTATTGGCAGAAATGCAGATGAAACCACTGACAACAATTATTGAGGAAAGACGATGGCGATGGTTGGGACATGTACTCCGAATGACTGACAACTCACTACCAAAAATAGCACTAAGATGGACACCACAGGGGAGCAGAAGTAAGGGTAGACCAAAAGAGACATGGAGAAGAACAACAGAAAGGATGTTGAGCAATAGAGGGCTCACCTGGGCAAGAGCAGAAAAAAAGGCGAAAGACAGGCATTTGTGGAAAACCCTTGCGGAAGCCCCATGTGCCCTGGGCACTTAAGGTTCAGAGAGAGAGAGAGAGATATTGTCATCTTGTGGCACTTTCCCCGGGAAGGTTGGCAGCAGTGGCCCTCAGAGTTGGTCCCTCCTTTGTTTTCACAGTGCGCAGGCTCAGTCTAGTCCATTAAAAAAAAATGTCCAACAATCTGTATCATGATTGTTGTCCAACAATCTGTATCATGATTGTTGTCCAACAATCTGTATCGTTGTCGTCCTCTTTTGCTCTTTTTCTTTTATATATGTTTCCCTGTTATATGGTTTTCATGTCTCTGTTATGACCCATGCTATGACCGAACAACTGTGCTGTCTGGTCTTATGTTTTCCTTTATTTCTCTTTCAGTTTCAGGTGATTTTGCACTTTGTTTTCTTTTCTCTCCATGAAATTCGTCATATTCTTCTGCACACCCTACACTTTAAGAGCCTATGGTTTCTTTCCTTACACTTCACAGGAAGATGTCCATTCATTTATCCCGACTATTCAACCCTACATGTATGTGTCATTTTTCTCTACTTTCAAAACATACGTACCATATTAATTTCCAGTCCTTGCGCATCCAGATCAGAAAGATGTATTACGTTGCCTACACAAAGCAGGTGAATGTGTTTTGCAACCTGTCTCTTTATCAGTTGTGGTTTGTGTTTTAGGCCTAGTGGACCCAGACTAGAAGTATGACTCGTGTTCTGAACATTTCTTTGCGTCAAAACTCTTGATTTGTGCTTTGACCATTTCTGTGCATCAAAACTACGTCAACGATTTGTGGTGTGACCATTTCTATGCATCAAAACTATATGTATTTTCTTGTCCCATATCCTTTCCCCCGTCACGGGAATATACAAGTATATATATCTAACATTTTGTCTAGTATTTGTGTGCATGTGTTTGTTGAATGGTAACAGTGCATATTTTAAAGACACAGGTAAAAGCAAGGTAGTCAAATTCATAACTGGTAGGAATATCACAGCCGTGGATGGCCGGGCCACGGAATCAGTTACCGTACTGGTTGCTGACTCTGCTCTAAGGTTACTGTACTGGTTGCTGACTCTGCTCTAAGGTTACTGTACTGGTTGCTGACTCTGCTCTAAGGTTACTGTACTGGTTGCTGACTCTGCTCTAAGGTTACTGTACTGGTTGCTGACTCTGCTCTAAGGTTACTGTACTGGTTGCTGACTCTGCTCTAAGGTTACTGTACTGGTTGCTGACTCTGCTCTAAGGTTACTGTACTGGTTGCTGACTCTGCCCTAAGGTTGCTGACTGCTCCAAGGTTACCGTACTGGTTGCTGACTTTGCTCTAAGGTTACTCTACTGGTTACTGACTCTGTCTAAGGTTATTATACTGGTTGCTAACTCTAAGGATGGTCTTCTTATCTGCTAGATATGATTACCACAGTGAGACGATACTGACATAACATAACAATCACAGAACAACAGCTGCAACAAAATCATGAACTGATATACACCGTTCAAGTTCGACAACTCGCATCACTACGAAGAACAATAAACTGAACAACATCGAGACATTTAATGTGTGCATCATGATAGTGATGAGTTAGTGAATCATGGATAAGTCAAGTAACTTAAAATGATCGTAACGAATTCATCCTTGCAAATCTTGATGGCTGAAATGAACACTATCCACCCGAGCCATCCAGTTAACCAAAACTTCGTTAGAGGAAGACATGTCCAAAAATCCTTACTACTCGATACGTAAAATGGTTACATGTTTACTGGAACATAAAAGAAAAATACTTCAGCCATCTGCTGGGTTCATGTGCTGCACGCTTTCTCTCTCTTTTCCGTTAGTCTCTCAGTCGGAAGTGAAGACGCTGTCCAATTAGGCAATCAGCGACCCATAGCTGATACGCTAGCATCAGGGTTAGCGAACCACTTCTCCGTTGGTACCCCTTGTAACTGGCCTAGCCTGGCTAACGTGGCAGGGATCGCCAAAGTCTCTATGGTGATGGAATCTGCTACAGAAGCATTGCACCCCCCCCCCCCCTCTCCTTTTCCACGCTTTATAGCTGTATTCCGAGACTGAAAAAATAGCTGCTGTAGCCCAAGAACTCCACGGCATCTGCTGCAGAAAACATCAGTTCGCATTTACAGAGAGATAAGACAAGACAAGTCTCCCAGTCTCACATATCTGTACTCTCCACTCAGAGATCGGGCATTCGCGTTCTAATCATTTGCACGGAGTATCTGAGTTTCTTAGGTTACGGGGACATAACTTTAAACTCCAGCCAAAATATAAACACTGGATCAAGGGCGTTGTTGCAATCGCATATGTGAGGTTGGACGGTCAACGCATACTGTTAGAAGCTGACCGTCGTCCATTGCCATGAACTACAGAGGTTGCACATGCTGATGCTGATGATGATGTACAAAAGAATGAACAAGAGATAAAAGGGGTAGGGGACGATGTTCTATATATCCTCTCCATTACGTAAGTTTATATATTGATCCCACGAAGCAATAATTACTTTTCTTGATGCAAATTTGTGTTGTTCCAGCTTACTTTTAATATAATTTTGGACTGTATGGTATAGCTTACTTTTGAAATAACTTTGGACTGTATAGTATAACCTTGTTACAGAAAAATGTGTCACCTTTAGGAAGAATGAAACAAAGTAATGTGAAACTATGCCATATTTCTGTTTGGAGGAAAAAAAAAAAAAGACATCAAAAGAAATGTGAAACCATCTTTTGTCATTACATACGAAGGGAGGGAACTGTTGAAAGAGTACAGAGTAGAAGCTGGACTTCTACTAGACCCAGTGCTGTGAAAGAAAGATTCAACAAACCTGTACATGAATAGATAATAGTCTGGCAAGAAATATTCACAGCATTTTTTAAAAATATATTTAAGAGGAGAGACGATAAGCTGAAAACCTTGGAGTGAAACATTTTTAGCTAAAAAAAAAAAATTTGAACAGAATGACGAAAATGGTCACTATTTCACTGGGGGGCGGGGGGGGGGGGGGGGTGAGGAACACCGCTGACACAGTAATAAAGAAAGAAGGGAATGGGAATTAAATGCAGTAAGGACGAGAGTTCAACTTTTCAATTACATTGCTGTACCACAGCACTGTACAGTTCAAATGATGACGTAATAGGTCACCTTCACGCGTACAGTTGGATGTACACGTCTCTAGTCCTCTCCCCCCCCCCCCACATCACACAATTTCTCGAGGCCCCCCCCTTCCTCCCCACCCCCACACATCACACAATTTCTCGAGGCCCCCCCCCTTCCTCCCCCGCACATCACACAATTTCTCGAGGCCCCCCCGTTCCTCCCCCCCCACACATCACACAATTTCTCGAGGCCCCCCCCCTTCCTCCTCCCACACATCACACAATTTCTCGAGGCCCCGCTTCCTCCCCCCCCCCCCTCACACATCACACAATTTCTCGAGGCCCCCTTCCTCCCCCCCCCCCCCCCACACATCACAAAGCTTCTCGAGGCTCCCCCTTCGCTCCCCACACATCACACAATTTCTCGAGGCCCCCCCCCACACACACACACATCACACAATTTCTCGAGGCCCGGTGACTGGCTCGCTGCCTTCGCTGAGGCGTTCCAGTGTCAGAAATAATCAATGGCGACTGGCCTGATTTGTTTCCTGTTTTCCGTGTCCTAAACTGGGGCCTGCGTTGCCGTTGTTTGTTGAGTATCACGTGTGATGTGTTTGTTTAGTATCACGTGTGATGTGTTTGTTTAAGTATCACATGTGAGAACACACGTAGGACGGCTTAGTCAGTCAGGCAGGCACTGATTTAGTGCTTTAGTAATAAACAAAAGGAGAATCAGTGAATTCATTCTATGCACTACATGGATTCATTTTCAAGATCATCGCATGCGCATTTCGAGGAAGTAAATGAATATTCTCTCAGAAAATACGAGAAAGTTTTAAAGTTTTCAAGGCCGGCCCTAGGAATTTGCCTCGTCGTTCAGTAGCATCCTTTGCCCGCCAATGTGTCAAATAATACTTAACATTTTAAAAGTCATTTTTGTGTGTTAAGTAACATTTTACAAAATGAGAGACTATTAAAAGAAATAAATACAGATACATTGCTTACATCATCGTATTAATGGTCATCACATGTAGAACAAAGAATTGTTAAACTACAAAATTTAACAATGGTATATTTTTAGCTAAGATTATTCAATTCAAATAATGTTTAATATATTTAATAATATTCAAGTAATATCCACCCTCATTTATGCACGGGAAAGCTGGAAAACAACTAAAGAAATAAATATAATTTCAAATTAGACTGTTCTGAAAACAAATGCCTAAGGAAAATAGTCGGTTTAAAGTGGAACGAGTTCAAGAACACCACAGAGATAAGGCAGATGAGCAAACAACAACCTTTCTCATGGGTAATCAGAAAAAGGAGTTGGACATACGCGTATGTCGGTCACCTGATGAGAAGAAACAGAGAATCCCCAAACAAGCTATCAAGTGGAACCCAACAGGCCAAAGAAAAAAGATCGACCAGTGAAACTATAAACAGGACATTGTTAAGAGAGCCCAAATTATTCATCATCATCATCATCATCATCATGTGCCGTGCCGACTGGTGTTGGCTATTATGCTTCTCCAGAGTACACGATCCTTCATGCAGGCCATCAGCTCAGTTGGTGATCTTCTCTCACACCATCCCGTCAGACTGTCCAGTATCATTTCTCTTGGTCTTCCTCTTGATCTTCCATCTTCTTCAAATTAGTGGGCATAAAATCCCTTGATGGGGTTGAAACGCTCGCCGAAAACAGAAAGACTCGGCGAATTACAATGCGAGCCATAAGTGACGTTTAACGACACAGGGAGGCTGTAAGATATTATTAGCTAACATGTCTTCACGTTACTTGCACTTCTATTGTGTCCTTTACACATTTTGATCTTTAAAAAGAAACTTCCCTGGCTTTCACATTCGCAAAATCAGAAATGAGGTCAGTGTAGTGTCATTTCTGACTGAGATCGACCAACGGAAAGTCCTTCCAATCGATTTTCGACCCCCCCCCCCCCTTTCCCAGATAAAAAAAAAGACTGCAGCACTGAGCAAATTTATTTCATTCTTAAACAAACAAACGAGCAAACAAACAAACAAGACTGAAAGTTTTTTGCTGTCACTTTTTGCTTCTCAGTTATCGCTGGCGTTTCTGAATAAGAGTTGCTCGGGGCGAATCGATTTGTTTAATCTCATAACTAAACTTCGGTCTCTGCCATGGCCATTGTTTTCCTCAAATTCGCCAGGGTACACCATAATAAACAATTATGATTAACACTTAGTTGTTCTGGTTTTAGTAGTATAGGAGGGCATGTATCCCCCGTATTGGGGAGCCTCCCCAAAACAAGATGTCGGCTATAGCGTATAGAGGAAAATATAATCAATACGACGCCACCGCCGTTGCTAGGGGCATGACGTCACATGACCAGTAGATCAATTATATCCGGCGGGACGGTTCGGTAATTTTCCAATGTCACATGACCACTAGATCAATAATTGGTATTTTAAAAAACCACATAAAACGTAAGGCGTAATAATAGGTTTTAATGTGTATATCACAACAAATATTTACAACTGTATCACAGGGGGCCATCAAAACTATGTTTAGTGACGTTGTCCGCGTCACTAAATGTCTAGTGGAGAGGTGCTTACGTTGTCTGCGTGTACTATTCTCTTAATGTAAAAGTATGAAAGCGAGTCTCTGTGCTGCGTGTAAGTATATACCGTCCCTTTTAATGTTCTAAACCATACGTTTGTCCCACCCCTAGCCCGTTTTGCGGTGAGTACCTCTATGAAAGTGTCCCGGTCGAGTTCGTTTTGTCGTTTGTTTAGTCCCTTTGTCGATGTTTTGGAGTAATTTCCAAAACAGTGGTAAGTCTTACTGCATAAGCTAACCATACCGTCGCCCTCGTATTCTAACTTGAACAGTCCGGGAGTTCGCTTCTAGAATAATTGTCTGTCCTTACATGTCGCGCAGTCTGGTCGGGAAAAGCTAGAAATAAAGGCGGACCGATGTTCAGCACAGACTTCGGAGGGGAACCACTGGTCATATACTTCGTAAAACTCTTGTCGGAGGTTGGGTCTAACTACGTCTCTAAGGTCAGGGGCACTGAGGGCTAAGTATAAGCTGTCCGTGTCCATCTCGCACAATGCAAAATCAGACCTGTCAACGAACTTATCTAAGAAATCGTAGTAAAACTCCAACATCCTAAGTTTTGCGTACTGATATACGAAAAAGCCTATCTGCACGGGTAAATCCCACCTGCATTCATTTTTCACCTTCTCTACCTCCCATAGATCGTCCGTTACGTAATCTAATTTTTTAAAGTTGGGGCTGTTTATAAATTTACCCGTCTTATCACCTTTACAATAAGTCACTGCTACCTGTTTTGCTTTATTTGTTAGAGTTTTTCCGTAGGCCGCGTTCCCCAATAGCTTCATCATCTCTGCTCTTATCGAACAAGATTCGTCCTTGTCGCCGTCTCGTCGCGCGTTAGAGACCGTATCCCCAAACGCTTTAAAACAAGTCTTGGGTTTGTACTCGACTATCTGATATACTTTCGTAACTACCAGGCCGTGTGCCAAGTACCATCTCAATAAAGGTGTCGCCAACAAGATTTTCTCTCCCTTGTAACTGGCTATTAACGTTCGTTGGGGCCCTGTCAGTAAGTTATGGTCTTGGGCGTAATTGCGCATGACATCACCTATATCGTCTCTGCTAACTTCTACATTCTTGAATATGGGAGTCATCTCCGAGAAATACGTCTTTAGGGACTTGGGGACCTCTATGTCGCACTCTACCAGACCGAAGCAAGTTTCGTCCCGAACTGCGTCGAGTATCTGTTGTTCCGTGGGGGGTTTACGGAAGGGACTTGTCTGAGGGAATTTCGCACTGACAAACTGTCTGATGGTCGGATCAGTTTTCTTTAGAAGCTGCCACTGACATTCCCACATTTCGACTACGTGAATGCTACAGTCGTTAACTAAATAGTCGCGTATTTCCTGGGTCTTTTGTAAAGGTCTTCTAAGGGTTTTCCGTTCACGGGGTTGGTCGTCATGTCTTTTGTAATGGGACAGTTGGGGTGTCCGTGAAATAAACAACCGTGGAACTGGTAGGCTGTTCTCGTCGTCTTGTCCCATCCGTCGACACTAATTTTCCCCAACTTCATCTCTTTTCCGTTATACTGCGTTTTTAAATGTATGTTTTTTGTTTGCGCTACCCATGCTAAGTATTCCCTACTCTGCTTCGTGTACATGCTAACTCTGTGAATCTTAAACTCGTCGTCATGTCCTCTAATTGTGGGAAAGTCCGTTGGCATTTGCTGCATCAGTGCCCAGAGGTATAAAGCGTTAGCATCGTATCCCTTGATCCCTTGCACGACTTTACCCCCTCTAATATACGTTTGACCTTTCTCGTGATGCCTGTGAAAAATTATGGACGGACCACCCACAATATTGTTCCTAATGGTTGTATGCAGCGCCTGTTCCCGTTTTGAACATAAGCTAAAGGACACGTCTGGGGGAAGTGATTTAAACAAATATTTCAAAATCACCCCGGGGACCGAAATCGCGTCTTTAAACATGTCTACTCCTAACTTTTTATAAAACTCAACTTGTTGATCTAATGCTAACAAGAAGGGACCTACGTCTTTGTTGTTGTACCACACTAAGAAATCTCTAAGAGTGGACATACCTGTAGCAACCCATACTTTCTGACACTCAGCGTATTCTGCCTCCGTCACGTTACAATTTTTCAATTTCGAAAAAAAAGCCGAATGAGGGGGGAGTTCCGTCTCTTTCAATTTTTCTAAGCCTGTGATGTATCATAACAGAAAACCCCCTTCGTCTCTTTAATTTTATAAGCCGCGAGATACTTGCTATAGCTAAAGCCTGGTGCCAAGTAGTTACATATGTCTAAAAATTTTAATTTTTCGGTCGCGAGACACATGTAATCATTATTCCTTTTGACTATGAATTTAAAGGGACCTGGCCCTTCCCCGGTGTTAACTTCGTTATCATCAACGTCAGTGTCATCGGCAGACTTTTTTTGGTTCTTAATGAAATAAGACACCAAGTAAGGCTTTATGACGTTAACGTCATACTTGCCTGAGTTGAACCCGATAACAGGGAGTTCATGTAAATAGTCGCACAATCTTTTCATTAGCTCTTCCTTATCCTCCAGTTGGTCAAACACCGGTTTAAATTTACGATATAAAATATCGTAGGCTTCGTCCGAGATACGCCCGAGATAAGCGAGCATATCGTCAACCAGCTTCTGAGGGTCCCCTTCTGTAACAAAACAGACAGGCTTCTCGTACCCGGGAACGTTCGAAGCCACCGAACACGAAAGAGGTACGTGTCGGGCCGTAAACTTGGTCATGTTAGTGCCCGGTGTATCTGCTCCTTCAAAATAAGATTCGTAGTCAAAAGTGGCCCTGTACGGATAAACAAAGGTAGTATCTACTTCTATGCCCAGATCCGCGATCACTTCCCACACAGTTGCCGGAGGATTGTACATCCCGCCCGTATACACATCTTTAGTAACCCCACCCTTACAAATTTTAGAATGTCTTTCCATCCTCTCAAATAAGTGCCAAAGTTTCCCACATTTGTCACAAGCTATCGCGTTGGTCGCCTTATCTATATTTTTAATAAACATGAAATGGTTTTCAAAAATTAACAGGCGCAAAGTGTCTTTACAACAATTACTACCACGCAAAACCGGGACTAGGACCTCGTTAGCAAACTCGAAAATGTCAATATTAATTTTGAAGCATTTCTCTAGGTCCGCCATTTCGAATAACTGTACTCCAGAGAAATTATCTAGTGAAGGTAACCTTTTATATTTCTGCCACTGACGTGCGAGTTGTCGTGTCTGCACCCTATTGTCCTCTAGGTTAGGGTTTCTAAAGACGGCTAAACAGCGGTCTTCGGTCCTACGCTGCCTTTTGGTGGCTACAGGTATGTGGGCTGAAAAAAATTTTTTATCGGCTTGTGAATTAGTCAAACTTTCCAGGCGGCTAAATTCAGCTAGGATTTGGGGCTTCAGCTCCATCAACTGTTCACACTCGACTCTATTCAGTGACAGGCCGCCTTGTGTTGGAAATTTCAAATCTGACTCTCCGAAGAAACGGCGCAAATGCAGTATTGGAGTACCTTTATACAATGAGACAGACGCGACTTTTAATCCCCCACCAAGAGGTTTATTCATCTCTCCTGATGGGGATACGTATATCCAGTTTGTGGGAACTGTAGTCATCTCGATACGAGCCGCGCGGAATACGAATGTGTGACCGTGAGCATATATATATACCTAGGTAGCTCTTATGACGTAATGTCTATTTTTAGACGACATGTCTAGACTTGTTTATCCAAGGTCTCAGTAATCGCCATACGAGGCGATCGTTAACGTGTTGTCTCGTAGTAAACGGAGCTAAAACTCGACGCATGCTCCCACCGCGACATTTATTAAAATAAAATATATAACGAACAGACCACAAGTACTACTAAGAATGTCTTGTAGAGAACGCGGGTTGTAGATACACGGTCTGTCAGAGTTACGTTCTATGAACTGTACGATGTCCGCGTGGAAAGGAGGAAGACCGAAGGAGTCAAAATATTCAAAGCTGCCTACGCCGTTGTAATATAGACCGATCCAATGCGATCCCGGTCTCCAGCTTGGATCAACGTTCACGACAAACGCCGCTGCCTTGTAACGATTGATACGAGGGGGTAGTTGATCGCGCGCCAAAACTTTGACTCCCGATCGCCGAACAAAAATGTCAGTTAAAAGTATCTCGAGTATTTCTTGAGTATTCATTACGAAGCGTAGTCTGCTATGACTTGACGGGTCTTCGATATTTCCAAGATTGAGTCGTTTTCAGCGTAGATGATTACTTGAAGGAGTTCGGGTGTAGCTGTGGAGAATTTAAGTTGAACTGACATTGGTCCAGATCTAGCCATCTCGAACTGGTCACCGTCCAGCAGACTTGGGCTCAAATCAAAGGCGTACAGATTGTACCCGTTTTTAAACTGTCTGTAGTCGATGGCGTTGCCCGCGTCTTTACCGATTAAACTCATAGCTAGATTAGTCCCGAAAAAAGCTCTCACGTATTGATTGTGTTCGTAGTCCATGGTGAGCGGTTTACCGGTGACTGGTCTTCCGTCTACAGTCACGTTCAGATATGTTAGAGCGCTGTTTTGGAAATTAAAAGGATTGGTCCTGTACGAACCGTTAAAGGCAGTAGCGTTAATTAGTCCGACCACAACACGAGTAGGCGTTTGGCTTAGGAACAAATTGTTTTGTATGTGCGAGAGCATACCTTTGGGGATCGAAAATATCTTTATGGTAATGCGTTTTATCGGGTATTTGGCGTTTCCTTTCATTAAGGCTTTCTCGTGGGCTAGAGATATCGCCAGATTTAATTTGGCTTTACGAATCACAAGGACGGCGTGCGTTATTACGGATTTATAACTGCCGACCGGATCGTTAGCTATGATGTTGAACACGTCTTTCGAGGGTGTAAGTTTGATTTTTACATCCACGCCGTTCAGCATGTAACGATCCTGGACAAAAATATCCGAGTGCAGTCGACCCATCATGTCGAGTTCTTTACTAGCGCTGGCTAACTTGCGCCGAATTTTTAGTCCGCCGTTCATGTCGCCTTGAGTCTCGTCGATATGGTTTGATGTATCGCTGTAAAAAAGAGCAGCTGTTAGGTGACCTTTTTTCGCTTCTTCGCCGTAATTTAACGTGGCTTCTATGTACGCTCTATACGGATACGTATTTTGGCTGGGCGTGATCAGTGTATCGTTGAGGGACACATCCACCTGGGAGAATAAAGAGTGCAAAAAATAATTGACGGGGGTCACCTCCACATCGGCGGGTAGGTTGCTGCCGTCCGCTAACGTGACCTTGGCTCGCACGTGCAGAAAGGTATTAAACAGGTCTAAGTACTCCTCACTGTTTCCGGAAATCGCAAATTCTATAGGAGTCCCCTGTGATATGGACGCTAAGGGGTGAATTTCGACAAACTGACCCTCTTCCACTGCTGTTTGCGTCGGTGGCACGCTAAACAGATCTAGTCCAGAATGCAGACATTCGCACGAGTTGGGGTGAAGGAGAGTCATCCTTAGGCAAAGATATCCGAGTAAGTCTTGGCCTTCTTGTGAACCCGACGACGTCCGACTGACCGTTTTATCCTTTTAATTAACGGTTCGCCGGGAGGGGCGGCCTTTCTCCTAATGCCGCTACCCGATTGGTTGCCCGCGATGTGGTGGACCGCACCCTGGAGTAGACGCTGTCCCGCCTCTTTAGCGTGTTCTTTAAATGATTCACCGACATTTTTTCCAGCTAGCGCGTCTTGGGCGACTTGTAACCCGTACCAATACCTTCTCTTAAAAGAGCTTTACCACCCGTCTTCAACCACGGGAGAATCGTTCTCCCTAGACCACTAAAAAGAACTGCCGAGTCCACGACCGCGTTGACTTTACCGCTGACAAAAACCGGAAGTCCGTGCCCAGCCTGATTGCAGTAAAAGTCTTCGTATATTTTTGCATTTCTGCGTAACGGAACGTGTCTAACCATTTTCTATTCGAAATCTAAATGTCTCCTGGTTCGAAAATGTAACGTCAGCACCGAAGTCCCGCGCTTGAATGGGATCGTTTTTCCCCTGTCGGTGGTTAAAAGCACTTCCACCGTGTCAAAAGAGAATCTACTCAACGGGACGTAGTGCGCTTTATCGTAGACGCGAAACACCGGCGTCGAGCCCCTGTCCATTATAGGTATAGCACGTAACAAGGGAACCATTACATCGCCGACTGGTCTGGAGGCTACGAGATCGCAGTAAACGAAAACGTTTCTTAAGTCGCTGTCCATTTTTACCCCGGGTTCCCCCTCTACTACAGAGGTTTCCACTTCACTTGCGTGCGACGCGGGGAGTCTGAGGAGGTCTGTTAACATATCACTTATTATAACTTCACAACCCTCTTCGTTTAGGTTGAACGAGACCTTATTCGTTGCCCGTTCCCACAAGAACCGGACAGGCATCGGACCTCCTTTCGTCATTACTAACACCTGATTATTCAGCTGATTGAGAACTAAGTCGGGTGAAGCGTACAGACCCGGCGGAACCTTCCATAATGCGGGTGGTTTACCTTTACCGGGAAGGTATTGTATCCAAGCTTCGCCCTCTAGAACGTTAAAATAAGTATTGGGTATTTGAACTTCGACCAGGCCAACTTCGTATTGCTGACTCAGGTCGAATGTTTGCGGCAGTTTTACGAAAAAGTGACCAGCGTGGTTATCGGGATATACGTTCTCGGATGCGTTGCTAGGTAGCGTCACGTAAAAACTCATTTTAGCTTCGGATTCGGCAACATGTAACCTAGACAGCTAGACAATAGGACGATCCAGAGCTTTCCTTCGTGTTCGTCACCACCTCCGCGCGTTAGATTGAATAACGACACTCCGATGACGACGTATATAATCAACATCTGACAGATGAAGACGACCCCGGGAGGCGGAAGTAGTTTACCGAACCAGCGCGAGACGCCCTCTCCTTCAAACGTTTCCACGTTTTCCGCTTCACCCATCGTATCTGGATATGTGACCGGTGGGTATCCAGCTGTTGAATGTTTCGGGATAACCGAACCACTTGACTAAATACTCTTTAGCCCCGCCTACATTTCGTTCTCGCTTTATACTTTCAATCCGATACACTTGTTTGTCACCAACTTTTTGGACCTCTTCGGAATAAAACGACCCTTTGAGTTCTTCGCCTGTGTAGTCTTTAAGTCTGTACGTTATCGGAGTTGTCTTGTTTACCCGACTGATTGTAAACAATTCTTCGGTCCAAGCGGGGTATACCCCTTTTTAAACGGTTGTTTGGCTTGAGCTATTCTAACTATATCCCCTTCTATAAACTGCGGTTTCCTAGGTAAAACTTGGGACGAATATAGCGTATTCCATACTTCCTCCTGATTACTCATGTTAACCTCTACCGGAGCCATACGAATGCTCCTGTGATACGAGTAATTGTAGTTTTTGACCAAGCGTTGTAACACGTGTATATAGCGAAAGCGGTTTGTTTTGGTAAAGTATCGCCACATCTTTTCTTTTAGGGTACGGTTGAAACGCTCCACTATGGAAGCTTTCACGTCCTCGTTCTCAGTGGTAAAGAAATGCACGTTTTCAGTTTTAAGAAACTTCAGGAAGGTCTTGTTGACAAATTCCGAACCTTTGTCCGTTTGAAAATTTATCGGTTTGCGCTCGGAGAAAATTTGACGGACCGCTTTAGCTAGGTTTTTCCCAGTCTTTGCTTTGATAGCGATAGCCCAAGCGTATTTACTAAACACGTCTATACACGTCACCAAATAGGTGAATCCGTCGTTGTGGTTTCCTAACTGTTTCAGATCTATCAGATCGGCTTGAAATTGTTGATTTAGACCACCTGTTAAGGTCGCACGCCTCTTAAATTGGCGTCGGACTGGTTTATTGAGAGTATAGGTGTCTTGATGACGTAGCCATTCTTTAGTTTCTTTAGCGTTAATTCTCGTATTACGGTGAAGGGCGGTTGCACCAGCATACGCTCCAGGCCGACTCGGGTCGTAATAATGTTTTTTTATGGCCATTTATCCCACTTTTTTGGGGTCGGGATTTTCGAATTTTTTTTTCCGGAGATAATACGACGCTGGTTCGACATCTGGCTTCAACTGAT
This sequence comes from Achatina immaculata, assembly GCA_009760885.1. NCBI lineage: Eukaryota > Metazoa > Mollusca > Gastropoda > Stylommatophora > Achatinidae > Lissachatina > Lissachatina immaculata. Next base: position 30,740,470 of record CM019702.1, read on the forward strand.
GACCCAAGGGTTTTTCTTCGTCTTTAAGTATCGGCGCCACAGGTTGGGGGTCGCTAGGTTGGAGTGGTTGCTTGACATCCACGAAACCTAGTGGCTTTTGTCTATACTGCTCGAGACGCCCCAAATACCGCTGCAACGTTTGTTGGTATACTCTGGCTTTATCGCGGGGCTCCAAATCTTCCATTTCCATAATCTGCTGCATTCGACTGTCCAAATCTCTTAAGCTATCGCTGACCGGCTCTGGTGGTAGATATTGTCTAGTAGACTCTAACAGACGAGGGTCTACCAAAATAATTTTCTTCGCCATGGTTAAACGCCTAGAATTCCTGTCAGAACTTTTACGATAGGCCCCAAGAGCGCGCCTATGAAACCACCTCGTTGTAAGATCTCTTTACGCCGTTTGTTGGACGTCTTCTTTAGGACAAGCTCTCTCAAGTTGTGTTTGTACCAACGTAACTGTCTCTTCTGAGCCACCGTGACCGGGACATTGCCTTTTAATATATTATGGCAGCATTCGCAAAGCGTGGTTACTAGTTCTGGCGACGCCGTTTTCATTATAGCTTTGACCGCCGCCGGGTTAGCCCTGCTTAGGAATTGTAACATTTCGCCGTGACGTTTCACCTTGGTTGCCATGTTATTTGGGAACGTAGACCACTTGTTTCCCTTCGCTAAAAATGTTCGTCCGTATTCTCAAGTGATCTGGTGTTTCCTGACGGAGGTCGAGTAGCAAATAACCGTGTGGGGCGGAAGTAGCATCTTTAAAAGCTTCCTGTACGTACGACACCTTCCCTGGATACATTTGCTTGGCCAAATTGGTAATCTGCGAACCGTCTCGCGGGTTTTTGAAAAGTACTATGTAATGCGAATTGAGACTTATGGTCCTGAGCTCCTTATTTCTGTCGAAAATATTTTGACGTTGCGGTGGTGGCCGCCTTTAGTAAATAGTTTTGTGACTCTGGCATCCGTTTCGGACATTAGGTCATCGAGGACAAGCAAACGCCGTTTCTCACCTCGCCATTGCTCCATGTCGGGAAGGCCTTCGTTAAAAATCACCCCTCTCATTTCTTCGTAGACTGGTTGCCATTCGCCGTATGACCATATAATTTCTTCTGGGACGGGATCTACCATGTTATGCATATTGTCCAAAAACTTTCGCACGAACACGGTCTTACCACTTCCTGTGGGACCAGCGACAAGAGCCGTAAAGGGATGGCGCCACCGTGGATCCATTGTTGATAATGACGTAATCCACGTCAGAGCTCTTCTTATATATTTTTCAGTTAAATAATTTTAGTCAACATAAAGTATAAAATACCACCCCTGATTTCATCTAACAATACCTTGTTATACGGATACTAACCCCTACGAAGTATACAGACCTATAAAATGCTACCCCCAACTACTTTAGAACCCCTTATTTCGTCCAACAGTACCCCTACGGAGTACATAACGCCTCCTGACTTTACACGGCTTGATTAAAATCTTAAAACTTATGGTCATATATAAAAACGGCACATGATAACGATGGCAAAGTTAAGACCTTTGACGGAACCCACGAAAATATACACCGCACCAAGTAAAATCTAATAACTACTATTGTAAAATGACCATAGGTCAAAAAGTAGGTTGAAAACCTTTTCACAGCGATATTGAACATTTTCTCCTGAGCGTCGCGCGCCGAACCGTCCCGCCGGATATAATTACCCAACGCGACGCAAAAAGATTGATCTACTGGTCATGTGACGTCATGCCCCTAGCAACGGCGGTGGCGTCGTATTGATTATATTTTCCTCTATACGCTATAGCCGACATCTTGTTTTGGGGAGGCTCCCCAATACGGGGGATACACGCCCTCCTATACTACTGGTTTTATGGTCTTCTATTCTCTTCATCAATTTATTATACATCTGCGCCCTATTATTCTCGTACTTTCTTCAATGGAGGTCTCTTCTGGTTCGTTGTTGTAGCATGCGAGCGCTGTCAGTAATAAATGAAAATGTGATTTAAAATTATTTACTTTTCTATTCTCTTTCAATTTTTGCTACTTGAACCCACTTTTCTCATTTTTATTAGCGCCCGCGCCCTCCCCCACCCCCAATTTAAAACAAATTTGCCGCCCCTTGCAAATGCACGTGTCACACTTTCGGTATAGCCAGTTCTGAGCTTGATATGTAGTAACTTTTCTAGATCTGAAGGTTTTGTAAAATCACTGATATCTTTGTCGCTGGACATTCAAAATATTTCTTGAAATTACGAAGTAAGCCAGTTTGACAGGACTAGCTACACCTGTAGTAACTGTATGGTCTAGGGAGGGGTTTGTACCCCTCGGGGCTGGGGCCGTTGAAAGGGCCGGGAAGCCATATTTTCTCCTTTTTTCTCATTAGATACAAAATTTACTGTTTCGATAGGGGGCTAGATAGTAACTGTGAAGAAATGGGCACACATACCCGTCTAACATTCGGTCCTTTATCACTCAACTTTCGTTCTTACAGTCATTCAACACCACTCTGCGTTTGTGTGTGTATGTGTGTGTGTGTGTGTGTGTGTGTGAGAGAGAGAGAGAGAACGAAAGAACAAAATCTACTTTCAAAGAATGAAGAATTGAGGGAAAAACAAAGAAAACTAGAGAAAAGAACCTTGCTCTATGTTTGTCTATGTATACAGAAAATCATTAAAAAAAACTCTGCGCATTTGTAAAATGATACAGAAGATTACATTGTAAGAAATAGATATCCTCATGTCTCAACATTAACCCAACACGTACTGCACAGGCGCCTCTCTCTCCCTCTCTCTCTCTCTCTCTCTCTCTCTCTCTCTCTCTGTGTTTGAACCTTAAGTGCCCAAGGCACATGGGGCTTCCGCAAGGGTCCACAAACGCCTGTCCTTTGCTTTCCCCCCCCCACCCCCTCTTGCCCAAGTGAGCCTTCTGTTGCTCAACATCCTCTCTGTTGTTCTTCTCCATGTCTCCTTTGGTCTACCATTACTTCTGTTCCCTGTGGTATCCATCTTAGTGATATTTTTGGTAATGAGTTGTCAGCCATTCGGAGCTCATGTCCCAACCATCGCCAGCTTCTTTCCTCAATAATTGGTGTCAGCAGCTTCATCTGCATTTCTGCCAACAAAATGTTATTTGTTATGGTGTTTGGCCAAAATATTCTTCTAATTCGTCATAAACGTTTAGTCTGCAAAGAATTCAGCTTGTTTTGTATGGTTCTGGTGATTTTCCAGCATTCACTTCCATAAAGTAGTACACTTAAAACGTTACTATTAAATATCCTGATTTTCATCTCCGTGCTTAGTTTTTTTTTTTTTTTTAGATTTCCATATAGTCTGCAGCATTGCAAAAGCCTGGTTTGCACCAGTAAGTCAGGCGTGTCTAATGTTCTGTTATTTCAGCAACTGGACCTATCCCGTAAAATAATCCAAATGAAAGACTTGCATAATTACGGGAGATCACGTATGTAAGACGTAAACATAATGAAACCGAGCCTATACACTTAAAAGCCATGTAAGTTAAATCTTTGTTTACATTATAAAGCTGGCAATCTCGTTCACTTCGAGTACAGGAGTGGGCTGTACTTTAACTATTTCACCCTTGCTCATGCTCTGCCTTAGCAAATTCTGATAGAAAGAAATTGGAAGGAAGTTGCTGTATAATTTTTTTAAAAATATGCATTTGGTTAAAAATGTAAAACTGGAACTGTAATCACAGACTGGCATTCCGGGCATTCCCATATGTATTCCGCCTTCCGTTCCAACACCCACTGAAGTGTGCGCCTGCTGATGGTGCTAGTCACACACAGGTTGTTGGTAATACGTGCTAAAGCACTTCCTTCGTAAAAGTGTATATGGGTTAGAAATGTGCTACTTTTAATTTTAGTGAGATTTTGCCTAAATACAAGTATCACTCTGAGCATTAGTTTCCATTGGCACGCAAGATCTGCCAACCCTACCAGTGTTGTTTTGGAATGAAAGAGTTAACAATATTTTTTTCCGCTCAGCAAAAGAATAATATTTTTAAAAAATGTATTAAACAATAAGAACCGGAAATTAAGATGAAACAAATACCAATAAAACCGATGCTGTTGTTCTGTCTCTCTGGAACGCCCTGAATGACGCTCTAAGTAGCCGACGCTTCTTAATCTTGTTCTGTTCCATGGAAACTGTCAGCATTATGTACTTTACGGTCGGTGGAGTGAAGGCGTTGAAACACAAGGTCTGTGTCGGATGCGTAGTGGATTGCAGCGGTTATTTTTACAGACCTCGGGAGTCAAGTCACCAAGCACGGAATGCTGCAATGCTTCTTTACCAGACTCCACCCCATGGGGACTAAAGCGACCCACGCCATGCCAACCAGGCTTGCCCTGTTACTGGCAGCAACAACGGAGAGATGGGACAAGGTTGTACTCGGATATGGTTCGCCAACCCTGATGGTTCGCCGACTCTAATGGTTCGAAAACCCTGATGCATGCAGTCAGCTTTTAAGGAACAATTTTTTTATAAATAGGAAACTACGAGGTTGTGGTACGGTAAAGTAAGAGAACAAATATTGTAGGATTAAACCTCGAAAAAATCGTAGACAAAGCACTTTAGTGAGACGTGAGAGAAATAAAAATCACAAGAGAATTATCTGGGATTCGAACACGGACTCCGGTAGGAGAGCAGCCGTCTAGCCACGAGAGAACAGTGTACTATCGTTGTTCGAATCCCAGCGAATTCTCTTGTGATTTTTCTTTCTCTCACGTCTCACTAAAGTGCTTTGTCTACGATTTTTTCGAGGTTTAATCCTACAATATTTGTTCTCTTACTTTGCAGTCAGCTTTTGGTCGCTGACCGCTGTTTCACCCTGCATATATACCCCGCAGAAGATGTGATGCTATGAAGATCAAACACAAACTACGAGGCTGAAAAAAGTAGCTGCCATAACCCACACCTACTCCTATACGATGCTGTTCCTCAGCTGCAAAAACCACCAGCTCGCAGTTAGAGGGAGATAGTACAAGTACAAGATGCATAGTATCGAACTGGGTTCAGGTGACTAGCAGAGAGACTCGGAGTGGACTAAAAAAAACGTCTCAGTATACCTGGTCTTCATGAACTAGGCTGTGTAAGGGAAGAGATAAGAACATATTAAACCTTAGCTGATTGGCAACCCTATCATCATCATCATCATCATCATCAGGTGCCGTACCGACTGGCGTTGGCTATTATGCTTCTCCAGGGTACACGATCCTTCATGCAGGCCATCAGCTCAGCTCGGTGATCTCCTCTCACACCATCCCGTCAGACTGTCCAGTATCATTTCTCTTGGTCTTCCTCTTGATCTTCTTCCTTCTATTTTTCCTGTTGTTATAATATTTTCAATGCCCCCTCTTCTCATTGCATGTCCTATGAAAGTACATTGTCTCTCTCTCTTATCTTTTGACAAGGTTTTTTGTCTCTCCAGCTCTTCTCATGCATTCTTCATTAGTTATTTTTGCTGTCCAGGGGATTCGCAACATTCTTCTAATAAACCACATTTCTGCTGCTTCCATTGATTTTTGTGCAGACTTGCCTATTGTCCATGATTCACTTCCATATAACAAGATAGATTCAATATAGCATTTTAGGACTCGTTTTCTAACATTCATTGATAAGGATGTGTTGGATAATATGTTTCTCATTCTCTGAAATGCAGTCTTTGCTTGACCTATTCTGTTCCTAATTTCTGTTATGCATTTCCCATCTGAAGTTATTACTGCTCCAAGGTATTTGAATTTCTGCGCCTGCTGTATGTAGCATAGCCTTGTAAGTAATGATTATAGTTATTATTATTATTATTATTGTTATTATTATTAGTGGAATGATCAGGTATATAGTTAGGAGGGTATTGGGTGGCAGGATGGTGGATCAAACGGCGACAAAGAAGTTATAGTTAGAGGAGCGAGGAACGGATACTCGGTACTTCAAAGACCTGATCAAAGGTAAAACCGTATCGATAGATCTGATAGATCGTGAGAGTGGTCCAGTTCTAGAGGTGCGACTTCGCGCGCACATGCAGTAGCCCAGGGGGAACAATTGACCAGTAGATCAAAGACTGAACAGAGAACGGACTAGGTCCCGAAGCAGATAACATGAAAGAGATGGTGGACTTGTTTAATTGGAGGTAACAATTGGACAGACGGAGATGAAAGCGACTAACGTGTATAGGGGTGTGGCTAACTCTAGGACGCTAGTTGCGACTGGTTTTGGGCAACAAAGGATGACCCAATGACCCAATGACCGATACAACAATTGGAGGCGTGGTCTATGGAACGGAATTTACGAATATAAAAGGAGAGGTAGACAGGTGGAAAAAAGGAAGGCCGGCGGAGAGCAGATGAGGATTCAGGAGGCAGGGGGAGGTGCAGGCAACTGCAGGTAGACAGATTAGGACTCAGCTGCAGGTAGAGAGAGAAGGATTCAGCAAGAGAGATGTAGAGATAGAGACATAGTGTTAGACAGAACCAGTGTATTAAGAGATTGTGTAGTAATTATTACATTGAAACTTCGAGCACCGAGTTTTTGTTATATAGTAAGAAGTATGATATTGTGAGACAGTGAGGTTACGTGCTACAATGATGAAAACAATGAACTGTATATAATATTGCATACTATTCCAAGCGAAGTTGTCAATTATACGTATTGATCATGTTTGACATAATAAAATGATGTCAGTGAAATGTTTTATGAGGCCTCATCTATTGCTATTTATATGAAATCTCGAAGTGTTATGTGAAGAGGAAAGAGAAAGATAGGCTCCAAGGTATTTGAATTTCTGCGCCTGCTGTAGAACAGTTCCGTTTAATTTTATACTGCATGTATAACAAATAATGGCTGCGGGGCAGCTCAGGGATGCGCAAGTCTGAGTGAGTCCCACAAATGGCGCCGTAACCGAGCGGACCTTAGTATAGCATAAGGAACAATTTTTTATAAATAGGAAACTACGAGGTTTTGGTACGGTAAAGTAAGATAACAAATATTGTAAGATTAAACCTCGAAACAATCGTAGACAAAGCACTTTAGTGAGATGTGAGAGAAAGAAAAATCACAAGAGAATTACCTGGGATTCGAACACGAACTCCGGTAGGACGAGCAGCCGTCTAGCCACGAGAGAACAGCGTACTATCGACTTAGCCAACTAGCACCCCAAAAAAGGTGTTTTGTTGACAAAGTCTTTAGTAACTGCTCAGCAGACATGAGAGATCGTGACACCCGGAAAGAAACGAGGTCGTGACACACAGAAATTCCGTAGCTTAGATTCATTCTCTCTAGCAGGTACCAACTAGACAAACATACACACGGTCTCCTGCCATGTCTGGTGCAAACTTGAACAACAATAACAAACGAACGAATACTTATTACATGAAGTTAGTTTCAGGTATAGTTTTAAGGAACAATTTTTTATAAATAGGAAACTACGAGGTTTTATACGGTAAAGTAAGATAACAAATATTGTAAGATTAAACCTCGAAAAAATCGTAGACAAAGCACTTTATGTAATAAGTATTCACTTCATGTAATAAGTATTCGTTCGTTTGTTATTGTTGTTCAAGTTTGCACCAGACATGGCAGGAGACCGTGTGTATGTCTGTCTAGTTGGTACCTGTGTTGGAATATTATATTTGGGCTCTAGATTGATGTGAATTATTATTCAATCTTTTATTTTGTCTGGCCGCCGTCGTAGCGAGTGGTGGAAGGGTGACTACACCATACGTTCACACCTTACATATAAAATAACAGGAATACGAAAACAACAATCCTTTTTATAAAATCACGATTCTTGTATTTACAAAACTCTGATCCATAAGGCATCACAAATCACAAATCCGATGCACATGATGTCCATATAATTTCTAACGGGCATTACTAAAAAATCATAAACAAATACAATTTTCTTGAATAATATGAGTTCAATACTGCTTACAAAGGCGCACAACTAAAATACACACGCCAGCCTCCATCTCTCGGAAACTGACCACCTTCGTCCACGACTGGTCGCTACCTTCGCGAGCTCGACTTATCCCCCTTTATACTTCTCCCTTTTGTCTTATATACCTGGTCATCGCCGGACCGGAAGCCTGGGGATTTTCCATTCACACGTGGCCGTCTCTGGCCAGTGGGATTTCCAATCAAAACCGGGTCACTGCTTGCTTATTTTTTCCCCTCCTTACATACTCCCTCTGGTTTTGTTTACAAAATTTTTGTATGGAATACAATAAATTTTATATATGCATTGTAGTATAGTTACATATCCTGAACTCAAAGTCTTTATGTCCTTCTTTTGGGACCAGCACACATGTTGCTGTAGTTGCGTGTCGTCTTCCTCCGGTTAGGTTGTTGGTGTGTTGGTCTGGCCTATTTTTGTAATTTTGTGTGCCTTGCAGTATTTCTCATATACTGTATTTGGTCGTGTAATGTGGGCAAGGGTGCTACTCATTGTTCGACGCTCTGCTCTGTAGCTCGGTCTTCTGATTCGGCGGATGGTTGGTTTTCATGTACTAGTAAGGATGTACTTGTTCGAGTGGTACTGTCATCGCTGTCTACTGCTACCTGTGGGGTGGATGCGACTTCTTCCTCCGTTATTTCTACCTGCGTACTGTCAGGTTCGGTCTCTGATTCCGACGAGTCTACTACTATCTCATCGTCGGTGTCGTCATCGTTGTTGGGTGCTATACTGAGTGTAGCCTGTCTGCGCTGATTGTTTCTGTCGTCTGTAGGGATATTCCAATCTTGTTTGGCCTTTCTCAAATGGTTTGCGTGGACTCGTTGTATTTTCCCTGTCAGTTGGTTCTTTATTATAAATGATACTGGAGATAACTTTTTTTGAACAAAGAATCCCGTTTTCCATTTGCTGTCGTGTTTTGATGTCATGTGGTGGTTTAATAAGTATACTGGATCACCTATAGAAATGTCCTCAGTTGTGCTTTGTTCATCGTACTTTTGCTTTCGTGCGTCTTTGGTTCTGTTTATGTGGTTTATCACTTGTATAAAAGCCTTATGTTGTTTCATTAGCGTGTGTTCTATAGAATCATTTTCACTGTAGCAGTGTGTTCGTAGTCTCAGGATGGCGTCCAGGGGTAGAATGGGGTGTCTCCCGTACATGAGGAAAAATGGGGAGTATCCTGTTCGTTTAGAAATGTTCATATTCATCGCTTCCACTGCCTGTGTCAAGTACTCGTCCCATTTACTGACCTCCGTGTTTACCAGCTTGGCAACAATATCATTTAGTGTGCGATGCTGTCTCTCGTTTGTCCCGTTGGCTTGAGGATGGTATGGTGTTGTGAAGATATGGTGAATGTTATAGCGTTTCACCATAGTCTGGAATTGTTCTCCGCGAAACTCGGGACCGTTGTCTGTGACTATAGTAATTGGTACTCCATGTCTTGGGACGATATTTTCGATTACCAAGTCAGCTACTGTTTTACTTTGGATGTTTGGCGTTGGAAAACACTCCGTCCATGCGGAATATTCGTCTGTTACATGCACGATGTACTTGTTGCCTGATGTGGTGACTGGATAAGGTCCTGAACAGTCGATACTTAATTTCAGCATGCATGCCGGTGGGGTATCGGATATTTCTAGCGGATTTTTTATAGGTAACAAGTTTCTTGTTTTGCACGTTTGGCACTGCTCTATGTGCTGGTTTACGTCCTCTCTCATGTTCTTCCAATAGTATCCTATTTGTATGGCTTTCAACGTTTTTTCCGTCCCCATATGCCCGTTATTATCGTGGTATTGTGATAACACCTGTTGTTGTAGATGTTGGGGCGTGACGGTTCTCAACCTGTAGTCGTCGTCGTCTTCTTTTACTTTGTATAGCACGTTATTCACTATTCTGAACTTTTCCCTGGTTTTTCTTGGTAATCGGTTGTGCTTCATATCTGCTTTTAATTGTCTTATCTCCTCGTCCAGGTCTTGCTCATCTGCCATGATGGGAGGGGTGGGTAACTGTTCGGTGGGGGCTGGTAGGACTTCGGATATTGGTTGTGGTTGTGGGAAGGGATCGTATATGGGGAAATCGGTTGGCAGAAAGGATGAAGAGTTGATGGTGTTTATTTCAAGCATGTTATCCTGCTTGTTGACAGTTTCTGCTGTCTGGTGATTGTTGTCCTTACACGGTTCTGTTCCTGGCCGAGAAAACTGGTCGGCGAGGTTCCGTGCTCCTGCGATATGACGAATGTCTGTAGTGTAGGCTTGGATGAAATGACTCCATCGTTGTATTTTGAAGTTCTTGTGCTTGGCGTTCATTAGGTTTATAAGTCCGATACTGTCTGTTCGGATGCTTAACTGGCAGTGTAACACATATTTGTGGAGTTTCTGTAACGCGTACACTATGGCGTATGCCTCCTTCTCGTTGATGTGCCATTTGCTTTGTGACTCACTTAGTCTATTTGATAGAAAGTAGATTGGTTTTAGATTTTCCTCTCTCTGTCTTGTGCTGTTGTCTTGTAGCAACACGGCGCTTACTGTTGTTGCTGATGCGTCTGTGTAAAGTATCATCGGTTTATTTAAATCTGGGAATGCGAGCATGGTCTGTCGCATGAGGTCATTTTTTAGTGTGTCGAATGCCCTTTGACATTCTGGCGACCAGGAGAATCGGCTATATTTTCTTGTGAGTGCGATTAAGGGCTCTGCCTTATGGGAAAAATTGTCTATAAACCTTCTGTAGTATGATATTGTTCCTATAAAACTTCGTATTTGTTTTATTGTCCTTGGTGTGACTATCTCTGCCATTGCCTTTACTTTCTCTTTATCTGGTGTGATGCCTTGGCTACTCATGGTAAAGCCTAAATAATTGATTTTGTTCTGTGCGAAGTTGCACTTGGCCATTTTCAACTTGACGTCATGTTGTCTTAGCCTGTCAAACACAGATTGTATGTGTTTGATGTGGTCCTGAATCGATGTCTTAGTAAAAATCAGTATGTCATCTATGTACGCTATGGCGTGGTCTGATAATCCGTACAGTACTTCATCCATTAATGCCATGAATGCTGCTGCAGCGTTTGCGACGCCAAACGGAGTTCTGGTAAACATGAACTTTCCAAAACTGGATGTGAAACTGGTCTTCACTTTAGAGTCCTCTGTTAGGGGTATACTCCAATATCCTGATTTAGCGTCTAGTGTGGTAAAGTATTTTGCGCCGTTGAGCACTGACATAATTTCTTCTACGTTGGGCATCTGGTATGTGATGGGAGTCGTGATTTTGTTTAGTCCTCTAAAATCGCAGCAAAAGCGATGTGTTCCGTCCTTTTTTCTTACTATAACTATCGGTGAGTTCCATTTGGACAGTGGTGCTCGTTCTATGATCTTTGCCTCTAGCATATCCTTAATTGCTTTCTCTATAATGCCTCTGTGTTTGAGTGGCGTAGGGTATGGTTTTGTGTATGCTGGTGGGTTGGATCCAGTGTCTATGTGCAGATGGACGGTATTAGTTCTGCCCAATTCTAAGTCGTTATTTGCGAAAATGTCTTGATTCTTGTCTATTATCGTTTTGATAGCGGCTTCGTGTTCTGGATGTACCTGCATTTCTGTAAGCAGTTGTTGGATTCTATCAGTAGATCTGGTGGTATTTGCGTTGTTCTGAGTTTGTTGTTTAGTTATATTATTTACGTCGAGGCCGAACTCTGCTTTTGCTATGATTTGTCCTTTTTTTATTCTAAAATGCCTGTTGGAGTTGTTGGCTATAGTCACGAGGCATTTTCCTTGTTTATCAGGGTTAACGATACTGTCTATATTTCAGCACATGGTTCGTGAAGTAATACACTGTTCTGGTGAATAGTGATCATTAACTCAGTGTCTTTAAATGCCGGTAAAAGTCTTTGCAATCTTGCTGGTACGATGGTTATTGTTTGGGGTTTAATTGCGACGTCACCAGTAGCTCTGATCGTTGAGCAAATCTCGTATTCGTTTTTCATAGGTACTTTGGTATTTCCAATCGATAGCTGCATGCTTCCGAAATCCACTGTTGCTTTTGTGTGAGATAGAAAATCTCTGCCTAGTATTGCGGGTCTGCACATTCTGTCTACAACTATAAACTTTTGTTTATCATACAATCTACAGGTCTAATCATACAAAATTTGTTCTCTTACTTTACTGTACCAAAGCCTCGTAGTTTCTTATTTATAAAAAATTATAAAAAATTGTTTACTAAAAAATCATAAACAAATAAAATTTTCTTGAACAATATGAGTTCAATACTGCTTACAAAGGCGCACAACTAAAATACACACGCCAGCCTCCATCTCTCGGAAACTGACCACCTTCGTCCACGACTGGTCGCTACCTTCGCGAGCTCAACTTATCCCCCTTTATACTTCTCCCTTTTGTCTTACATACCTGGTCATCGCCGGACCGGAAGCCTGGGGATTTTCCATTCACACGTGGCCGTCTCTGGCCAGTGGGATTTCCAATCAAAACCGGGTCACTGCTTGCTTATTTTTTCCCCTCCTTACACCTGCTAGAGAGAATGAATCTAAGCTACGGAATTTCTGTGTGTCACGACCTCGTTTCTTTCCGGGTGTCACGATCTCTCATGTCTGCTGAGCAGTTACTAAAGACTTTGTCAACAAAACACCTTTTTTGGGGTGCTAGTTGGCTAAGTCGATAGTACGCTGTTCTCTCGTGGCTAGACGGCTGCTCGTCCTACCGGAGTCCGTGTTCGAATCCCAGGTAATTCTCTTGTGATTTTTCTTTCTCTCACGTCTCACTAAAGTGCTTTGTCTACGATTTTTTCGAGGTTTAATCTTACAATATTTGTTATCTTACTTACTATAGCATAGTCCCCTTACAGAGAGAGTATGTAGACATATGTACAGATAGAAAGATAAATATATATGATATGATATATGTAGCACTATATGATATATGACAGTATAATAGGATGTTTTTACTAATATACATGTTGAGTATATTACAGACGTCTGTGGATAAAGGTCATTATTCCCTGGTTAATTTGTATCAAAGTGTAGTTCTGCGCTCTGTAGTATCTACGCTGTGATCGTTATTTTGGAACAAACGAGATGCTCGAGGCCTACCCTGTACATTGAATTCCGGGGGTATGGTCAATATCTCGTTACGGGTGGACCCGGTTTGCAGTACCACCGGGTCACGGCATTTGTTTTCGTCGTCTTAAAAATATTTCAGACGCCTAAGCAAAGGACATACTGCCTCATTAGTCAGAGCTAATCATGTTTTCAAAATTCAAGATTACACGTGGACATTGAAGGTCAGCGCGTGCTATCAACGTAACTGTCCAGAGCTCAATGAAAATTGAGCGTTGTACGTGGGAAATTCGATACACGTAACAGCACATATCGCCAGAATCAAAGATCAGCTAACCAGCTCTATCACATTACGCCCAGAATGTAAACAATTAAATCATGGACACAGGGTCAGTGAATGGACAGGTAAACTTACATAAAGGAGAGAGAGAGAGAGAGAGAGAGAGAGAGAGAGAGAGAGAGTAGATGAGAGGTATGGAGGAGCTCATGGTAAAGATGGAAGGAAAAATTTCCGGCAGACAGCCGATACTATGTATGCTCTGACATTTTTTTTCTTTTACACAAAGGTGTGAGGAAAATTCTACTGAGATTTCAAAAGCTATTTATAGCGGAGTTCATGAACTTTGTTACGGTAGCAGAACTTGTGCCTAAACTGAATGAATCATCTGACCGACGGTCAGTCATTTAAAAAGTCAAGGCTGTTATTCAGCACAAAGCATCTAGAGTACCTAGTATAATCACACCCAACGCTGAGTCAACAAAACATTGTCAGCAAATAATCAGATGTGTACTATTCACCAGTAAACAGCAACATCTTGTCTTTACAGGACATAACTAACCCGATTTCGACAGATAGTCATTACAGATCATGCCTAGTATCAGAAAGATACTAGAAAGATTTGCGCTGGTCGCAAATACTGGATTGTAGGATATATAGTAATAGTACAATGAAGCTGTGGAGAGGAACAAATAGAACTACAAAAATAAGATTTTTAAGGGCATGCATCTTTCCCATCGCAACATATGCCTGTGAGACCTGGACACTTAACAAAACAGCTGAGAAACATATAAATGCCTGTGAATGTAAATGCTACAGAAGAGTTCTTCAAATACCATGGACACATACAAAAAAGAACAAATATATCCATACTACAAGAACTTGATAATGAAGAAGTCTGGCTATTAAAGAGGATTAAACAAAGAAAACTTAAATATTTTGGACACATTAAACGTCATGATAATCTTGGAAAGATCGTCTTGGAAGGTTACATAATGGGAAAAAAGAAAGAAAGGAAGACCAAGGCGAAGATGGTTGCAAGACATCGTTGACGATCTGCAAATGGATGCATCAGCAGCAGGGCATCTTGCTTACAACTGAGAGGCCTACAGGAGTGCTGTTAGGGAGGCAATGTTCCGCAAGGGACACGTAAATGACTGACTGGCAATATATATGTAATTTTTAAAAATTCCTTACACACAAACTTTTTCAACAAAACTGGGGGGGGGGGGGGGGGAAGAGCGTGTAAGGGAAGAGCGTGTAAGGACATGGCAAACCTAAGTTGATTGGCAACCCTAGCGTAACAAATAATGAGTCAGCAGCCTGCAGCTCACGAGTGCGCAATTCTGAGTTGATGTCAGTTCGCAGGGCCCAGTACATAAAGAAATTCTTCCTCTTCTTCTTCTTCAGCTTTCCGAGCCATTATTGATGAAGGTTAGAGAATTTTGTAAGGGACGATTTTATGTTTAAAAAATTTAACGAACTTACATAAGTAAGATGTTATGTTGCCGAATAATGAATCCTTCCCGTGCCGTAAAATGTCACATAGGGCCCGCATGGTAGTTCGCCAAGAATTCCTGTCTTCAACGAGTTTTTAAATCTCATCAAGGGATGTTATGCCCATTGAACTGGCTTCTCTTAATAATGTCCTCTTTAGAGTTTCACGTGGTCGCCCTATTTTTCTTCGGCCTGTTGTGTTCCGCTTGATAGCTTGTATGGGGGGGAACCTCTGGTTGTTCCTTCTCATCACATGGCCGACATATGTCCATCTTCTTTTTCTGATCACCCATGAGACTGGTTGTTGTTTGTTCATCTGTCTTATCTCTGCGTTGTTCTTGAATTCGTTCCATTTTATACCGAGTAGTTTCCTTAGACATTTGTTTTCAAAAGAGTCTAATTCCTTGTCTATTTCTTTAGTTGATTTCCAGGTTTAACATGCATAAATTATGAGGGTGGGTATCACATTTGAATTGATTAATCTTAACTTGGTTTTTGTTGTTATAACTTCTGAATGCCATATGTTCTCCAGATTCTTGAAGGTCAATGCTACGTTTGCAATTCAAATTCTAACTTCCTTTCTGGTGTCGCCATCCTGGTCTATGTAGCTGCCGAGATATGCAGAATGGTTTACTTCTTCAGCAGTTGTTACAGGAGCAGCTGTTACGGAAACTCGATAGAAGGGAGGCAACTGCAGTAAAACTGGTTCTAATAATAAAGGTTGATAGAGGTGTATGGTTTAGTTTTACAAGGTGGCAGAGGGAGTAAGTAAAGTGAAAAAAGTGAGAAAAAAAAAAACGAAAAGAAAGTATGAGAGCGAGATGAGAATGTATAAATGAAAAACATACAACATCCGATATTTCGGCGTGAGCATTTTTCGAGGATTACATACACAAACGAGACACAAAAAAAAAACGTATAACTAAACGAAAAACTTATCGTAATATGGCATCCTCCAGAAGTAGAAAACACAGAGAAATGCATGTCCACTAGATGAGGCATAGAGACCACCCGAGGCCACACAAAGGATAAGCTGAGAGAGCAAGAGGTGCAGAGAGGGTGGAAAACAGGTGGGGGAAGGGTGGAATGGCAATAAAAACATGATACTCTATAAACAACTATAGATCGCCAGAGAAGAAGAGAAGGTGGCGGTAGGGAAGGGAGTTGGAGAAAGAAACAAGAAAGTAGAGTTAAATTTTTTTTAAAGTGGGGGGGGGGGGGGGGGGGTGGAAAAATAAAGAAGTTAAAGAAAGCTGAAAACATTGTTAATTCCAGCTAAGTGGAGACAGCCAGCCTGGAAAATAAGCCTGGAAAATCTCCCTCCGAGATCGTACATCAGTAGAACAAGAGCGGATCGCACTAACAGAAATGTCCTGTTTTCCCCTGTGGTTGCTAAGGCAAAAATGTTAACCACAGGTGTCCAGGCCCTCTTAGAAATGTCGTTAAGATGTTGGCGAAAACGATCTCCTAAGCGTAAAACCCTTATCCGTTATCCCGTATATACTTCATACCACAACATTTGCACATAACAGCATAAATAACATTGCAGAAAGTGCAGGTGAAAACCTCCTGAACTAACAGCGTGGACTTAGGGAGGAGATCTGGCTAACCTCGACAACAAACGGACAAGTGTTGCATCTACGGCGCCCGCAACGTCTGGTACCATAAAAAACATCATCTGTCTTAAGGCGACTTCGAGCTAAAAGGCCCCTGAGGTTAATGTCCCATCTGTAGGCCACAAATGGGGGTTCTCCAAAAAGTTCACGTGTATCAGGCTCGGTCTGGAGGAGATGGAAATGGTGGAACAGTATGTTTTTAACTGCCGAACTATGAGTGTGGTGCTTGAGTACCAGTGTACCTGTCCGAGCTACAGTGGGGTTTAGTAGTGAGGGCTTGTTGCCTCGATATATGGCTGATGCGGTTCCAAGATGATGAAAGAACATGTTCTGCATAGCCGCGTTGACGGAAGAAATCTAGCGTTTTATGGCCTTGATCCTGGAAATCAACACCTTCAGTACACAAAGGTCGCAACCTAAGAAGCTGAGGAAAAGGAATAGAGTTCTTACACGATCTGGGATGGGAGGAAGAGTACAAGAGCTAGCTGTGAGAGTATATAGGTTTATAGTGGACAGAAGTAGTAAGCCCGGTAGGACCGATAGTAATGGCAATGTCGAGAAAGTTAACGGAAGTAGTAGAGACATGGGAGGTGAAAGAAATGACAGGATTGTACTCCTTAATAAAACTGATAAAGTTGTCAAGGTCTTCCTCTGGCATTGATGTGACCCCAATGCCGTCATCTATGTAGCATCTATAGAAGGCTGGAAAGGGGCTTCTCTATGCTCTCAGAAAGGAAACTCGCAATATAATCAATCGAGCATCAGAGATACCAACTCAGACAAGCCCAGACAACAACCGAAAGATGTTATGTAAAAGGTGTTAAATTGATTTTTAGAAATTCCACTGGTGGTAACAGTTTTATAGGAATCAAACTACTAAAGGAAATTGATTTGATTATGTTGATAATAATATAAACCAATAATCCACTGATGAAGAATCTCATTCTTGTTTTCCTTCTTTATTTTTGGACGTGTACGAATGAATCAGGCCAGAATATTGTTCGTGTTACTTTCCTTGTGAAATGTTCATGTATAATCTGTGTAATCAGCACGCTCCTGTACCATCAAAATAACAAATGATATAAGAAATAAGAATAAAAGAAAATATACATCAATAATCTTTTTTTTCTTCTATTCCTACAGCTAAGCCTATTACATGGAGCACCAAACAGGGTTTTGACCTGTTTTCGTTCGCTGTCTATGATACATTAGTGCAATCATCGTTCCTGACAAAAAAAAGTTAATTGATGATAACAGCAATGAATAAAAAAAAAACTGAACAGACTACAAGTATCTCACTCAAACGTTGGATAACAGGATAAAGAGAAAGAAAGTGTATCTAGAAAAAAAAAAGTAGTTAAAAATGAAATAAAGACAGCCTTAAAGAGATAAGGGAATTGAAACAGTACAGAAATGCTGCCGTAAGTCGTCTTTACCTGCGATGGCGAAAGAAAGACGATGAACTTTACCTGCGATGGTGAAAGAAAGACGATGAACTTTACCTGCGATGGCGAAAGAAAGACGATGAACTTTACCTGCGATGGCGAAAGATGATGAACTTTACCTGCGATGGCGAAACAAAGACGATGAACTTTACCTGTGATGGTGAAACAAAGACGATGAATTTTACCTGTGATGACGAAACAAAGATGATGAACTTTACCTGCGATGGCGAAAGAAAGACGATGAACTTTACCTGCGATGGTGAAACAAAGACGATGAACTTTACCTGTGATGGCAAAAGAAAGACGATGAACTTTACCTGCGATGGTGAAACAAAGACGATGAACTTTACCTGTGATGGCGAAAGAAAGACGATGAACTTTACCTGCGATGTTGAAAGAAAGACGATGAACTTTACCTATGATGGCGAAAGAAAGACGATGATCTTTACCTGCGATGGTGAAAGAAAGACGATGAACTTTACCTATGATGGCGAAACAAAGACGATGAACTTTACCTGTGATGGTGAAACAAAGACAGTGAACTTTACCTGTGATGGTGAAACAAAGACAGTGAACTTTACCTGTGATGGTGAAACAAAGACGATGAACTTTACCTGTGATGGTGAAACAAAGACGATGAACTTTACCTGTGATGGTGAAACAAAGACGATGAACTTTACCTCTGATGGTGAAACAAAGACGATGAACTTTACCTGTTATGGTGAAACAAAGACGATGAACTTTACCTGTGATAGTGAAACAAAGACGATGAACTTTACCTGTGATGGCGAAACAAAGACGATGAACTTTACCTGTGATGGTGAAACAAAGACGATGAACTGGCTAACGCAAAGAACACAAATTGTTAGCTCTTTCATTCCTTCAAGTTACAAGTATTTACTAACATAAAACTTGCAGTGTTTGTCCAGACAATTAGCAGATGATGATGATGATGATGATATATTTCTTTTCAAATCCTAAAATATCCCTTTGCATTACAGTTAAAATTAAGGCCAGCCTTAATAAAAAATACTTTTTTTGTTTCTTTTAAATTCAAGGCAGTCGGTCTTTATCACACATCACTCATATCACTCAGTCATTTACGCAATGTTTCTCGTTTTCTTGAATTGTGAAATAAAGCATCGCACTTCCGGATTCTGTTTTTGACGTATCATCATCTAGAAAATAGTCACACAGAGACAGTTAGAGACTTAGAATTACGTGAACATTATAATACTTAGAACATATTTGTGCGGGGTTAGTTAGTTTAGTTAGTTAGTTTAGTTAGTTAGGCAGGCAGGCAGGTAGGTAGGTTAGGTAGGTAGGTAGGTTGGTAGGTAGGTAGGTTAGGTAGGTACGTAACTAGGTAGGTAGGTAGGTAGGTAGGTTAGGTAGGTACGTAACTATGTAGGTAGGTAGGTAGGTAGGTAGGAAGGTAGGACCATCATCCATGCACTCTGGACACACCCATAGGTGCTCCGATCTCTTCTTCAGTGGCTCCTTCATTGAGCAGTAACTGATGACACATGTTCTTCGTTTGGAGTTCTTGGTGAATCGTTTCATTTCCCGCCACTCCAAATTTCACACACCCCCACCCCCCGTAGCCCCATCGTTCTTGACAAGGACGCCGATTTACCGTTGTGAGCGTGTTCCTTTGGTCGACCAGCTTCACCAAATGCCACTGATGATATCGGCTTGATCCATTGCCTGCCCTTTCTCTGTCAAATAAAATGTTTTATTTACTTATTACTTGGTTGCATTATCTTACTTTTAAATCTACTTTATGTTCTTTGTCTGTCTTATTTGCTCTTCTTTTATCACCGTAGGGAGATTCCTCTGGTGCTCGTGGCTTAAAACGCTAGCCTTTTTTGTAATGAGTTTTGTGCCCAGTGAAGCACGGCTGTGCCTGGAACTCTCAATTACTGCACCACTCCTGACGATCCACAACCCAGGATCTTGCCCTCTCAGTCGGTGTCTGTATAAACTGCCCTAAATGACTTTGTGCTGGAGCAATAAGTTAACATCAAATTCGTTTCCAGCTCCACCAACAATAAATAACTACTTATTCATTCATTCATTTGCATGTCCCTTGCGGAACTTTGCCTCCCAAACAGCACTCCTGTAGGCCTCTCGGTTGTGAGCAAGATGGCCTGCTGCTGTTGCATCCATTTCCAGATCGTCAACGATGTCTTGCAGCCATCTTCGTCTTGGTCTTCCTCTTTTTCTTTTTCCCATTATGTATCCTTCCAATACGGTCTTCTCTAAATTATCATGACGCTTAATGTGTCCAAAATATTTAAGTTTTCTCTCTTTAATCTTCTTCACTAGCCAGCCTTCTTCAATATTAAGCTCTTGTAGTATAGAGTCTTGGGCCGGCTAGCGTAGTGGTTAGAGCACTCGTCTAGCAACCAAATGGTCGAGGGTTCGAATCCCCAGCTGAGCGGGATTTTTTTTCCGACCAATACGGCCCTGAGGTCGACCCAGCCTCGTAAAATGGGTACCAGAGAAAATCTGGGAAGTAAAGGCAGCGAGGAAAGGAACTGGTCACCCTACCTCACACGCTGATGACCCAGCATAATGAGGTCTCTAACGCTTCACCCCCTACGGCATTTGAAATGCTATGGGACTATCTTTACTTTTTTTTTTTAGTATAGATATATAACTACTCACAAGGCATAAATTGATCAAGTCTTAGGTTAGGTTTAATCGCAACACCAGACACCACACACGTTTACATCGAATAATCTGCTCTTTCATATAAACACACCACGTGTATGTCCACACCAGTTAACAACATGGAAAATATGAGCATGTTCAGTGAAATCTACGTGTTCACACAAAAAAGGCGTCACGCCATGTCACGCTGCTACTTAATTTACATCTCTTACAATCTCTAGTGTTCTCTTTAACAACATACACATACATGCAATACTGAAATGATTAAAAACACATTAACGCAATAATGACTTGTATGGTTAAATATAGCGTAGCATTATAAGTTACAATGTACCTTCATAGGACATACAATGAGAAGAGGGGGGATTGAAAACATAACAACAGGAAAAATAGAAGGAAGAATATCAAGAGGAAGACCAAGAGAAATGATACTGGACAGTCCGACGGGGTGGTGTGAGAGGAGATCACCAACTGAGCTTATGGCCTGCATGAAGGATCTTGTGCTCTGGAGAAGCATAATAGCCAACGCCAGTCGACACGGCACCTGATGATGATGATGATAAGTTATGCGTGAAATTTGACACTGAATATAAATACACACTTGCGCACACACAGCACATCTAGGAAACATGTCATTGTCTATGAACCAAAAGGGAAACATATCAGTGTCTATGAAACAAAAGGGAAAACATATCAGTGTCTATGAAACAAAAGAGAAAACATATCAGTGTCTATGAAACAAAAGGGAAACATATCAGTGTCTATGAACCAAAAGGAAAAACATATCATTGTCTATGAAACAAAAGAAAAAACATATTAGTGTCTATGAAACAAAAGGGAAAATATTTCAGTGTCTATGAAACAGAAGGGAAAATATATCAGTGTCTATGAAACAAAAGAGAAAACATATCATGTCTATGAAACAAAAGAGAAAATATATCCGTGTCTATGAAACAAAAGAGAAAACATATCTGTGTCTATGTAGCAAAAGGGAAAACATATAAGTGTCTATGAACCAAAAGAGAAAACATATCAGTGTCTATGAAACAAAAGGGAAACATATCAGTGTCTATGAACCAAAAGGGAAAACATATCAGTGTCTATTAACCAAAAGGGAAAACATGTCAGTGTCTAAGAACCAAAAGAGAAAACATGTCAATGTCTATGAATCAAAATGATGGAATGTAAATATATGCAGCCATAGTGATGAAAAATATTACAATGATGAACATTACGCATTATGCATCATGAATCATAATCTTAATGAACAAACGATTTAACACCGAACACCTCTCACGATACATACTTACAAAACTCGACACCCGACACACAACAACGACGTAATACTTTGTATATCATAACGTACATATAAAAATTACACAACACTGAGGTGGCCTGGGCACACTTTGGGTTCATAGCTTAAGAATCCACTTATCCAACATCACCGTACATGTGACAACTGCAGAAGACATAACCAGATATGCCAACAACTACGCGCCCCCCCCCCCCCCGTGTGTACCCCGCCAAAGCCTCAGACAGACTGAACTAGCTAACACATTACACTCTACCTAACCAACACATCCATAACCCTCGACCCAAAGAGACGCTTGACCTCGATCCCCCGAATTGGCCGCTTTCGGGAAACCAAGCTCAGCTCTTCCCAACCACCCCACCCCATTCCCCCCTTCCACACCTCCATGACAGTTGTTGAGTCGGCCAGCTAATCTGCTCTTTCATTTCCACTGACACCTGCATGATCTGGTACAAAAATTGATGTTATTCGATGGATCTATGACGTCTTGTAGGGATTCGAGTCACCGCTGCCTTGGAGAAGCAACCTGAATTTTCTTTAACATGTTCATCGAATCGCTCAACACACATCTTAGCGTATAGTCTTGTGATATGAGTTGAGTGCATATGTCCAGGCACACTTCTTGCTTCAAACCAACGATCCTTTCTAATATAAGGTCATTATTCATGCACTCGGGACAGCTTACTCCGTACGTCAACAGGTGCTCCGATCTCCTCCCAGTTTCAGTATCTTCCTTCAGCGTGCAGCACTAGAAAGCTTCATCTGTATGCTGGAAAACCCCGTTGTACTTCGCCCACGATAATTAAAGTCTGGTAATTAAAGTCTCTGTAACCTGAGATTTATTTAAAGAATTTACCGTCAGGTTTAGCGGTGTGATTAAACAGGGTCTGGACTGAGTAATCAGGATCTAACTGCAGAATGAGAAGCCTTTGGTTGCTTTTGAAGTTATACAGTGAAGAAAGAAATGTTAAGATGTTTTTTTTTTGGTGTTCTTTTCGTGTTTAAAAAAAATTAGATTATTACTGTATTAGAGTATTACTGTACGTTAACTTCGATTCAGAATGAGTGGGTTAAAGGCGCTCTCCACCCCCCCCCCCCAAACCACATTCTTTCTTAGATCATTATGAAACAAATCTTCAGTAAACTCTTTTCAGCCTTATACAGCTGGCTACCTACATAATATCCCTTCATGTCACAATCAGTTGATACTTCATGTCACATCAGTTGATGAATCAGGTCACATCAGTTGATGATTCACGTCATATCAGTTGATGAATCACGTCACATCAGTTGATGAATCACGTCACATCAGTTGATACATAATGTCACATCAGTCAATCAGCTAATGTCTAATGTCACATCAGCTGATGTCTTGTGTCACATCACTTGATGTCTAATGTCACATCAATTGATGCTTAATGTCACATCACTCGATTCTTAATGCCACATCACTTGATGCGTAATGTCACATCAGTTGATGCTTAACGAATTAAATGAAGCAGAATTTGAAAGCATACGAAGAGGTTTCTATACTCCACGAACAGTCAGAAAAAAAATTGAAGAATTTCTCAGAGAAGTTGGAGAACATAAAAAAAACTAATTACACTTATTAGGAGAATACAATTAAAATTCTCTGTGTATGTTTAGAGAAGTCAGAAGAAAGGGAAACACATAATATTATAGCTTTCTTACATATATATTGATGAATTAAAGTGTTCTCTGATTAATCTCTCTCTCTCTCTGAACCTTAAGTGCCCAGGGCACATGGGGCTTCCGTAAGGGTTTTCCACAAATGCCTGTCTTTCGCCTTTTTTTATGCTCTTGCCCAGGTGATCCCTCTATTGCTCAACATCCTTTCTGTTGTTCTTCTCCATGTCTCTTTTGGTCTATCCTTACTTCTGCTCCCCTGTGGTGTCCATCTTAGTGCTATTTTTGGTAGTGAGTTGTCAGTCATTCGGAGCACATGTCCCAACCATCGCCAGCGTCTTTCCTCAATAATTGTTGTCAGTGGTTTCATCTGCATTTCTGCCAATAAGATGTTATTTCTTATGGTGTTTGGCCAAAATATTTTTTTAATTCTACGTAAACATTTAGTCTGGAAAGAATTCAACTTGTTTTCTATGGTTTTGGTGATTTTCCAGCATTCACTTCCATAGAGTAGTACACTTAGAACATTACTCTTAAATATCCTGATTTTCATATTTATGCTTAGTTTATTTGATTTCCATATATTCTGTAGCATTGCAAAAGCCTGGTTTGCTCTAGTAAGTCTGCTGTTGATGTCCTCTGTGCTGTCTCCATTTTCTACTACTCTGCTGCCAAGGTATACAAATTCGTTGACCTCCTCCACTAACTTGTTATCTACTCTGAGTACATTTCTGTTGTTCACATTTTGCTTCATTAACTTTGTCTTTCCTACGTTGATCTTTAGTCCTATGTTGTTTGCATTCCGGGTTAACTTGTTTATTTTATCTTGCATATCTTTGTGACTGCTTGATAATAGACAAATGTCGTCCGCAAAGTCAAGGTCCTCCAGCACTGTGTTAAGGGTCCATTGTAATCCTCTGCGTTTGTCTGATGTTGCCTCCTTCATTAACCAGTCTACTGCCAAGATAAATAATGTTGGTGATAGTACACATCCCTGTTTCACTCCTGTTTGTACCCTAAAGCTGCTGGAGGTATGTTCTCCACAGATAAATTTGCACTGAAAACCCTCGTATAGGGCTTTGATTACATTAACTATTTTATGGGGGAGGCCATGCCATCTTAGGATGTTCCACAGTGCATCTCTGTTGACACTGTCAAAGGCTTTCTCAAAATCTATGAATAATGCATATGTTGTGCTATGCCACTCATTTGTCTGTTCTAATATTTGTCTAAGTACAAATATATGGTCTATGCATGATCTTCCTTTCCTAAATCCTGCCTGCTCCTTCCGAAGTTTTTCCTCAAGTGTTGGTACAATTCTGTTGATGATTATTCTGCAAAATACTTTACTAGTGAGTGGCAGTAGGGTAATGCCTCTCCAGTTCCCGCAATCTCTGAGGTCACCCTTCTTTGGTAGTTTTACTATAAGACCAGTTTTCCACTCCTCTGGGGCTTTTTCTAAATCCCAAATTTGTTGTAATATCCGGCAAAGTTGTTTTGGTGTTTCTGTTTCTTCCGCTTTCAACATCTCAGCAGTCACTTCATCTTCACCTGGTGCCCTGTCTGATTTTAGCATCTTTATCGCCTCTTTTACTTCATTTATTGTTATTGGTCCTGTATTGATGTTTAGTTCCGCTTTTGCTTCAGGTATATCTATTGCTTGTGCTGCTTGTGTTCTGTTTAGTAGGGTGTTAAAGTGTTCCCTCCATCTTTCAATTTTTTCTCTTTCTCCACTGACCAGTTGTCCATTTTGTGTTCTTACTGCACTTTCACATCTTGTATTGAAGTTACCTGTCATCTGCTTTGTGATTTTATATATGGTTTTCATGTCATTTGTATATGCTGCTTTCTCTGCTGTTTCTGCTAAGTTGTCATAATATTGACGTTTATCTTGATGGCATGATTCCTTCACTTCTTTGTCTTTTTGTGCATAATTACTTAAAACTCGTTCTTTAAGCCGTTGTGATTTGGTGTTCAGTAATTTTTTCTTGATTTCTTTTCTTTGCTCTATCTTTTCCCATGTGGTCTCACTTATCCATTCCTCTTTTCTCCTTTTCCGATATCCCAACACCTCTTTTGCTGTTTCTTGTAGTGTTTTATTGAACTCTAATATGGACATTTCTGCTTCGTCTTGTAGGACACTGAAGCGGTTCTTAAGTATTATTGAGAATTCATTTCTTGTTTGCTGGTCTATCAGTTTTCTTGTATCAAAATATATCTTTCTGTGTTCTCCGATTCTGGCTTTCCTTAATTTTAGTTTTATTTTTGCTACCAGAAGGTTGTGATCACTTCCTATATCTGCTCCTTTCCTTGCTCGCACATCTTGTAGTGACCGTTTCCACTTGTTGTTTATTAGTATGTGATCGATTTGGTTCTCTGATTAATACTGTCTTATAATTCAGCCTTTTGAATCGACGATATTGCTGAACTTTGAGTGACTCCAATTGTCATCTTTTTAATTTATGATTGCACGTTAACATTTCTTCTTTTTGTTCACTTCACAAGTTCTGAATGTCACTACATGCGATACTATATGATTCACCACAAGATTGAAGTCTTAACACACATAGTCACTATAAAATTCATTTAGTTCGTTCTTGAATCGATTTATAGTTCACTTGTAATAGTCATCAGTCGAAATTTACGAGTATCACACTGAAGCATCTCCGAAAGCATTTTACACAAAGTTCCAAAAATCTCAAATCTTCTGCATTTCTCACGCAGTACAAATAATACACGCATTTTCCGTACTGAAATGCTATCTTCTATCTGTCCTAAACTACTTCTGGTTCTAAATTGCTTCGCTATCCCCTGAGTATATATGGGCTCTACTTGTCCATCTGTTCTAGCTGAAGTTGCTTTCCTATCTATCCTTGTATTCTTCCTTTCAGTCCCCCGTCTTCTCGTTCTTCTTTTTGTCCCCCCCCCCCCCTTTAAAAAAATGCCGGCCTGGCTTATATATCGTAAGTCAGTTGTCCAGTAGGACACACCTCTAGATCTTCCTATTGGTCAGCTGGTTGACTACATACTGACTGGACTTTGCGATGAGTTGGTCCACTCCCTTTGGTCATCTTATTGGTCCTCTGGACCATGTGCACATATTGCGTCCTAAGATTATCAAATATGCCTCACCTATCAGTAAGTTTGTTGCGTCAAATCCGTGTATTGAATTTTCTCGCGTGTGTACACTTTTCTTATCAAGTATCAGGTGTTTGCGATACATATAGGGAATATCTGTTTACAGTGTCCGTCTGTATGTCTCCATATATACTATTATTATCTGAATAAATCCTCTTTATTCATTGTCAGCGTCTAGCATTTCTAAGTATCCACTTAATTATGTCGTAATACTACTAATACCGTGGTATTATGTAATACTCCCACCGGTTCTCAAATTTTCCATCGTTTCTTGCCTACATTCTACTTATGAATAATAATCATAACTATAATAAAAATGTTAACAGTAATAATAGTAACAGTATTAATCATAATAATTATAATACTATCCTAACATACAAGGCTATAATAATACTACAGTCATAACATACAAGGCTATAATAATACTACAAACACGGCACTATACTACACTTGGGAAAACTTGGCTTACAGTAATGTTATTTTAATGGTAGATAATAAGCAGCGCTTATATACAACTATAAATTCAAGAGTATTTTCCCTTGTCGATAGCTTTTTAAAACTTCAAATCAAAAGTCACTGTACATAAGTTGTCCCGAAAACATAATCGTTGCCGTACATTGTCTAGTTTTCAATATCACGTTAGAAGAAAAAGCCATACTGCTTCAGCAGGACCAAAGATATTTACAAATTTGATAATATTTCAACTTCAAAAATTCTCGTGAACAAAACTGCGATCTCCCTCCCCTCTGTGCAGTCGACTCGCCCATGTAGAAAGGCTGGTTTGGGTCACACATGAATGTTTAGTTATGACACAGGAAAAGGGTCCTTTGGTCGAGAATCTGGAATGTAAGGTCCAAAAAAAAAAAAAGTCTTTGAAAGTAGACTGATACCAGGTTCGAGAGAGTATCGTTCGTTGTTTTTTCAATTGTATATTCATACATCGGGTATCAGTGTTGTAAATTTCGACGTTCAACCGATCACGTAAGTAGAAACTGTCAAGTGTCGAGTTTTTTGTTTGTTTGTTTGTCAAATGTGTCCTCTGGCCCACACTAGGCTTAACGTTCTGGTACAGCTAACAATTAATGGGGCACACACAACGAGAATCAGAATTAGAGAATATATGAGACACCGAGGGCAACAAAATAGACCTAGAAGGGTAACAGTAGGAAGGTCGGCACGACCAGCTGTTATGTAAACAATGACGTTGCGACAAGTTTTGTTCTATAATCGAACTCCTCAAAGCCCGTCTAGTTTCCTGGGAAAGCTCATTAAAGTCAGCTGTTCACAGATAATATTCTGTGATATGTTACTGCGCAGTGGAGTCTTTTTTCCCCCACCCCCGTCACAATATTAAAAGCAAAAGGAATGAGAATACTTCTGCTTTGATAAATAAGTTGTATTTATATAGTTTATATATAAGGTAAAGGTAATCCCATAGGAATTGCCGTAGGGGATGAAGCGTCATAACCTTCTTTATGCTGGGCATTCAGTGTATGAGGTAGGGTGGCCAGTTCATTTCCTCGTTGCCTTGCCTTCCCAGATTTTCTCTGGTACCCATTTTACAAGGCTGGGTCGACCTCGGGGCCGTATTGGTGGAGGAAAAATCCCGATCAGCTGGGAATTCGAACCCACGACCATTCGGTTGCTAGACGAGTGCAAGTTTATATATGCGCTCCGTTAATTAATAAAACTGTTTCTTTTTTTTTAAAGTCTAATTATCATCAGTAACGGATCAACCATCACCTAGGCCCAAAGCTGAACTTGATAAAGGTCCCTACCTCATCCAATCTACATTGTCCATATTTTGATAAATGAACTGATTCGCCTCCAAGTGTGATCTCTGCTGTTGCTATATATAACTCTGTATTAACACAGACCAAACACAGACTGATATGTCACTGGCCTTCTGTATTAACAGCGTGATAATAGTGTGATAATGCAGTAATAATGCGATAATAATGGAGTAATACTGCGGTAATAATGGAGTAATACTGCAGTAAAAATGTAGTAACAAGGGAGTAATCTCTCTCTCTCTCTCTCTCTCTCTCTCTCTCTCTCTGAACTTTAAGTGCTCAGGGCACGTGGAGCTTCCGCAAGGGTTTTCCGCAAATGCCTGTCCTTCGCCTTTTTTTCTGCTCTTGCTCTGGTGAGCCCTCTATTGCTCAACATCCTTTCTGTTGTTCTTCTCCATGTCTCTTTTGGTCTACCCTTACTTCTGTTCCACTGTGGTGTCCATCCTAAAGGCAGTAATAATACTTATAAAATGACTGCCACGTGAAACAATATTTGTAGAACCCCCCCCCCCCTCCCCTCCCCAAATGACACCAAGCCCTTCCAACTCTTCCGGGGGCACTTAGGCTTGAGCTTGCTCAGCATAACGGCTAATCCGCCTCTGCTTATCATACTTATCACATAAACATCATAACAAAACTATATAGTTCAAATATTGTGTTAAATAATTTCGTTATAAAATTTCCAACATTTTAAGTAGTTGTATATTTACAAGTAGCCCATCACTTCCTATATAGCTGGTGCAGTTTTGTATTTATGCCTTTCGAATTAATTTTTTAAAATGCTACATATTAGCTCGATGATTTTGTGCAATGTTTCCAGAATACTGGGTCCTATGCGAGGTTAAAAAAAAAAAACATGTAGTGCCATCATAGAATAATCAGACCATCTTTTTAAAGTTCAAATGTTGGACACTCAGTTAAAGGCAGGATTTGGGTGAGGGCGGGCGGGGTGTTAAAGTGAAATTTAAATTTAACCCCCACAATTTTAATCAGTAGGTCAGTTTTCCAGCTTTACTTACAAATGTGTCAGTGAGGCCTACATGTTGTAAGACTTCTCTGCAGAATGAATTTTCTTCCAAAACAGCAACGTTTCCTCTCAGATAATTACCCAACACTTGGTGTATCCGAACATGCATTCAGTGATCAAAGATGAGAATACTGGATTACGGGACAGTATATGACGCGTGTTTTAAAATAGAGGACATTTAGGCGTGCCGACTAAAGTCATACGATCCCTGGGACAAATTAAAAAAAAAAAACCACTGAACTGTTCAGTACAATACGGGATAGTTGGTCACTTTACATAGAAGCACGTAGGAATATAATGTTAGTGTCCATATTTTCCGTGACTATTAGAATGTGATACGGTCAGCACTACGCTGGCCGCTTTCCTTCCCCGACTCCAGGAGTCGGGTACCCATTTCTACAGCTTGGGTGACCGGAGCGACTCTTGAACCACCGACCTCCTCATGAAAGGCAAGTCCACTAACCACGACGTTACTCTGGCGCCCTATATAAGATAAGCAGGGAGCGATGACGCAAGTCTAATCTGACAGTCAGCAATCTACAGTGAACCAAGACGCTATCCCTTCTCTCTTTTGGTACCCCCAGTAATAGGCCTAGCCTGGCTAAAGGGGCAGAGATCGCCACAGTCCCCATGTTGGTGGAGTCTGCTAAAGAAGTATTACACGCCACCTACTTTTTGGCTCCATGAAAAAAATAATAACCGCCATAACCTGCTCCCGATCTTACACTATGCTGGGCCTAAAGATCTTCGCGTGTCAGCTGCAAGGAAACCAGTTCTAGGGAGATTTAAGAAGAAGAAGAAGAAAATAGTTTCATTATTTCTTTGACTTAGGCAAGTCTTTCCTTTTTCCGCGTTTGATATTCTTGAATATTCAAAAATAAATCTCACTAGAAGATTCAACGTCAAGTGAGAGGGCAACAAGAACGATCTAATATTTCGACGAAATGTCTTAATCAGAGACAGCATAAAAGAGCAAGCAAAGTTGAGAAACAGCAAGAAATGAACCAAGATTCTCGCTTTCTTCTTCTCCTCCTCTCGCTCTCACTTTTCTCTCAACCTCCTCCCCCCCCCCCTCTTTTTTAAAAATTTGAAACAGTACAGGACACTTTTGTCAGTGGTCCACCGCCAGGATTCGCAATTATCACGCTCATCTCCCGTGGTCCAGCAGTGAGACCGGGGTCTGTTGCTCTTCATTTCTGATATCAGGGCTGGACATATTTTTCCCCCTACAGAGACTGATTGCAAACAGGTGGCTATCGAGAATTGTTGAAGATGGGAGAATCAAGCGTGAAAACTTGCCAAAAGCAGGTCGAAAATGGAGGAAGTTTGTGCTTTGCAGTTAGATCGTCAGAGGAGGAAACAGTTCACTTCAGACTGACGGCATGTTGGTGGCTGTCTCTCCATCTGAGATTAAGTCTGATAACTGAAGATGTTGTCGTTCACAGCGTGGTAATGTCTCACTCAGGTGGGACACGTATGATGTCAGGGTTAGTTGTGTAGGGTGTAAGTGGGACAAAGCAGGCGGAGATAGCTGAGTTTGAGACTGTTATCAGGATCTACAGGTCAAAGCTGGCTTCACTTCTTCTTGTTCTTGTAACTCTCTCTCTCTCTCTCTCTCTCTCCTTCCATCGCCCCCCTCACTCCTCCCACTTTTAACGCCTCTCTTTGAAGAAGAGAGAGTATTTAGGTGGGGGTGGACTTACAGGGACTTGTTTTAAGATTTAAACAAGAACTATTCTGTAGGCTCCACCCCCATATGAGGGTCACAGCGATCCCAGCTCCCGATATCCAGAGTGAATGAGCTCATCGGCCTGTTGATCGGAGCAACACGAAGAGGAAGATACAGGGGAAGAGATGATATATATAGAGCAAATAAGAAATGGGTAAGATGTAGGGTTCAGGGGAAAGGGTAGGATAAGAAGAGGAGATTTATATGAGGAGAGGTAAGACAGGGCAGAATGTACGGAATATGCGGAACAGATGGAACGTGGGGAAGTAGTGATCGGGTATGGGAAAGAGTTGGAGTATGAAGAAGTGTGATTTGATCTTAGCATGTTGTGGACCATAGGTCAGGATAACCATGTGACGACTAACTGAGTTATCTTTGTTCTCGAACATTAAGAAGTTCGCCAGGTCAAGTGCATTTATTTGCGTCTCTTACAGGTCACAATGGCTGAAGTGGAGCAGTCCAATCTCCAAGAGCAAGAACTGATATATAATGGACAAGAGCAAGAACTGACACATAATGGACAAGAAAATATGGAAGATTCGGTACCAGACATGGACGCGGTTATAACAGACAAGGAAAAGGCACGTTCCAGTTACCTAACTGTAAGTACATATGTTTTGATGTGAAGAATTATCTGTCTGTAAGTATTGTCATAAAATTATGATATTCCTTTGCAAACTGATCTCACGCCGGTCAGAAGGTCCCTGCTTCGATTCTGGACCCCGGTGAAATTTTTTTTTTTTTTTCGGATCGACCGGAACCAGGGTCAACCAGTCTAAAAAATGGCTGCCTGAGGTTTCCCAAGGAAAACAAAGGCAAGGTCAAGTGCCAGCATCCCTACCTCTGGTGCTGTAGCGGTCTAGAAATGTGAAGACACTAACAGTTCACATCCTCTACGGCATGCAAATGCTATAGGACATAGATTATGCAAAGTAGGTATAATTGCTTTTGGGCACCGTGTGTGATAGACAGGTAGGTAGGCCGTCTTCTTTCTTCTTCCATCTTCCATGGAGCTGCTAGCCAGTGTTCTTTGCAGCTGATGTGGTGAGGATGTTGAGGTACACTATCGTGTCGGACCGGGAGCCGGTATCGGTGACTGTTTTTTTTTTTCAATTCCTTAGTGAAACTAAATAGCAAGGGTGTGCAGTACTTTTTTTTTAAAGCAGACTCTACCGCAATGGAAACTCTTGTGATCCCTGGCCCGTTAGACAGGCTAGTCTTGTTACTGGGGGTGGGGGTGGTAACCAGCGGGGAAATGGGACAAGGTCTTGGTCGGGTATACTGTAGTTCTCCAGCTCCCGATGCTAGCATGTCAATTAAGGGTCGCTGATTGCCAAGTAGGGCAGCATCTTACATAGCACAAAAAAATCACCTATCATAAAATGATGACATTCCTTTGTAGAATAGATATACTTGCTTAGGACACTGCATGACAGACAGACAGACAGACAGACAGACAGACAGAAAGATAGACTTACCTGAAACTTAAGTTTAAAAAAAAACAGACATTGTTTTTGTCTAGCTATCAGCTCCTGACCTCCTAAAAATGCCAGTTCATAAACCTTTCCCTCTCCCAACCCTCCTCACAGTATACACGCGATCACCCAACGACAGATTAGTTCAAATGTTTGTAAATTAACTTCTAGTACAAACTAATGCCCAGTTGAACAATGCGCCCCAGACAGGCAGTAGCTTTTTTCTTGGGGCACTTGGCCGCCCTTGAGCTAACATAAAGGTATAGGTTTATCTACGTGCTTACTGCTTACATCCCGCTGTACCAGCCTTTCAGCTTTTTGTTTAAAGAAACACACACACACACACACACACACACACACACACAACACACACACATTTCTGTGCAGGGAGGGAAAGGGTAGCTGATACTTCAGGTAAACTCTTGGCCATCATTGCATGTAAACAAGAGCGGTTAGTCGTGGCTTTCATCTGCTGTAGTTTAAGAATGTAAACTATGTGACAGCACAGAGTTTGCCCTCTCAAGCCCAGACATTGTTCTTTGTAGACAAGTTAACTTGGCCCCCAAAAAAAAAACGTCAAGGCAGTGAGAGTAGTTTTCTTGTAGTTAAATGAATCCATCGATACACGTCAGCGAGTCTTTACGTTACTGATTCTCCGTTCTTGTAAAACATCAGCTACCCTTCACCTTACTGATTCTCCATTCTTGTAAAACATCAGCTACCCTTCACCTTACTGATTCTCCATTCTTGTAAAACATCAGCTACCCTTCACCTTACTGATTCTCCATTCTTGTAAAACATCAGAGCTACCCTTCACCTTATTGATCCTCTTTTCTTGTAAAACATCAGCGACCCTTCACCTTACTGATTCTCTTTTCTTATAAAACATCAGCGACCCTTCACCTTACTGATTCTCTTTTCTTATAAAACATCAGCGACCCTTCACCTTACTGATCCTCTTTTCTTATAAAACATAAGCGACCCTTCACCTTACTGATCCTCTTTTCTTATAAAACATAAGCGACCCTTCACCTTACTGATTCTCTTTTCTTATAAAACATAAGCGACCCTTCACCTTACTGATTCTCCATTTTTTTGTAATTAAAAAAAAAAGCAATAATAGTAGTCTTATTACTCCATACAGGCACCTAGAAAATATTATATTAATCTTTTAATCATCATATTTTCCTTGACCTACTGGCGCGTTGGAAAGTAATGCCACCACCATGCCTGGCCGCCTTCCCTTTCCCAGCTCCAGATGGAGTAAGGTACCCATTTCTCCACCCTACTTGAGAGGATCACCCCCGGCCAGATATGGATCACCAGCCTCGACGTGGGAGACAAGTACCCTAATCACTTCGATACCGTGAGGCCCTCAGCTCTTGTAGCTTGTAAGTTCCTCTCAAGTGCTGTATAAAGCGTAGAGATATAGCGTGAAACGTGTAGAAAACATTGCTATCTGTGCCAGATATGGAACAAAGTTTCAGGCGAAGATAGATAAAAGCTGATTCTCAGCTGTTTATAGCACATCAGCTTGCTGAGATTGTCCGCACCAGCAAAGCTGGAGGAGTTTAAATCGTAAATTGTTTTCGCGAATTTCACAATCTTCGGCACTACAATCTCTCTCTCTCTCTCTCTTTGTCTTCTTCTTCTTTCTCTCTCTCTCTATCCCCATTTCTCTTCTCTCTCTCTCTCTCTTCTTCTCTTTCTATATTTCTCTCATCTCTCTACTTCTTTTCTGTCTTTCTCTTTATCCCCATCTCTCTTCTCTTTCTCTCTTCTTCTTCTTTTTCTTCTTCTTCTCTCTCTCTCTGATTTTCTCTCTATCCCCATATCTCTCCTCTCTTGCACCATATTTGTAGAAGTCTGGAACTGAGAGAAAGTTATATGATAAAGGGTAGAATGTCAGACGGTCCTGCTTGCCCACTTCTCAACCCTTTGGAAATAAAGATCAGTCAGTCAGTCAGTTTCTCTCTCCCCCCCCCCCCCCCCCCCCCCCCCCGTTTGAAATAGTATTTCCGTTAGCATAATGCATTATTTTTCGACTTTGCCTTTCTTTACTTTTGTAGAAATCGGAAATTTGTATATGTATATTTTAAATCCTGAGACAGACAGACAGACAGACAGACAGACAGACGGACGAGCGGGCAGGCAGGCAGGCAGATCTCAGGAAGTAGCAACACTGCAGTCAGGACATTCCCATATCCGTTCTGCCGGACTTTCCAGTAACCAGTGTAAGGTGTGTTTACTGATTGCCCGTGTCCGCCTTGATTGTGTATGCGTGGCTTCCGCTCACAGAAGTATTCTTCCCTCATTTTGCCTCATATATTCTTCAGACCCTTAACTCCGAGGATGTAAGGGTTATCCTTCCATTCCATTTTTTTTAGTCCTGTAAAAGCCTGAACGAGTTTTAACGAAGTTTCAAGCCAAGTCAGTATTCCAGACAATGAGACACATTTTGTGCTACAGATTTATATCAATGTATAATAGGATATTATAGATGGTGCATCTTGAAATAACAGGGTAATCTTTTGGTGACACAGATGTGTATATGACACTCGTTAGCTGGGCCGTGTCGACATAAGTTGTGCTGATTCACGTTACGCACGTGAATGACAGGGTCGACTTCCATACTTGCTCTTCGAAAGTTGAGGTTACTGGACTAGTTACACACATAATTCCAGCTCTCACTCTCACCTGCTGGATTAGTTACACATTGTTCCAGACATACTTCTCATCCATTTCTATTATGTGTGACTCCTCAATACACATACATAGAATAGGTAAACTCTGGTACCATATATAATCTGCTATTACTGACAAATGCAGCTATATGCTGTACATACGCAGCATAGATTCATCTGGGTTAAACATATTAATCATCCATTCTTAAACATATGTAAATATCCATTAAACATATGCATAATAGGCAAAACTTTGGGTATCATAGATAATCATCCATTCTTAAACATATGTAAATATCCATTAAACATATGCAGAATAGGCAAAACTTTAGGTATCATATATAATCATCCATTCCAAATCATATGTAATTATCCATTAACATATGCAGAACAGGCAAAACTTTGGTATTAGGCTAATCTGCCTTTTATTTATCCCTCAAAGGGACTATGCCACGTACCACATGTACGCGCAACAAAACAATGTATATCTAGGTCCTTATAAAAAGACCCCCTCTGGTAATTTTACCTTGAGCTCGGTCACATGGAAACTCCATGTTCCGGGCTAGGTACCCATATCAGAGAACTACACCTGTTTGTGTAATCTCCTCATAACATCACATCCGAGGTAATAATGTCATATCCGAGGCAATAATGTCACATCAAAGATAAATAACCAATTTGAACATGGTATATGCCATAACAATTGTCTATTGATAAGTCATCATCAGTAATGTCCCCTAATTCAAAGCTACCTAATTTATCATCAATCTTAATAACTACTAATAAGTCCATTATACAAAAAATAAACTTAAAAAAACATTTACTAATTGCTGCACAAGAGCTACCCAATCTAAAAAAAAATATGCTTAAGAGAATCTCCAATTGCAGCTTAATCTCCCAGGGACTTCCCAGATGTAGTAATAGTACTGCAAGGGCTTATGATACACTTCCAGTGCACTTCCAGTGCACTGTGCCGGGAGTTGGAAGCCTGGGTGTCTTGTTGTATTTTCTCAGTGGGTAACATAGAAAATTAGGTGGTTTTAGAACACCAACAACAAGAAGAAATTTATAAGTTGAAACTGTACTCCACAAGAAGATTTAATCAAACCAGTAGTCATACCATTTCAGTGGTCCCCTTTGAACAGAGAAATAGTCATTCTGTTACAAATGGAAACAAGATTCCGAGTACTTAAATGTTACATCGAGCCAATTTTGTTTTATGGGTGTGAAGCATGATCCATGAATAAGAGAGTACAGCGAGAAATGGAGGCTGTGGAAATGTGGTTTATAAGAAGGATGTTGTAGGTACCATGGACAGCTAAGAAAAACAATGAAGAAGTCTTAAGAGAGGCTGGAGTTAAAAAGCAAATTATATCAAAGATCAGAGGCAGACAAGCGAGAATTGTAGGACATTTCCTGAGAATAGGGAAATTGGAACACACTCTGGCAAGTGGAAAAATTGAGGGAAGAAGAGAGAGAGAGAGAGAGAGAGAGAGAGAGAGAGAGAGAGAGAGAGGGAGACGTTACTGGATGGGCTGTCAGTGTGGCTAGGAAGAAAGTCACCGACAGATCTCATAATCAACGCAAAAGACAGGGAATTGTGGAGAGAAATGATCGCCTACGCCACTCAGCATAACACTCTGATTAAATTAGAAAACTTATAAAAGCACTTGATGCTCACAAGACCCAGACGTGATCAAGGTGCTGTAAACTAGATGTAACTTGTAAAAAGAATGACAAAAGAAGAAATGAAAATATGATTTTCGCACTACAGTAGATAATGTATGCATATTACTGCATCACATGTTATTTCTTGTGAGCTTTGTCGTTCGCTCAGAATGACCTTTCGCTTAAAAGCTGCGGAAAGCAAATGAGCTAGATAAATAATAATAATACATTAAAAACAAACAAATAGAAAATAACGAGACTTTCCTACAGTAAAGTAACAGAACAGAACACAGTGTTGTATGGTTAGACCTCGAAAAAAACTTGGACAAAGCACTTCTAGACGCGAGAGAAAGAAAAATGAGAATTAACTGGACTTGAACCACGGAGTTCGGTAGGTCGAGCTACCGTCAAGCCACGAGAGAAAGGTGCATTTACGAGCTCTCCGTAGTTCGAGTCCCATGTAATTCTCTTGTCATTTTTCTTTCTTTCTCGTCTGAAAGTGCTTTGTCTATGATTTTCGACGTCGAACCATACAACATTGTGTTCTGTTACTTAACTTAAGCAGTAATAAAACGATTTATGTGTATGTGCGACATGGCCACATGAATGGTAAACGGGAAATATCGAAGCAGTTGTTGCAAATACAAGCCGAAGCTTGTGTTGATCGTAATCTGTTTAGAAAAATACTATAAAAACAAGGGAAAAGAGGAAGAGGAGGGATGGAAGGAAGAAACTTTCAAAAAGTAATGAAAAAACTGTTGTAGCTACAGTCATAATTAAATGACACCATAAGACTTGTGGCAGGAACTACATCATGTTCACAGAGAAGCAAAGAATCAGGTGGTTCGCCCACTTAATGAGAATGACACACTCACTGCCAGATGTGAGAGCCTTCAATCAAAGAACTGCCAGGCCGCGGATCAAAAGGAAGACCAAGAAAGAGATGTATAGGATGTGTCAGAGAAACACTGGCTAATTATGGCATGACGGTCACCGAGGCTAGCCAGAGAGTCAGTCATTTGCATGTTTACTTATATTTTACATAGTTTCATCTTGCATTCTTATATATATATATATATATATATATATATATAAAAATATATAAACAGGCATAAAATCCCTTGATGAGGTTGAAAGACTCGCCGAAGACAGGAAAATTGGCGAACTAATTTGCGAGCCCTATGTGACGTTTAACCACGCGGAAAGGATATAAGATATATGTGTGTGTGTGTGTTTGTGTGTGTGTGTGTAATTTTCTATACCTTATTAAATCGAGTGTGTGGGAAGCATGAAAGATGGAATGATAAAGGGCAGAATGTAAGAAGCGCCCAATTCTTCACCCTTTTAAAATAAAGATTATTCATTCATTTGTTCATTCATTAATTCCCTTGCGGAACTTTGTCTCCCTAACAGCTCACGTGTAGGGCTATTGGTTGTAAGCAAGATGCCCTGCTGCTGATGCATTCATTCGCAGATCATCAACGATGTCTTGCAGCCATCTTCGCCTTGGTCTTCCTCTCTTTCTTTTTTTTCCCATTATGTACCCTTCCTTCTGTAAATTTTCATAACGTTTAATATGCCTAAAAATACTTAAGTTTTCTCTGTTTAATCTTCTTTTTTGCAAGCCAACCTTCTTCAATATAAAGTTCTTGTAGTATGGATATATTTATTCTTTTTTTTGTGTGTCCATGATATTTGAAGGACTCTTCTGTAGCATTTATTCAAAGACGTTTATGTGTTTCTCAGCTGTTTTGTTAAGTGTCCAGGTCTCACAGGCATATGTTGCGATGGGAAAGATGCATGCCCTTAAAAATCTTATTTTTGTAGTTCTGTCTGTTGCTAAAAAAACGCCAACTGCGTCTGCCTTCGACACTTCATGGTACAAGAGAAATGATAAAGGCAGAGTAAGGCTACAGACAAGGCATTCAGTCAAGTGTAATGCATACCACTGATGCTTTGTCTTTTATCTTTGGCAGACAGACTTGATGAAATGTTACACTGAGGACAAAACTGGAGGTGAAGACGATGTCCGATGAGGCTAGGGAACCATAGCTGGTATGTCAGGGTCAGGGTTAGTGAACCATAGCTGGTATGTCAGGGTCAGGGTTAGTGAACCATAGCTGGTATGTCAGGGTCAGGGTTAGTGAACCATAGCTGGTATGTCAGGGTTAGGGTTAGTGAACCATAGCGGGTATGTCAGGGTCAGGGTTAGTGAACCATAGCTAGTATGTCAGGGTCAGGGTTAGTGAACCATAGCTGGTATGCTAGGGTCAGGGTTAGTGAACTATAGCTGGTATGCTAGGGTCAGGGTTAATGAACCATAGCTGGTATGCTAGGGTCAGGGTTAGTGAACTATAGCTGGTATGTCAGCATCAGGGTTAGTGAACCATAGCTGATATGTCAAGGTCAGGGTTAGTGAACCATAGCTGGTATATCAAGGTCAGGGTTAGTGAACCATAGCTGGTATGTCAAGGTCAGGGTTAGTGAACCATAGCTGATATGCTAGGGTCAGGGTTAGTGAACTATAGCTGACCAAGACCCTATCCTACCTTTCTGTAGTGCCCTCAGTAACAGGCCTAGTCAGGCTAACGGGGCAGGGATCGCCCTAGTCCCCATGGTGGTGGAGTCTGCTAAAGAAGCACTGCACACCCCCTGCTTTTTAGCTGTACTCCGGGACTGAAAAAAATACCCGCCATAGCCGGCTCCCACGCCGATACGATGCTGTGCGCCATCATCTCCACAGCATCGGCTGCAAAGAACACCAGCTCGCAGTTACAGGGAGTTCGTACAAGTACAAACAAGGACACAAATAGAGAATGACTGAACTGAATTTTTTTTTTTGGGTGCTTTTTTCCTTCCCCTCTAGTTTACGTTTTGTGTATTCAGTGTCTGGTTAAGACCAAAGCTGAAATATCCATCCTTGAAAATTGTGTTATATGGAAAAACCTCTGACTGCATTGTTTCGTGGGTACACAGGGTAGGGGTGTCAGACGAAGTGGACGAGGCGAGACAGACAAATACACGAGTTTTTCGGATGAGTCACAACAGGCTCAACGTGTTTATTATTATTATTTTTAAAGGAGATGGAGGGTTAGGAAAAGGGAAAATGGGCATGAGGAATTGAAATATCCTACATCGTTCCAAGTTTCAGGCTATTAATTACTCTTCTGTCTCTGTACTTCTGTCTTTTCTCCTTTCTCTCTGGCCTGTCTGTCTCTCTCACTCTGCCTCTTTACCACTGTCTTTTGCAGTCTTTACCTGTGTCTGTCTCTCTACCTCTGCCTCTCTTTCCATATGCCTCTCTACCTCTCTCTCTTTTCCTCTGTCTCACTTTCCATATGTCTCTCTACCTCTTTCTCTTTTCCTCTGTCTCTCTTTCCATATGTCTCTCTACCTCTCTCTCTTTTCCTTTGTCTCTCTTTCCATATGTCTCTCTACCTCTTTCTCTTTTCCTCTGTCTCTCTTTCCATATGTCTCTCTACCTGTCTCTCTTACTTCCTCTGTCTCTTTTTCCCCTGTCTCTTTTTCCCTCTTTTTCTCTTTGTCTCTGTATCTGTCTGTTTCTCATCTCTCTCTACCTCCGCCTTTCTCTCTCTCTATCTCTCTCTGCCTCTCTCTCTCTCCAGATCATCAAAGCTCATTTTTGCAGATACAATGTGTCTCCGTTAATTTCTCTTCTCGTCTCTCTCTCTCTCCAGCTGTTCGTTCCAGATTCTCTTAATCTTCTCTCATATTGTCTTTCCGTCTCTGTCTTGGTCTTGTTCCTGCTGTTTCTTGATGATCTTGGGGGTTGGGGTATGGGGGGGGGGGGGAGTGATATGACAGCGTATTTCCTGTGGTGATGATCCAGGGAGTTATTTAGTTGTTTCAGGAGCGAGATGGCAAACTTGATTAGTGTGCTGTACACCCATGGTTAGAAGATTGCTCATCCTTCCGAAGTCCGGGGTTCGAATCCCATGTAATTTTGTCATTGGGGGGGTGGGGGTGGGGGTTCTCTCACGTCTAAAACGCTTTGTCTACGGTTTTCCGAAGGGTAGGCATGCCAACACGCTGTCACCTTTAATATGCGAAAACATCATTGTTGCCGAAAGTATAAACAGGTTGAAGATCAATGTAAATTATTTTCTTGGATTGTGTTGTCCGTAACAGCTCATAAAAGCGTAGATATAAGTTCTGAATGTGCCACATCGTCGCACTTGATGAACTCTTGAACATCCACTATTTCAAAATCTTGTTTAAAGGACCTTCGC
The DNA here is from genome assembly GCA_009760885.1 of Achatina immaculata. NCBI lineage: Eukaryota > Metazoa > Mollusca > Gastropoda > Stylommatophora > Achatinidae > Lissachatina > Lissachatina immaculata. Next base: position 30,781,726 of record CM019702.1, read on the forward strand.
ATTGTGTAAGCAGCACATATGTGGGCAGACACACCAAACCACTCCTTACAGGTCTGTGCGTGTAAAATACAGCGGTCACGCCTCTGTACGTCTGGCGTGCCGGGTTAGGCTAAGTTTGAAAGAAGGGGGAAAACAGGTTCCTTTGGAATTTCTCTGTTTACGTTTGAAAATGTTAATATTGGCTGGTTGGGATTTGTTGAGGCTGATGTTGTTATTTCACATCAGCTGATGGGAAATGTCACAACGAAATAAAAAGCGGACGTGCTCAGGCCAAGTCAGCGTTCCAGAAAATGAAAAACGCCTTGCGCAACAGATCCATATCAATGGAAATAAGATTCCGAGCACTTAAATGTTACATCGAGCCAATTTTCTTTTATAGATGTGAAGCAATGTCCATGATTAAGAGAGTACAGCGAGAAATGGAGGCCATGGAAGTGTGGTTCATAAGGAGGATGTTGAAGGTACCATGGACAGCTAAGAAAACCAACGAAGAAGTCTTAAGAGAGGCTGGAGTTAAAAGGCAAATTACAGCAAAGATCAGAGGCAGATAAACGATATTTGTAGGACATTTTGACATTTTCTGAGAAGAGGAAAATTGGAATACACTGTGGCAAGTGGAAAAATTGAAGGAAGAAGAGACAGAGGAACACACACACACACACAGAGAGAGAGAGAGAGAGAGAGAGAGAGAGAGAGAGAGAGAGAAAGTTGCTGGATGGGCTGTCAGTGTGGCTAGGAAGAAAGTCTTGGCTCTTAAGTCTCTAGAGTGCAAGTTTGTGGAGCGAGAAAGATTATTTTGACTTTTCGTGATTTCATATTATTATTATTATTATGTCTGACTGTGGCGACTTTCTTGATTTCTTGAGACATTTTTTTCACCTTAATAAAAAGGTCAGTGCCCTCGCAGTGATGTGCATTGTTTCTAAATAAGTTCCATTTTACCAGGGATCACGTGATTTATTCCTCGTTCAGATATTGTGGAACAGACCCATTTCCAAAGAGCTTTTCATGCGGGCTGGTTAGCAGAGTTGGTAGGTGGTCGGTTTACTAATCCGGTGGTACCGGGTTCAGTCCCAGCAGTGGGATTTTTTTCTGGTACAAGACCAGCCAAAAAAAGATGGGTATCATCATAAAAATACCAGTGCTCACGGTACATCTTTATCACGCGAAGAACAAAGTGTTGGTAGAAGGTGACGCCGAGACTATCGAATCCCGGCTGACAAAGTAGTTTATGGAGCTACAAAAGAAGTAGACGTAAACACAGTCAAGGAAGTGATGCTCAGCCATCTACCGCAACTCTCTCAGGCAGACAACCCAGAAGGACTAAATGCAGCAGTCACAAACATGGCTAAAAGTTATACAAATCCTGCAGAGAAGACTACCAATATTATCAGTGATGTAGCGTGTGATATACAGTGATATAGCGTGTGATATACAGTGGTATAGCGGATTGCAGTCAGGCCACGACAGTGGAAGAGTCTATTATCAGAAAACGCTTCTATTTTCACCTGCATCTAAGATGCTACAGCCTCAAGCAACCATGAACCAGTTACCTTCGTTTATTGCAGGAGAGGCTACTGGAGAGCAAAGAACAACAATTTCCACTGAGAAGCCTCCACCATTTCCAGACACTCCTACTCAAAAAAAGACAGCCCTTGCAACAATTCCGCCCAGCCTGTTGATATATTAACATCCCAGTACGATTTTCATAAAATCGGTGACACGAACAGTTTCCATCAAGAAGCTGCTGGAACAGATATAAAATCGATTACTTATCACTTGGTAGACACCGTTAAAGATCTAGCGAAAACCCTCATCAGTAACATAAGGCTGAACTTATATTCGGAGGACATAGTACCAGAAAAGAAGTTCAGCAGATGAGAGAAGAAAAACACAAAACTGAGGCTGATCATTGAATCGCTGAACAGTGGTACAGTGGCAATAGAAAACCACATAAAAGTAACCAGGCAGGAACTGCTAGTCATTCAGTGACTGTTAGTCAAAGTAAACTTAATGAGAACGTGAAGCAAACTGCTCAGTCATCGTCACCATCTTAGCTAGAAAAATGACCAACAAAAGCCGAATGGAGTCAGTGACACGTTATATCCCATTGATGTCCACGTTAGCAACAGATTTGACGCAGAGCCCTGTACCAAACACTCAACAGAAAGACAGGACGCAACAATCAGATCAGTTAAACAACACATCCCACCAGCAATCACGCTCCCACCAAAATCAACGAGGACAACCTACGCAGGAAAATCGTAATCTCAAAGTCCAGGAAAGTGCAACACATTTGCTAATTTGGAATTCTTTACAAAAGGGCGTATATGGCGACCGGATGTCCATATTAGACGAAGACATTGCCTCAATAGTTGCGGTACCAGGAGCTGATGTTGCAAAAATAACGCAAATACTGAGAAGTTGTACCGTAGACCAGAGCGTGACGAAAATCTCCACACATGTTGGGAGAAATGACAGCATGAATGGCCGGAACCTAAGACGTTCTGACATGCAGGCTTTGATTTCCGCCATCAAGGAAAATGACCATAATGCAGACATCTTCATAACTTCCGTCATTCCCCTCTGCGCCGGTCCTGGTCGCCGCCTGGTAGACATCAGTAACAAGACACTTCAGTCACTTTGTCGTGGAAACAACATCGTTGTCATAAACCACAGTTTTTTTTTTTTACCTCAGCCTCTGGTGCCCCAAGGAAACGGTTGTACAGGGACCACATACACACATCAAAACTTGGAAGCAGGCTGTACAGGGACCACATACATACATCAAAACTTGGAAGCAGGCTGTACAGGGACCACATACATACATCAAAACTTGGAAGCAGGCTGTACAGGGACCACATACATACATCAGAACTTGGAAGCAGGCTGTACAGAGACCACATACATCAAAACTTGGAAGCAGGCTGTACAGGGACCACATACATACATCAAAACTTGGAAGCAGGCTGTACAGGGACCACAGCGTCAACAACGCCGGGGTTCTTCCATAGTCGCCTGTTACTACAACATTGGAAGACTTCAACAAGCACAACCCACAAGCAACATCCACAAAGGAATATAGAGCTGCAGTATTTGTTGGAGTTTAGCCATGCAGTCTTGAGTCATGCGTATATGTTATCTGTACACAATGCACATGGGATGATGCCCTACATACACCACATGTCAAAGACTGATAGCAATATCATCACAGACTGAAGCCTTATGCCCAGAGTGCCAAGAAAGAATTGTTATTCAGCAGTTCATAATGGTGTTCCTTAAGGATCTGTTCTTGGTTCTCTGCTTTTTACCATCTACATCAATGATTTTCCACTTCATCTAAAAAAAATCATCTTGTCATCTTTTTGCTGATGTCTGCATAGTTTACAGTAGTGACCATGACTGCATTAATCTTGAGTCAGCTCTTCAGTTTGAAATAAACAGTCTAATTAACTGGAGCAGCAGCAACAGCAACAACATCATCATCAACAACAACAACAACAACAACAACAACAACAACAGAATGCTCATAAACACCAGCAAAATAAAAATCCATGCTCATTACAAGAAGACAGAAGTTGACAAATTCACCAACAACACTACAGCTCCATGCTAGAACTTCACAGATAGAGAATGTTAGTGAACATAAAACTCTAGGTCTCACTATTGGCCATCACCTCAGCTGGAATTGTCATGTAGACAATCTAACCAAACACACTACGCAAAAAGTTTACCAGTTTACTAAAATTAAACACTTTCTTGACACAGACACTAGGAAAATATACTACATATCACAAACACACACGTTTGGACTACTGTTCCACAATCTGGGATGGTTGCTCCATGTCACACTTGAAAAGACTTTACTCACTCCAAAAAATGAGTAGTAAAGCTTATAGACAACAAGCATGTAGCATATATTACAAATGAGGCAAACATCTTGACACTCTACCTCTGAAGAAGAGATTTCTATTCAGAAAGGCCAAGTTAATTCATAAAATTCTATTTCACAATGCTCCACCTTATCTGTGGTCGTTATTCAAATCCAGCCTAAAACATAGTCAATGCTTAAACACTTGTATTCTCCCAAAACCAAGGCTTGCCATGTTTTAAAAAAGCTTTTATTACACAGCTGCCCGCCTTTGGAATACCCTACCAGCTCATGTAAAACTTATAATACGCATTATTATAACTTCAAACTTTGTTAATATCTGTTTGAGATGGACTTATGCCTTCCTAATATCTACTTTATGAATAGGTGTAGGTAAGTATATGTGTGTGCATATATATGTAAATATATGTATGTGCTTATATGTATGTGCATGTGTGTATGTTTATACATTTATATTGGTATGTATGTATATGTATATTTATAATACATATGTGTTTGTACATATATGTGTGTATGTGCATATATCTTTATGTGTACATACATACATATGTGTGTATGCACATGTCTATATGTATACATGTGAATATATGTGTGTATATGTACATGTGTGGACGTGTTTATATATACTGTATATGGTAGATGTGTATTGTGTGTGTGAATATATGCATCTGTATTTATTTGCTTTATGAAAAGTATAGGTGTATATATTATCAAAGTCTAAATTAGTTTAATCCAAAGTATTGTTTGATTATTGTATCTATTATATTGCTGTTCTTTAAATTTGTTAAGTTTACAATGAATGTGAAAATGTTAATTACGTTTATTTCGTGTAGCTACATAAATAGGAATGTGGAGTGTATGGAAAGAAAGGGTTTATTGATGCTTTACTTGTTCGTTTTTTTTTTCCATGGATATTATGTTCAATAAGAAACGCTGAATATCTGTGACTGAATTGACAGTTGCATGATGGACAGAGGGCAGAATGGTGGACCTGGCCCGCGTGCCTAAATCTTAACATTTTTTTGAAAATAAAATTTGTTAGTTCGTTCGTTCGTTCTTTTGCGCTCTCTCTCTCTCTCTCCCCCCCCCCCCCCAAATGTTCCTCGTCCCAGATGATAAAAGTGTTGATATTGATATCATGTAAAGATGAATAGCCTTGCTGCAAGTGGTAAATGTGATATAAATCCCGTACCAGTGGGCTGCATTTCATATCGGCCCTAGGTAAGACTAATATAGGCCGTTTCAGTCAGGGATTAGAAAGGGGGATTAAGTGAGATTAAAGAGGAGTATTATATTCAGATTCTTTCATGACAAGTCTCAAGTGGAAAATCCGGAAATTTCCGACAGTCGTGGTCCAGGGGGTGTGGCACCTGCTCTCACCCGGGCTACTTCTTCTTTCAGCGTTTTTTAAAAGGTCGAAACTGTTGTATGGAAAGGGGTTTTTTTTTTGGGGGGGGGGAGGTGAGAGGGATGAATATTTCCTGTAATGATTTAGGGAGTTGTTCAGTTGTTTCGCTCCGCTCTTTGTTGCTTTTTTGTAGAGTTTTCTGTGTACAAGTCGAGTCATAACGATGTTGTAGAGAGTTTTCTGTGTACAAGTCGAGTCATAACGATGTTGTAGAGAGTTTCTAGCAGTCGAGTCGTAACGATGTTGTAGAGAGTTTCCTGTGTATAAGTCGAGACGTAACGATGTCATAGAGAGTTTCCTGTTTACAGGTCGAGTTCTACTCCATACTCTTCGTCTCCGAGAGTCTAATTTATCAGCTCGAATCTACAGCTTAGGATCTATGGAGCTGTCGATTGTTTGGGCCTTTGCGATGAAGAGTTTCGTAGAATAATAATAATAATAATCCTAATTCATTCTCTCTCTCTCTCTCTCTTATCCCTTCATTGCGCAAGATACGTGGAGCTGCTGGTAGCAAGATATTTACTGTTGTCTGTCCTTTGCCATATTCTTGGTTGTTTCTCATGTCAGTCTCTTTGTTTGCCAGCACTTTCTCAGCTGTGCCTCCTTACGCCTGGTTTACCCCGTGGAGTTAATTTTTAAGCTGCTGGTGGTAAAACATTCGTCTGTCAGTTCTCATATTGTGGCCAGTCTGTTGTCACCTTTTCCTTTCAGTCACTGTGGACTGTTGGTGTCATGTCTGTATTAACAAGAGGTCATTACTTATAATATTTGGCCACAACACACCTTTGATCTTACGTGGACACGTGGTTATTAACTCTAACAGCACAGTAATACTTACAGCAACATCAGAAGTTATGTCTAGGGTGAGCACGCCACCCCTGATAAGGCGAGACAAAAATCCAAGTTATCGACCAATCAATTAAGCGACAGCATGAAGTATACAGGTCACAACGATTTAGAGTTTTGTTTGTTTGTTTTTTTTTTAAAGAAGCGTGTCCCAATGTGGTTACGTGCAAGTCTGCAAAATACGTGAAGTTTTGTCAATAAGAACAAAAAACCAAAAAAAAAAGTGTCTGATCCAAGTTTAGAAATAATATTTGATCCGGTAAACATTGATGGTCTGTCATTTTTGTGAGAAGTTTCCGTGTGAACAAACAACGGATTTGTTAGCTGAGTCTGTCTTATATCTGTAACATCATCGAATACTCGGCGAAACGATAGCCAGTCCGTGATGCTTCTGAGATGTCGATTATTGAAATGTATTGGTATTAATATAATAAAACCATATCAAAGTTATGTGTTATCCATATTACTCTATGGAGCAGAATTATGGAGAACAGCTGAAAGGGAAACGGATAAATTATCCTCATTCCACACAACCTGCTTCAGAGAGATTAAACATGTTTATTGGCCACAGACAATAAATAATAGAGACCTACTTGCCCAATGTAAGCTGGAAGATATACATGCCATTATAGCAGCAGCAGCAGCAGCAACAACAACAACAACCTGCTGGAAATGGATTGGTCATGTGCTCTGAAGAGACTCCAACAACATCGCTAAAACAGCCACGAGGACAGCCGAGGGAAAGAGAAAGAGAGGGCGACCCAAGGCCACCTGGCGGAGGAAATGAGTAGCAGAGCTAGGGCACAATACAAAGGCTGGCCGCAGACCGTGGGAGGTGGAGAGAGTTTGTTGCTGCCCTGCAATAGGCCAAAAGGACATACTGAGCGGTGCTTACCCGATCGCCGACCAAGGACACTGATGAATAGATGGACTGATACTGATATAATGCATTTGTTAGTGGCCTGATCTGAGAACGCCAGAGTTTCTTTATCTTTCTGGACTCACGTCACAGACTCCATGGGCAGCTAACTCTGGTAGGATCATACATGTTCGTCAGACTGTTCTTAGACAGTTTATGCAGAATGAAACAAAAAATTCATAAAATAGCCACGTGTACATTCCCGTATGTGGTTCTAAGGACTGTTATAGCCGGAGGTGGGGTGGGGGATACACTCTCCACTCCAATTAAATGTCTCCAAGGCGTGCGTCTCAAATAGCCTCTGACAATCAAGTCCAGCTCCTGGCCTTCTCGTGGCAGAACTGTTTAAACTGACAGGAGAGGGGGCAAAAGGCGAATATCTCGCGCTTGAAAACCAGACGCTTCGGGTAGATGAGAGTCTCATTTGGTAGCTCATCTAGGAGAAGGGAAACTCTGATTTAAAACCCGCTGCTAGCGAGATTCTTCATCTGCCGTGCGTGTGGTGAAACTCCCGGCCACTGAAGAAAAATGCGATTAGGGTTGCCGCGCAGCGCGACAGTGGAAAAGGTGAAAGAAAGGATTAAGTGAAGTAACCAGTAGTCTCGAGGTCAGGGCTACTCAAATCACGGCACCTCTGCTCTAGAGGCCGGCTACGTCCCATATACACCCATACTAGGGCAGATTGCCTAAACCGGCTTAACTCAGTGGTTAAACTAAGACACTGTTTGCGAGATTCTTCGGCTGCTGCGCGTGGGGGTGAAACTCCTCCCGGCCAATGAAGAAAATGCGATTAGGGTTGCCGTGCGGCACCGCTGTGAAAAGGTGATAGAAAGGATAAAGTGACGTTTAATCGGTATGTCCAGTAGTCTCGCGGCGAGAACTACTCATACCATGGCACCTCTGCTTTAGAGGCCGCCCACGTCCTATATACACCCATATTGGTGAAACAGACCTAAACCGGCTTAACCCAAGGGTAAAAATTGATGACTACTCATGTTACGGTACTTCCGCTCTAGAGATCTCTCTCTCTCTCTGAACCTTAAGTGCCCAGGGCACATGGGGCTTCCGCAAGGGTTTTCCACAAATGCCTGTCTTTCGCCTTTTTTTCTGCTCTTGCCCATGTGAGCCCTCTATTGCTCAACATCCTTTCTGTTGTTCTTCTCCATGTCTCTTTTGGTCTACCCTTACTTCTGCTCCCCTGTGGTGTCCATCTTAGTGCTATTTTTGGTAGTGAGTTGTCAGTCATTCGGAGCACATGTCCCAACCACCGCCAGCGTCTTTCCTCAATAATTGTTGTCAGTGGTTTCATCTGCATTTCTGCCAATAAGATGTTATTTCTTATGGTGTTTGGCCAAAATATTTTTTTAATTCTACGTAAACATTTAGTCTGGAAAGAATTCAACTTGTTTTCTATGGTTTTGGTGATTTTCCAGCATTCACTACCATAGAGTAGTACACTTAGAACATTACTCTTAAATATCCTGATTTTCATATTTATGCTTAGTTTATTTGATTTCCATATGTTCTGTAGCATTGCAAAAGCCTGGTTTGCTCTAGTAAGTCTGCTGTTGATGTCCTCTGTGCTGTCTCCATTTCCTACTACTCTGCTGCCAAGGTATACAAATTCGTTGACCTCCTCCACTAACTTGTTATCTACTCTGAGTACATTTCTGTTGTTCACATTTTGCTTCATTAATTTTGTCTTTCCTACGTTGATCTTTAGTCCTATGTTGTTTGCATTCTGGGTTAACTTGTTTATTTTATCTTGCATATCTTTGTGACTGCTTGATAATAGACAAATGTCGTCCGCAAAGTCAAGGTCCTCCAGCACTGTGTTAAGGGTCCATTGTAATCCTCTGCGTTTGTCTGATGTTGCCTCCTTCATTAACCAGTCTACTGCCAAGATAAATAATGTTGGTGATAGTACACATCCCTGTTTCACTCCTGTTTGTACCCTAAAGCTGCTGGAGGTATGTTCTCCACAGATAACTTTGCACTGAAAACCCTCGTATAGGGCTTTGATTACATTAACTATTTTATGGGGGAGGCCATGCCATCTTAGGATTTTCCACAGTGCATCTCTGTTGACACTGTCAAAGGCTTTCTCAAAATCTATGAATAATGCATATGTTGTGCTATGCCACTCATTTGCCTGTTCTAATATTTGTCTAAGTACAAATATATGGTCTATGCATGATCTTCCTTTCCTAAATCCTGCCTGCTCTTTCCGAAGTTTTTCCTCAAGTATTGGTACAATTCTGTTGATGATTATTCTG